>OU343220.1:125437928-125581972 GCA_910596185.1 Chrysanthemum makinoi
TCCCATATAACTCATCTGAAACCTGTCATGCATCAACTTCTCAAACTCTCTGCATAGATCTTGCTTGGTTGAACCAAAAATAACATCATCTACATATATATGTACCAATAGGATATCAGTCTTCACATTCTTGATGAATAGAGTCTGATCAATATTCCCTCTTCTGAAGCCATTGCCCAAAAGATACTTGGTTAAAGTTTCATACCAAGCTCTTGGGGCGTCTGGGAACCATAAAGTGCCTTACGAACTTTGTACACTTTAATGCGGAAAGGTTGGATCTTCAAACCGGGGAGGTTGACAAACATACATCTCCTCCTCAATCTTCCCATATAGGAAAGCACTCTTTACATCCATCTAGTATATTGTAGGGGAAGTCTTTATATGATGCATAGGCGAGGAAAAAGTCGATAGCCTCATCGCACCCTGGAGCAAAGACCTATTAATAATCAATCCCTTCTGTTTGTCTATACTTGAGCTACGGTCTAGCCTTGTTCCTTATTACTACACCCCTTTCATCCTTCTTGTTTTACGAAAACCCATTTTAGTGCCATAGCTCTCTTGCCATCGAGGAAGATCACATTTTCCCATACATCTTGAAGTTTAGGTAGGAGAAGTTCTTCACTGTGAGGCACCATGATTTCTTTCTTAATAGATGGCCTTGAATAATCCTATCTCAATATGGTGAAATTTAGATCTTGTAGTTCTTTCGGCATTGACATCTCGATGACATTCTCCAAGGGATGATCTTGATTGATTCTTACGTGTGGTGTAGCGGGAACAACATAAGATGAAGCTATATTAGTCATATCAATCTCATCGGCTTCACCAAAAGGATCGAGGAACCTCTGTATAAGCGATGGAATAGTGCGAGGACCATCGGTACTAAAATCGGCTCATCGGTAATAACTTGTGCCTTACAGGTATTAACCGGTTAATACTTAACACTTGAGGTTCAATCACTATTTCATCTGTATTGGTTGCATCTCCCCCGACATTAGAGTCATGGGTCTTTGGAGGTTGATCATCGGCTTTGTTTGCCTCCCTAAAAGAAGTGCTTCCACGAGTTGTCATTCCAAATGGGCAATAGGATCGCGGTCATCATCATCATGAGAATGCATGCGCACCTTTCTTTTCTCACAATTATGTTAGAATCCACAGAAACAGGCACATAGTTCATAGATTCTATTAGCATATCAATATCAAAAGCCATGTTGGTCCTTGCCCCTACACTAGGTTTGTCCTCAAAACTCTATGTGATTCTCCTCTATCTTTCTTGTTCTAGAATTATAAACCCTAAAGGCTTTACTATTCAATGAGTAGCCAACCAAATATCCACTATCAGATTTTCCATCAAACTTACCTAAGTGGTCAATGGTATTGAGAAATGGACATGACACCCAAAAGGTTTAAGAAAGTCTAGTGTGGGCTTTCTACCTAAAAACAGCTCATAGGGAGTCTTGCCATGAGGCTTTACAATCGGTACCATTACGAACATAACAGCGGTATGCTTGCCTCAGCCCAAATATTGTGGGTAACTTGGAATCTGCTCACATAGTCCTATGACCTCAATCAATGTCCTATTTCTCCTTCCGGCAACCCCAATTTCTTTGAGGAGTTCTAACTACTTGTATTCTCTTTTAATACCCTTAAGTTGACAAAAATCATTCATCACTTAGTTTTAAAACTCTGTCCCATTATCACACCTAATGATTTTAACCTTCTTATCAGCTAGGTTCTCAATTAGGTTATGTATGACATAAGGATTTCACTGGTCTCATCCTTAGTGTTCAAGAAGAAAACCTAAGTAAATTTGCTAAAATCATCAGTCACAACCAAACAATACTTCTTAAAATTCAGGCTGCTAACATTAGTGGAGCCAAATAAGTCCATGTACAGCATATGAAGTGGTTGGGTGATAGAGTTAAAAACTTTAGGCTTACAAGAGGCTCTATGTTGCTTCCCTTTGAGGCAAGCACTAGCTAAAAGATTTATTACCTTAAAGTTCACATGACCTAGCCTTCTATGCCAAAACATAGATTCATCCAAAGAAGCTGTAGCAACTAAACATGTAAGATCGTCTTTGGGCACTATGTTTTCATATTGACACTCTGATTGCTTTTCTAGGAAACTTTAGTAGAACACGATCATCACTAGGCAACTTAAAGTTAAGAGATAAAACCAAGCAATTAGTATATGTGAATAGAACAAAATTCCTCTTGTCACACATTTGTGACACCTTGAGCAGGTTGTATTTGAGTTCTTTCACAGTACACATCTTCAAAGTCCAAATTACAGTCTTGATTGTACCTTTAGATGAATTCTTCCACCAATTCCTCCTCAAAAAACACATCCTCCATTCAAATCGGTGAAGTCGAAGATAGGATAGATTTCAGTCATGTGCACTGAACACCTTTGTCGAATAGCCAAGATCATCATTATTGTTGGAATGTCCATGCACATAAAATAAAGGAAATTAGTTCCTTTTGGGGACCCAGCCATTCTTGAATTGGATGCCTGCCTGTGCATCAATGTAATCATATTTCTTGAGAGTGCGATGCACTTGTTGGGTTGAGTGGTCTTTCTCTTGATAAGCTAGGGCTTAATAGCATTGCCCTTGTTTCCCTTTGTAGCATTCACTTTAGAGCCAGGATGTTTCATTTTAGGCTTAAAAGTATTAACTTTTGGCCTATTAGTATTAAGTCTTGGCTCATAAGTACTAACCTTTTTCTTGTAAAACTTGATTTGCTCATCATAAAAAAAGGTTTGTCTTTGATTTAAAGGACCTTGGTGAAGTTGATGATGATTTTGAAAAGTTTCTTTTGGGTCTTTCACGAATACTGCAGGTTGTGGTCTAGCGATATTAGCGGCCTTATTCAAAGGTTTTATATCAGTTTAAAGAAGCTGCTCTAGGGGTCATGATGGGTTGAGGTCTCATAGGGTGTCTGCAATGAGCTTGCAGATGAGAGAAGCTACCACACACAAATCAAGATTTATTATACATGACAAACTCATCTCCTAGTTGCTCAGATTTTCACTAATTCTAGTTTCTTTTGTTTCCTCTAGGACTAGATGACCTGTTTCTATACATCTCAGCATTATTCTTGGCTTTTGAGGTTTTGTCAAATGATCTTCTGGGTTTATTGGCTATTGCTTTGGTTCACTAGACACTACACTATTTTTATTTTTGAATCGGCACCTGGTAAGGAGGTGTCACTAGCACTGAAACACTTCATCAGTCTTTTTGAGAAAAAGTACTTTTGATTGGGGCCTCGACAAATGTGGGTTCAAACTCTTTTAAGCGGTTGTAAGTGAATAAAAGTAGTGCCAAACAACATAATTAGCGGAGTCGGGTGTTACGCTTTCTAATTAGTTTCGACTCTTAATGAGGATGTGGAAACTGATCCTAAGGTTCTTGGAAAGGAGGATGAGCGATATAGATGACCATATCTTTGCATGCTTACGATGAAGCGTCGGATTTTATATTCTACTTGAAGGTGGTACTTGTATTACTGAGGGGGCAAGTACTCTGCAAATATTTTTTAATGTTTAGTGTTGCCTCTTGGAATTAAGAAGTGCGAGCCGTTCCCTAAACAAAAAGAGGTGGTGGGTGGTGAATTAGAAAAACTTGTGTTTATGTGCTATCTTGGAATCTCGTGTAGATGTGTCTTGTGTTTATGAAACGTGTGCTAAGGTTTATCATGGTAGAAGTGGGCGTCTAATGGGAGTTTGTGTGATAAAGGTTCGTATTATTCTTGGTGGGATGATCGGTCATGGTGATGTTTACTTATGTCCCAAACTAACGAGGTTATGCGTATGTTAATGTGGTGACAATAAGGCTTTCTTTGTTTCATTTGTTTATGCTCATAGTTTATATTGATCGTGCGTGTGTTGCATGAGCTTGAGGTTCATTGTAGTCTTATGCGACATAAGCCTTGGGTCCTACTTGGTGACTTCAATTCATCTATTTACGGAGGATAAATCGGGTGGTGATTCACGAGCCTAATATTGCTATGAATGAGTTTAAAGATTGTGTTAGCCATTGAAGTCTGGATATATAAACTCATCGGGTCTACATTTCACTTGGAATTAGAAGCCTAAAGGTAGCAATGGTGTCTTGAAGAAGATTGATCGAGTTATGGGTAGCGTTAAATTGATGATGATTTTCTGGATCATTTGCTATTTTTGACCTTACCGTATTCGACCATTCTCCTTGTGTTCTTAGAATTCCCACATTATCTAATAAGAAACCAAAGCCGTTTAAAATTTTTAATTTCCTAACATATAAAATTTGGTTTTGGTTATTTGTTGCATGAAGGGTGGAAAAATGATATTTGGGGCATAATATGTTCAAGGTGGTGGCAGCTTGAAGGGTTTGAAAAACCTATTAAGTAAGCTTCTTAGAGATCAAGTTAATCTTCATACTTTCGTGTTAATAACTTCGTGTGGAACTTGAGGTCCAAAGTCCTTGATAAGGACCCTTCTAATCGTGCTTAGGGAAGAGGAGGCTACTTATCTTCAGGGCTTTTAAGTAATGCATTCTTGGATGAGGAGCGTTTTTGAAACAAAGAGATGGGTGGCCGTGAGGGTGATTCTAATTCTTCTTATTTTCACAATATTGTTAAAGCAGAAGTCATAGGAGTAGTATTGAGTTGATTCTTGATGTTAATAATGTTATGCACCAAAGACGAAGTGCCTCTGTCTTTGTTCAACATTATGAGAATTTTCTTGGTGTGGAAAGGAATACTATTCCGTTAGTTGATCAAGATACATTTGTCTTCTTCTATTGAGCGGATAGGGACTTGGATGGTTAGGAATGTGACTAATTTGGAAATTAAGAATGCTAAGTTTTCCATTGGTGACAATAAGGCCGGACCGGATGGTTTCCGCGGCTGCGTTTTCAAAAGGCTTGGGATATTGTTGATGTGATGTTTGTTTGGCTATTCAGGACTTCTTTGCTAATGGGAAGTTGCTTAAGGAACTCAATCACACTATTATTACTCTTATTCCCAAAGTTTCCATGCCTTCTAAGGTAAATGACTCTGAACCTATCTCTTCTTTGTAATGTGCTTTATAAATGCATTAGCAAAATTATTACTAATCGAATTAAAAGGGGCTTGGTGATATTGTTAGTATTAATCGATCGGCATTTGTTTGGTAATATTTGGATAACATTCTTCTTACACAAGAATTAATGCGTAATTATCATCGTCCTCGTGGACCTCCGAGATGTGCCTTTAAGATTGATATTGGAAGGCATATGATCACTTTGATGATGGCTTTTCTTGAAACTATTACGGTTGGTTATGGGTTTCATAATAGGATGGTTTCTTGGATCATAACTTGCGTTACTAGTGTGTCATATTCTCATTTGTAATAATGGTGATATATATGGGTGGTTCGGGGGTAAAGGGGTCGCCAAGGTGATCCTACGTCACCTTATCTTTTTACTCTTGTTATGGAAGTACTTACTCTCTTATTGCGGCAAAGGAAGCGTGGGATGATTTCCATTATCATCATCTTTGTGAAAACGAAAGATACTTAATCTTTGTTTTGCGGATGATCTATTTATTTCACACATGGAGATGTTGCCTCGGCTAATTAATAGATTATGGATGCTTTAGATGAGTTTAAAAATTTCTCGGGCCTCGTTCCTAGTATCCCGAAGAAGCAGGCGTTCTTACATCATGTGCCAAACCGAGGTTAAGTTGTCCATTTTGAATTCTTTGTCGTTTAAGGAAGGTACCCTCCCTGTCAAGTATTTGGGTGTTCCCCTTATCTCTTCACATCTCTTATACCGGGATTGCAAAGTTCTTGTTGAAAGGGTTCAGAATAGAATATCCGATTGGAAGAATAAATTTTTATCTATGGCGGGTCGTTTACAGCTCATTATATCTTTGTTATCATCTATGCATATATACTGGGCCTCTGTGTTTATTCTTCCTGCCCGTGTCATCCATGCTATTGAACAACTCATGCGCGGTTTCTTTTGGTGTCAGGGTGATATGAAAAAGGGTAAGGCTAAGGTGGCGTGGGAAGATATTTGTAAGCCTAAAGAGGAGGGTGGTTTGGGCATTTGTAGTCTTCATGAATTTAATGTGGCACTTATGGCGAAACATGTTTATAGTATTTTGACTCATAAGGAATCCTTATGGGTCCAATTGGTCATTGTACAAGCTACATGGTAGAAGTTTTGGGATGTTCCATATGCGGGTGATATGAGTTGGGGCTGGAGAAAACTTCTTCAAATTCGACCACGATTGGCCTTTTACGGTTCCATATCATGATGGCAAGAGGGCTTTTATTTGGTTTGACAATTGGTGTTCCTTGAGCCCGCTAAGGAGTTTGCTACTTGCTAGAGATATCTACGATGCGGATTTTAGTTGAATTATTCATTTGGTGATTTGCTAATTGATGGTGCTTGGAGATGGCTAGTAGGTGGATTGATAGGATTCGGTTTATTGATGATTAACCCTCGGACACTACTGATTGTATTGCCGATGAGCTGGTTTGGAGAGTACCTAATGGTGATTTCAAACCATTCACCATCTCTCATGTTTTGGGAGCTATCCGTGTTAGTGCCAACTGGTTCCTTGGTTTCATGTTGTGTGGTTCCTGGTGTATCCCTAAACATGCTTTTAATCTTTGGTTGGTCATTAATTGCAAGCATAAAACACAAGATAGGTGAGGCAATGGGATGTAGGTCACGACAACTGCAAACTGCTTGTTGTCTTTTACTAATGTGATAGACTGATTCTCATGCTCGCCTTTTCTTTGAGGGGCCCTTTTCTTCTGAGTGTGGGCGAGAGTTTGTGCTCTGTGTGGAATGGATAATGTTCCTCCTAGTTTGGATGATGTTGTTTCGTACCTAATGCCTCTCTCTAAAGGGCCTTCGGCCTCGATTGTTATTTCTCGTCTTCTCTTTCTTTGCTTCTTGCTACTCTATTTGGCGTGAACGAAATTCAAGGCTTTTCAAGAAGGGAATGAAGTCATATAATCCAAGTGTTTGATGACCGTTTCTATTGTTAGGTTGAAGATCCTTTCCTTCGAATCACGAAGAACTCTATGGTTGAAGGATTTTGGATACATGGAAGTTACAGATCGGTGATCATTGCGGATTGTTCAGCGTCTTAATGGAGTTCTCCATTGCTTATCTATTTAGTGGAGGAGTGCGGGGAATGGGTTGTACTCTTTTTCCCTACTTCAAGGTTTTTCCTTTCGGGGTTTTTCTTGGAAAGGGTTTTTAGGAAAGGAAACTTCTGGGTGCGTGTTGTAGTCCCTTACGATGCGTATGGTGATTGCGGGATGCTTTGTTACAAGTTTTCTTGTTTTATGCACGGTTAGATGATGTAAGGTATAGCTAGGTTCATTATGTTTATGGCATGTCATAAACACTAGTTATCAAGCTTTAGCTTGAGGTTAATGTGGTACTTCTGCCACATTCAATTTGTACTTAACATTTTTTGGTTATATATATTTACCGGGGTAAAGCCCTACAAAAAAGAAAAAAAGGTCTATACCAGGAGGTGATGGGATACCTCTGAATGGTGGTGGTGTTGTCTTATACCCCATACCTGATTTGGCTTTGCCAACTAATGCTTTGTCCGGGTATCTATCGACTCTCTCAAAGTTATAATCTTGTGAGTCTTTAAGTTGCTCAACACTTAAATCTATATTATCTTTAATTGTAGTGACTTTCTCTAATTCTTCTTTTAACACATTTATGGTGATGTCTTTGAAGAGATTTCCTATTAAGCATAGGGTTGTTTGATAAACTTTGACTCATTTTCTTTATAGTGCACAATTTGTTTTCTAGAACTACTAAGCTTTGTTTATGATTTGCTAAAGTTATGCTGGTTTTAGCAAGTTCTTCAGACACATTATCAAACATGGTTTTTAGCTCTAAATATTTGTTTAATGGAATACATGTATCTGAACAATTAAGTACCTCGAGATACCAAAGAACCATGTTGATTGGTTTTTCTTCTTCATCGACCATGACTCAATCATATCGACACCATCCACAACCACCATTGCTTTTGAAGAAGAGTTGTCGGCATCAACATTTCTCCCTTTGCTCCTAGGACTTCTGCATTCCCTGGAAAAATGCCCAAGCTTGCCACAGTTGTAGCATTCAGCCTTTCTGTAAGCTTTTGGATTTCACAAACACATCAAACCATAAGCATATGGGGCATATACTAAGTTTAGAGAGATAAAGTTTTAGAGAGAGAAAGGGAAGAGAGTTGGGAACTATCAGAAACAAAAAGAAAAATGGTATTGAAGCTTCACCCTCTACCTTGGGAGGTAGGCGGTATTTATAGTGTCTTACAAAATCGCCAATGCTGAGAACGTGGATCGGGCATCAGATGGGTAAAGACCGTCAGTCCTCCGTTGTTCTTGAACTAAATACTAACTAACATTAAATAACTCACGACTCTGAGCTTTCGCGATTACATATACTTGAGGTAGTGTGGAGCACTTTTGTTGGATTTTCTAAATCCTAACAATCTCCCACAGGGAGGTCACCTCATATTACATATAAGCGAGATATTACATTAAAATTGTTCTTGGATTCTTGTTTAAGATCTTTGCTCTATAGCAGTAGTCTTTGATTCTTCATGTTTTGCATGTTTGGTTAATCGAATGGAGGTCTTTACTGATCCACATGATGATGAGTTTTGAGCGACTTTGAGATCATCGACTTCCATAAATCTCGACTCTTCCTTTGTAGTGTTGACATTATGTGATGTTGTAACGGTTGGACCGACATGCTCACATTACGGATCATGATTTCTTTTCATCGAGTAGCGGAAGCTTTAGTTGATACATGATATTTCTTTACGGCGTGAGAAGCATCGAGTGTAAATATCGAGTTGTTGATGCACTTATCATGATTTCGATGTGAATGTGTTGTGTGAGCATGCGGCAATGGATTGACCTCTCAATTACGATCGGTACAAATGTCGAGTGTACACTGCATACAGATTAGTAATAAAGCGCCGCGAAAGTGTCTTTGATCACTTCGTTGAATTGAAGTACGACCCCACGGTTCCCGTTGATCGGTACAAATCTTGCTTGTGATCGGTATAATTCAAAAATTTCCTTGCGAGGGTTTAGCGGTACTCTAGCCGTTCTCAAAGCGGAGCGTCTCAAAATACAACGCGAATTAGTGAACGGCCAATTTGAGATTCCTTGATTGATGAAAAGAGATTTGAAAAACAATGGGTGTCTTTCTCAATATAAAGTGTTTTTGCAATACAATGAAGGTTTTAAGGAAAATCAATTATCAATCATAAAAACCTTTTATTTTGAAATATTAATACCGTCGATGTGCTAGAGAAAAATTTTAAGCCAACGGCCAGGTTTTCAAGGTATCCGTCAATCCATAACTTTGAACGGGATTGATTCATAAATTTGATAAGCTCCATTGTTTTATTCGGTTGTCACATGGTTGATCTATTGGATAGATCTCACATGCCACCTATCAAGAGCTTGTTTGATGTTGATTCTAGAAGGCTTTCCATCTTCATTGTGAATATGTTATCATATCCTTTCGGATGTTAAACATATCACAAGGATAATCATTGGACTCTTAAAATATGTTCTCTCTTTCCACATTGTTGAAGCAGAGAGTCTTCATTGGCAGTGTCCTAATGAGATTTATAGATGATCTCATTGGCTCAAAGACTCATAGTGCACATTTGGTTCCTATCTTGGGAGACTAGGAGAGGGTCTCCTTCTTCAATATCAACAATCTCTAAGAGAAAGTCGATAGATAATGTAGGTTTCCGTGAGAATCAAACAAGTCCTTTTAGATGAACTTGAGTAGCTTGGGAAGATGTAGTGCGGTCGTCCTTTGGGTCCATGGCGTCTTGTCTTCAATCCGGGGTGTTACCTAGGTAATAGCCCATTAGCATATGAATTGAACCGGTTTACGCCTAAGGTTGAAATAATGGAGGGCTATTTATTTTCACCCTTTTCACATTCATTTCTTTTTTATTCTTCAACCCCTTCATTGCTTACCGAGACTTCATTACTAGAACCTTGTTGGGTTTATTCGGTTCTAGCTCTATCTCGGTCCTTTTCTTCCCATTTATCACTTTTCTCCTTTTTTTCATCAAACCTAAGGACTCTACACTATCTAGTGGATTGTCCCTGGGTAGATCCCTCGACTCTGGCGGGATCATTGAGCAGCATACCTAACCTAACCATCCTTATATCACCATACATAAAAGTAAATTTGATTAGGTCTTTTGATATTGTTCATGCCATTGGAACACATGTAACATATTGGATTTCACAAACACACACGATCATAACCACAAGTATGCGTATAATATGAGTTTTAGAGAGAGAAAGTTAGAGGTTTGGGAACTTTAGTGAGAGAAAGAAAAATCTTATGAGCTCCAACTCTCTACCTTGGAGAGGTAGAGTATTTATAAGTCTTACATAAATCGCCTTGGATCGGGTATCTGATGGGTAAAGACACATGTCCGAGTCCTCCCGGTGTGTTACTTAACTAAATACTACTTAACTTGTAATAATCTACGACTCTGAGAGCTTTCGATTACATATACTTGAGTGTAGACTCTTTAATAGCGGATTTACTAAATCCTAACAATCTCTAAGGAGGTCACCTCAAACACACATTAAAATTACATTGAATACAGCAGATATTACTTTATAAATTGTTCTTGCATTCTTGATGTAGGACTTTGCTCTGGCTTCGTAGTCATTGATTCTTCATTATTGCATGTTTGGTTAATCAAGTGGAGGTCTTTATCGATCCACATGATAATGAGTTTTGAGGCGACTTTGAGATCATCGGCTATCATAAATCTCTGACTCATCCATTGTGGTGTTGGTATTATGTGATGTTGTGACTTTTGGACCGACATGCTCACATTTTGGATCATGATTTCTTCTCATGAGTAGCAGGCTTTGTTGATTCATGATATTGGCGGTGCGTGGCAGTGCATGGGTAAGAATATCGAGAGTCATTGATGCACTAATCATGATTTCTTTAGAAATGAGTGTATTGTGTGAGCATGCGGCGGGTTGACCGTCATTACGATCAGCGCATAGCGTCGAGTACACTGCGCATAGCGGTTAGCAATAAAGCGCCGAAAGTGTCTTTGATCACTTTAAATTGAATGAGATACCGGCCACGGTTCCCGTTGATCGATTACAAGTCTTGCTGTGAATAGGTAAATTCGAAGAATTTCCTTGGCGGGGTTTAGCGGTACTCTAAGCGTTCTCAAACGGAGCGTTTCAAAGACAACGGTGAGTGAACCGGCAATTGAGATTCAGCGATTGATAAAGGAGATTTGAAAAATAATGAGTATTGCTCAATAGAAATTGTTTTGCAATACAACGAAGGTTTTAATGAAAATTAATTATCAATCATAAACACCTTTAATTTGAAATATCGTACCGCGGTCGATGTGCTAAAGTAAAGAGTTTTTAACTGTGGTTTTCAAAGGTATCCGTCAATCCATAACACGAACGGGATTGATTCAAATGATTGAATAAGCCCCATTGTTTATGTTCAGTTGTCACATAGTTGATCTATTGGAATAGATCTCACATACCACTACCGAGGCTTGTTTGATGTTGGCTCTAGAAGGCTTTCCATCTTCATTGTGAGTATGTTTGCATATCACTCGGATGTTACGGCAATACCACAAGGATACTGCGTATGACTCATAAGATATAATCTCTCTTTCCACATTGTGTGAAACAGAGAGTCTTCATTGTGTGATGTCCTAAGGAGATTTAATTGATGATCTCGTGGCTCTAGACTCAATAGTGCACATTTGGTTCCTATCTGGAGACTAGGGAGAGGTCTCCTTCTTAATATCAACAAACTCAGAAGTAGATAGTAATATGTCAGTTCCCGTGAGAATGAAACAAGCCCTTTTAAGAGGAACTTGAGTAGCTTGGAAGTTGTAGTGGAGTGCGTTACTGGGTCCATGACGTCTTGTCTTCAATACGATGTTACCTTGGTAACCACGGTAACTTATGAATTGAACCGGTTTACGCCCTAAGGTTGAATTAATGGAGGGCTATTTCTTTTCACCCTTTTCTCATTTCATCTCTTTTTCATTCTTCAACCCCTTCAGTGCTTACCAAGACTTCATAACTAGAACCTTGTTGGGTTTATTCGGTACTAGCTTAGTCTCGGTCCGCACTCTTCTCATTTCTCACTTTTCTCCTTTTTTCATCAAACCTAAGGACTTCTTCACTATCTAGTGGATTGTCCACAGGTAGATCCCTCCGATTACAGGGATCATGGGAACTAATACCTAATTTTCCTTATATCACCATACATAGCGTAAAGTTGGTGGTCTATTTGGTATTGTTCATGCGCCATTGGAACCAATTGAAAACCATTTGAAAATCAATCCGGATACTTATGATATAATCAAAACATTTTGTACGAATTGTTTTGATAATTTTAGAACGAGCTCCCCCTCAACATGTGCATCAGCATCATTTTGTAGTAGAAATAATTTTCATCTTTGAAGGGTTGGCTTGCATCTAAGAGTAGTTATATGAAGAATGTGGTTTTCAAAATAGTTGCTCCCCTCAATATGTGCATGGAAATTTGAAAATGTTTTGCACATATTAGGAAAAGGCGCACATTGAAATAAATTGATCCGCGTTTCAAATCTTAGTGGTTTAAGATAGATGCTCTCCCTTAACATGTGCATGGAAAATTTGAAATCGTTTGGCACATGTGGGGAGGAAAGCTTGTACATCCTTATAAAACCATTTACCGAATTATCAGATTAAATCAATTTAAATCACAAATTCTCCCCCGATCACAATTATCAAATCATTTGAGATTTGTGATCTCTGTGAATTTAAATTGATTTTGAAAGCTTTTGGAGAATTGTGACTTTATTATAAGCGTATTAAGCGATAAGGATGGGATTTTGAGACTTTAAACTCCATTGATTAAACATGCATGATTATCTTTTGAAAACAATTGTATGACAAATAACCTTTTGATTTAATTGAAATCATTCTCCCCTCAATCAATGACATAAGTTGTTGATTGAGAGATGAATATTTTGAAAAGCGATAAGACGGATGATTTTTCAAAATAGAGTCAGAGTTATTTTCAAAGCAATTAGTTTTCATAAGATAGTAAGTAATTGTTTATAAATCGAGCATAAGATTTGAAAACCAAGATAAAGCATGGCTCTGTTCTTTCTAGAAAGCGGAGTTCTTTACGAAATGACAATAAACCATAGTTTCACTTTCTCTGAAATTATATATATATATATATATATATATATATATATATATATATATATATATTTATATATATATTTTAGAACGAACTTATGTACATTAGAAGAACATCTAAGACCGTGACATTCTTTGAAAGTCAACACAAAGAATAAGTAGATGATATCAAATCGCGAGGAAAAACATGACAACATAACAATATTTTTGGAATTTTTCAAGATTTTCTAATTTTATGGATTTTTGAAAGTTTTTTATATTTTCTATTTTTTTTTTTTTTAAGGTTTTGCAATTTTGTATTTTGCTTTTGAATAGATATTTATTTACAAGAGATAGATGAAGGAAAACTTTTACTCCTCTTCTTCTCTTGAAGCGTTTGAGTGTTTCGGTTGTAGGCTCTTTAAGACCAAGTGGTGGGGATAAACTCAAAGCGTTCTCTTGGAAGACTTTGGTGAAGATATACGCTAGCGGTATTATTGATCCTTACAAAATAAAGTTCCACCACACGTTTTCATTGCTCACGATGAAATGATGTAGGTATGCGTGTGCTTTGCTCTTGAGTGTTATGCGTTGTTGCATGAGAGAGCAATAGCACTTTATTATCACGATGCGAGAGGTTTTGTTGATTCAAAGCCATAGTCAGATTATTGGGATCTCATCCATAGGATTTGAGCACAACAAGATGACATGGCTATGTATTGACCTGTAGAGAAATAGAAGTACTCATTTGCTTCTTTGAAGACCGCTCACAAGCTTATCACTAAAAACGACACCTCGGGCGTGCCGGCGAGTATCTTGACATCTGCATGATGGCATCTGCATAAATTTGTTAGTGACATGTCACGGTGTCGCCGGATACCAAGTCCTATTGATGGTTCCTTGGAATCTTAGAAAGACGTTTAAGCACTTCAAGGTGCTTTTGGTAGGCAGCGATATCTAACACATACGAAGCGGCGAACAAGATATGCGGTCTACTAAGCGTGTGAGGTACATGGGATCGATCATACTCTACGATATTTTGTTTGGTCTACCATGATCCACAGTGGTCCTCATCTAGTTTGAATGCAGCTCTATCATGGGAGTGTCAACAGGGTCACTAGAATCAAATCCAAATTTCTTTAAAATCTCATTTGCATATTTAGATTGATTTATAAAAATGCCTCAGGGACTTTGTGAAATTTGTAATCCCAAGAAAAATGACATTTGTCCCATCATTGACATTTGAAATTTAGAACCATTTCAATTGAAAAATATTCACTTTACTCATTAGAGATTAGGTCGAGGCAAAGATAATATCATCAACATATATTTGAGCGTGAATTAAATGTTTGCTGACTTCTGGTGAACAATGTGGGATCAACTGCTCCTTTGTGAATCCGATTGGATAGAAGAAACTTTGATAGCGTATCATACCATGCCATGGAGCTTGCTTAAACGTAAAGCCTTCTTCAAGCGATAGGCGTGGTAGGATGCTCTGGATTCACAAAACCTAGGTTGGGTGGCGTATCGACTTCTTTAAGATCTCGTTAAGAAAATCGTGTTTATCCATTTGATAGACTACCATGTTCTTACTTGCGGCATTAGCCAAGAAGATTACGATTGCCTCGATAAAACTTAGCGAGAACAAATGATTCTTCAAAGTCAATACCCTCCTCTTGTGATATCCTTTTGCAACCAACTGAGCCTTGTTCTTTAAAACATCACCATGCTCATCAAGTTTCACTTTGAAGATCCACTTTAGAGCAATGATCATGCTTTGTCTGGGCGGTACTAATTCCCATACATCAAGCCGATCAAACTCATGAATTTCTTCTTGCATGGCATTGAACGGTATCTTCATTCATGGCGGTTTTACATCTTTTGGTTCGACCTTGAAATTACGGAGTTGAAGAAGCACCATAAGGCATCGGTTGCAAGTTGTTTCGTTTGGATCTTTGGGGCGAGAGGTTTCCAATGATGTTGTCTAATGGATGATCATGTGTCCATTTTACTAGGTGTTCATGTGGTTGTTTTGAGGAAGCTGATGTAGCGGTCGATATCTCACGATGAAGATGGTTACATGATGATTGAGAGCAAATATGTTTTCAAATGGAGCATCTTTGTGGGATAGAAGTCTTTGAAGATATCAATCTTGAAGATATCAAAATGCTTGTAGGTTGTAAAAGTCTTTGGAAGAAGTTAAAGACTCAAAATGCTTGTTAAAACAAAGTCAAAATCTACACAATATGAAGTCAAAATCTTGCAAGAACAAAAGTGTATATACGTTTATGGAAAGAATTGTATTCTATGTTTAGATTACTTGTCATACAAGGTTATCAATTGTAAACCGACTAGGATATCCTTGAGCCTATAAAAGGACTCCTAGATTGGCATTAGATATATGACTTCGACTTACGATTTAGAATTAGAGTTTTTAGAGAAAGTTGATTATCTTAGAGTTGTATAGGAGTATGCATAATAAAAGCGATTTAGAGTTTATAATAAAGGTTATTCTTCTGCTTTGTTAAGTAAATTCCATTATAATAAAAGATTACTCGGTGTTTCTTTGTTAATAACTTAGGATTTATCAGAGGTTATTAAACCTTAACAAGCTAGTTAAGTTAGTTTGATTAAAGTATATCGATCCAACAAGTGGTATCGGAGCTTGTGTGGAAACTCTGACTAGGAAGAAACCCTACTTCAACTATATTCAAGATGTCATTTGACTGAAACGTTCCACCACCCTCCATCACCTCACTCGAGAATTCCAATAATCAAGAAGGGAGAATATGATCTCTGGTGCATGAAGATGAGGCAGTACATTGCCATCACAGACCATGCTCTTTGGAATGTTATTGTGAATGGGAATGAAGTTATGCTTGAGACCCCATTGATATTCTGGACAACCAAAGCACCTAAACCAGTATTACCCGGCAACAACCTTAAGGAATCAAGAGGCACTCAATATTCTCTTATCGCCATTCAGATGGTCATCTTCTCAAATTTCATGATGCTAAAGATGCTAAGCAGGCTTGGGCTGCTCTCAGACCCAGATTTGGAGGGAATGAAGCCTCTAAAAGATGCCAGAATTTGCTAAAGCAACAGTTTGAAACTTTCACGGTTGGTGAAAGAGAGTCTTGATCTTTGCATATGATAGGTTTGAGAATCTTCTCAACATGTTGGAGCTATACAAAGGCGAGAAGTATCAGTTGAAGATGTTAACTTGAAGTTTCTAAGGAGTTTGCCATCTTCATGGCATGTGATTGCTACAATGATCAGAGGACAACAAGGTTTGGATGTCATGGACTTTGATGATCTATATCATCAACTTAAGGTGTATGAGCATGAGATGAGTGGTCAAACAAGTTCTAAGTCTCACAGTATTGCTTTTCTATCATCGAAAGAAGGCCGTACTTCCAAAAGTAATGCTTGCTTCTCCTCAAAATCTTGTTTCTCAAAGCTGCTTAGTCACATACACCCCCTCATATGTTCAACAGGAGTCCATGAAACTACCACTATGGCCTCAAATGAAGTTATGTGCTCCTTCTTTGCACAACAAGCTAGTTTACCTGTCACTTATGAAGAAGATCTAGCACAGATTGAAGAAGATGCACTTGAAGAAATTGATATCAGGTGGCAAGTTGCTATGATCACTTCAAGAATCAAAAAGTACATGAAGAAGGCAGGCAAAAGCATTGATTTCAAACCAAAACAGGGCATAACTTTTGACAAATCTAAAATTGAATGCTTCAATTGTCAAAAAACTGGTCACTTTGCAAGAGAGTGCAGGTTTGCTAAGTATCAAGCAAACAGGACATCTGAAAAGCCAAAACTTGAGCTTAAGGAAATTCCATTCTTTGAAACAAAGGCTTTGGTTGCTCAAGAGAAGTTATCGAAGTTGATTGAGGGTGAAGAGTTTGATGATGAACCGGTGACTTCTTGTATGGTAGCGATGGAAGATGCACGATTGAAGAACAGCAGTGGAAGCATTGGGTAGTCTTTGCTTTTGATGAAGTATCTGAACATGCTTGCTTTGGAATCGATGATGGCTTTGGAGGATTTGATGGAGCAAGGAAAGCCGTGAAGATGATCTGTTCAACTCGCATTGGTGGCTACTTCACCAAATCAATCTCCTATCTCGGAGGTATGCTCAAATTGCTATGATTTTTATCATAAATTGCTTAGCAGTTATGTGATTGAGAGAGATAATTGTGTTAAGGCTAGGAATGAGGTAGCTTGAGGTTATCAAATAACTTTAGAATCTATGGAAGCCAAAATTTTAGCACATGAAACTAATGAAGTAGCTTGGGTTGAAAAATATGCACAACAGGATTACCGATTAAAGCTTAGTGAATGGAAATTAAAGCTGTAAAATTCTTTGAAATTGAGAAATTAACTAAGGAAAGAGATGATTTGTTAGCTAAGTTTGCTTTTGCTTGGGGTGAAGCTTTGGTTTGTCACATGTTTCTTATGTTCAAAAACGACAAAGAGCTTATCTTAAAAGCTGGATTAGGTTTTGGTATGGATTTTAGTAAGATAGAAGAAACCCAATCTAGTAATCAGGATGAAGGTGAGTATGAGGATATAACCACTAGTGATGAAGAACTCATTAATTATGTAGATACATCTAGTAATGATGGTTCATTAAGTGACTCACCTCTTGCATATAAGAAAGCTAATGATTATCATCTTTGTTCCACATCCTACGGCATTCATCAACCCCTTAGGCCTAATGTTTCTCGTTTTGGAGTGGACAGTCTAGAGTTTAGGAAAAAGCTAGTTGCTAAATCTAGGTGCGAACACCCAAAAAGCTGTTGAAAAGCGATGTTCAAAATCAAGCAGTACCTTTAAATCAAAGTCTTTGCTTCACAAACATGTACCTTCTTCAAAATCTTTTTCAAAAGTACTTGCTAAACCTTTTTGGGATAATTTTGGTCAAAACAAGTTTAATCACTCACCAAAGGGCAAAATAATTTTGGGCATAGACATAGAAGAAATCACTTTGGTCATATGGGTCAAAAGCGTGTTTTGTGTGTTATAGTCCTACTCACAATCAAGATTGTGACAAACACTCAGAATATCTAAGCAAGTTTCAAGGAATAAGTCTACAAATTGAGAAACCTAGAGAGCACAAACCGGTGTGGACTAATTCAAATAGGGTTAATCACGAAACTTCACATGAGATCATAGATACCCATGAGAGAAGATCTTGATATCTCACAGTACTTTCCAAAGAAATCTTTGCTTCTCGAGAACAAGGTCTGCTTACATCACTTGCTTGGAATAGGTAGTCTAGGAGATCTCACTATCAACCTAGAATGTATCACAATTCATATAGGGATCTAGATCGGAGGAACCAAGTGTTAAATGCGAATGGGTCAAAGGGAAAGTCTTGGTATGGGACACGATACGTTCAACAAAAAGTGAATCGGATGTTTGTGTGACACAAGAAAATGCTAAAAAGCTGGTGAAAGAGATTTATGTTGAAAAACCAGAAAGTTTTGAAAATCCACATGCTAAAACTCAAAAGATAATTTTGGATCATCACTTGAAAGATAGTGGGAATTACATACTCAAAGAATTTGAGTTTTTAACTCCACAAGGGAACACAAGTCAGTAATGGCTTGGGTTCCTAAAAATCACTAACTCTTTTCTTTGTGTGCAGGGCAACCCGGAAGAGGAGCTTAAAGATCATCTTATTGTGGATAGTGGTTGCTCAGGAAGTATAATGAGGAGACAAAGAGATTCTGTTTGATTTTAGGAAGATTAGTGGAGGAAAAGTTGCATTTGGGAATGATCCCAATGGAGGAAGGATTGCTGGGAAAGGAACAATTAAAGCTGGAAGAATCGATTTTGAAAATGTTAGATATGTGAAGGAGCTTAAGTTCAACTTGTTGTCAGTCTCTCAAATTTGTGATAAAAAGCATCTGTGTTATTCAGCGACACGAATGTCTCATTCTTTCTCTCGACTTTAAACTGTTGATGATGACTTAATAGTACTTAGAGTACCAAGGACAAATGATGTGTATAGTTTAGACATGAAGAGTCTACATTCATATGGTCCAGCCACATGTTTGGTGGCTAAAGCAACATCCGAAGAGGCACATCAATGGCATAGAAGATTGGGCCATGTTAATTTCAAGAATATCAACAAAGTGGTCAAAGGCAATTTAGTTAGAGGTCTACCTTCAAAGACTTACAAGAATGATCAATCATGTTTGGCATGCAAGAAGGGTAAACAACACAAAGCTTCTAGCAAGAAGCTTGAGGAAAGAACTATTAGAGAACCATTGGAATTTGTTACATATGGATTTATTTGGACACATCTGTGGCAAGTTTAAATAAGAAAAATCTTGTTTGGTTGTTCTTGATGATTGTAGTAGATTCAGTTGGGTTTTCTTTTTGGGTTTTAAAGATGATACTTTTGATGCTATCCAGGACGATGTACTCTTGAAAACCAATTGAAACTCAAGGTTAGAGGTATTAGATGTGACAATGGGACTGAATTCAAGAACAAACTTATGGATGAATTTTGTGCAAACAAAGGCATAAAAGGGAGTTTAGTATTGCAAGAACACCTACATGAGAATGGTGTTGAGAAAGGAAGAATAGGACTTTGATTGAAGCGGCAAGAACAATGTTAGCGATTCTCACCTACTATTGATTCGAGTTAAAATGCTGTAGTCTTTGCTTGTTATGTACTTAACCAGAGTCTCCGTCACTAAACCACAGATGAAGACACCCATGAATTCTGATGGGCACTAAACCTAACATTCATTTTATGAAACCTTTTGGTTGCCCTCTTACTATTTTAAACACTATTGATAATCTGGGAAGGTTTGATGGCAAGTCAGAAGAAGGATACTTATTGGGTTATTGCACTAACTGATGTAAGGCTTTAGAGTATACCACAAAGTTACTAAGAAGGTTCAAGATTGTCTTCATGTTGAGTTTTTAGAAGATCAAGACAATGAAAAAGGTAAAGGTCTTGATTGGATGTTTGATCTTGAGATTTTATCTCCTTCAATGAATTATGTTCATGTTAGAGAAGAAAATCAACCTATGCACAATGAAGAAGATATCCAATATGTTGTTCATGATGTTCATATTAGACTGATCTTTCCGTTCCTGCTAAAGATTACGTAGTTCAAACCAAAGTACTGCTTGTTCATTCCTAAAGCAAAGTCTTGTTTCTTCAAAACAAAGTCTTTGTTGCACCACAATCCTCATTATCTGTTGAGGATCAATCTATTCAAGAGGAACTTAATCAGATGCTTCTTCAAGATGTTTTAGCACATTCTTACAGTGATGAACAAAGGAGAGCTTATGAAGAGGCAAAGAAGAAGAACAAGACTGAGGTTCTCTTACTGAGTACTTTGGGCGGTACTTTTGAACAAAATCAAATGCTGCTGCACCAGTTCAAGTACTTTAGATGATCTAGATGATCATACCATGCACGGATTAGAAGATCTTGATGATGAATTTGAAGATGAAGGTATTTTCCCAAATTCCAATGAAGGTGCTGATGTTACTAATTTAGATGATAATTATGAAGTTCCACGGTCTCCAAACTTAAGAACTCATAAGGATCATCCTTCTGATCAAATCATTGGTCCTTCTACTTACGGAGTCTTGACTAGACACAAAGCAAAGGGTTTCACAAAACCTCACAATGCTTTACTTAGCTTTGTGTATAAACAAAGCAGGCTGAATCATAAGGACCATCAAACCTGTTTATTTACTTGTTTCATCTCTCAAGAGGAACCCAAGAATATTGCTCAAGCTTTGACTAAAAAAAGAAATTGGGTTGAAGCTATCTTGAGGAAGAACTTCTTCAATTTAAACTTCAAGAAGTTTGGGTTTTATGTGATCTTCAGGATGGGAAGAGGTTATTGGAACCAGGTGGGTTTTTAGAGTTAAAAGAGATGAAAGAGGCAATGTTATCAAAAACAAGGCAAGGTTAGTTGCTCGGGTTATATGAAGGAGGAAGGGTAGATTATGATGAGGTATTTGCTCCTGTAGCAAGAATAGAAGCTATTAGAATATTTCTTGCCTTTGCTTCTTATATGGGCTTTCAAGTTTACCGGATGGATGTCAAAAGTGCCTTTTTATATGGCAAGATTACAGAGGAAGTTTATGTCAAACAACCTCTTGGTTTTGAAGATCCTAAACATCCAAACAAAGTCTACAAGGTTGTTAAAGCTCTTTATGGCCTTCATCAGGCACCTAGAGCTTGGTATGAGAGACTCTCACATTCTTATTGCAACATGGATATAGAAGGGAGCTATTGACAAGACTTTGTTTATCAAGAGAGACAAGAAAGATATCATGTTAGTTCAAGTTTATGTTGATGATATCATCTTTGGGGCTACCAAAGAGTCCATGGTTAAGGAGTTTGAGCGGTGATGCGAGAAAAAATTTCAAATGAGTTCAATGGGAGAGTTGACTTTCTTTTTAGGACTTCAGGTTAAGCGGTCAAAGGAAGGTATTTTTATCATCAAGACAAGTATGTTCTTGACATACTTAAGAAATTCAATTTTGATGATATGAAGAACATTTACTACACCTATTAAATCTATCAATTCATTGGGTAAAGATGAAGATGGACAATCTGTTGAAGTCAAGCTTTATAGATCAATGATTGGCTCTCTTATGTATCTTCTTGCATCTAGGCACTGATATCATGTTTGCAGTTTGTCTATGTGCAAGATATCAAGTCTCACAGAAGATCTCTCACATGAATGCAGTTAAAAAATTTTCTGTTATTTGAAACAACAACCTAAGTTGGGGTTGTGGTATCCTAAAGAGTCACCTTTTCACTTAGAAGCTTTTTTAGATAGTGACTATGCTGGTGATAATTATGATAGAAGATCCAGGCGGTGGATGTCAATATCTTGGAAGAAGGCTAGTCTCGGCAATGCAAAAGCGAGACAATTGCACAACATCATCTGGAAAATTTGAATATGTAAAATTTCGCTGCAGAGTTACAATTTGTTAATGGTCAAGTTTTGTGGATGCAGAATCAACTCTTGGACTATGGGTTCAATTTCAAAAATACTCCTATCAATATTGATAATGAGAGTACAATTTGTATTGTTAAGAATCCTGTGTATCATTCCAAGACAAAGCATATTAAGATTAGGCATCACTTTATCAGAGATTGTTATGAGCATAGGCTCATCAATGTAGTTAAGGTTCACACGGATGACAATGTAGGTGATTTACTCACAAAAGGTTTTGATGTGTCACGATTCAATCACTTGGTCGTGAGCATTGGAATGATTAACTACTAAGCTTTGTTTAAGGGGAGGACTATAAGGTGTTAGTATAGTCATGTGTATTGCTTGAGGGGAGGATGCTTGTTGATACTTAGTTTATATGAAGAAATTTTGGCAAAGTACTGTTTTTCCAGAAAGTACTGCTTGGAAAGTACTGCTTGGGAAATCTTGCTTAGAATGCTTATGTGGAAATACTTTGTTTATGGAAGTATTAAAGTCTTGTTCCAACGGTAATATTGATGGGTCATTGATAATAGCGGTAACTTTGTTATTATAGGCTGTGATTTTTCAAATCCTACCTATAAATAACTACTTTCAGATTTTCCCTCTCATATTATTACTTTACATCTTTTCCATACTTATCTCCCAATCACCATCTCTTTATTCTTCGATAAAATCTTTCTTGTGCTCACTTATTCAACAATGGCGAATCGTTTAACTGTTTCAAAACACAATATGGTGGCTAATTTGGACAAGGCGAGGCAAATATAGCTTTTATGATATTGTTGATTATCTTCTTGGGTAAGCCTATTAGTTATGCTCTTTTAGTTGAGCCGGATATTATTGAACCATGGATTCAATAATTTTGGGCTAATGCTAGAGATAACATGGAGGAGGATGAATATATATTAGATCTGATTCTTTGGAAGGACTATCAAGATTACTGAAGCCTCTATTAGAAGAAGATTTATTATTTAGAGATGAAGATGGGGCTATTCGATTTGACAAGCAACTGATTTGGGATACTTTTAGGAATCTTGGTTATGAAGGGTCTTTAACGGAACAAACATTCAAGAAAGCATTATTATGTCCTCAATGGAAGTTTTTGATTCATGTACTGCTTCATTGCATAAGTTCTAAAAGTACTTCTTGGGAGCGGTTTGGGTCGAATATAGCATCTGCAGATGGTTGGTTCTTCTGACGAGTGTTTAATTTTTCAAAGCTTATTTTGGATGGGATGCTATCACATATATCTTACGGGTCAAAATGGTTGATGTACCCAAGGTTTGTACTGAGGTTTTCTTAAACAAGCAATTGGCTGATGTTCCAAAACCTACTGCTTTGTTACATGTTATTGTGCAACAAGCCAAAATCTTTACATTTATGGCTAGGCGAAGTGCTTTGTTAAGAGGTGGAGATATTCCATTAACTTCTACAATGATGGAAGTTGTTCAAGGTATGCGTAATGAAGGCTGGAGAGGATGAAGAAAGTGAAGGTGTTGATTCTGTACAAGGTACTGCTTCACAAAGTCTGCCGTTCCACAAGATTGCTTTATCTTCTCTTGGTCCTTCTATTGAAGGATCTTTGCATCATTCACAGTCTTGTTCTCCAAGCCACGAGGTTCAAGCTGATATTAAAGAACACCTACTCCATCTCCACAACATTCTATTCCTGTTTCGGAGGAACATTCATCTTCAAGGTTGATCATACTATACCTCTGAAGGTTTGACTTTGGATAATTATGCTTTGACAAGGGAGTTGTATTCCTGAATTGAACAGAATAAGGCTGTTGAGTTTCAAGCTAAAGCACTTAGGAAGTTGAGGCGTAGGTATGTTTGGTTGAAAAAATTTATTAAACCCTATATTCAAGGTTTCAATTTATGGGTTAAAGAGGAAAACAAAAGCGTCGTAAACAACTTTGAAATGAATTAAAACGAAAGAAGGTTCCTAAATCATCTTCTGTCAACTTGGGGAGGAATTTAGCAAAGGAAAATTTGAAAGAAGATGTTACAAAGAAGAAAGAATCTGTAAGTCTTGTAGAAAAGATTATTTCGGTCAGAGGAACAAGAAGAAGAAGTGCAAGTTCAAAGTCTGAACATCAAAGTGCTAATGTTCAAGGATGCTTGAACATCAAAGTAATGTGATTTTCATGATACATCTAGGCAAGAAGCAATAACTCCAAGGGTATTGAATTTTGAAGAAGAAGCTGGTCCTTCTACATTTGTTATAGAAGAAGAGGAGGAAGCCACATTCATACCTATTCATTCTGCAAGTGATGATGAAGTAATTGCTACAATATTAGATTTATCACAACCAAGAGGAGGAGTTACTATTAGAGATGTACAAGAAGAAGAACAACCAAGAGCTTCAACTTGCAATTGATCCAAAAGATAAAGGGAAAGGTATTCTGGTTGAAACAAAGAAAAAGAAACTCACTTTGGCAGAACTTAGAGCAATTGAAGTTGCTAGGAATGAAAATTTCAGCTAGAAAAGTTCAAGAAGAGTTAGATGCTCAAGATAGAAAAGAACAAGCTCAGAGGCTCTGAATAGAATAAGCGACTCAAGAGGTGCAAGATGAAATTAGATCTTTGAAACTACTGAACCTTTAGTTCCTACACTGTTAGATTTATGCCAAGAAGACCTAATTTAGCTAAGGACAGGAATGCTATGATGGCTTATCCGAAAAGTCAAGGGTATAAAGGATTACAGAAGTTTAATTATCTTGAGATGAAAAGATTATATGATCTTTGCTAGGGCTGATTATAAGAAGAATGTTTAGGCATCAAAGATTTTAGAGAAGAAACTACGGTGAATAGAAAGGAAGAAAAGTTTAAAGAGAAAAAGAAAAAGCTGAAGTTAAGATGTTCAGTTTTCAAAGAAAGAAAATGTAGAATTAAGATCTGAGACTAGTGATGAATTGAAGAATTATCTCAGAGTGGTAGATTTTGATTATACAAAGGAAGATGATGATATGAAGATGAGCAGATCAAAGATCGGTGTTTTCAAAGTTGAAATCTAAGAATGTAGATTACATGGTTTTTTTTATAAGGAAGATGAAAGTTTTAAAGTTTTCAAGAGGTTATGGGATTTCGCTTGCATGTTATTGATAGAGTAGATATATTCTATTTATATCATGTTGTGAAGGCTTATTTTGAAGATCATCCATTGGAAGGAATTGGTTTGGTTTTACACGGTGATCTCATAACTATATGGGAAAGCCGATGAAGAAACAATGATATCTGGAAGAATCAAGAAAGCGGGAAATAGTTTCTGGAGATTCTTTGAATAAATCTGGAGTTCATGTTTTGGAGCTGGAAAATGGAACAATGATACACATGTTTGCGAGAAGAAGATATCCTCTCATAGTTGAGCTCATGAGAAGAATGCTAGAGCATGGATTGGAAGTAGAAGAGGATAATGAAGCTGCTTGCATGGTTATCAACTTGTTTATAAACTGGACTACCATTGCTGAGAATGATCAATAACTGGTATGAATTTTATTTGAATAAATACTTTTGATATATCTCGGTACTTTTATTCAAAGTCTGCTTTGATCGACGAGTACTTTCATCAAAGAAATCTTGTTCTTGAACTAAACGATTAAATAAATTTTAGAAGACACCTTTTTGCTAAGTAATAAATATTTTGAACTAAAGGTTGAATAAATGGTTTTGGTGATGATAACATCAATAGGTTATCAATCCACCATGGTTACAAAAGGATTGACTAATCCATGAGCAAAGCGGCTCTGGTAAAGATCTATCAAATCCGTTTTTAGTTGACAACTTGCTAATAAGTTGGATGGTATTCAACTCACCATATCATTAATGTGAAGAGTTGGCTAGCCCACAAGAAAATGGCTTGTGGTAAAGGCTGTGGAAAAACCATTATTGGTAATTAGTTCACCATTAGATAGAAGAACTAACTAGTCGAGAAGGGTACAGCTTTTGGTAAAGACAAAACAAATCTGTTGATAGCTGGTGGTTTGCTAAAATCATATGGTTATCAATGTACCATGGTCTTACACACCAAAACATTTGGCTACTCGAGAGATAATGGCTTTGGTAAAGAGTTCTAAATCCATTATTTTTCAATGATTCACTTGAAAGTGATGAGAATAGTATGCAACTTAAAGTGAATTAAATGTACAAATTGTCATATGTTCTTTGTGTTCTTTGAAAAAGATGGAGCTTCTTGGATCTTTGCTTTAAAGAGAACAATTCTAAGAGATACTTTGACAAGAGCAGATGTTACAGAGATAAAAGCTTAAAGACTAAGAAACAATCCGTTTTTAAAAAAAGATGAAGCTGTTAAAGATATATTCACAAAGGAACTTGAAGTCAAGCAAGTAGAATTCAAGTTAGGGGAGGATTGTTGGGATATGAAAGTCTTTGAAGATATCAAAGTGCTGAAGATATCAAAATCTTTGTAAGTAAAGTACTTGGAAAAGTCAAAGAGTCAAAGTCTTGCTAAAGATAAAGTCAAAGTCTTGCTTTAATGAAGTCAAAGAATCTTTGCAAGAACAAAAGAAGCTGTTATATTAGTTTATAGAAAGTATGGTATTCTAGAATGTATTAGATTACTTGGCATACAAGGTTATCAATTGTAAACCGACTAGGATATCCTTGAGCCTATAAAAGGACTCCTAGATTGGCATTAGATATGACTTACGATTTTAGAATTAGAATTAGTTTTTAGAAAAAGTTCGATTATCTTAGAGTTGTATTAGAGTATCACGCATAATAAGCGATTTAGAGTTTATAATAAAAGGTTATTCTTCTTAGCTTTGTTAAGTAAATTCAGCGTACTTAATAAAGATTACTCAGTGTTTCTTTGTTAATAACTTAGGATTTATCCGGGGTTATTAAACCTTAACAAGCTAGTTAAGTTAGTTTGATTAAAGTATATCGATCCAACATGTATGCATATCACTTAGATGTTCTGGCAATACCACAAGGATAATGCGTAGGACTCATAAGATATAATCTCTCTTTCCACATTGTGTGAAACAGAGAGTCTTCATTGAAAGTGTCCTAAAGAGATTTATTGATGATCTCGTGGCTCTAGACTCAATTTTGTGCATATTTGGATCCTATATCGGAGACTAGGGAGAGGGTCTCCTTCATCAATATCAACAATCTTTAAGAGAAGGTCGATAGATAATCTAGGTTCCCCGTGAGAATGAAACAAGTCCTTTTAAGAGGAACTTGAGTGGTTTGGAAAGTTGAAGTGCAGTGCGTCACTGGGTCCATGACGTCTTGTCTTCAATACCGATGTTACATGGTAATACATATATGAATTGAACCCGTGATCTTCCCCTAAGGTTGAATATTTGGAGGGCTATTTGTTTTCACCCTTTTCTCATTCAATTCTTTTTCATTCTTCAACCCCTTGAAAGGCTTAATGAGACTTTATAACTAGAACCTTGTTGGGTTTATTCCAAAGATTAGCTCTGTCTCGGCACTCTTCCCAATTCTCATTTTTCTCCTTTTTCATCATACCTAAGGACTTCTACACTATCTAGTGGATTGTCCTCGTAGATCCCTCCTTACGGCGGATCATGGGAACAAAAATACCTAACCTTGTCATCCTTATATCACCATACATAAAGTAAAGTTGGTCGGTCTATTTGGTATTGTTCATCCGCCATTGGAACCAATTGAAAACCATTTGAAAAATCAATCCAGATACTTGTGATATTTTATCAAAGCATTTTGTACACGAATTTTTTGATATTTTTAGAACAAGAGCTTCCCCTCAACATGTGCATCAAGTGTATGAAATCGTTTTGCACACGGAGGCAAGAGAAAGAATTAACTTCTTTGATTACCATTTTCAAAAAATATCAACATCACTTCCCGATCAATCGAATCAAGTAGATAAAGCATTTAGGGAAGGATGAGGTTTTCATAGCTTGCTCCCCTCAATATGTGCCTTGAGATTTGAAAGAGTTTTGCACATACTAGAGGAACCGCAATTGACATTGATCACGTTTCAAATCTTTGTGGTTTAAGATAGATGCTCCCCTTCAACATGTGCATGGAAAATTTGAAATCGTTTGTCACATGTGGGAAGGAGAGCATGTACATCCTTATAAAACCATTTACCAATTATCGAGTTAAATCCAATTTAAATCTCAAATTCTCCCCCGATCACAATTATCAAATCATTTGAGATTTGTGATCTGTAGATTTAAATTGATTTTGAAAGCTTTTAAGGAGAATTGTGACTTGATTATGAAAGCGTTTTAACCGAGCAAGGATCGGATTTTGAGACTTTAAACTCCATTGAATAAACATGCATGATTATCTTTTCAAAACAATTGTATGGCAAATAACCTTTTGATTTAATTGAAATCATTCTCCCCTTCAATCAATGACATAGGTTGTTGATTGAGAGATAGATTTTGACAACTTAAGTCCGATGATTATCAAAAATAGAGTCCGAGTTATTTTTCAAAACAGCTAGTTTTCATTAGATAAAATTTGTTTAAAGAATCGAGCATGGATTTGAAAACAAGATAAAGCATGGCTCGTTTCTTTCTTTTGAAAAGCGGGTTATTGCAGAAATGACAATAAACCATTGTTTCTCTTCTCCCAAAAAATATTTTTTTTTTTTTTTTAAATGAACATTCGAACAACATCTAAAGTCCCGTGTCATTCTTTGAATGACAGCAAGCATAAGACCGTAGATATTATCGAACCGAAAAGCATGACAAATGACAATATTTTTGAGGATTTTTCAAATTTTTTATATTTTGAAAGTTTTAAATTTTTAATTTGATTTTTGAAGGTTTTATAATTTTGTGTTTTGTTTTTCTAATAATATTTACAAGAGATAGATGAAGAAGACCTTTACTCCTCTTCTTCCTCCTGAAGGCGTTTGAGTGTTTCTCGGTTGAAGGCTTTTCGCCAAATGGAAGAATAAACTCAAAAGCGTTCTCTTGGAAGAGCTTTGGTGAAGATGTCTCATAACGATTCAGTCCTCACAAAGTAAAGTTCCACCACACCTTTTTCCACTTGTTCCCTGATGAAATGATGTCGAATGTTGATGTGCTTTGCTCTTGAGTGTTGAACGTTGTTGCATGAGAGAGCAATAGCACTTTATTATCACAAAGATGAGGGATTTTGTTGAATTCAAAGCCATAGTTCGATAATTGGGATCTCATCCATAGGATTTGAGCACAACAAGATGACATGGCTATGTATTCAAACTCTGTAGAGGAAATAGAAGTACTCATTTGCTTCTTTGAAGACCATCTTACAAGCTTATCACCCAAAACTGCGAGCACCTCCGGATGTGCCGTTTCGACGTATCTTGACATCTGCATGATCGGCATCTCACGCATAGGCCGTTAGTGACATACCGGTGTCCTTCTGGTACCAAAGTCCCATATTGATGGTTCCTTGGAGATACCGAAAGACCCGTTTAATGCCTTCAAGGTGCTTTTTAGTAGGCTTAGCCCTGTATCTAGCACACATGCAAACAAATAACAAGATGTATGCGGTCTACTAGTCATGAGGTACATCGGGATCCAATCATACTACAACATTTCGTTTGGTCTACCATGATCCCTGAGTGGTCCTCATCTAGTTTGGTTCGATCAATCATGGGAGTGTCAACAGGTCACTTGAATCAAATCCAAATTTCTTTAAAATCTCATTTGCATATTTAGATTGATTTATGAAAATGCCTCCTGACTTGTGAAATTTGTAATCCAAAAAAAAATGACATTTGTCCCATCATTGACATTTGAAATTTAGAACCCATTTCATTTGAAAAGCGGTCACACCATTGGGGGTCGGCCGAGGCAAAAATAATATCATCAACATAAATTTGAACGTGAATTAAATGTTTGCCCTGACTTCTGGTGAACAATGATGGATCAATTGCTCCTTTGTTGAATCCTCAGAGATAGAAACTTTGATAGCGAATCATACCATGCCCTTGGAGCTTGCTTTAAACCGTAAAGAGCCTTCTTCAAATGATAAACGTGAGTAGGATGCTCTGGATTCACAAAGCCTTAAGGTTGGCTGACGTAGATGACTTCTTTAAGATCTCCGTTCAGAAATGCCGTCTTTACATCCATCTGATAGACTACCATGTTCTTACTAGCAAAGATTAGCCAAGAAGATTCTGATTGCTTCGATACGAGCAATAGGAGCAAATGATTCTTCAAAGTCAATACCCTCCTCTTGACGGTATCCTTTAGCAACCAATCGAGCCTTGTTCTTTAAGACATCACCATGCTCATCAAGTTTCACTTTGAAGATCCATTTTAGAGCAATGATCATAGCACAACTGGAGCGGTACTAATTCCCATACATTTAATCGATCAAACTCATGAATTTCTTCTTGCATGGCATTGAACCAGTTGTCTTCATTCATGGTGGTTTTAACATCTTTTGGTTCGATCTTAGAGAGTACGGAGTTGAAGAAACACCATAAGGCATCGGTTGCAAGTTGTTTCCGTGTGGATACCGACGAGAGGGATTTCCAATGATGTTGTCCAATGGATGATCATGAGTCCATTTTCTAAGGTGTTCATGTGGTTGTTGTTGAGGGAATTTGAAGTAGCAGAGTCGATGTCTCCGAAAAGATGGTTCGATGAAGATTCAGAGCAAATATGTTTTTAAATGGAGCATCTTCAGAAGTAGCAAAGGGATTAACTTCATCATTGATGCCAGAAATTGTTCCATGATGTACATTTGAAGATTGATGATTTGTCGATGAGACAGAGTGATCAGCAGACAGCGGCTTCTTGACTTAATGATATTGAGATCTAAGGGTTGACTTCATTCACAGGGATATGAGCAACCTCTGTTGTAGGAATTGACACATCATTAGCACTTGGCTCATAGTGTTCATCAAACATAGGATCAAACAATTTCTTTAAATCATCTTCAGTTGGAGGTACATATGGAGTTGCTGGAGAGGAATTTGGTACAAGGGATGAACCAATGGGACTGTTTTGAAGTGCGGGTCCAGAACTGGATTGTCCAGGAGCCATTTGACCGGTCAGCTCATCAAACATAACGTGAATTGTTTCCATGATATTTCAGGTTCTCTTGTTGTAGATTCGGTAACCCTTCTTGTTTGGTGCATAACCACAAAAACTCCAATATCCCTTTTGCTCTTAATTTACCTAGGTCTTGACCGTCATTAGTTGGATAGCACAAAGCACCAAACACACGAAGGTAGGAGAGATTAGGTTTTAAGCTTTATGGACAAGTTCACATGGAGTTTTTCCATGAGAGGTATGAATAAGGGAACGATTTTGGGTGTAGCAAGCAGGTGGCAATGGCTTCAGCCCATAGAAACATTGGAAACTTCGAATAAATTAGCATTGTTCTTGCGGCTTCCACAAGAGTTCGATTTCGCCTTTCAACTACACCGTTCCGTTGAGGAGTTCGTGGAACACTTCTTTGATGACTGATTCCAACACTTTCATAAAATCAATTAAGTCTTTGTTAACAAACTCGTTCCATTGTCGCCGAAAAATTGACTGATTGTTAAGTCGAACCTGAAGCTGTTTGATTAGTTTGATGATGACATCAGGAGTTTCATCCTTTGTCCTCAAAAACTTTACCCAAGTAAATCGAGTGTAGTCATCAACAACTACTAGAATGTATTTCTTCCCATTTATCGTTTGCACTCTCATTGGTCCACATAAATCCATATGAAGGGTATGAAGAACTTCCATTACTGAATTTGTGGGTTTTGGTTTGTGGGCATATTTCTTGCTTTTACCCAATTGGCAAGCTGAACAAAGATGATCTTTTCATATTTTAATCAGTAAGCCTCGAACAAGATCCTTTCTAGTAAGGTTATTAATGGTGCCGAAGTTCAAGTGATTGAGACGACGATGCCATAACCATGACTTTGTTTTGAAGCCTTTGACAACAAGCAGATTGGAGAAGACTTCATCATGTCTTCGATAGAGATGGTGTATAGATTAGAACCACGAGTACCTCTTAATAATTCCACACCATCAAGTTCTCTAACAAGCAAGTATGTTTCTAAAGGCCACTTCTAGATCGAATCACGAATTGACCAACAGAGAAAAAATTATGACCAAGACCTTCCACATAATATACTCTGGAGATTACACTTTTGCCAACAACATAATCACCATAACCCATAATTGCTCCAAAATGGTCATTCCCGAATCTAACAGTTCCAATGAATTTACTCACGAAGTTCATGAGCCGCGACGGTCTCCACCATATGCTTGGAACGGCTGAGTCCAGTGTACCACATAACGATTTGAACGATCTGCAGTTGAACACAGACAAGAATGGATAATTGGATAATTGGGATCCCCATGCAAGAATGGGTTCCATTTGGTTAGTAATGGTGATTGGAACACCCACATCGAAATAGAAACATTCATATCGAGAATTGAGGCAATGGAATCATTATGAATAGATGCAGTATTAGTGTCCGTATTTGACCTATTCAAAGTATGTTCACTTCTTAAGGGAATAGTTCTACCAAGAGGCATCCATTTTCTAGTGGGCATTGCACGATTAACCTTATGGCCAAAAGGAATCCATTGATAACCTATCTTACTAAATGTTCTTCCTGTGGGTTCCACTGCTTTACTAACTTTCTTTCGCTTTTGCCTTTTTGCCTTCTTAGCATGATTTTTAGCATTAACAATTTTAACTGGGCATTTGATAGCATTAGACAAAACATTCACACCACATTCATGATTAGTAATGAATTCAAGGCACATCATTACAAGGTTTGCAAATAGTATCGAATTCAATTAATTACGATGCCTATGGCTAATACTAGAATCAACACGATTTGTTTTATTCAACTCAAGCTTAAAGTTCCTAGGTTGGTCTTCTACTCTCTTCCAATGCACATTCTTAGCTTGCAGGTCCTATCATTCCTTGTATTGTCTTGAGACTTTGACCGCTTCGCTTTAATGTCACCGATTACTCCTGTAGAGGAATGGGAACATTAGTTGGTTTTGCTACTTTTGCATTTTGTTTTAGATGTGCGGGATGTGAACTATTTAAAGGCTACACTAAGATCACTTTAACACTAGAGGTGTTGGGATATGAACTACTTGAAGGTATACTACAGTTCACATTCATAACATTGGGCATTGAATGGATTGCATACTTGGCACTAGGCATAGAACAAGGAATCAAAGGATTAACTCTTTCACCTAAGGACTTAGGGCATATTGTGATTAAGCATTCTAGAAGTTCTTGAGATCTTTGGCATATAAGGCAAGCAAACCTAATTTCTTTATCAAGAGGTTTGTTAATGAAATCCTCTTCGACAATCTCACGGAGACATTCTAGACTATCCTTAAGGGATGAAAATATGTTTGAATTGCAAAGTTCATTATTCCTAAGATGAGGAGGAATATATTTCAATATATAGCATATTTATTACAAACCGCGTGACTTTGATCAACATTCTCCCCATTGAAAACAAGTCATTGGCATTTTCCTTTTTACCCGCTCTTCTCAGATTCTCAATTTCCTTTTCTAATGAAGCTATTTTTCATTGTTTTTGTTACAGTGACCTTTATTGATTCAAATAACTCATTGAAATGTCGTTTAACCTTTTCATTTTCTTCTAGAAAACTCTCATTTTCCTTTTGTAATGCATTTACTAAGTTTTGAAGATGAAAAGTTTGAGAATTCTGAGAATCTAAAGGAGGAGGCATTTGGGAGCCAGTCACATTGTTCTTTTCACCCTTTAATTGAGAGATTTGGGCTTTCAACTTTCGGATCGTGTTACAATGAGCTTGAATCTGTTCATCACGTTTGTTTATCTGAAAAACTGCATCAAACTCAGGAGCATCCGAGGATGTCTTGATATTTGAGGTTTTGACATTTTCTTTAAGATGTTGATATTTTAGTTGTAAATTAAAATGGTCAACTTCTAGTTTAGAAAAGTGTTTTAACAAATTATCGTGATCATCCAGATCAATTTTCTCATTTAGTTTAGAGTTAGTTTTTTCAAGCTCAATGACACGATCATGGGAGACTTTCAAAGCAATAGATAATTCATGAAATTGAGAAGCATTAATGGAACAATTTGTAGCTGTGAAAAACACATCTTGAGCAATACATTCTGAAATAAGATTCTCATTCAAGGTATGCAAGTTCTTCCTCTCAATCTCATTATATTTTAATTCTCGCCCATAGTTACTAACCTCAACTATCATTGCATCAAATTCCTTTTCCATTTCTTTAATATCTAAATTCATTCCCTTTTTAAGACTCTCAAAATGATCTTTTAGTTGTTTAAAGAAAGGCATGACTTCAATTAAATAACATTCTTTTGTTTGCTCAAAACCCCTTTCCCCTTCACTTATACCGATGGGTGTGATCCTTTTTTTATAAGTTTTCTCAAAATCAACAAATAATTGAAAAATAACATATTGACGGATTAAGGTCTTGCTTTTAGTGGCAATAGTCCTAGGAACTAAATGCATTGGTGTATTGGGAGGATACATAGTCGCCAAGGCATTTTCCTAAAAGGGGGTTTGTTACAACAAGATTCTCGCTTTTGCTTATCTAAATCCTTTTCCGAACACTTGTTCGAGTGTTAACAACGTCTGAGGCTTAAACTTGTTCAAGGAAATCCAATTCTCCTTCTTGTAATCATGGGGTGTGATAGTTATTTTCTTCTCTTTACATTTAGGATCATCTAGTTTCTTGTTCATATTTTCCCTAGTGACTTCATCTGATTTCTTATCTTCCTCGTGCACTCAAGCAACTAGGTTTCTGCCTAGGCTTAAGGATTTCATTGCCATCATAAAGTACCTTATGAGCATTTCTAGCCTTTTTAATGACCTCTGGATTTGGTTCCTCAACAAGGGGAATGCTATGCTTATCGCTAAGAACTCTATGCTTAGTGATCATGTGGGCCCTAATGGTGTTCCCTTGTATGTACAACTTATTTTCAAGCTTGTTTTTCAAAGTTTTAGATTAGAAAAGTCATTCAAAAGTTTTGATTCCTTAGCATTAAATTCTTGCTTAAGCATTTTCACATTTTCTTGAAGTTCTTGTTTTTGCTTAGCGGTTTTAGAAAGCTTTTCTTGTAAGGAATTTAACTCTTGTTTTAATACTTCTTCTCTAAAATTACTTTTTCTAATGATTGTGCGCATTTGGTCATCCATTTCCTGCTCACGGGTGGTCAACTCAAATTTAGCACGTTGTTCATAAATAGCAACACGCTCTTTATAGGCATTCAGTTCGAGATAATAGAATCATCAGGGGCACATGCGTGATTCATCAAAAACATAGTCATTATTGATCGCGAAGATGCATCACTTGTTACAATCTCACTTTCACTTTGTTTCACATATTGATCATATGGGACAATATTGATATTATCCATATCATCAATATCTGATTCATAAGTCTCAAGAGATTGTACTTCATTATGCATCTTTTGCACATCAACATCATCATATAGTTTTAATACCTCTGAGATGATTTTGTCTTTGGATGGACCATTTGTTGTGGAGAGAGACCTTTGGAGACACCATTGGAGAGATGCTTGCCATGAAGATTGTTTGTGCAAGAGGTTCATCATCTACATCGAATCAAATGCATCACAATGTCGGCTACTTGAAAGGCATTGATGATTATGACCTATCTCCTGAATAGGTGCTTCATCAACAAGATCATAAGTCTTGGCATTTCCTTCAAAGAAACAACAACTCCTCTTCATCCAAAGTCGCCCATTGTCCGAGCTTGCACTAGCAACATCTTATCCCTCAAGTACTCAGATTCTGTGGACATTTTGGAGATGTGCAGTTCCTTGCAATGTGTCCCTCACCACCATAGTTGTAGCATTTGATAGGCTTTGTTTGTCCTTGATTTCCAATCCTTCCTCGATTCGGATTTCCACCATAGCCTCCACCTACCTCTTCCCTCTGATCATCGCTTTTTCTTGAACTGGTTGCACATAACCTTCCCATCTCGACAATGGCTTGATTATGTGGATTGGATGATGTTCGAGGTTGTTGTTGGTATGTTGGAGAGTTCATGTTTTGACCGATCATGAGAGCTAGTTGATTAATGAAGTTTCCCACGGCTGCATCAGCATCGGCTTGTTTGAACATTGGATCGGGAATGAGTTTGTGATTACCATTACCCAAGGGTATAACTTGAGAAGCTTTGGTGGTGATCCCAACATTTGTGTAAAAATCAGTTGAATCATTTGATGAACTTGTTTCTCCCTGATTGGTTTTGAACTGTTCCAGAATCCTTTTTTCAAACATAGCATGTCTCTCATTCTGAAGAAGGAAGGCATACAGTTGCTCAAAGTTTGTATTCTTCAATCCTTTAGTGAGATTCACAGAAGTGACAAACTTGTGCCATTCGGGATTCATGTTTTTTACAAACTTTGAGTTAAGCTGAATGTTTGGCATGGTCATTCTGATGTTCCTCATGTCATTCACAAGCTTATGGAATCGGCGTCATAGTACTCATAGACACTCTCATCTGGTTTCATCTTGAAATGCTCAAATTCATCATATAGTTGTGATTCTCTGTCTTCCATAGTTAATTCAACCGAGAGAAGCATCTTGACATTATCCCATACGCCTTTGCTTGATGTGTTGTGATTGATAAGCTTGTAGATGTCTTTTGAAGACCTTGAAGATAATGTTAGAAGCCCCGATATCGCATCGAATCACTTCTTCTCCTTATCATTGAGCTCATCATACGTCTTTGGTCTATCCATTCCATAAATCAATGTTCCATCTTCTGCTGTATCAATTATGTCTCTAGTAGTCTCAACTCGATAAGGTCCTTCATCAATGGATTTGAGAATGTTGACCCCATTTTCCTTTCCAAGATAGTACAATCAGATTCGTTGAGCCCTGTCAGTTCTGTCAAGCATGGGTGGACGAGTATCTGAACCAGCTGCTTGAACATCCTCGGCAACAGTGGAGATGATTGTAGGAACGTTGGTAGACATGTTAACAGATTAAACGGGATTTTATAACTCTATGATTAAACCGGGAAATATATTCTTTCACGGGATTTTACTAAATCAAGAGAAAATCATATTACAAACAGAATCAACCAAGTCGCTAAGTAACCCTGAACCAAGTCGCTAAGCACCAAGTCGATATAATGCCAAGTTGCTAAGACACAGTCAAGTCACTAAATAGCAACTCGCTAAGAACCAAGTGGCTAGCAAAACTTTGACAGCAAGTCGCTAAGCACCAAGTCGCTAAGTTGTCAAGTCGCTAAAGAGCAACTCGCTAAGCACCAAATCGCTAACACCAAGTCGCTAATAAACTTAAGTACAAGTCGCTAACTTTCACCAAGTCGCTACCCGCAGTGGAGAATCCACTAAGTGTACTGTTTGTCGGCTTGTCTCAAAACACAAGTCGCTAGCTCAACTCGCTAAGACCTTCAACTACAACTCGCTACCAAATTACAAAGCAAGTCGCTACCAAGACAACTTATCCGTGGCTCAAGTCGCTAGCTAGAAAATCACATAAACACCACTTTTTAATCCAAAAATAACCCAACCACGATGATTCAAGCTTACCAAATCAAAACCCAAGCACATACAATGATTCTAAACACAAAACTACACCCAAGATTCAAACTTTAACACTAGAAATGATCCAAATGATGCAAAAACCACTAAACTTTTTCAAACTCTAAAACCACCTAAAAGTCACTAGAAATCCAAAGATATGTAAGAGATGATCAAACCATGGCTCTTGATACCATTTGTAACATATTGGATTTCATAAACACACTAAACCACAAGATCAAATAGGCAAATAAGAGGTTTTAGAGAGAGAAAGTTAGAGGTTTGGGAACTTTAGTGAGAGAAAGAAAAATCTTATTATGAGCTCCAACTCTCTACCTTGGGAGGTAGAGAGTATTTATAGTACTTACATAAAAGCGCACTGGCGTGGATCGGCATACAGTGGGTAAAGACCCGTCCGTCCTCCACGGTGTTACTTAACTAAATACTACTTAACATTAAATAACTACGACTACGAGCTTTCTAACGATTACATATACTTGAGGTGACCGACACTTAAACTACTGGATTTTCCAAATCCTAACACCGTGGGCAGTGTACCTCAATTCAAAGAAAGTGATCAAAGACACTTTCGTATGTTTTATTGCTCACTGTTGTTTGCTGGTACATTTGGACGGTTTGCTAATTGAGGAGTCAATCCAATGCCTCATGCTCACAAAGATCCACACTTAATTGAAGAAATAATGACTTGTGCATATCTACGTAACCTGGCTCGATATTTTTATCACGATGTTTCGCTACTCATGCAAATATCATGAGGCGAAGAAAGCTTTCGCTACACTAATGGAAAGATGTCATGATCCAGAAAGTGTGAGCATGTCGGTCCAAAAGTCACAACATCACATGATGGCAACACAACAAAGGGTGATCCAGAGATTTACTATGGCTGATGATCTCAATGAAAGCTCAAAGATCATCAAAGATGTGGATCAGTTAAAGGCCTCCACTATAGTACAAAACTATGCGGACTTTAAAGAATCATTGCTAAAGCACAAAAGATGCAGATGTTGAAGAATTAATGTCTACGAGCTCAAGACTGAAGATTAATTAGAATGCTAGGATTCGAAATGTAAAACAAGGGGTGACCTCCCTTAGGGGGAGGTTGTTAGGAATTAGAAAATTCCATAGTGAAGAGTCGGTCACCCCAAATATTATCTAGCATAAGTTAGCTCGTAGACATGTCGTTTGTTACGTTATTTGCTAGTTTATTATTTAGTTATTAGCATAGTTTAGTTTAGTGCAACACCGTGGAGGAAGGACGGTATGCCTGATCCACAGTCCGATAGGAGGACGTAGTATTTGTAACTATAAATACCCCTTCCATCCTTGGAAGGGGTGTGGCTTCTTTGAATCTAACCTTTCATTTTGTAAAGCAACTCTCTTTCAAGAACCTCCTCTCTACTCTCTTCATCTCTAAAATAGCATACTTGATTCATCACCATCCAAGACCACCCGAATCATCAAACAATATTAAATACACGATCCTACAGGTTGTATGAAAACTTTATGAGTTTCACCCATTTGAAAACGGTAACTTAGATTTTGATACTTCTCACTAAAATATTTTTAATTTAATCATCGAGTATTGTTATTAGGAATTATACCCATCGAACGACCATGAGACATAGACCTAACTTCCAATATTTTTACCTAAGTTTTAAAGTCCATTGCCTTTTCTCATTAGTTCCATTTATACCCCCTGTCCAGAAACTATTTTGCATACAAGGTCCTTTCAATGTTCTAGTGATTTAGTCCAATATATCAGGTAGTTTTGGTTTGGGTTGGTCGTTCATAAAGATGAGAGAAAAATGACCAAGAATCAAAATAATATGGGTTGTTTTGGTTTGGGTTGGTCGTTCATAAAGAGGAGACAAAAATGACGAATGAGTTTTTTTTATTTTTTTATTTTATTTATTTTTAGTGTTTAAGATAAATGAAATGAGAAGAAAAGTTGGAAATGAGTTAGTAGATATTTGTTAGTAAAATCTAGATATTATGTAAAGATGGTGACTAGGTGAAATGACTAGGTTAGTTAATTTAATATAGTTTAGTTTAGTGTATTATTATGTATAAACTAGTTGTTAGATGATACGACTTAAAACGCAAAATCTTAAAAACGTGTGAAGCATAAAACCGGAAAACGTAAAAATTCAAAGCTTGTAAAAATACCATAAGTTATCAAAACTAAATAACTTTATTATTTTTAATGTTATATGAGTATAACAAGTTCTTCGATTGATGTTTAGATTAAAAACGTAGCTCGTAGACGCGTTTTGGTACACTGGTTCTTAAAAAATATGACGTAAAGTATAAAAATAACCCGGAAAGTATAAAACTCACTTGTCAACATGAAAATAGGTTACAAGGCATAAAAATGTGTAGACTGAATTGTAAAAACCCCAAATCTCGGTACAGCGGAAGACATAAACAAGTTTTTGGGGCGTTACTGGATTGGTACATCACAGAAGTATAGCAAACGAGATAGTCATAATTATAGTTCAAAACCAATCCCATAGTTAATTATCCAAATAAAATCATTCCAAAAAAGTCAAATATAAGGCCTAACATAGATTATAAAATAGGTTCGCGTAATATTATCAGAGTTTAAATATGATCCTTCAACCATGCCTCATTGTCAAGCCTCCACAGAACGAACATTCCAAACATCAACTTAGTTACTTGAGAAAACATGCTAAAAGGTCAGTTAACGCTGGTGAGTTCATAGGTTTAAGTATAAATTCAATAGTGGACCTGAAAGAGTTTATTTGCTATGCGAGACTAAGATAGATACATATTAACCATACCAATCACACACCAACAACACAAACAAGATCATAACAGGGCGCCAAGCGACTCTAGCCAGCACATTCATAGCAAAGCCTAGAACAAATGCTACCCTAGACTAGGTCGGACTATATATCTATTCTTATCTAGGGAATAGTGTCATAGCAAATGATTGCTACCCTAGACTAAGGCAACATCTACCACATATCTATCTAAACTAGTCAACACATAAGCAAATCAAAAGAGTTTAAGAAGGTCCAAAAGAGTAGCATGATTTCTCACCCCAATTTAGTTAAAACAGAGATAAAAGTGGGGCTATGAAACTCACCTCAAATAAGCAAAGCACAAACAAACACTAGCAACGCAGATAATGCTTTAACTAGAATCAATGACTAGGCACAACCTATTAATATAAACCAATTCTTAATATATATTCCCAACTCCAATATTATCTACCAAGAATATATTCCAATTCTTATCTCCAAAAAATGTCTCGTTTCACCATTTAGTTACTAGCGTTTGGTATCATCGTGTGTGTGGCATCGACCCGACAAGACACCATGAATGCACTCAATTGACCACAATGCGACTCATAATGATACAATGCGACGTCTAAGCAATAAGATTTATAGTTTAATAAGTTTCGGAATAAATCGTTAGATCTTATCGAATTCGTCAACTCGATAAACTCAACTATTTATTCATGTCGCTTATTATCCTAAAAACCAGTCACATCCTAACGAGTCATAAGGATAATTCACCCATTAATAAGGCTATCCTACGTACATAACGGGAACTTATTAGATTCATCAACCTAATAAGTCTGCTATCCACGTGGATTGACGCTATTAATGTTAGGTCATCCGTAACCCACGCACAACACATAAATGGTATTAAATACTCATAAATGGCACATTTCGATAAAAGTGCCCTTGAAACATTTAATAGCTCATTAATTACAAAACATTTCTATTTTTAGATGTTAGTTTCCTTTTAAAATATCGAATAACAAGACTCGCCTTGTTATCGAATGTTTAGTATAAAAACCATTTATTATCTATATTTTCTAGTTTTATTTACTTGTTTATATATATTACGTCAAGTTTCAATATAAGTTTTGAGTCATTATCCATTTCGAGTTCACAAGTCCGAGTCATGACTCTCGGCTTTTACACGACATATTGTCCAATAAATACTTAAGTTAATGTTACGGCGTTGTGAATGGGTCAATCGAGACTAAAAAGTCACGATAACACCGACGTTGCGCAAAGTTTACATATATATTATTAAGTCCAAAATAAACAACTCCACAACTCCAATCAACCTCCAAACAATCTCATATAAATCTCGCCATCCAAACAAACTACCAAACATACCCGTAACCAATGTCACGACCCTAATGGTCTTGACACGGTCCCGGTTAAGACCACGTGAACCAAACAAGCTCTAGAAGCTCTTTCGCTCCCCGCGTCTCATCCAAACTCTAACAACAACAACCAATATGTTACCATAATGACTCGACCCGGACCCACAGTTCCATGAGGGTCTCATTCACATCCCTAACGCCACCAATAGAGACCCTAGTGGTCCATATGGCTCGTTCCACTATCCCAACTCCATCCAAACACTCCCAAATGGCTCTTTCAATTCACAAACACAACCAAACAATATACAAACACCATCAAACATCAAAACACATCAACTAGTTATGACCAAGAACACATAAAAATGATAAAAATGTAAAAACACATGAACATGACACAACACACGATACCAACACACTAGTTTACATGTTTTATTAGTTTTAAACTCGTTTTAGACTTGTGTTCATCAAAACCCAACCAAGGTACCCACGTTCACGAGACAAAAAGGTCTCGTACGTGGCTCACCATGACTCAAACGAGTCGTTTCTTGGCTCCATTTACCTTTATCAAACCCGATCTACAAAAACAACTCAAAACCCTAGGTATGCGTAAGGTTTTCATGCGCTTTTAGGGTACGTACGGGGGTTTTAGGGCGCGTGGTGTATGTGGATAGAAAGACGATGAAGAGATCTTCATTATAGTGGTGGTGCTGAGTGGTGACGCACCGTGACGACGCCAGAAATCGACTGGAAAAGGGCGACGGTGAACTAGGGTTAAGGTTTTAGGTTTAGAGAGAGGTTAGAGAAAGAGAGTGTGTGTGTTTTGGTGTTTTTATAGAGAGAAAGAAAGTGTGTGTGTGTGTGTGTGTGTGTGTGTGTGTGTGTGTAGGGTGAGTGGTATATATATAGTTGGACTTGACGACTAAAATAAAAATGAAAAGGGGAGAGGGGTGGCCGGCCATGGTAAAGATAAGGGGCCAAACCCGCAAGTTTTTATAAACTATCCCGTTTTGACCTCTCCTGAGCTCGTATTTTACCCTATGAGTGTCTAACGACTTTTATTCGCCATTCTATTTTTTTTATTTACGGCTTTCCACTAATTTTGATTATTTACGCGTCACGTTTCGTGTTACGGTACAAAATTTACGTTATCTCTCGTTATAGGATGTTATTGTGCCGAATCAAATAGTGCCTATCGCAACGGGCTATAACTCATACGATAACTCATACGATAATAAAATAAATCATAAAAACCAATAACAATATCAAAACAAGTCATGGTTAGTCAAATAGCTCCTAAAGGCACTACTTGGTCTAACTTAGCGAATGCGACACTAAGGAGCCCAATTGCTGGGTTGTCAGCTCCCTCGAAGAAACCCGTCCGGGTTTCACTCAGTTGCTTGATGATGCGAAGAATTTAGGATACTTCTTACGGAATGCCCCTGTTCCCATGTAAACTCTCGTCCATGACGAATCCAACGAACTTTGATGATCGAATACGCTATGATTCACCAGCACCTCACTCGCATCCATGATCTCAATCGGTTCTCAACGAAATTCAACGCCATCTATAATATATATCTCTCATAGGGACGACTAGGTTTTCTCGAAAGACATTTCTTTAGATTACTAACATGGAAGACATCGTGTAAACCGCTTCAACTCTCAAGGTAGCTCGTCAGAAGCTACCGTCCGATTCTTTCCGGATTGGGACCAATGTATCGGGGTTGAGTTTTCTACGCCGAAGTATCACCCTTTCCAAGGGAAACCTTTAACATGACTCGGCTCCCACCAAACTCTAAGGGTTCACGCCTCCTATCCGTAACTCTTTTGTCTATCATGGGCTTTGCAAATGATTACGGATTTGAACTATCTTCGGTGGTTTTCTAGAACGAGTTCGGGACGGTAAGTCAAGTTTTAACTTCCGCCTGCAAATCGAGGAACGGCATTTTGGCCATACAACGCCAAATGGTGCGACTTTAATAATGGTATGATAACTACTGTTGTAGGAGAATTCAGCCAAAGATAGGTATTTCTCCCTGCCTTTTCCAAAATCTATGACACAGGCACGAAGCATATCCTCTAAGGTCTGAATGGTCCTTTCACTCTGACCATCGGTCTGAGGATGATAAGCAATACTCATATCAAATTTTATTCCTAAAGCCGTTTGTAAGGATTGCCAGAAGTTGGACATGAAACGGCTATCTCGGTCGGAAATGATAGATATAGGTACTCCATGACGAGATACTATCTCTTTGACATATAGCCGGCGAAGCTTGTCGATACTATCGACTTTGTTAATGTCCAAGAAGTGGGCAGATTTGGTTAAACGATCCACACTATCCTGATAGCGCCACAACCGCCATACCGTTTTCGAAATTTGGTGATGAAGTCCATGGTGATTCGCCCCATTTCCACAGTGGAGTTCGGGTTGAACTAGAAGTCCGAGGGTTTCGTGTTCGCTTACCCGGGAACAAGTCAGCACTTCTTGACATACGAGTTATGTTGGCTTTCATGTTCGCCACCAAGAGTTTCTTCTAGTCAAGATACATCTTATCGCCTCAGGATAAATAGAGTATTTTGATTTATGCGAATCGTGCATAATCAACTCACGGATTCCACCATGAAATGGTATCCAGCTTCTGTCTCTGAAGCATAGGGTTCCGTCAAAACGCTTCAAGAAGCCGTTTTCACTTTCTACCATTCCATGAAGGTTCTCAAATGGATGGTTCTCTTTCATCAACGCCGCAGCTTGAGCGGCTAAGATTTGAGATGGTAGAGGTGAACTAATGGTCATTCCTAAGGATCAAACAAGTAAAGGTGGAATGTTCTCCTTTTGGCTGAGAGCATCTGCAACGACATTGGCCTTACTAGGATGATAACGAATCTCACAAATGTCGTAATCGAGTATTCAAACCAAGGCTGTCTCATATTCAGCTCCTTCTGGTCTAAGATGTGTTGCAGGTTTTTATGGTCGGTATACACTACACACTTAGTCCCGTACAAGTAATGTCTCCAAATCCTAAGGGCCAACACTACATCACCTAATTCCAGGTCATGGGTGGTTTAGTTTTTCTCATGCTTCTTAAGTTTTCTGGAGGCATAAACTATCACCTTCTCCCGTTGCATCAGAATAGCTCGTAAGCCTTTATGCGAAGCGTCGCAATACACGACAAAAATCTTCGCTTCCTATAGGCAAAGCTAGGATGGGCGCACTATACGACTTCTCCTTCAGTAGTTGGAACGTTTCTTCTTCCTTTTCTCCCCATTCATACTTAACATCCTTCTGCGTCATTTTGGTCAGCGACTTAGCTATTTTGGAGAATCCCTCAATGAACCTCCGATAATAGCTCGCTAAACCTAGAAACCCATGGACTTCGATGGGGTTCTAGGGGCGGCCCATTCCTTAATGGCCTTAATCTTAGCTGGGTCAACGTGAAATCCTCGACTATCTATCACGTGGCCTAAGAATTGTAGGGTCGGAATCCAAAATTCACACTTAGAGAATTTGCATGATAGTCGCTTTGCCTTAACAACTCCAATATGAGCCTCAAATTCTCTTCATGCTCCTCTCTACTCTTGGAGTATATCAAGATGTCGTCTATGAATACTATCACAAACTTATCCAGATACGGCTTACACTTCGGTTCATGAGATCCATGAATACTACCGGCGCTAGTCAAACCAAATGACATCACTTGGAATTCATAGTTCATATAACGAAGTTCAATGCGTCTTACGGATGTATTCCTCTGAACGTAAGTGGTAATATCCATACCCAAGTCGATCTTTAAAAGATACTAGATCCTTGGAGTTGGTTGAATAGGTCATCTATCCTAGGTAGTGTATCGGTTCTTCACGTCAACTTGTTCAACTCCCTATAGTTGATGCACATATGGAACGATCCATCCTTCTTCTACGAAAGAGCAATGTTGCTCCTCACGGTGAGCGGCTTGGTCGAATGAATCCCTTCTCTCAGCCACTCCCGCCAATGCTTATAGCCTCTCCTCCTTGGAGCAAGTCGATAGGGTGCCCGGGTGCAGCACCAGGTACTAACTCAATTTGGAATTACACTTGTCGGATAGGTGGAATCCCTGGCAGATCGTTGGGAAACACATCCGGAAAATCTCGAACGACGGGTTAATCTTTAAGGTGTCTTTTACTCTTGTTCTCGCATTTCTTTTCAGAAATTCGAGCCAAGAAAAGACAACCTCCTCTATCGATATATATACTTTGGCCTTAATACGAAGAGATGATGCTCAACCGGGAGGGACCTCCATAGCTCTCGATCTCCTTTATGCTCTAACCTTCGCCACACAAGATAAGAACGATCTTCTCATCGCGATGATGTGCACCGTTCTTCGACAACCAATCCATTCCAATGATGACGCCAAAATTCCTAAGGTAACCCAGGCAAAGGTCTATGCTAAACGGGTGATCGGAAACTTAGTTTGCAACTTCGACTACGATGTCTATCCTTTCCTATTCATATTAGCTAACTCCACATCATAACTTAATCCTGTGTGGGGGCAATTCCTAGTAATTGCATAAAGGCAAAGATACGAAACTCATATCGCACCGGTATCAAACAAGATGGAAGCATAAGTTATTAGAGAACGCATCCATAACTACGCTCGTCCTCCCCGACTTACATCGTGCTACTCCCACGCCTCTTTGTTGAGTCCAAAGACCCGATTTCCTAGTTCCCTTTGACCTCTTGCTTCACGTGGTTATGCCCCATTTCCTCCCACCCTCGGTTCACCAAACCTCCTCCATTAAGGGTTTCCTCACCCACCTGGCTCGACACTCATTCTTGAATGCCCTTTCTTTCACATCCAAAATAGGTGACAGGCATTCCAGCCCAGCCTCTGTGCGGTTTGCGCCTCAACAAGGGGTCGGGACCTACAGTCTCTGGCCATGTGTCCTACCTTAGAGCAATTCCTACACACCACTGAGCACTGCCCACGATGGTGTCAACTATAATGATTACACAAGGATTTGCTACCTTCATAACCCTCCTTCTTTCCATTACCTATAGCATACATCCTGGCAGTCTCTCGCCATTTGTTGCTATCTCCCTTAACCGTCTCGTTCCTCTTCCTCTTATCATTCTTACTCTTGTCTCCTCCTTCTAACACAAGAGAGTCCATTAAATGTTGGGCTATGGTAACTGCCTCATGCAAGTTAGCCAGCTTCGCAGCGATGACATCATTCCTAGTAGCTAGAGGCAATCCATCGGTGTACCTTTCAATTTAAGGGCCTAAGTACGAACCATTTATGGGCAAAGCAACGACAACTCTTGGAAGCGACGGTTGTAAGCTGTCATGTCACTACCCTTAACCTTATGGTTCCAGAACTCAACTTCTAACTTCTTAACCTCATTCCTAGGACAAGAAGTCTTGATCGGAGGGCCTTAAACCGGTCTAAGTCATGCCATAGGTTATCTCACTTCCTAATGCTTCTGAGGTTGTTCCACCAAGTCACTTCGCCCTTCGTGAGTGAACGTCGCTGCACTTAACCTTGGCATCACAGTTACTAACGGTGAACATGGATTCAGTTTTCTCCATCCACCTCGTTAGGTAAACCACTCCCTCGGTTCCTCCGAACTCGATGGGACCACAGAATCGGAACTCCTTGTAGGTACAACCTCGATCTCGATTAAGCGGTGGGGTTCCAACAGAGGTGTTTGAATGATTAGACTCAGCTATACGCTGTGTCACGAGCTGGTTGATGTGGGCTTGATTCAAAAGCGGAGGATTCGGTGGGACATGACCATTCTCAGCTTGGTCATTAACGTCCGGGTTCTCAACAGCGGGGTTGTCTGTGTTCTGGTTCTCAACAGGTGGAGTGGTCGGTGTCAGACGATGACCTCGACGGATAGGAGTAACCACAGTGTGTGCTGCTCGAGTGGTCCTAAGCGCGTTTCGTCTTGGCGCCATTGATCTGAAGGTTAACACAAGAGTTTCACAAGTTCACAACTCACGTTCTATTTGACGGGGTTTGGTCTCAAGGATATCGAATACCGCACGAATAGAAAATCAAGCTAACAAGGATAATGCTACACCATAACGAAATAACGAACGACCGAACCAAAATCAAAGGATGCACTTTCTAATAATTATAACTCATAGTTTTCGAAGTACAATACATGAAAGGATACAGAGTAATCGAAAATGATCCTACCAACAAAACTAACAAGATGACTAAGATAAGTTTACATCTCGAACTGGGGACTCCTCAGTTTCAAGATGGTACAATACTATGAACCTAAGACAATCCAGCTACGACATACAGGCAACTCTAGCTGATCTCCTAACATCATCAATCTCCCTTCATAGAGATGAGATCTGATACCGAAGCCGCGATCACTCTTCAGATCCGTGATCTCCTCTCCACGACTTTGCTGGCCATGCCGGTCCGCCTCAGTCGTCAACCCTCTCTCTCTCGGGTCCCTACCTACTCAGAGAGCTCTGACATGCCCTCTCTCAAGGCCATAGTCCTCCTAACTATAGAACCCATATATGCTCTCAAGTCCTCTACACTAGCCCTCGACACTCCAACTAGTCGATCTAAAAACTGACTAAGCCTAACACCCTGGGATATAACCCATTCCCAAATTAGACCTATCTCTCCATACTCTGCGGGCTTTGAAGCAATCTCTGATGGCATATCCGAACCTAGTGGGCTGCCTATCTCAGGGGAGTGAGGAGGTGAGTCAAATTCAAAGGGTTGCCCAGGAGAATCAGGCTCAAGCAAGGGTGGGAGCTCGGTCCCGGAATGCTCAATGCACAAGACTCTAAAGTGGCGAAGTACCCCCATCTGGGATATCCTCCTCCTCCTCCTCTTGAGGGTCCACATCCTCCTCTTCAGACTCCTCCTCTTCCTCATACTGCTCCTCATCCTCATCAACAAAGGGGAAGTCCATGAGTCGGCGTCTCTGTAGAGGTGAATCCTATGGTGGTATAGTAGGGGATCTAGGTCTTCTATATGATGGTGATGCATGTGGTGATGACATGAGAGAGTGAGCTGACAAGTTCATAGGTGATGATGGTGGTCGTACACACATACAGACACTACTACGAGTAAGTCTAGGAGTCTGGACTCGTGCTAAGACATGATGCAATGTAAGCTGCCTAGAAGAGCTAGGGCGATCAGATGATGATGAAGTGGAAGTAGGATATCGGGCAATCATATAGGGATCACCCTACGCAGGAGTCATCAGAGTCCGTCTTTGGGGAAGAAGTAGCAGCAAGGATCTCCTCAGACACATTATAAGGTAGTGAAGGCATGGTCTATGACAATGGCATAGGGTAGGTATAAGTGTTTGAAAATGACCAGTTCTAAAAGTGCATCATCAACACAAAACATGATTCACATAGTAAAAGCTTTAAAAAATAAAGGTACCGCATTACACAAAATATGCATTTAAACATAAACGCATAAGTTCTATTCTATCACATAATCCATGCATCATACACTTAAAAGTCACACCAATCATATATCAAGCTCATTATATCCCAAAATCAATAAACATATCACAATACATAACGTCTCAACAATCAAATCACAGTTCATACCATACTCAAATCAAAAAGCACTGGCTTAGCAGTGGGCATGTGTCGGTCGAGGATCAATTTTCTAAAAAGTGGTTATAGTTTAGGTTTTATTCAAAAATAATAATAATAAATAATAAAAAATCAAAAAATAAAAAAATACAAAACTTTAAAAAATCAAAAATACAAATAAAACACTTTTAAACCCTTTTACTCTTTTAACCCCTTTCATTAACCAACTGAACCTACCATCTCTCACCTTGACCCCTGCCATTTGACCCTCTACCACAAACCAAAAATAAAACCGACCCCTACCACCCACTTTTCCCTCCTTTTTGCCTTCTTCTTTCTCTTCAACCCAGACACAATCAATCCTTTACCCAGTCATCACCAAAACTCCAGGAACAACTTCCCCTCTTTACCCAGCTAATCACAATTCCCAAACCACTCAACCTAATCCCTCCTTTCCAGGATGCCACCTTGGCAATCCTTGGCTGAAAAGGACCCCATGGACAGCTCAGATTGAAAATAATTTGTACCTAATTGTTGGATGGTGAAGATCAACTAAAAGAAGCACAAAAAGGAGTCTTGGCTGGTTTGCCCTCATAGAAGAAACACAAGAGAAGAAAGAAGAACCTTAGAAATTTTAGTATAAAAGGATCATTGTATGCCGTTGTAGAAGCAGTCAGTCTAGGGTTTTAGTTTCAAATTAGTTTTATAATTTTTTCTGCAATTATACTTTTTTTTATTCAACGAAATATTTCTTTTAGTTTTCAAGTTTTTGTTTCAGTTATTATGAAATAAGCACTTTAGTGCTTATTTCAAACTTGCTTCTGTAGTATTCAATTTTTGATCATTATTAGTCCATTGTAATTGTTACATCTGTTTTTTTTAACAAAAGAAGTCCAAGTCTCTTAATTTAAAGTCTGTTTTCAAGGAAAAACTCCCGTAAGGGAGTGTTTGTTTAAACTAGCAAATGGGTCAAAACCTGTTTATACCCACTTTGACTGTAAAAGTCAATGTTCATTAGACTCGCTTGATTCCATCTTAAGTTTCAAGTTATTTGAAGTCAATAAAATTGAGTCCAGTTAAAGGAATAAGGCAATTATATTTTTTTTTGGTTTCAAAAAATGTAGCTTCTGTCAGCTTTTTAATTAAGCAGTTTAGTTAAGTTTCTGTGGTGATAAATTTTTTTAAAAAATAAAAATGATAAGTTAGCTAGCTTGTGTAAATTTTGTCAAAAGGAAAAAAAATCAAAAACTTGTTTTACTAGGTCTGCTGGTAGGTTGAAATCATTATGTTGGACTAACAAGTGTCTTGCTTTTTGTAGCTTATTTTAAAGTAATCTTAACTTATTAGTGCTTATTTTACTCAATAGTGCTTATTTTCTCAGTTAAGAAGTTAATATTCCCCTTGATAAGTCAACTGCTTTTCCCCTCTGGTTATCGCTTTTTGTAGCTTATTTTAGTTCAATAATTCATAAGTTAGCTTAATTGAGATTACATTTTGCTTATCTTGTGTATTTTCTGCTTATGTGATGCCTATTATTGTCTAAAAGGTGTTTGGCTTTGTTCTGCCCATAACTGTTACAATAAGCAGTTCATATACAACTTATTTAGTTGATTTCATAAGGAAAGTTTTTGTAAAGTTGTCTTATTTCGACCTTCCCTTTGAGTCCTAAATAGCAAAATTGAAAAAAAAATTGCAAAAAACTCGCATGGCTGGGATTCGAAACCATGCAATGTCACACCCCCAAAATACTTGTTTTGCAGCGGAATGGAATTCCTAGGGGATGACTGCCATAGCATCACAGTTACAGTTATATTGAACGACCTAAAGTGTCGTTTGGAAAACACATCTTTTGATATAATAAAACATTCAGAGTTTACAAAAGATAGGTCCCAAAAAGGTAATCAACATTTGCGGAAATAAGTTTGTTACAATCCAAATGATGTTAGAAAGTGCATAAAATCCATGTGAGACGCGTCGTCACCGCGACTCTATGATAAGTCCACATGCATGCCATGAAGTATATGCCTTAGATACCTGAAAATACATTGCTAAAAGTGTCAACACAAAGGTTGAGTGAGTTCATAGAGTTTATGAAAATGTTTTATACGACTACCACAAGTATAGGCCATGTATGACAAATATGTCACATAAAAATGTTACAATTGGTATAAGCACATGACACCGAAGCAAGACTGATCATGATGTTCGCCCCAACAGAGTGTTTTGCCAAACAACTAAAATTATGACATTAAATGAAATGCATCCGTTTGACCAGTTGGAATCCACCAACCCGGATGGAGGAGTCACCCTCGATAGATCTATCCACTCACCCTCGCTTACCCCGTAATTAACGGTTCATGATTTCTGATATGGGGACATTCGATTGGCAATGAGGTAACTTAAGCAATGTAATGAATTTGATATACTTGGTATCGTAATAAAAATGTTGTGCAATGTATTCTCCCCCGTAGGTTTGAAATAAAGTATAAACTTGAAAGACGGGGCTATGAAAACTCACTTGATACAATGATATGATGGCAAAAGTGGATACAATGAAATGAGGAGAAATCTCTAACCGCGACCTATTACTGATGATATGATTCTAATATAAGTCATGATGTAATGTTATGCATGCAAACTCATATGATATCCATACCACTTGTACATTTGAAAATAAAGTTTATCGTCAAAAAATAAGTTTATAACGTCTAGTCAAGTTATAAAATACTTTATAAGTATTTATGTTGAAATGATATCCTACGATAGTCATTTAGTGATTTATTAAGAATTTATAGTTTTTCGTCGCAAAATAATGCACTTTGACAATTCATGAAAATGACCAATTTTGAGTACTCATATATTATTCATTATACCTCCGCTTGACAAACGGTTAAACATTTTGGAAAATAGAATAGGCAAACTCACTTTTACTTGAAGACATCATTTTCTCAAAAGTATTCTATCGATATGAAAAACGACTCCAAACATGGTTACTTGCGACAACTATTTTGGACTAATAGAAAATATATATAAGTGTTTATACTTGTATAAAATAGTTACGATAGTCTTATTTAAAACACTTGTAACTTAGTCGTTATAAGTCCGTTTTCTACGTTTTATATATCCTTAGCTTCGTGTTAATGTATACTAATATATTTTTGACAAATCGACTCATTTAGATAAGGTTTGAAACTCATTTTTGCCTTTAAAATAACTCTTGACAGCTTACCATTTTTCAGAAAATATAGTTTTTGCCGCTAAACTTGAAAATAGTGTATCTCCTTCGTTATAAATCCTTTTTAACCCGTTCAAGCGACCAAAATACTTCATGACCTGCTGAATTTTCCAGATTTTGCAAAAATGAACAGCAGCTATTTTATTAACGCCTAACTTGATTTTTCTTGCGTAATACTTGTTTCAATCACTTCAAATCAACGCCAAATCTATTCTAAACCTACCGTACACCTTCTTAGGGTTTCATGGGTTCTTAAACATCATCAACAATGATATGTTTCAAGGGATTAATTATAGGATGAATAAAACTCATAATAAGTAATAAAAACACTTAAAAGTGGTATAGATACACATGAAACTTGCATGATTTCTACTAGAATGATAAAAATAACTCATGAAAGATTATGAAAGATTAGAAAAGATCATGAAATGCTTACTAGTTGATTAGTGAGGTTTATGGAACTAGGTTTCCTAAATACTCCTAGGTTTTTATTTCAAAACCTAAATAGAAGTAATCTAGTGTTTGTAAAATTACTTGATCCTTGAAAATCTTGTGATTCTTGCTTGGTTTTGATCTTGGCCGAATTCTAGAGAGGGTTTGGAGAGAGTTTCTCTTTTTTTTTCACCTTTGCAATATGTGTAGTATGTTTTTAGTTAGTGATAATTATTGGTGTAGTAAATAAAATATTTAACCTATACATGGTGTATGTGTTAAGTCTAGTAACATTAGATATTTTTTTTACCATGTGACAAAGGGGTGGCCGGCCATAGGGGTTAAAATGGGGAGGGTTGGGTAGTTTTGATAAATAAAAGTATTATTTGTTAAGTGTAGTGTATTTTTGGTAAGTAAAAGTAATTATTTAGTGTAGCGTTAGCTAAAAATAGATTTTAACGGAACAAAATAAAATATATCGAAGTCATAAAAATTATAAAAATACATTTCTCGCAAGAATTGAGTGAATAAATAATTATCGAGTAGTATTTACGAAAACCGTCGTAAATATATATACATAACAATTTATATACAAAATAAATTTAAAACATCGGGTAAACTAATAATATAATTTTTTACAATCTTAAAATGAGTATAAAAATATATCAGGATAATTTTTGGAAGTGTCGGGTAAATGTTTTCAAAATAAATGATTATGCGATAGCGTTTATTTAATAGGAAAAATATACGTACATGAAAAATGCAAACCCACGCACGAACTAATATGATGCTGATGTTACTAATGGTATGTATACTAAATCTAGTCTATATGAAATGTCCTCAATGATTTTTCATGAATACGCAGCTAAACCATTACAGTTACGCGAATTTGATAGTGAATCATGAATAGTGATTTTTCTCCTTGAATGAATAGTATTTCGTGAATAGTAAAATTTTGAAATAACTTCTCAAAATATCAAATCGACATAAAAAATGATGAATAGTAAAATGATGAATAGTAACCGATGAATAGTAAATTTCCCGAGATGAATAGTAAATTTTCAAAGTTTATAAAATGACCTGAAATTACGATTTGTCACATTCGCCCACCCAAAAAGGAATTCAGTCCATGAATTCAGTTCGTGTTGGTTTCTCATGTTTAGGGTTTGTGATTAATAACGAGGAGAGAAGACATGAGGGAGTGTCGTTACGGGTATCTATGATTAAGAGTGTATAAACATCGCGATAGAGAAAATGTTGGAAGTATATCTCCGATGAGCATCACTTTGACTTTTAGGAATATGTGAAAATCTTGCTTGCACTAAGATTTATAAATAACTGCTCCCAACATAACATGATCCCTCCAGAATTAGACATAGTTAGCTAGGCTATGTATAATTAAGGAACGATAATGTGACGTTCGGTTTAGTTGTTATAACTCTCAATGTTCAAAGAGATTTAAAACATGTCGTTCAATTGGCAGTTAAAATAAAGGAAGTAAAATTTTTGTAAATGATAACAAATCGGAAAGGAAAATAAAGTACGATAGATGAGAATATTACACAACGAGTGGTTTATCAAACAGTAGATAGTCTTAAGTCATAAAGATCCGAATACTAGGAAAGACATAAACTTAGTACGACATAGTACATAGGGAAATAAGACTGTTAGATTCTAAACTTCTTCAGTCTGCCGCGTGGTTGATACCCTGGTGAGCTTCTCCTCCTTCTAACATATATGCTTTCCCATGAGCACCTTCAACTTGTTGAACTTGGTTTTGGGGACATTGGTTCCAATAGTGTCCTTGCTCCCCACATCCGAAACATGTGACTATGGCTTTACCTCTACAATCCCTGGCGAGGTGTCCCGATTTTTGGCATTTGTGGCATTTGACGGGGCAAGGACCTGAGTGATGAAACTTACATTGATTACATAGTGGGTGAGTTCCAGCATATCCTCTGCCTTCTATTGGTGCAGCAACATAAACCATTGCAGCTTCTTGTCTTCTATTCTGTTGTTGATAATGGTTAGTGTTACGGTTTTGGTTGTCATAATTATAACCTCCCTGGTCATTTTCCCCTTTCCTTTTCTTGTTGCTAGTTTGGCTGTTGTTGTTGTTGTTGTTGTTGATGTTGTTGTTGGTGTGATTGTTGTTATTGTTGTTGTGGTTATTGTTGATAATGTTTTCCCCCTTCACAACTTGAGCCATGAGTTTTTGAGATACTCGGATAGATTCTTCAATTATTTGTGGATCAAAAGAAATTACATCACCTTGAATAATCTGTGGAATTCCTCCAATGAAACCTTCCAGTAGTTTCTCATTGTCCGAAACCATAGATGGACATAAAGCGGCCAACTCTTGAAACCTTCTAATGTAGGTCTCGATATCAAAACCAACAGTCACTAACTCATAAAATTCCGTTTCCAACTTCTTCACCTCAGTGCGCGGACAATACTTCTTAGTCAACAACCTTTTGAATTGATCCCATTTGAGCTTGTAAGCATTTTCCATACCAATAGGTTGTGCATACGAATTCCACCATGACATTGCCCCATCTAAGAGCGTACTAGTAGCGAACTTCACCTTGCAGTCATCTAGGCAATTACATAGAAGAAATACAGACTCCATCTTCTCAAACCAACGGACCATAGCAATGGCTCCTTCCGTGCCTTTAAACTTTGTGGGATCACCGCTCTTAAATTCCTTGTAAGTACAATTTGAACTCCGGACCCTCCCGCAACCCCTTGCAAAGAAGAGTAAGTCCGGCAGTCAAAGAAGAGTCTGCACCTCAGCTAGCCAGTAGCAAGTCTAGCAAACTTCAAGAATAGCCGCAGCCTCAAAGCAGAAGCAGCAAGTCTGGCAAACCGCGCCAGCAGAGCGCAGCAGAAGAGCAAGTCTAGCAGCCAAGAGAGTCGAACCTCGCAACAAATGTTACCGTTGCTCGTTCTTTCCTTAGTGCCTCGGCTATACTATCCTTTACATACTTTTGGATAGCAGCTTGTGTCATAGCTTGTGGAGCTTTCTTCGGCGCCATAACTCTTCAAAATAAGAGGAAATGTGAGACGTAGCAAAGTCCTATGTTAAGAATAAACGCTCTAAAGAGATGTGATAGGAGGTACTAAGTTTGAGGTTTATTTTTTAAAATGATTGACGAATTCCTATGAGACGGGTTATGAGATGTCGTAAGTGCTTCAAATGTATGATGGTTTAGTGACTTAATGTGTGAATAGCGTGTAACTCGACATGTTGATAGTGAAACAGAGGAGTGAGAGCGACCTCACCCTCCTTGAAGGTTTTGTCTCGGCATTCGATGTTATCGGTGATGAGTCAACTGATGTTAAAATTGTGATAGGGAATGACAAGGCATTCTCCAATTTGGAGTTTAAAGAAAGGATAATGGAATGGGTATTTGAAGGCATCTATGTGACAATCGATTTGAAATGAAAGTTAATAACTCGAAAAATGTACGTATAAACCGCATGTATAGTGAATATGCACTTATGATGAAATGATGAGATGCTATGATGATGTAGTTATAGTCTAGGGTCAATGATGCAACCTAGTTCTCTATAACAAGCTCGATGCCAACTGTCACACCCCCAAAATACTGTTTTGCGAATGGAATTCTCGGGGATGACACCATAGCATCACAAGCATGATTATATTGAACGACTTAAAGTGTCGTTTGGAAAACACATCATTTGATATAATAAAACATTCAGAGTTTACAAAAGACATGTCCCAAAAAGGTAATCAACATTTGCGGAAATAAGTTTGTTACAATCCAAACGATGTTTTAAAGTGCATAAAATCCATGTGAGACGCGTCGTCACCGCGACTCTATGATAAGTCCACATGCATGACATGAAGTATATGCCTTAGATACCTGAAAATACATTGATAAAAGTGTCAACACAAAGGTTGAGTGAGTTCATAGAGTTTATGAAAATGTTTTATACAACTACCACAAGTATAGGCCATGTATGACAAATATGTCACATAAAAATGTTACAATTGCTATAAGCACATGACACCGAAGCAAGACTGATCATGATGTTCGCCCCAACAGAGTGTTTTGCCAAACAACTCAAATTATGACATTAAATGAAATGCATCCGTTTGACCAGTTGGAATCCACCAACCCGGACGGAGGAGTCACCCTCGATAGATCTATCCACTCACCCTCGCTTACCCCGTAATTAACGGTTCATGATTTATGATATGGGGACATTCAATTGGCAATGAGGTAACTTAAGCAATGTAATGAATTTGATATACTTGTTATCGTAATAAAAATGTTGTGCAATGTATTCTCCCCCGTAGGTTTGAAATAAAGTATAAACTTGAAAGACGGGGCTATGAAAACTCACTTGATACAATGATATGATGGCAAAAGTGGATACACTGAAATGAGGCGCAATCTCTAACCGCGACCTATTACGGATGATATTATTCAAGTATAAGTCATGATGTAATGTTATGCATGCAAACTCATATGATATCCATACCACTTATACATTTGAAAATAAAGTTTATCGTCAAAAAATAAGTTTATAACGTCTAGTCAAGTTATAAAATACTTTATAAGTATTTACGTTGAAATGATGTCCTACGATAGTCATTTAGTGATTTATTAAGAAATTATAGTTTTTCGTCGCAAAATAATGCACTTTGACAATTCATGAAAATGACCAATTTTGAGTACTCATATATTATTCATTATACCTCCGCTTGACAAACGGTTAAACATTTTGGAAAATAGAATAGGCGAACTCACTTTTACTTGAAGACATCATTTTCTCAAAAGTATTCTATCGATATGAAAAACGACTCCAAACATGGTTACTTGCGACAACTATTTTGGACTAATAGAAAAAATATATAAGTGTTTATACTTGTATAAAATAGTTACGATAGTCTTATTTAAAACACTTGTAACTTAGTCGTTATAAGTCCGTTTTCTACGTTTTATATATCCTTAGCTTCGTGTTAATGTATACTAATATATTTTTGACAAATCGACTCATTTAGATAAGGTTTAAAACTCATTTTTGCCCTTAAAATAACTCTTGACAGCTTACCATTTTTCAGAAAATATAGTTTTTGCCGCTAAACTTGAAAATAGCGTATCTCCTTCGTTATAAATCCGTTTTAACCCGTTCAAGTGACCACGGTTTTGTTTTAAAGTATATTTTCTGGAAATATAACCCAAAATAATTCATGACCTGCTGAATTTTCCAGATTTTTCAAAAACGAACAGCAGCTATTTTATTAACGCCTAACTTGATTTTTCTTGCGTAATACTTGTTTCAATCACTTCAAATCAATGCCAAATCTATTCTAAACCTACCATACACCTTCTTAGGGTCTCATGGGTTCCTAAATATCATCAACAATGATATGTTTCAAGGGATTAATTATAGGATGAATAAAACTCATAATAAGTAATAAAAACACTTAAAAGTGGTATAGATACACATGAAACTTGCATGATTTCTACTAGAATGATAAAAATAACTCATGAAAGATTATGAAAGATTAGAAAAGATCATGAAATGCTTACTAGTTGATTAGTGAGGTTTATGGAACTAGGTTTCCTAAATACTCCTAGGTTTTTATTTCAAAACCTAAATAGAAGTAATCTAGTGTTTGTAAAATTACTTGATCCTTGAAAATCTTGTGATTCTTGCTTGGTTTTGATCTTGGCCGAATGGTATAGATGGAATGGAGAGGTTTCTCTTCTTTTTTTTTCACCTTTGCAATATGTGTAGTATGTTTTTAGTTAGTGATAATTATTGGTGTAGTAAATAAAATATCTAATGTATACATGGTGTATGTGTTAAGTCTAGTAATATTAGATATTTTTTTACCATGTGACAAATGGGTGGCCGGCCATAGGGGTTAAAATGGGGAGGGTTGGGTAGTTTTGATAAATAAAAGTATTATTTGTTAAGTGTAGTGTATTTTTGGTAAGTAAAAGTAATTATTTAGTGTAGCGTTAGCTAAAAATAGATTTTAACGGAACAAAATAAAATATATCGAAGTAATAAAAATTATAAAAATACATTTCTCGCAAGAATTGAGTGAATAAATAATTATCGAGTAGTATTTACGAAAATCGTCGTAAACATATATACATAACAATTTATATACAAAATAAATTTAAAATATCGGGTAAACTAATAATATAATTTTTACAATCTTAAAATGAGTATAAAATATACCAGGATGATTTTTTGAAGTGTCGGGTCAATTTTTTAAAAATAAATGATTATGCGATAGCGTTTATTTAAAAGGAAAAATATACGTACATGAAAAATGCAAACCCACGCATGAACTAATATGATGCTGATGTTACTAATGGTATGTAGACTAAATCTAGTCTATATGAAATGTCCTCAATGATTTTTCATGAATACGCAGCTAAACCATTACGGTTACGCGAATTTGATACTCGTAAACCTAGTTTACGAAAAATGATAAATAGTGAATCATGAATAGTGATTTTTCTCCGGGAATGAATAGTGTTTTGTGAATAGTAAAATTTTGAAATAACTTCTCAAAATATCAAATCGACTTAAAAAACGATGAATAGTAAAATGATAAATATTAACCGATGAATAGTAAATTTCCAGAGATAAATAGTAAATTTTTAAAGTTTGTAAAATGACCTAAAATTACGATTTGTCACATGCAACCCAGCTCACACACACACACACACGTTTCCCATCTGCCCTTGGGACTTGTCCTGGGGGTATGATGCAAAATCAATCATTTAAGTACACTTGAGCAATTTGTTTTTATAAGCTTTTTTATCTTAATTTTAGCTTATATTCCAATGCAACACCCAACTTTTTTAATTTTCTTAGGACTAATATAATCTCAGGCTTTTTTAAAAAATTTCTCAGATTTTTGTAAAATCATTTAGTATTTTTAGAATTTAATTTAGTTTTAATTTTAGTTAATTCAAAATAAATAATTTAAAAGTAAAAAAAAATACCCGGCTTTTTCCTAAAATTATTTTTGGTCATTTAGAACGTAGGAAAATTAATTTTGCACCCGTAGTTCTTAATTTGCAAATTTTTCACTTTTATGGCCCGGGGCATTCCCAGGTTTTCGTGTTTTTGTGTTTTAGCACCTTAGGACATAATTTAGCATCGTTTTATTATTTCTTATGCTTATTAGTAGTTAAATTAGTGTTTACCTTGTTTTACATGTTTAATTTTCATTCACAAAACTCAACGAATCCTTCCATTCACACCTCGTTGGGACACGACCCGTGTATCACTTGCCCGGTATCACATATATCACATTCGTGAGATTTAGCACGTTAACCCTTTTCCTAAAAGGTTGATTTGTCGAATCTCGCGTTTCACTTGATATTTTGATATTTCTGTTATATATATATACCTTTCACAACGAATCAAATTTTGGCGCCGCTGCCGGGGAGGTGTGTTGCAACAATATCGTTAGGTTTTTGACGATTAGTGACTTAAAGATCCTTCCTCGCGAAATTACCGTTTTTACAAAAATACAAAAAATACAAAAATATTTTTCTTTTCTTCGTATATATCTGTCAAAGGTAAAAATACAAAAATATTTTCCTTGTCATTTTTTCTAATAAACTAGAATACATCAATCATATAACATTCTCAACTTGAGTGTTATCATAATAAGTTCCCAAACCAAAGATTCAAAACTTTCCTTTGTGTCACTTGCGAAAAATCGGCTCACCTCTGATTGATAAACAAACTATAAGAGGGGTATCAGGAAGGGTACGCATTAAATTGTGAGCTGAAAGAGATGGGTTTTTAATAAGCTTCGCGCTGACCTCTGTTTCTCCGCTCCTTTGTGCGTTTTTCTTTTGGAGAGCTCCCGTATCGCTTGTGATTATTGGTTTAAGTTCCTTGTGTTTTTGATTCGGTATCATTTTGATTGATTGGTTTTTGTGCATGTGCCTCGTTTTCATTATAAAACCCCAAAAATACTGATGCAGGTTTTACTGACCAGGTTTTAATATTTATAAAGTCTTGTTATACCTATGGTCTACCCTAATGCACTAACGGGCAGTGTACCCGGTCGCGTGTAGTGTAGTATTTGGTAAAACCGATGTAGTCCCAAGAGCTATGTGTGTTGGATTATTACTAAGTTTAGGTGTCATAGATTTTAATAATGATTTCGATAAGGAATTAATTAACTACAAAAGCAGATAAAAGCAGGTAAAAGGCAAAGGTTTAATCAATAGAGGAGAGTGGTGCAAACCTAGTTAATCCTCCTAGCTAGTAATGTCTACGTCTACTTACTTCTAATTACTTCAGGTGGGGTCAAATTCGAGAGGACAGCATTTGGTCATTTCGCCCTAACCTATCAGCAAAGATGCTACCACTGGAGAAGTCAGGTGTCCCTTCATAAGTCCATTTGTTCCTGATCCCCTAAGCCAAGTCATTAAGTACCGCTACATGCTAGATTTATAATAGTGAGTGCCCGAACGTTAGCAACTTAAACACTCACCCCTAATTCTTAAGTTCATCCAAACGGTAGGTGATCAGTTGGTCAAATCGCACAAGTAGAAAGGGTCGCCGGGTCATCATTCTTACCCTTCCCGCTTCACTACTCACTTAGGGTCAATAGGTCATATCTCCTAAGCAACTAGCCTCTACCGCCATTCAAAACTACCAAAACAAGGGTAGCAACCAATAAACTATGAATGCATACACTTAGAAATAATTATACGGAAGTAATGTAAACGCAAACAAAACAATTAAGGAATCATAACTAGGCCAGCACCAAGAGGTGCTTAGCCACTCATATTAACCATACAAATCAATTCAATATTTAAAGTTACGAAATACATGAATAAAAAGTAAAGAAAAGATAAAATGCTAATGCTTATCGTAGGGGAGTGACTTCTCCCTTGGAGACAATTCCAGTATGCTCCTCTAGACCTGCCTTTGGCTTCTTCCCACCTTCTTTGGTTGTGGTGTGTGGAATGGGATGCTTTAAAATGCTGGAAATCATGAGGTATTTATAGGCCGATCCGGGTTACTGCAGTAATTAATATAAGAGTTACGCCGTACTCTTCAATTCCTTCGTTATTTGCACTAGATCTGCTGGTTACGGCATAACCTTATAAGTGGTTACGCCGTATCTTCAATATTACTTGGTTACACCGTAGTTGGGGAAATAGTTACGGCGTAGTTATCAGCGGCGTGGAACCTCATTTGACCTAATAAGTTACGTCGTAGTCTTTAGGGGGAGTTACGCCGTAATCTTCTAATGAGTTGGTTTTCTGAGTCACGCTTTAGTTACGGCGTAATGTGAGAGATGATTTACGCCGTAACTTCTTCAAAGTCAGCATACTATGGTAAATCTTTGATATTTCTCCAATTCCGCATCTCTTTAGCTCCAATGCTCGTAATTTACCTGAAAGTGGAAAACAATGGAAAAAAGCGTAAATCCATATAAATGATATAAATTACAAGCATTATCGGGAAATTGACACTTAATATCGTGACTATTTGATGTTATAAAATATCCCCCACTTGAACTCTACTTGCCCTCAAGTAGACCTTATTAGAAAGATTCCTAAAAAGATATCTCCCAAAACCTGGAAAATATAAGTTTACAAATCCCTTATACTAGAATAAAAGAAAGCCGAACACCTAACGAAATTGGAACAAAACACTTAAATCTCTCAACTATTCTAAGTGTCAATTTTGGGGTGATCACTTAATCGCACAGTCATAGCATGTATTCTATCATAAGCTTGGCGGTTACACAAATCACCACCACTAGAGTTAAGGGCTAAACAATTCTTGAAGGCAATATGGGTAAACACGACAAAGGTTAAGGGGTGACTCGTCATTACTAACATGTCACGGCGAAGTTGAAAAAATCAATGATACATGACCAAATCCATGGCCAAGACACAAAAGATTGCTCGCTGCATCACCTAGACACGCTTCATGACTAAAGGGTAGGATAAGACATGGGATATATAAATGGTGTAAAATAAAAATCAAGCAGGTAGTCTAAATCTATAACCAAGTCATCACCACTTACCGTCCGCCCAAAGTTCAAGCTTTGAAGTCAAGAAACCGGATCATGAAACACTAGGTAGATGTGTCATTAGAGGACGTCGTGATGGGCACACTACCTTTTCTCCAGTTGTTGGCATAATTACCAACTCAAATCTTCGAATGTGACCGAGGTGGCCTCCTTGATACTAAATCTATAGAGCTCATCACATAGTGCTTATAACAATGCACTTTTACAATAACTAAATAACATAACAACTTTTTTTTTCAAATCATTTTTTTTCAACATAACAATAACAACTAAACATAATATCCCCCCACTTGAGATGAACAACGGGAATTCGGAGGGTCTTCAATGATCTTCAAGAATATGCCATCTACGAAAGCGTGATTTCCGAACCTTTCCACTTGAACCTTGAACTTAGGCAAATGATGACTTCCCAATCACAAATAAAGACTACAGGGTAGGCTAAGGTGTATAGGTGTATCGAAACAATATATTAGGTTAACAAAATGAAAGGAATGACTCAGCTGGGTGTATCTAGGGGTATCTTGCACTAAAGGTGAGTGCAACAAAATGGTTTCACATGGGGGTCGAGAAGTCGAGGTGACTAATCGATAGACACACAATGGTAGTCTATTTGGGTGATAATCCTATAATATTGCCTACTTAAACTGAAAAGTCCAAATACATCGAGCTAACTCAACATACCTCGTCTATGGTCTCGAAATGATGCAAAGGCCAAGTTCTAAAGTTTACAAGCTACCGACACACTCATAATTTGGTGGATTTGTGGTAAAATATAGGAAACGGATAAGGCTAATCTCACCATATAATATCAAGGGTTGTATGTGCTCGGCTAAGGTCTAATCTAGTTAGGTTAAGAAAAACATGTCAAAAATTTAAAAATGGCATAACTTTTCAAAGTAAACTAGAAAAACGAGGGCAAAATAAAGTTCAAGAGATAATTCTACTCCTGTCCCCCCACTTGAATTGTACAAAGTCGCTTTTGTACTAAGCGTTAAATAAAGGTGAAGAGAAAAGTAGAATTAGAGCGAGAACTTCCTTGAAATTTGCTCCAAAAAGGAAGAAGGCCCACGAAAAGAGACGTGCAATCACACTACCGACAAGCATAATTCTAAAAAAGAAAAAAATGAAAAATGAAAAACAAACCTAACTCACTTTCGTAGGAATCACGGTTGCATTTAGCATATGCAACAAGCCTTTTAAACCACTTGGTGTCCCAAGTGGACGAGTGAAGTCTCGTGAGGGTTTACAGGAAACATACCCACAAAGTTCATTTAAAATACTAATACAAGGTTATTGTGTTTTAAAATGAAAGAAGTAAAGCAGAGGAAAGTTACGTCATAACTCTTTTGTGGGAGTTACGCGAATCGCAAAACCTGACATATGCTGCAAAGCGAGTGGCTACGGCGTAACCATAGAGATGGTATTATGCCGTAATTGGTAATGCGTCATGAACTTTTGTGCAGGGATTGGTTACGGCGTAATCACTAAGGTGAGTTACCCCGTAACTATGATCGACAAGAAATCTGCAGAAGAATCACTTCCTCGTTTCCTACAAAAATGGTTAAAAACACAAAACCCTACAGAAATGGAAACAAAATAAAAAAACGGATAATTCAGGTTGTCTCCCGAAAGAGCACTTTTCTTTATTTACGAGTCTTTAAGTTAGACTCAGAGCATCGGGGCTACCAGTGCTTGTTGGTCATTTCGTGGATATGGCAATCTCCACGTTGGATCCAACTTATTAGATTCTCATCCCGTTTGTAGTCATCCCCTAATTCTAAACAGACCGAGTAGAAGCTCTTGATTTTCTGGTAAGGCTAGTCAATACCTTTTGCCTTATCTTCCTCACTGATATCAAGCAATGGTTGGGCTTGGCTTAACTGCCTCTTGGTCCAATTTTTAAAATTCTTAATGGTTCTCTGCATTTTGAAGATAGTCTTATCATCATTTATTTTTAACCATACTAACCATTCTTTTTCATTTTTATCTAACCCTGACATTTCCTGAAAAGGCTTTCCTAAAATTACTCCCGTAAGTCCATCTTCCACAAATTCGCTTACGTCGTCTAAAACCATAAAGTCCACCAAAAATGAATGAGTTCCAACGAAGACATGGATGTTAGTTGCAAACCCAAGAAAGTTATTCCCTTTATATTCTAATTCTTTCTTCATAACTCGGTTGTAGCACTCTTTCGACATGATGTTGACTGGGGAAGTTGTGTCAATAAATGGGTGGAAGTCGATGAACCCGATTTTGCTTGAGATATTTAGATAATAAGGGTTTCTATGATGTATGCGGGTTCCTACCTCAGGAAATCTAGGTTGATTGGTTTGCGAAAAATCCTTCACAGATTTGTCTTGCCAATGGGCCATTTCGACGTCACTTGAGAAGTCGTCAGTACTGATTCCTAAATTATCCTCTTCCTCGAAGTTGACGAAAACATCAAAATCTCTCCCTGAATCAATCTCGCCAGGATCCGGGAGGTCACTAAGAAATTCTTCTAGAGCGTCACCAAAACTGCCTACTGGGTCAACCGTACATACCTTTTGAGGAGTAGACAGGAGTTCATTAGGTCCGAACGTTGCAATTTCTCCATTAGCTTCAAGAGTTAGTTTTCCAGCAAAGACATCCACCTTAGTATGGGCACTGACAAGCATAGGTCCACCTAAAATGACAGGTATTCTGTTGTCTTCCGGAATGTCAAGAATCACAAAATCTATTAGGAAAAGGAATTTCTTAATCTTCACCAACACATATTCAACGATGCCCAATGGTGGTTGCATAGATCGATCGACCATTTCAATTTTCATCTTGGCTGGATTTAAATCACTAATCCCCATATGTAGGAACATCGAACGAGGCATTATGCTAATACTTTCTCCAAGATCAGCTAGGGCATTATACATATTGAGACTCCCGATCAAGAAAGGGAGAGTGAAACATCTTGGATCTTTTTCCTTTTGTGGTAGCTCGTTTCTCAAAACTGCTGAACATCTTTCATTGAGGTGAACTGTCTCATCATTGCTTAATTCTTGCGGAATATCATCATGATTAGTTTTAATGGAATTATTAATAGGGGAGTTTACCGGTAAAGCTTGGTCCAAAAGTGATTGTCTTTCCATGCTGATTCGTCGCTTAACTTTTTCCGAAAAGGTCGTCGGTTCTTCAAGGATAGTTTCTACCGTGTTGACAACTTCCTCTTCCCGAGCTGCTAGGTAATCAGTGATGGCTTGCGAACATGAGGTCACACTATTTTCCAAACCCTTAATCCTATCTTCATGAATTTTGAGAGAAGAGACTGTATTATCCACGAATGTCTTCATCATTTTTTTAATTCTATCATCTCGTTCTCTTGATTTCTTGATGTGGTCAAGAATCTTCTTTTCAAGATTGATCCCGATTTTGGTCCCAAATACACTCTTAACCCTCTCAATCTTACATGCTTCAGCTTCTCTTTCTAACCTTCGTTTTTCGAAAATTTCCCCATAATTGTATTCTTGCTTTGTTATCGTCTTCATTACCTTATGATCAAAATTGTCTCTGGGTCCGTACCTTGTATCCATATGCCATTTGTAGAAATGTTCAAAAATCCGTTGAATACATTCCAAGGCTTGGTCAGGAGTCATGCTAGGAATAGGTCTCGGGGAAACGAGTAATTCTCGTGTTAGCGCATTAATTCCCTAGAGAAGACGAGACGATCGATGTTTGTTCAAATCATGAGTGGGACATCGATAAAGTAGCTCATTAAATCTTTCCCATGCCTGGTAAAGCGTTTCTTCTCCAACTTGAACGAATTGATAGATTTTACCAAGAATTTTGGCCATTTTTTAAGGAGGGAAAAATTGCTGGACGAACTCTCTTCTTAGTTTATCCCATGCTCCTTTACATTCGTTAGGGAGTTTGTTATACCAACTTTTCGCAGTTCCAGTAAGAGTTATAGGAAAAATCCTTGCGGTGACCGAATAGCTCGGGGTGCCTCTGACGTTGAAAAGAGAGGATAAGTAGAGTACTTCTTCTACGTGAATCTGAACGTCCTCATCTTCATCTCCAGAAAACTTAAGTTCGTGTAACTCTCGAATAAATTGATCTGGAATAGAGCATTTTTCAGTACTCACTTGAACAAAAAGTGGATTTGGCTACACCCAATATGTGTGACGATATACATATAGTCACACATGATTTTTCGAGGGTGTGTGACTAAAGGTAGCGCGACCATAGGTACCCTACGGTCACATGTTTGACTTTTTTTTAGTCTCTATTACAAAACAGTAACCAAAACCTTAACATGTGTGACTAATTAGGTATACATTTTCTTTGGATTAATCCGTATTAGTGACCATAAACAGTGTATAGTCACACAAAGCATTTTTTTTTTTGCATATTTAGTCACATACAATTATGCATAAAATGGCCAAAAGTGTTAATAAGTGTGACCATATGGTGTTTAAAGTGAAGAAATGTGTATTTTGTGTGACTATTGTTCATCCAATAGCCACTTGAATTTTATTTTTGTGTGGCCTTTTCTAACATTTAGTCACACAAATCATATATGTTTTGGGTATTTAGTCCCATACAATTAATCATAAAGTGGCTAAAAGTGTTAATAAGTGTGACCATATGGTGTTAAAGTGAAGAAATGTGTATATTATGTGATTATTGATCATCCAATGGCCACATGAATTTTATGTTTGTGTGGCCTTTTCTAACATTTAGTCATACAAAGCATGTTTGTTTTGGGTATTTAGTCACATACAATTAATCATAAAGTGGCCAAAAGTGTTAATAAGTGTGGCCATACGGTGTTTAAAGTGAAGAAATGTGTGTTTTGTGTGACTGTTGATCATCCAATGGCCACATAAATTTTATGTTTTTGTGGCCTTTTCTAACATTTAGTCACACAAAGCATGTTTCTTTTGAGTATTTAGTCACATACAATTAAGCATAAAGTGGCCAAAAGTGTTAATAAGTGTGACCATATGGTGTTTAAATTGAAGAAATGTGTGTTTTGTGTGACTATTGATCATCCAATGGCCACATAAATTTTATGTTTGTGTGGCCTTTTCTAACATTTAGTCACACAAAGCATGTTTCTTTTGGGTATTTAGTCACATACAATTAAGCATAAAGTGGCCAAAAGTGTTAATAAGTGTGACCATATGGTGTTTAAAATGAAGAAATGTGTGTTTTGTGTGACTATTGATTATCCAATGGCCACATGAATTTTATGTTTGTGTGGCGTTTTGTAACATTTATTCATACAAAGCATGTTTCTTTTGGGGTATTTAGTCACATACAATTAAGCATAAAGTGGCCAAAAGTGACCATATGCCGTTTAAAGTGGAAAAATATGTGTTTTGTGTGACTATTGTTCATTCAATGGTCACATGAAATTTGTTTTTGTGTGGCCTTTTATAATATTTAGTCACACAAAGCATATTTCTTATGGGTATTTAGTCACATACAATTAAGTATAAAGTGGCTAAAAGTGTTAATAAGTGTGACCATATCCTGTTTAAAGTGAAGAAATGTCAATTTTGTGTGACTATTATTCATCCAATGGTCACATGAATTTTTAGTTTGTGTGACATTTTATAATACTTAGTCACACGTTGAATTAAACAAAGAGTGACCAATAATGTTGATAAGCGTGACCATATTATGTGAGCGCATCTTTTAGTCACAAGGTTACTACTGCTAGTACTAAGTTAGTACTAGTGGAGCAGAGTTACTACTGCTAGTACTAATTAGTACTGCTGGAGCAAGTTATTACTGCTAATACTATGTTAGTGCTGTTGGAATGAGTATATATATATAAAATATAATTAAAAACAAAAAGCAATTTCAAATTGAATAAAACTCGAATGTATATAACTGAACCAAATATACAATTGTAATGTCGTACATAATCATATTCTCAAATACCAACATTGTTACTTAGATACTTCCTATTTAGATACAGGTTCTTACATTATGTTTAACAGCCCAAAACCAAGGTATCTCCATGCTTCTGCACAAAGACGTGCCACACGCCACAAACCGACGATCCACGTTGTATATCTTGAAAGTCTTATTTACCACCTTTTCATTCTCAATCGCATATGATATCTGCAAGCAAAATGAAACATTTATAAAATGTTCGTATGTCTTAATAAAGGTTACCAATCGACAGGTCAGCTCAGGTTGACCCGAGGTCAAGACAACACATGTTCCACCACTTCTTCTGATGTTCAGGGTTTAAAGGGCCTTTGACCCAACGGTGAGTCTCAGTTGACTAGTCCAAACCCATCCCATCATGTATATTCTACTTCTGCTATTTTGAAGTCCGTGTGTAAAACGAGGGCTGTTGTCAAGACTTGTATGAAAGATGATTCACATATTGGGCCTGGACGGGTTTGCTAGTAATTACAAAACCAGCTATTTTCACTTACCTGAGCAGAACCTAATCCAAAAACATATTTCTTCATGGAACTCAGCCTCTCAACAGAAAGTTGCACAGATTGTACAGTTTCAAGCTTCGACCTTCTTCAAATAGGGATGCAAGAACTAAAAAAAACTTAGAATAGACATATGTTTACTAACCTCAAGGCCAATGTTGAAAAGTAAGAAAATAACTCCAAATTCAACTATTGCTTTTGTAGCATGTACATTGCGTATAATTGAAAGACCATAGGGTCCAATCAAGATGCCAGCAGTTAGATACCCAAGAACAGGACTGCCTAAACACTCAATTGCATGGAAAACAAACCATTAGGTGATGATAACATGTATTCCTACATGCATAGAATGTTCTAGCCTTGAAGATGTAAGTTCACATAAATCTAAAAGAAAACAACTACGTAATAAACATGATTTTCGGGAAATATTTCACAAGTATCAAGCACAAAACCACTTGATATTTTTACAACTATTTTCAATGACAAAGCTTATAGTAGAAAACAAGCTACCAATCTTATCAGAAAGATACATCAAGAACATTATTGGTACTCTGCTAGTTGCAAGAATAAGATTTTTAGTACCTCCTGGAAGTTTTTGAAATATGGGCACAAATATAATGCTGGCAAGTAATAATCATACAATGTCCAACAGGGAAGCTTCTTATTTATTAATCTGAATAAAGTGTACATGAAATTAGTAAGCGTAAATACAACACTACATAGCAATCACTGACCAACTCAAAAACTACAGAAAAATAACACTAAGCAAGTGATGAACAACATACCTCTTGTGTTTAGATATCGTGTACTATGATAGACCCATCTTTAAAAAAGAACTATTCCTCGTATTGTATAATAAGTTGAGAGTTGGAAAGGCAAAACAACTTGAAATCCAAACGAGCATTGTAATCCACTTATAAACCGAGCAAAAAAGCATTAAGAACAAAAAGCAGATATAAAGCTCTCAATTTTGGAAGTAATGTATATAAAATTACCTTGCTCTCGTCAAAATTGAAGTCAATCAAAGAGCCTGGATGTGGAAGGTGATACTCAGCCAGGCATTTGTATCTTTCTACAGACCACATACGCATTACCTAGCAAAATAGGTGACAATCAATACAATGTATGCATGGTTCCAACCTAAATCCCAATATCACCAAAAACAATAATTTAAAATTGCAAAGATAAATGGACATTCTACAACGATGTAGCTATGTGCATATCAATCTCATGCTTTAGATGGAATAACCAAATTACTTATATCTATAATTCAAGTAACGAACATCAGTTACATGCTCACATTTAAGATAACTTATTTATGAAACATGGACTGCAAGTTATGCTTAATCCAAATGATTTTATCTTTGTATATATTGATTCCTACCTTGCCACTTCCGTCAGTGAGGAGTAATCCCATCTTCATTTTGCACTGTCAATCCTACAAAAGCAAATAATAATGTAGATGAACATAACCCTTGCAATGTAAAACAAAGAAGCAGTTACGTCAAATCTTTAAGACGAAAAGATAGATTACCCAGCAGTAATAGTTGACTATAGTAAGACGAACATCAAAATACATCTGGTTCTCTTTGGTGATCACACTCATTAGATATTAGTGGTTGAACCTCATCTATTGTAGGATCAACACGATGCCGAGCTTGATTATCACCAGAATCACTTGAAGCAACGTTCATTTCTGAAAGAGATGTAAATAATGTTCTGGAACTATCATAGGAAATGTCTAATCTGTTTTGCATCTTCATTAAGCAATCCTCTTGTTAGCTTCAAAGACAAGAGAAGTTCCAAATCAGACATCTAAGAACATCAGCAATAGTTAACTATAGTATATAAGAATTGTGCCTTCTACAAGAGATCTACCTGATGTTCTGGAACTGAACTAAATAATTACTTTTGACATTCACCTAGTAAACGAATTGAATAAGGTAATATAACTGACACTATTATCCTAAAACAGACTAATAAGATAAGCGTATCAGAATCCAACAGTAAAGATACAAAATCCGAAACAAAAATGAACAAGCCCAACTTAGCAAAAATATATCATTCAAGAGACTGCTATGAGCAAAAACTACAGTTTAATCATACTCCTGTAACAGATGCATTTTACCTTCATTGTTGTTGTGGCTCTGCTGCTGCCACTTCTGGTGCTTTCTATTGAGTTGTTTGTTCAGCGTTCGACGGACTGATGAGATGGAGGATATTGTTGATATGCCTGAGGTGGTGGTGGACCATACCTATATGGAGGTGGTGGATAAGATTGTTGATATGGACCAATTTCTCTAGTAATTATAACCCATTTTGACTTTTAGACATGGGATAAAAAGCTCAAATATCTGATAATTAGACAAACTTAGGTTTGGATTCACAAAACCAAAGAAATAATAAGTGTCACCGGTACATATACTACATGTATTCATCACGCAATCTTCACATTAACAATAATGCTAAATGATGTAGATACAAAATAATGATGAAATCAGAATCAGCATCACTGCACGTTGTAAACGGTTATTGCACCATCAATAATCATACTTAATTTTGAACAGTATCAGTATCAGTAAAGATTCTATGGAATAGGTATATAACAAAAGCGATATAACAAGACAATGGCCAACAATGAGTCTCACCCTACAAACAACAACTCACCTTTCCACAAAAGCACCTCTCGAGCCAAGAATAAAACAACAATCCGATCAAATACATGACTTTTTCCACTCACTAAAAGTGGTATATACGGCAACAAATATTATCTGTGTTTAACTTTACCATATAAAACAAGAACATATCAACTTTCTATGAAAATAGTTACAGAACATACCTGTGAGAAATTAGCTCGATACACTTAGCAACCTACAAGAATCATGAAACTTTATGAGAAAGCTAATAATAACAGAAATACTATATTTTCAGTATGTTTTAAATTAGAGATAACAACTAAGCTATAAACACCCATATAGAACCCTAATTCATAAATTTTTTATAAAAAAAATTCCTAATTTTGGCTTAGGGCCAGGAACCCTAATTTCAGATTCAAGAAAGTATCTAAAAGATCATATGAAATAGAAGATAAAACAAATTAAAGTACCTGAATTATAAAGAAATCAAATCGGAATGACAATAATTAGATAGCGACCCACAGTGGAACCAACAAAGGTGTATGGGTGGTTTCTGGTTTGTGTGTGTTGAGAGAAGATGAAGAATGAAAGTGGTTTCAAATTAATAAAAGTGATAAAAAGGGAAAACCTCGCTTAAAGCTTTTGATACATAGAACAGGGTTTTGTAAAATGAACAATCTTTTATGATTTTGATTTTGGGGGAAAAGGAAGAGTGTGAACGAATTATTGAAAGGTTGGAGGGAACAAAAAGATGGAGGGATCTTAAAAAGTGATTTTGATTTTTGGTGAAAATTGGGGCGGGATATAATGAAAATATTCGGGGGGAATTAAATTTTAGTTCAGTTAATCATGTATATCATGTATGTGTATGATTTAGTGTGACTGTAATATGGCATTTTGTCACATTGTTCAAGTATGTGACATATAAATTTAACACATGAAATGAGTCTAGCCGCTCATGAAAAGCTCAGGATCATATCAGTAAAAAGCTTTAATGAGCTGATCTTAAACGAGCTTGAGCTCGAGCCTAAGTTGCAGCTCATCTGTCAATCGGGCTCGAGCCTGAGTTTTACATGCAAAACTTGATTGGGCTCACGAGCCTAAATGACACTATGATATTTTAAATATTAAACATATATAAAATGTTATACATTTGTATTGTAGGTGAACTTATTAACAAGCTTATTAACAAGTTCAAAATAGATATATTACGAGCCAAGCTCGAGCCAAACTTTAATTTTTTATTTCTGAATCGCATAAACGAGCTGAGCTCGAGCCAAGTAGAGTTCGTTTGAGCTGTTTCTTATCGAGCTTTGAGCTTAAGCTCAAGCCTATAAAATGAACTCGAAAAGTGTAATGAGTTGAGCTCAACCTTATATAAATTCGACTCGAGTTATTGTTGAGTTTTCGAGCTTGTAAGTGATATATCATATGTTTTTTTATATATTTATGTAAGTGTACTAAGTGTAAATACTTATTTATGAATGTATCGAGCTTTTCGAGCTGAAGTCGAACCGAATTCGATTTTTAGGTTATTTTTCAATTTTAATTTGTGTAAGAAAACACATCCTTACAAATAAATCGTGCTTTTCGAGTCAAGCTCAAGCCGAGTTCAAACTTTCTCGATCCCGGATAACATGATAGGGAGGTCCCTGGATACTTGATTCTTAGTGTCTGTGACAAACGGTATACACCTACCAAGCCGGTGCAACCCATGCATGACCGCCTTTAATAATTTCAAATACAATTCATATAACCTTCACACTATAACTATACACCTACCAAGTTGGTGCAACCCATGCATGACCGGAGATAATGGCTAATTCACATGGGTATTTGACATCATATGGGTCATATGCATTGGGTTATAGTTGCTTAGAGTGTCATGTTATGACACATCCGTGACGGATGACAATGGGCAATTAACATGGGTAATGGGTCATGTCATTGGGTTGTAGTGGCTTATAGTGTCATGTTATCGACCAATACATGAATGGTGATCGTCAGTGGGTAATTAACACGGGTCATGGGTCATGTGCATTAGGTTTTGTAAACTAAGACAAATACTATACAGCATTTTTATACGTTTTTTTTTATGTTTTCATCCGTTTGTAACGGTTTTAGTCCCCTTTTTACCGTTTTCAATCGATTTTGTCCGATTTCGCTAGATTTCGACCGATTTTGACAATTTTCAAAAGATTTTGACTGATTTAGACCGTTTTAGACCAATTGTGACCGTGTTCGACCGATTTAGACCTTTTCGACCAGTTTTATCCATTTTTAATGTTTTCGGCTATTTTCGCATGTTTTCATATGTTTTTCAAGCTTTTTTGAACGTTTTCCTCCGTATTAAAACGTTTATTACGTTTTCGTACATTTTTGTACCATTTTTTCGTTTTCATACGTCCTTCTCTTTCATACGTTTTTTTAAGCAAAATTTAGACAATGGACAAAAACGGTCCCAGATGTACAAAAACGGTCGAAATCAAGAAAAAAACGAATGAAAACGATTTAAACCGTTATGATAATTTACCCTTTAAACCAAATAAGCTACAATATATTTAGTTTTGCTAAATTTGAAATATTAAAAGTGAAACAAGTTGAAAACACTACTACAAAAAAGCCTATAAAGACCCCTTAATAGACACCGGCTACATAAAAACAGATTCATTTGGTAAGAAACTAGCGGACAATGGAAAATTAAACCGGTCACTATTATAGAAAACATATAGAGACTTCTTCTTTTTGTGAAAACCGATCTCACTTAGTTTTTATGTTCGTTCTTATTGCCCGAGCTCGAGCTTTATAATTATAAACGAGTTGAGCTCGAGCTCTGACACGCTCAAACTTAGCTCGATTCGTTTCCACCCTATGAAATACCATTTGATCTTATGTCAATAGATATAATTTGTAGAACGTATTTTCACTCGATATTTGTTGATGTTATAATTATATGTCACTTGTTTTTATTGGTGTACTTATAATTTGTACATAAAACATTTGAAAGTGATGATGTTAATTCAAAAAATTTAAAGTATTAAACATATTCTCAACCTACCACGCCTATATTTTTTCCCTAAAATCAAAATGCTACCACTTTGGCTCTTCCTTTTCCCTCCACATAGTCTCGGTTTTCAATCACCCTCACTACCTTTACGAATCTCGATTACATACCTGACAGGCTCATACCTATATGGAAGACACGTATTTCGGTTTGATTCATACAGGGGAAGTATTTCTAATTGGCCGATTGTCACATCAACTGAAACCCTAATGTAGTGTTGTTGATTTGGCGGCCCTCTCTTTGTTTCTTGTTTCACTCGCGTGAACGAACAATACATAATATACCCGGGTATAAAATTTCTTTATATTTCAATTGTGTATATTTCCTATATGCATTCTTTATATTCCCTAATTATTTATCTTTTGGTAGGTTTGATTTGTAATTCATGTAAAGTTATTAATCTTTGTATGCATTTTTGTGCTTGGGTAGTTGGAATGATGCAATTGATGGTGACTCACATGGGCCTTGAATTTTAACGTACTCCATTCAAAGGTATTAGTTCCACGCAGAGAACAATGTTTACATGTGTGGCATATTTTTTTTATGAACTACTACGTAAAATATTTGTAACCACTCTTTGAAAGTCCATAAAGTTGTAATGAAATATATTTGGAACAACATACTGGTAACATTCAGTATGTAAAGTTACTAATTGTCAACCAAACATCAAATCGAGTTAACTTTTTTTAGATCTAAGTGAACTTGAGAGACTCCATTGTGACAACTCGTAAATTCCTCGATGCGTCGTAATTGGAGAAACATCGATTAGAGCGATCGATTGATTTAATTTGAGTTACGAGTCGTATTTTATATCGTTTTTATTGGAAATAAGATTTTAAAAACATTGGCGTAACTCTCGAGTCACGAATCCCTCGTTTACTAGTTAAAACGAGCCCCGAATCACATATAACGAAAGTTTTACGAAGTTAAATTTAAGGTCCCTTGAGGAAGTTACATAGTCGCCCTTGTGATTTTGAGTATACATGTTTAGCCCCTCCTTGGAGTATATATACTCCCACGCCTCACACCTCCCTCATTTTCTTCCACTCTCACTCTCTCTCTTAAAACACACACACCCCACAACTCTCTCTCTAGGATTAATATCCAGCCACCCCAACTAGGGTTCCGCCGCCGTCACCGGAATTCGGCCAAATTCCGGCCACCTCTTCTACTTACACCACCCCTTCCAAATGATAGATCGGGTGATTGTGGCCACGTTTATGCAACATACACACCACGAATCAAAGTGACGCGCCCTAAATCTAATTATTTAGATTCGAAAATTTTAGGGTTTGAGGTAAAACATTTTTTTGAGGTCCAAAGCTTGGTTGTTATGAGTTGTACTCATACAAGACACCAACATTACGCCTCGTCCACCTCTCTTTTCTCTCGGTAAAAGCCTTAACCATTATATATTGTTGTTATTTTCTATTTTTTTCGTATAAATATTTATACGTATATTGTGTTGTGTTTCGTGGATGCAAGAACGTAAAACAAGGATTAAAAAGGTTGTTTTGATTTTCATGTGGTGATATGGGTATAAAACAAACGGTGTTGAGTTTTGCGTGTGTCCCAGATCTATGTTTGCAATTCGTTGTACATGGACTCGTGTGACAATATTGATACTTATTATTTCGGACATATTAATGGGACTAACATGGTTACTAAAAACTGGATATTGTTTGGTTGAGGGGCTGTACGAGTCAACTCATTGAGTTGGGTTGACTCAGTGAGTCAAGTCGTCACAAGCGGGTCGGTTTGTGTCTCTAGGATCTCGAGTCAAAAGTTCATGAGCCGTCAAAGTTAATACGGTAACAAATGGTTGGTTCAAAATAAATGAATGAAGTAATATTTTAAGGGTTGTCAAGAGGATAATTATTTCGAGTTGGTTATGTAATGGTAAATGCGTTAGGATTTCTTAATCTTGTTTAACGATTCTGAAAATGGGAGTATGTGTTGCATATTTAGGTCTTGGAATTAGTTATATGGTATGAGTAAATTTGGTTACGGTTTTAATTCATTTAGACTCAATAATGGTTATAAGTCGTAAAATGTTGAAACAAGTAAAGTGGTAACCGGTATAGATAATGGATTAATTTGAAATATGTGGCGAGTTAATTATATATGAATTATCAATTATTAAGGGAATGATAAATGGTAAATGTAAACGGGTACTACTTGAATTAGACATGATACTAGTGTATAAGTCTAAAATTGGTTATCAAAATGACTAAACAACTACTAATGAAATGTTTGAATAATATGAGACAATGGGTATACTTTTAATACGTCAAATTAAATTGATTTAAAAGTATAAGTAATTGTGGCAAAAAGAGTCAAATTGATAAAGTTATATATATATATATATATATATATATATATATATATATATATATATATAAATATATATAAACGTAACGACTTAATTGAGTAACGAATCACTTGTATGTATCAAAACCGGAGTAAAAATTTTGTGATATACGACTTGATCGGATAACGATGTAAATTATTTATAAAACGGGACGATAAATGTTGAGAACTAATTAGGTAACTAATAATCGGTATTGGATACGATGTACGATATAATTTATAATGATCTAATATGGTTTATAAACTTGGAATAACTATTGATAACAAGTATATTGATTAATAAATTATACTTTATTAAACGTTTTGTCTTAAACGAGTGTAGCATGTTAAGACTCGGAAATGAGTTTGATATGTTTATTTCGCGAGATTCCCAAGTATTATATTTTCACATTTTAACTAATAACGAGATATTCAGATATATATTGTCAATAAATATGGTTTTAGTTATTATAAACCTTTATTAAATACGATGGTAACACGTGTTTTATAAAACATGTTAGCTTTTATAAACTTGTTTGGAAATATTATATTGATACGATAACTTATTTAAGTCGTGATGGTTTGAGAATAAACATACGTGTCATTTATAGTACACTATTTGCTATACCTTATATGAAATACTTTCGGGTAAACTTGTATAATTACGAATAACGATTGAGAAAACTTTATTAATTGAGCGATAGATGGAAACTTGTCTTTTATTATTAAACATGTACGTTTGGGGATTTTTGGGTAAATTACCGAAACTCACTAATTAACCTATTTATGTATCATAAATAGAGGTTGTCATTTTCTAGTCTTTGACTAGCTTGAGTATTGTCTGTATTTCTTGGTTTGGTCGATGTCTCTTCTTTTCGGCGTGAGTTGTATGTCGCGTCTATGTTTCTTACCGCCACACGAAACGTTAAAACTAAACTTTTGAGATGTTTACTATGAACTTTTGGGAACGATAATGGACTTTTGAAAGTAACGACATGAATGATCCACGAAAACTACAACACATTACTTTCTATTGATTTCTTTATCATATGAGCTGTATTCTAAGAATATCGTATACGCATTAGGTTGCGTCATAACTATTCTATTGTACTCGTAGTACATTCTTTTGGATGCCATGGAGATTAACTTTAGATTCCAGTCGTGTCAATAGTGAATAGTGCATTGCTGTGGCTACGGTGAGTTTCATAGCCCCTCTTTTCAAATGTTTTCATAACTATTTTGGGGGCGAATACATGCTGCTTTTAACAAACCGTAATGGGATACGTGAATATGATTTGTTAATGATTGATGTTTGGTATATTGATATGGTGATTGAACATTTTACGTGTTTATGAGAATGCAAGCCATTCCTTGGACTTGCCACTACTCTTTTGAATTGCTAATGTGTTGACTAGAAAAGGCTAGCCGTGTAACAGTTGTCGACTTAGACTAGGGTAGCATTCCTATGCTATAACGTGATGCCTAGCTAAGTGTAACCGACTTAGACTAGGGTAGCATTCCTATGCTATAACGTGATGTCTAGCTAAGTGTAACCGACCTAGACCAGGGTAGCATTGCCCTAAGCCTTGCTATAACGTGGTGCCTGGCTAGAGTCGCTGGGGGCCCCGTTGAGATCTTGGCTATTTTGTTGATTATAGATTGGATTGATTATAGATTGGATTGATTATTGATTGGATTGATTGTTGGTTGGAACGCGTATTATCTATCTGCCTTAGTCGCATATGGCAATTAAATCTTATCAGGTCCACTACTACATTTTGTAACTAAACTCTATGAACTCACTAGCGTAAGCTGACCTTTTTAGCATGTGTTCTCAGGTTTAAGGCGATAGCTCACTTTTGGAAGACGCTTGGCAAGGGGCATGGTCATAGGCAACTCTGATGAATGAACGTGACCACTTTAATTATCTTTTGGGCCTATTTCCGCACTACTTTCATTAATGTAAACTTATGGTTTTCAATTAATGAATCTTATTTAAATAAATGGAATAAAAACCATTATTTGTGCCTTATGTTGTGATACCAAGATTGTAGCACCCAATGGCTCGTATGCTTCCGCTAGACCGTGTTTTTGGGGTGTTACAGATTGGTATCAGAGCCTAGGTTATAGAGAACTGGGTATATTTTCAAAACCTAGACTATAACAACTTTTTGAAAACTTAACCCTATGACCGTCACGTGCCTGCCTGCCGAGCTGAAGCCTTCATGTATGACTAGTTTAAGGATGTAGATAATTGAGAACACATGAGACGAATTGATTGATAAGATGATTGATGAGATGTTTAAGGCTGATTTGATAAATGGTTTGATTGAACACTTGATTGAGCGTGTGTCCTGTTAGTAGACGATTTAAGTCTGCCTATCTTAGTAGTTCACTATAAGCATTTCACATGCTTATACACACACAGTAAGCGTGTCCTTATGCTTACGCATACCCCATAAGCATTTCTATATGCTTATGCACGCCCTATAAGCATGTCCTCATGCTTATACATGTACAGAAAGCATGTCCTCGTGCTTTCGCACGCGCTATACCTTTCATAGAGTGTGGAGTCCCAAACCTTAAATCTATAACACTTAGCTTATATTAAGTAGTTGCGTTGGGTATATCCCAAAACAATAAAGAAGAAAACTTTGTATGAACATACACAAATACGTGGGATTTATTGGAATGTATCTGGAAGATTAAAGTGAACAAATGAACACAGAATGTGATAACCAATGATTCAACATTATTTATCAATAATGCGGATACTCTCAAAGTATTAGGATTACGCAATTTCCTGGCGTAATCTCACCACTTGATTTAAAACTTGCACATTAGTAGTGGTCGTGGAAATGATTTGGGAATATAAAGGAAATGGTACTATTGTAACTAAGTCAGGGAGTCATGAACGAGATCTTTTGTCTCGTGAACGTGAGTTCCATAATTAAGTTTTGATGGACACGAGTCTAAAATGCGTTTAAAACTAATAAAACGTGTAAACTGGTGTGTTGGTATCGTGTGTTGTGTCATGTTCACGTGTCTTGAATCTTATCATGTTTAGGTGCCCTTGATCATAACTAGATGATGGATTATAATGATTTTGATGATGTCGATTGGTGTATGGTCTCGTGTCGCGATTTTGAGTCGAAACTTTCGTAAACCGTTGTTTCATTCTTTAGAATTTTCAAATAAGAGGTAATCGGTTTTGAATATTAATAATGAATTCATGTCCGTTAGTGTTATAAGGATATGTGAAACCAGTAAGTGTGTCCAGATAATAAATCGGACTAACGTGTGGTTATTTGGTTAATGTTGAATCATTGGTATGAATCAAATTTTTGGAATCGAACGACATTTCAATTAACAGCCTTAATTGATTAACAATTAATTATGGTGTTTTGGGTAATTGGTAAGTTATTAACAAACATTAGATTTGATACCCGTTAATCGGTTGTGTTTGGGAAATTGAAAGAGTCAATTGGAAGTGTTTAATGGTGTTGGGTATGTTTGATTGTCTGTCTAGATGGCGATATTGGTATGAGATTGCTTGGGAGATTAATTAGAATTGTGAAAATTGTTTATTTTGGATTCAATGGTATATATGTCAACTTTGCGCTACGTCAGGTGTTATCATGACTTTCTAGTCTCGACTACCCTGTCAACGCCATAACGTGGTCTTTAGTATTTATTTGGGCAATATGATTGTGTAAAAGCCGAGAGTCATGACTCGGACTTGGGAACTCGAAACGAATAATGACTCGAAACTTATATTGAATTTTTATCGAAACTTATATTGAAGTTTTTATCGAAATTTATATTGGAATTTTCATTGAAATTTATATTGAAATTTATAAGTGAGATGAATATATTTACATTGGAATTTATCTCAAAAGTTATATATATATATATATATACTAGTAAATGGAACAGGAAGATATAGATGATATATGGTTTTGTATTAAGCATTCGATAACAAGGCTCGCCTTATTATTCGACATTTTAAAGCGGGAATCAACGTTTAAAAATAGAAATGTTTTGTAATAAATGAGTCATTAAATGTTTCGATGGCACGTTTATCGAAGGGTGTCATTTATGAATATTTAATGTCATTTATGTGTTGTGCATGGGTTACGGATGACCTTACATTAATAGCGCCGATCCACGTGGATAACGGACTTATTAGGTTGACGAACCTAATAAGCGCCCGCTATGCACGTAGGATGACGTTATTAATGGGTGAATTATCCTTATGACTCGTTAGGATGTGACTGGTTTGTGGATAATAAGCGACATGAGTAAATGGTTGAGTTTATCGAATTGACGAATTCGATAAGATCTACTATTCATTCCGAAACTTATTAAGCTATAGAGTTTATTATTTAGACGTCCCATTGTGTCATTATGGGTCGCATTGTGGTTATTTGAGTGCATTCATGGTGTCCTGTCGAGTCGATGCCACACATACACACGATGATACCTAACACGAATAACTAAATGGAGCAACGAGATATTTCTGAGATAAGAAAGTGAATACATTTTGGGCATATAACATTAAAGTTGGGAATATATATATTGAGAATTGGTTATAATAACTGGTTATGCCTTGCTTAATAAAAATTTATCGAACCTCGATTGAATATAGACTGATCACCTATATTCAGCCAGAGATAGCAGGACATGGACTGATCACCTATGTCCATCTCAGAGGTGAATTTTACAAATACTGGGAATTTTTATAACAAAATTGTGTTCGGATTTGAGATTGATTTTAAGAACGATAAACTTTAGGTGGACTCGCACACTCACACTCGCTAAACATCACGAAAAGCCCGCACTCACACACGACACACTGGCATCGTAACACCTCTTGAATTGTAACACTCCTGGCATCACTATACGTCTCCGTTTATGTGAGAATTCTTGGTTGTAGCACTTGAGCATAGTTTGCCATAAATCGGGTGAGACCCGATTGGCACTGTTTTCATCCGAATTGTTTTTTCGACATAAGCCTCGTTGATCTTATTCGAGCATTTGAAATTATTTTGGGCTATGTTGGATTTGGTCTTGACTATCCTGAATTTGGTTTTGATTTTGGTTTTGGGGATTCTTGATTTTGAGATTTTGATCTCGTTCCGGGTTTTTACTCGTCATTTGACTTCAAATCATTATTTGGCCTTGAATTATTATTCGGCCCCATTTCGTTGAAAACTTTGATAAAATCATCTTTCGACCTTTAATCGGTATTCGATTTCGAAACGTCATCCGGTAGCATTACGATAGTAACCGTATTGGAGTTATCATTCCATCGTATTTCGATAAGTAATCTTGTTGGAATTATCATTCCACATCGTTTCGGTAGTAACACCGTGGATTTGTCATCGAGCCTAGTTTCGCTGGTAACCCTGTTACCGATACCTATACCTCAAGCCTAGTCTTGAACCGATTGTTGAGAAAACTTCTGAAACCTTAACATTCACTCGATGTTGATTTTAACGACGTCATCTGGTCGACGTTGCTTCGCCAACAACTTTCAGTTAAGGTAGTACCTTACGTCTTTGTTGATGTCGTACTTTAACCTCTATTTAGGTACCTCTACCGATAACGATCTAACGAGTTGTTTTAGTGAAGTTGTTCACCAAGGATTATCCTTAGATATTGTTCCATCAATGTTGACTCTAGCAACATTAGACCCTCAAAATTGTTTGTCAACAATAGTCTGCTACGTCACACCACCGGTAAAGGTAATACCTACCCTATTCTATCAATATGGTACCTTACACACCATAGATGAGAAATTCTCTAGCAAACCTACTTAGAACCGTTGACGTTCACTCGTATGAAGGAAATGATTTGGATATCGATTGGTAGTTGAACTTCTTTTGGGGATTTTGATTTTGGAGATGAACCTTGAAACCTCCTGCATTAAGTGTTAAGTGCACCAATGAGTCAATCGACAGACTGTGGTTAGTAACCAATACTCTCTCTTAGGAGTCGTACTTTCGCCTCTAACCTAGATATCATGCTAAGTCAACCGACCGATTGATGGTAGTAATCAACACTTTCTAATAGAGACATACTCACGAACTTCTGGACTTCTCATCTAGTAGAGATTCCGTACTCGGCAGAATCTTGAAATCCTAAGGAGAAACCTGAACCATGTTCTCTAGGACAATCACATAATATTTCTCTCATCCTTCGAGAAGCACCTGCTAACCTTTCGGACCTCTCACCAAACGGTAAGCTACACTATAGACGAAACCTTGGAAGTAGATTCCCGCCTTTACCTAAGTGGTTGTTAGTAGTTTTACCAACCTATTCATCTCCCGCGAATTAGTAAAAAGGAAAAGTATGGACGACAATGCTCGTCTCTCCCCATAAGTTATAGCAGTAATAGAGAATCTCCCTATCTTATTTTAAGGAGGTGAGAGAATACCTACTCCTTAACCTTCAAATCACTTCGATACTCTTTAAGGAAGAAGTGCGATCGAAAAACCTAAGTTATACAAATGGACTTCTTCACATGTAAAGGAAACTGTGTGCTTTAGGAAATGTTGATTTCTATCTTTTTCGGATTATGGCAATCGCCACACACCCATTTTTCATCTATCACTTCCTAGAGCCGAGAGAACCGATCTGGATATGCTTGCAGTGTATCATCTCCAGACAAATGTGTTAGGAATTAGAAAATTCCATAGTGAAGAGTCGGTCACCCCAAATGTTATCTAGCTTAAGTTAGCTCGTGGACTTGTCATTAGTTACGTTATTTTGTAGTTTATTTATTAGTTTGTAGCGTAGTATAGTGTAGTGCATCTCCGGTGGAGGAAGGACGGTCTTTACCCATCAGTATACGATCCACAGGCCGATAGAAGGTCGTGTATTTGTAAGTATAAATACCCCTTCCATCCATGGAAGGGGTGGTGCTTCTCATTCAATCTAATATTCCATACTTTGTGTAAACCTCTAGCAAGAACACCCTCTCTCTCTACTAACTCTCTAACTATGGCAAACATGTATTTTGATCATCCAAGACCACCCGAATCATCAACACAATAAAATAACGATCCTACAATTGGTACCAGAGCCAAGGTTATTATGTCTTGATGATTTGTGTGGTTTCGTATATGGTTTGAAGCAGTTTCTGAAATAATTCTTATCACTAAATATTCTGTCTTCATACATATTTCTTGTCCATTGTCCATTGTGTTAACTGTTTTCATACATGTATGATCCTTTTTGGTCAAAAAAGTCTTGCTTTATCACGTTTATAATATTCTGTCTTGTGTCCTTTTCAGGTCCAAACAGTTTGTATCTATTTGTATGATTTTTCTTGTACCATATCTGTGAATGTTATGGTTGTCAAAACTGGTCATCTTCATTTGTGGTCAAAAAATGGTCTTTAATCTGGTTTTAATAAGCCTGTGAATGGTCATGACTGTTTTCACAGCGAGTTATGGTCAAAACAGAAGTTTTTCTGGGTTATTTCTTCACAGCGAGTTGGTCACTTGTCATCACTAATGTCCAGATTCAATGTATTGCAATAGCGACTTGCTTTTGAGCATAGCGACTTAAAAACGACCTTAAAGACCTAGCGACTTGTTATTTAACAAGTCGTAGCGAGTTAGCTTAGCGACTTGGCTAGCGATTTGGCTTAAGCGAGTTGGCTAGCGAGTTGGCTTAGCGAGTTGGCTAGCGAGTTGGCTTAGGTTGGCTTAGCGACTTGTTGTAGCGACTTGTGCTAGCGACTTGGGGACTTGGGCTAGCGACTTGTGGCAATGACCCTTGACTGATACAACTTGACAGAAAGGAAGAAGAAGATTCGACACAAAGACCACAACCTGATGCAACAATATACCAAAACAACAAGACTTGACCTCAGTTTCCATCATCAGTCAACAAACTCTACTATCTTTAACCCATATCAACTGAAACGACTCACACGACACAAACATAAACAAGATTATCATGGATCTCAGATTCATTCTTGGTGTTGTTTCAATGTTATACATGTTGACTTAATGGTCATACACTCGAATGATATCATCACAGGTCCTAATCTTCTCATACAAGACTCTAAACTGTAAAATATTATTACAAATCAACTCTTGATCTCAGCCTCTTAATTCGTGGATCTCAAAGATGAAAATATCAAGAATTCCATGAGTCCTTACCCACGAAATTAACTCACATCACAGATCAAATTGTTTGTGATAAATTTTTGAATTTAAGAAACGAATTTAACAACCTTGTTAATTCTCTTTCTTGATTCGTTTAATATTCAAAAGAAAGATAACAATTAAATCCTACCTTTAACTCATAAACATGTGTGTCTTGATCTCGTTGCCTTCTCTAACATGAAACCATCCCTGTGGCTTATGATGTTGAGATCTTGTTTTCATACTCCAACCATCTCTGTGGTGATCGTGGATGGCTTAACAAGATATGATATGAATGCGTTCCTTTTTATCAGAGGTAATTAGGGTTTGGTTGTTGTAAGTATTATTAGGAGAGAAAGAGAGGCGATTGATATTAAGACTTGGTTTAAGGAGGCAGCTGTGGTGAGAGTTATTTTAAGGTTTGAAGGAGTAAGTGTGTTCATGTGATAAGGGAGGCGACATATGTTGTGATTAGGGTATGAGGTATGTGAGAATGTAATGTTAAATACCCTAATTGTTAGGGTTGGAAGTATTTGATATGGGTCATCTGTTTCTTTCTGTCATGGGCCTCATGTGTTAATGATAGAATTGGGCCGTATACTTGTTATCCGAAATATGGTATACAACTCATTATTTGGGTCGTGTATTGATCAGACTGTGTATGGGCCGTGTGGTGTAATGCTATAACAATTATGGGCAAGTATTTTTTGGCTGTAAGTTTTTGGGTTTGAAGACTTAATCACTTATAAGTACAATTTCTAAAGGATGCATTGGTACTGATATAATAATGTGATTTAAAAGATGCATTGGTACTGATATAATATTTTGTGATAGACTGGACTTGAACTTAAGAATGAATTGAACCAGGTTTTTGATCGGATGATTTTTTTGAATGAGATTTGATGATGTGTTTTGATTATTCAAAAATACTGGATGCAAATTGATGAAGAAAGTTGTTGTGTTATGGGATTTGATACCTTGGTTTATGCACTTTCACGTAAGATTTTTTTCATGGCCTGAATTGATATTTGAGCAAGGTTGACTACGGGGTTGATTGTACGTTATCTCTTATTTGGTTTTAAAGTGAAGTTTTCCAGGCGCGTTTACTTATTTCGTCTTCTGCGAAGATGACTTGTTTGGGCATTTAAAGAATGTGATAAAGACTTGGCTATTTAGTTACGGTTGTGATTCCTTTATCGCTTAACCCACAACGTAGCTATCACTTTGGTGTCTCACGCGGTTGAGGATATGTCAAGAGGTTTTGTACATTGGGTACACCGTTTCTTTTTCACGAGAATTAGTACAAGTTTAAGTAGAAAATCTGGGGAATTTTACTTCATGATCAAGTTTGGCATATCGGGTTTACTTCTCCATGTTGTCACTGCAATAGCCGACAGAATGTGTGAATGATGTGTTTACCAAAAGTGTTTATTGGATGGTTAATGGTATTGTTGATATTGGATAATGAATCGCCGATGAACTGCTGCATGTTCCCTTAAAAGAGATATTCACCGAAACCAAAGTTGTCATAACATATTCAAGCTGATATTGTTTACGGTTTTGTCTTGATTTTGTAAAATCCCGCGAAATAAACTATTTCTCGGTTTAAATCATAGACTTGTAAAATCCCGTGACAATGGAAACATCCTGGTAATAGTAAAGTGCATTTCGGATCTTTCTTACGGTTTATTCTTGGTTTTGTAAAATCCCGCAAAAGAAACTATTTCTCGGTTTAAACTATAGAATTGTAAAATCCCGTGATGATGGAACCATCCGGAGAAAAGGAAAGTGTATTTCAAGATCTTATCGATCTTTGGTGCTACGGTTTCTGCTTCAAAGAAGGGATAAAAGGGCGTGCTTCATAATTTGGATGTGTGTTTGGATTTTCGTCATGACAGTTTGGTTATTACTTGGTTTTACGGGGTGATGTGCTTTTACCATGGTTGGGATGAAACCATTATTAAAGTTCATTTAAATGTCAAAAAAGGCTAGATTTGAGCAGTTCAGAAGATGTGACAACGGCGTTAATTCAGTATTATTTATTTGAGGTTGAAGTGAAATATCACGGGCGAGTGTACTTAGTATCTGAAGGTATCGGGATGGTTGGATGAAGATTCTTCATGATCCTTGTTCGATGCTTATTATCAAAAACGAAGACTTGGAAATCTAGTTATTGTTGGGTGTCTTTTACCTTTTCTTTTACCACTTGGGGAATTGGGCTCATACCACTACAAAATAACTATCACTTTAAGGAGTTACGTTGTAGTGCTCAATGTCACATTCAATTGTGGATTTTCAAGAGGTGATGTACGTCTATTACTTGATGGTTGGTTGGTTGAAGAGTATAGAGTACTTAGAGATTCAAATGGGCATGAAGTCTCGTCACCGCTCTTTGTTACATTTGTACAAGTTTAAGTCACGAATTCGGGTTAGTTTACTTCAGGGTCAAATTCATCATATTGGGTTATCTCCATCACCGTCACTTCAAAGAGCCTACTGAATGATAATGGTGATTACATGTTTTGCCAAGAGATGATGAAAAGAGAGAGATTATGACGTCTGCTCACATCATTCAGGCCTCGTACTCCAAAGAAAAGAAATGTGTACGCTTCAAGCGCATTATCTTCGAAAGAAGAGAAATCTTCTTATGACGTATGAACACAACAGTTCATGCCTCGTTCCCTAAAGAAAAGAAATGTGTACGCTTCAGTGCGCATTATCTTCTGAAGAAGAGAAATCTTCTTATGACGTATGAACACAACAGTTCATGCCTCGTTCCTCTAAAGAAAAGAAAAGTGTACGTGTCAGTGCGCTTTATCTTCGGAAGAAGAGAAATCTTCTCATTAATGACCATTCTCATCAACATGCTTCATACTTTTTCCATGCGCTTCAGTCATCAAGTGAACCGGCTATCAGAGATTGTTTTCTTATTCCATTTTCTCAACTATAATGACGATGGCGACATCCTGTGCTAATTTTGCGGGGGAGAAGTGTGAATAGACTACATTTGGATGATGTTCACTTATTTAGTCAAGAATGGCATCTTTGTATGCAATTCTTGAGGGGGAGAAGAAGTGTGAATTTTTTGCATTGTTGATTGATATTTGAGAATATAAATGGTCATACGGCTCTAAACTCATGTAAGAACCGAGCTTCTTCTTATCGGGTCATCTTCACATGGAGTTTTTTTTCTCTTCTAAGAGCCGTTGGTTGACATCTTCACTCGGATTGATGAGTTTATCGACAAAGTGCTTCCGGTTAATGCTTCACGTATACATCAACATGATGATTCGAACAATCTCTCTGTTCTTGTTTGATGTGATTGGTAGTTTGGTGTTACCATCTTGTGTGTTCGTATGCCCGATTTTGATTTCCTTGATGAACATCTTTCTGTTCTTGTTTGATTGGGAGGGATTTTAGTTAAGGGATTTGCAAGATGTAAGTTAATTGGGATGCTTTTTGGTGAGATGCTTTTTGGTGTGAGTTGAAGATGTTAACACTCTATTCCCCATTCGGACAATCTTGAAGAAGGTCGAGTCTACAGTCTGTTCTACATTTTATGCTACATGTTAGAAGACTAAAGACGAGTTGCATTTAATGATCTAAAGACTTCTTCTTAATCTGAGCATTTATCAAAAAGATTGTCAGTCTTGGGGAGAGCACTAATTGGGGGAATGTGATATGTCGAATTTAATCCCCAATTAGACTTGCTCACATTCTACTTCAGCATGTTGATTCCCACAAGATTACCAGTGTTCTTCTCAAAAGATTTCATGTATACGGGCTTACATAGAGTTGAGGATTCTGAAGTATCAAAACCAGCAAGGGGGAAGGAGACACACATCTATACGCGAGTAATCTTGACGAGCTTAATACTTCTAAGTGATTGAAGATATCCCGAGAAGACTATTGTCATTACCGCAGAGAAACTCAAGATTTGACTCATGGCGTCGCTGTTTTTTTCCAACTATGTAGGGGAAGAGATGGAAGAGTTAGTTTCTGATGATAAAAGAGGTACACAAGTGTGCGATGATGCTATCGCATTCATCAGAGGAGAGAGATTGTGTACATTGGGGACGCTTCGGTTGTCTCACTTGAGGGATTTATCACTTATTCCGGAGTGGACATCCGCAGAGATTGTCATCCGCAGAGATAATCGATGATTCGGCCTGCTTCTTCAATGTTATCGGTTATTCTCTCTTTGGGCATTCGGGTACCGGTTTTTGAGCTTCATACACTTTCTTCAGGAGGAGAGAAAAGTATACATCGGGGTTATTCTTTGGCTATTGGACTTAATCCGCTACTTCGATGGTATAAGTTTCTTTGTCTTCGAGTATGTGTATTCGGGTTCGTGAGCTCTAGTCTAAGAGACCGACTGCATCACTTCAACTACTCGGGGAATTGTTCTCTTGACACCTTTTGGAACGGATTGCTTGAACTTGTGGAAAAGAAATTTGAGAAGATTATTTAAGTGTGGGATGAAACGTTGCTGGTGATCTATTGGATGATATAACCTCGAACGAAGAATCACGGTGATTATTCTTAAAAGGAGCAGCAAGTTCGATGATAATGGTGTGCTTCTTTGTGCACTGGCTAAGAGAAGCTTGAAAGAAAGCTTTGAATCTGCTCAGCTAAAGGATTTTCGGTTTGGGGGGAAGCTGCCAAAGTCTCACTTTCAGATGGTTCAATTTCTCTCAATTCAGGAGCCTCGAAAGCTTTGGTGGTGAATGTTTAAGGGATGATGACTTCTATCTTCTTCAACGGGGCTGCTCGATATCCTTATCTCGGTACTCGTATCATCATCTTCTTTAACTATATCATCTATTCTATCTTTGTATATATTTTTTAGAAAAGCAAAATACAAAATTATAAAACCAGCAAAACCAAATACAAAAATAGAAAACCTACAAAAAGAAAATAGAAAAATTTAAAACCTTCAAAAACCATAAAAATCAGAAAGTTTTAAAAAATACCAAAAATATGTTTTTCTCAAGACATGTCTTCTGGTATCGATAACATCTACGGTCTTAGAAATGTCATTCAATAATGGCACGGGACTTTAGATGAAGTTCGAGCAGGAGGTGTAAATATTTCTTTCTAAACATGTCACAAATCTATGGCTTACAGTTATTTTAGATCAGTAACCGGCTTCAAATGATGGCTTACGCTTATTTTAGATCAGAACCAGCGCTTGAATCAGCGGGCTTGCTATCATTTCAGATAGCAACCCGCTCTTATAAAGAAAGGAAAGTGTTACGCTAAACAATTTTAAATATTTCGTGCACTTATCCTAAAACAAAATGAGGAAAGTATGTCAAAGGACTGCTGTTCCTACACAAATGTTTTTCCGTCTAAGATTCTTCAGAAAAATATTTGTTGTTTTCCAAAAATGGTGGTAAAATAAGTTGCTTAAAATCTATCGGTTTCAGAGTTTTAGTATAAGTTGAAAACTCAATCAATGACTTCAGCGCTTTTAAACCTCTTATGAAATTGAGTCTCTGATTGAGGGGGATAATGTTTTCAAATGTATATCATCTAACGGGCTTTCTTTAAATATCCTACGTGCTTAATTAAAAATGATATTTGCCTATGTCGAAGGACTAGGAATTTAGGATATGATTGTTAGGATTAGATGATTATAGTTTGATGAAACACATTATTCTCATGCTTTATATGAACTGATTGATATGTTGAATTGACTTTTATTAGTCGATTGTTGTTTGGGTGATGTCGACCACCATATATTTGTATGTGTGTTCACTAACGTATGCAGGTATATTGGTATAAAAGAATGTTCCCGATCCGGTTCCCACAATTGAAGATGATTGGATGCCGAAAGGAAAGGGTAACTATATCTTGGGTTGACAGATGAAGAAACGGAGCTTAATTGGACTTCTATGGAGAGTTGGCATAAATGCAACGTAAGAGGTCTCACCATCGCCAGATTGGTTTTCTTCTAAGTGATTGAAGAAACGAGCTTAATTTGACCTCGTTGGCATTCAAAATGCAACGAAAGAAGAAGTCTCAATCGCATCTCAGACGGTTTTCTTCCAAGCCCTACAGCAACAACGAAAGCTTCTCAACCACCTAACGTATCTTTGTGCAGGATACCATTTTTTTAAACAATTTTGAATAAGTTGATTAAATTGTTTTTGAAAATGGAAAAATATTGTTTTGAAAATAAATTGAACTAAACTTTGAAAATCACCGGACTTCTTTTTATCAAAACCTAAGTCACTCAAATATTGACTTCTGTCATGGTTTGAGGGGGAGAGTGATTTAAAATAAAATATTTTCAAACGATATTTCTTCACAAAAGTTCCGCTTTGTACGTTAAAATGTGGTGATCTAAAGATTTAATGTTATGTTATGGTATGATTTTCTTTAAAATCAAGGTCTTTCAAAATGAAATTTTTTCTGTTCTTGTTTGATTGTGAAATTGTTTTATTTTACTAAAAGATCTCTTAAAACTATCATACCTGACACTAACAATCTTTAATGTCTTAAATTGGTCCTCATCTCACCAATTTCAAAATTAAATCAAGCCACGTCTTTCCCCTAAAATTTTCTAAATAATTTAAATCAATTGGGATCACAAATCTCAAATGGTTTGATATTTCTGATCGGGGTAGAGATCGTGATTTAAATCTCAAATCTGTTTTAAATGGAATTGGTTTTAGTCCTTTAAAGGCACTCCTGCCTCCATGTGCCAAACGATTTCAATATACATAATGCACATGTTGAGGAGGAGGATTTATCCAAAAACCAGATGAGTATTTAAACAAGGCCACATTTTCTCCCATGTTTTCTAAACCTAATTAAATCACTTGGGATCCAAAATCTCAAAGGGTTTGATATTTTTGATCGGGGAGAATTTGTGATTTAATAATGAAATTTGATAAAAGGTGATCGTTTTGATTCAATGGTGCAATGCTGCTCTCTCATATGTGCTAAACGCCAGATCTCAAGCATATATTGAGGGTGAGCATTTTAAAGGAAAATAAACTATCGAGGTACAAAAGCTTTTATGTTTTAACATAAAGTACCTTGATTGAATTTTCAAATGGTTTTCTTAATGGTTTTTGTGATCGTGGATGTGCTTCAAAAGAACTCTTGCCTCTATGTGATAAAATGTTTTAAAATATCCTATGCACATATTGAGGGGGAGAATTTTACCAAAGAAATTCAAATGGCTTTTTCTAAGGAAATTGTGATCAAGAAATTATTTCAAAGAAATTATTTCAAAGAACTCTTGCCTCCATGTGCCAAACAATTTTAAATTATATGCACATGTTGAGGGGGAGCTTTTCTAAATGATCAAAACTATTAAGGTACAAAATGCTTTGATCTCGTATCACAAGTACCTTGATTGTTTTTCCAAATGATTTTTCGATTGGTTTCATGAAGGAAAGAACAATACCAAAAGACCGACCAATTTACTTTATGCATGGTGTTATAAGGATGGTTAGGTTAGGTATTCGTTCCCACGATCCGCCAGAGCCGGAGGGATCTACCCAGGGACAATCCACTAGATAGTGTCCTAATGAGATATTGTGGATGATCTCTTGGCTCTAGACTCAATAGTGCATTTTTGGTTTCCTATGCCGGAGACTAGGGAGAGGGTCTCCTTCTTCAATATCAACAATCTCTAAGAGAAAGTCGATAGATTATGTCGGTTCCCCGTGAGAATGAAACAAGCCCTTTTAAGAGGAACTTGAGTGGCTTGGGAAGTTTAGTGCAGTGCGTCACTGGGTCCATGACGTCTTGTCTTCAATACCAGTGTTACCTAAGTAAACACTAGTAGCATCTGTATTGAACCCGGTTACTGCCCTAAGGTTGAATTATTGGAGGGCTATTTCTTTTCACTCTTTTCTCATATTCATTTCTTTTTCATTCTTCAACCCCTTCAGTGCTTACCAAGACTTCATCCACAATGTCTCACTGCATCAGCAGTTGGTTTTCTTCTAAGTGATTGAAGAAACGGAGCTTAATTTGACCTCAGTTGGCATTCAAAATGCAACGAAAGAAGAAGTCTCACTGCATCTGCAGACGGTTTTCTTCCAAGCCCTACAGCAACAACGAAAGCTTCTCAACCACCTAACGTATCTTTGTGCAGGATACCATTTTTTTAAACAATTTTGAATAAGTTGATTAAATTGTTTTTGAAAATGGAAAAATATTGTTTTGAAAATAAATTGAACTAAACTTTGAAAATCACCGGACTTCTTTTTATCAAAACCTAAGTCACTCAAATATTGACTTCTGTCATGGTTTGAGGGGGAGAGTGATTTAAAATAAAATATTTTCAAACGATATTTCTTCACAAAAGTTCCGCTTTGTACGTTAAAATGTGGCGATCTAAAGATTTAATGTTATGTTATGGTATGATTTTCTTTAAAAATCAAGGTCTTTCAAAATGAAATTTTTTCTGTTCTTGTTTGATTGTGAAATTGTTTTATTTTACTAAAAGATCTCTTAAAAACTATCATACCTGACACTAACAATCTTTAATGTCTTAAATTGGTCCTCATCTCAGTCAATTTCAAAAATTAAATCTTGCCACGTCTTTCCCCTAAAATTTTCTAAATAATTTAAATCAATTGGGATCACAAATCTCAAATGGTTTGATATTTCGATCGGGTAGAGATCGTGAGTTAAATCTCAAATCTGTTTTAAATGGAATTGGTTTTAGTCCTTTAAAGGCACTCCGCCTCCATGTGCCAAACGATTTCAATATACATAATGCACATGTTGAGGGGGAGGATTTATCCAAAAACTATATGAGTATTTAAACAAGGCCACATTTTCTCCCATGTTTTCTAAACCTAATTAAATCACTTGGGATCCAAAATCTCAAAGGGTTTGATATTTTGATCGGGGGAGAATTTGTGATTTAATAATGAAATTTGATAAAAGGTGACCGTTTTGATTCAATGGTGCTTGCTTCTCTCAGATGTGCTAAACGCCAGTATCTCGAAGCATATATTGAGGGGGAGCATTTTAAAGGAAAATAAACTATCGAGGTACAAAAGCTTTTATGTTTTAACATAAAGTACCTTGATTGAATTTTCAAATGGTTTTCTTAATGGTTTTTGTGATCGTGGATGTGCTTCAAAAGAACTCTTGCCTCTATGTGATAAAATGTTTTAAAATATCCTATGCACATATTGAGGGGGAGAATTTTACCAAAGAAATTCAAATGGCTTTTTCTAAGGAAATTGTGATCAAGAAATTATTTCAAAGAAATTATTTCAAAGAACTCTTGCCTCCATGTGCCAAACAATTTTAAATTATATGCACATGTTGAGGGGGAGCTTTTCTAAATGATCAAAACTATTAAGGTACAAAATGCTTTGATCTCGTATCACAAGTACCTTGATTGTTTTTCCAAATGATTTTTCGATTGGTTTCATGAAGGAAAGAACAATACCAAAAGACCGACCAATTTACTTTATGCATGGTGTTATAAGGATGGTTAGGTTAGGTATTCGTTCCCACGATCCGCCAGAGCCGGAGGGATCTACCAGGGACAATCCACTAGATAGTGTAGAGTCCTTAGGTATATTGAAAAAGGAGAAAAGTGAGATACTGGAAGAGTCGGTGAGACGAGCTAGTCTGGAATAAACCCAATAAGGTTCTAGTTATGAAGTCTTGGTAAGCACTGAAGGGGTTGAAGAATGAAAAGAAATGAAATGAGAAAAGGGTGAAAAGAAATAGCCCTCCAATAATTCAACCTTAGGGCAGAATCGGGTTCAATACAGATGCTACTAGTGTTTACCAAGGTAACACTGGTATTGAAGACAAGACGTCATGGACCCAGTGGCGCACTAAACTTCCCAAGCCACTCAAGTTCCTCTTAAAAGGGCTTGTTTCATTCTCACGGGAACCGACATAATCTATCGACTTTCTCTTAGAGATTGTTGATATTGAAGGAGACCTCTCCCTAGTCTCCGGCATAGGAAACCAAAATGCACTATTGAGTCTAGAGCCAAGAGATCATCCACAATATCTCATTAGGACACTAAATTCTTGAAGACTTCTTTGTTTCACACAATGTAGAGAGTAAGTATATATTAAGAGTCCTACGCATTATCCTTGTGGTATTGCGAGAACATCTGAGTGATATGCATACATATTCACAATGATGATGGAAAGCCTTCTGGAGCCAACATCAAACAAGCTCCTGGTAGGTGGCATGTGAGATCTTTTCTAAAGGTCAACCATGTGACAACTAGATTGAAACAATGGGGCGATTCACTCGTGAATCAACCTTGGTCCAGGAAATGGATTGACGGATACTTTTGGAAAAATCGTTCGATGTGCAAACCTTCTTTTCTCTAGCACGTCGAATGTGTAATTATGTTTTCAAACACAAAAAGTATCTCTGATTGAAAAAAAATACTTTTGGAAAAACCGTACGATGTGCAAATCTTCTTTTCTCTAGCACGTCGAATGTGTACTCTTTTCAAATACAAAAGGTATTTTGATTGAAAATTGATCTTTCTCATAAAACCTTCGTCGTATTGCAAAACTCTTTTCTTCTAAGCAATACACGATTGTTTTTCAAATCATTTTTCATCAATCGGTGAATCTCAATTTGCTGGTTCACTCACTCCGTGTTGTCTTCTTTGAGACGTTCCGGTTTGAGAACACTAGAACAGTGCGAAACCTGTCAAGGAGATTCTTAGGAATCCTACCGATCACAAAGTACTTTGTATCGATCAACGGGAACCGGGGTCGTGTACCTCAATTCAACGAAAGTGATCAAAGACACTTTCGTGCGATTTATTGCTAACTGTTGTTTGCAGGTACATTTGGACGGTTGCGGTGATCGAATTGAGGAGTCAATCCAAAGCCGCATGCTCACGGCATCCACACTTAATTTGAAGAAATCATGACTGGTGCATATCTACATAACCGGCTCGATATTTCATACTATGCTTATGCTTCGCTGCGCAAATATCATGAACCAAGGCTTCCGCTACTCTGATGGAAAGACGTCATGATTCAAAAGTGTGAGCATGTCGGTCCGTTAGTCACAACTTTACATGATGGCAACACAATAAAGGGTGATCCAGAGATTTACTGTGGCTGATGATCTCAAAGAAAGCTCAAAGATCATCAAAGATGTGGATCGGTTAAAGGCCTCCACTAAAAGTACAAATCAATGCGGACTTTGAAGAATCGCTACAAAGCACAAAGATTGCGGAATTGAAGAATTGAAGTCTACGAGCTCAGAACAAAGTCAAGATTAGAATGCTAGGATTCAAAATGTAAAACATGGGGTGACCTCCTTTAGGGGGAGATTGTTAGGAATTAGAAAATTCCATAGTGAAGAGTCGGTCACCCCAAATGTTATCTAGCTTAAGTTAGCTCGTGGACTTGTCATTAGTTACGTTATTTTGTAGTTTATTTATTAGTTTGTAGCGTAGTATAGTGTAGTGCATCTCCGTGGAGGAAGGACGGTCTTTACCCATCAGTATACCGATCCACAGCCGATAGGAGGTCGTGTTTATGTAAGTATAAATACCCCTTCCATCCATGGAAGGGGTGGTGCTTCTCATTCAATCTAATATTCCATACTTTGTGTAAACCTCTAGCAAGAACACCCTCTCTCTCTACTAACTCTCTAACTATGGCAAACATGTATTTTGATCATCCAAGACCACCCGAATCATCAACACAATAAAATAACGATCCTACAAAATGGCTGAAGTAGATAAACCATTCGAACCCTAGTAGAACACATAGCGTACCTATCAAGTTTGGAAATGGTTGAGATGGACACCTTCCCTTGGTCAACATCTCCTATAACCATACCTATCACTTTAATACCTCAAAGGCACCGTAAGAGATCCTTTATGATCGTAAGTGCCGATCCCGATTGTTGGGTAGAAATGGAAATACCTAACCTACCAACTCTGAACCTATTTAAGAAGATACCAAGGAAACCGTTCTAAGTTGAGATGGATATGTAAGTTACTCACAAACCATTTGGAGAAATGGACAACGTAAACCTCTTGAACTCTCCAAGGTAACCTAGAATTAAGATTTCGGATCCACTATGAAATTATGTGAAATGATTAGAAAACGTGAAAACTTAATCCCCGCTATCTCAATCTTTTGAAAAATCCTTGCTAGATTGAGACCAGTAGCTCAGAGCCTTAAGCTACCAGCGAGACTCAGTAGAGAGTTCCCAACATTTCGCGTGTAATAGAAAGAAATGACTCGCCGATGAGGAAATCGTTATTCCTTTAGGAAATCCTAATCTTTGGACGTTTAAACTTCGTTGACCTATCAAAACCATGGATGATGAAACCTAGCAACTTTGGTAAAGTTGCCTCTCTGCCTTCAAAGTTCATAGAAACTCGCAGTAAAATCCTAGATTCACGTAGAGAACGTGAAGATAAACCCTCGTTCTTTTGCACTCACCCCTTCTGGACTTTAAAGGATGATTTGAATTGAATCGCGTGGACGCGATTCCTTTTTAGGAGGTGAGGCTGTGACAACTCGTAAATTCCTCGATGTGTCATAATTGGAGAAACGTCGATTAGAGCGATCGATTGATTTAATTTGAGTTACGAGTCGTATTTTATATCATTTTTATTGGAAATAAGATTTTAAAAACATTGGCGTAACTCTCGAGTCACGAATCCCTCGTTTACTAGTTAAAACGAGCCCCAAATCACATATAACGAAAGTTTTACGAAGTTACATCTAAGGTCCCTTGAGGAAGTTACATAGCCGCCCTTGTGATTTTGAGTATACATGTTTAGCCCTTCCTTGGAGTATATATACTCCTACACCTCACACCTCCCTCATTTTCTTCCACTCTCACTCTCTCTCTTAAAACACACACACACCACAACTCTCTTTCTAGGATTAATATCCGGCCACCCCAACTAGGGTTCCGGCGCCGTCACCGGATACCGGCCAAATTCCGGCCACCTCTTCTACTTACACCACCCCTTCCAAATCGTAGATCGGGTGATTGTGGCCACGTTTATGCAACATACACACCATGAATCAAAGTGACGCGCCCTAAATCTAATTATTTAGATTCAAAAATTCTAGGGTTTGAGGTAAAACGTTTTTTTAAGGTCCCAAGCTTGGTTGTTATGAGTTGTACTCATACAAGACACCAACATTACACCTCGTTCACCTCTCTTTTCTCTCAGTAAAAGCCTTAACCGTTATATATTATTGTTATTTTCTATTTTTTTCGTATAAATATTTATATGTATATTGTTTTGTGTTTCGTGGATGCAAGAACGTAAAACAAGGATTAAAAAGGTTGTTTTGATTTTCATGTGGTGATATGGGTATAAAACAAACGGTGTTGAGTTTTGCGTGTCCCAGATCTGTGTTTGCAATTCGTTGTACATGGACTCGTGTGACAATATTGATACATATTATTTCGGACATATTAATGGGACTAACATGGTTACTAAAAACTGGATATTGTTTGGTTGAGGGGCTGTACGAGTCAACTCACTGAGTTGGGTTGACTCAGTGAGTCAAGTCGTCACAAGCGGGTCGGTTTGTGTCTCTAGGATCTCGAGTCAAAAGTTCATGAGCCGTCAAAGTTAATACGGTAACAAATGGTTGGTTCAAAATAAATGAATGAAGTAATATTTTAAGAGTTGTCAAGAGGATAATTATTTCGAGTTGGTTATGTAATGGTAAATGGGTTAGGATTTCTTAATCTTGTTTAACGATTCTGAAAATGGGAGTATGTGTTGCATATTTGGGTCTTGGAATTAGTTATATGGTATTAGTAAATTTGGTTACGGGTTTAATTTATTTAGACTCAATAATGGTTATAAGTTGTAAAATGTTGAAACAAGTAAAGTAGTAACCGGTATAGATAATGGATTAATTTGAAATATGTGGCGAGTTAATTATATATGAATTATCAATTATTAAGGGAATGATAAATGGTAAATGTAAACGGGTACTACTTGAATTAGACACGATACTAGTGTATAAGTCTAAAATTGGTTATCAAAATGACTAAACAACTACTAATGAAATGTTTGAATAATATGAGACAATGGGTATACTTTTAAGAGCATTGCTAGAACCACAAAAATTTCACACAATAGAATCCACATAAAAGACTTGTCATAAAAATTTCACACAATAAAATCCACATAAAAGACTTGTCATATTTTGATTGGTGAATTTTGAAATATTTTATCTCTCTTGTCTTTGCTACAACCAATCATATAAGGACAAGTCCTTTTTGTGGATTTTATTTTGTAAACTCTTTGTGGTTCTAGCAATGCTTTACTTTTAATACGTCAAATTAAATTGATTTAAAAGTATAAGTAATTGTGGCAAAAAGAGTCAAATTGATAAAGTTATATATATATATATATATATATATATATATATATATATATATATATATAAATATATATAAACGTAACGACTTAATTGAGGAACGAATCACTTGTATGTATCGAAACCGGAGTAAAATTTTTGTGATATATGACTTGATCGGATAACGATGTAAATTATTTATAAAACGGGATGATAAATGTTGAGAACTAATTAGGTAACTAATAATCGGTATTGGATATGACGTACGATATAATTTATAAGGATCGAATATGGTTTATAAACTTGGAATAACTATTGATAACAAGTATATTGATTAATAAATTATACTTTATTAAACGTTTTGGCTTAAACGAGTGTAGCATGTTAAGACTCAGAAATGAGTTTGATATGTTTATTTCGCGAGATGCCCAAGTATTATATTTTCACATTTTAACTAATAACTAGATATTCAGATATATATTGTCAATAAGTATGGTTTTAATTATTATAAACCTTTATTAAATACGATGGTAACACGTGTTTTATAAAAACATGTTAGCTTTTATAAACTTGTTTGGAAATATTATCTTGATAAGATAACTTATTTAAGTCGTGATGGTTTGAGAATAAACATACGTGTCATTTATAGTACACTATTTGCTATACCTTATATGAAGTACTTTCGGGTAAACTTGTATAATTACGAATAACGATTGAGAAAATTTTATTAATTGAGCGATAGATGGAAACTTGTCTTTTATTATTAATCATGTACGTTTGGGGATTTTTGGGTAAATTACCGAAACTCACTAATTAACCTATTTATGTATCATAAATAGAGGTCGTCATTTTTTAGTCTTTGACTAGCTTGAGTATTGTATGTATTTCTTGGTTTGGTCGATGTCTCTTCTTTTTGGCGTGAGTTGTATGTCGCGTCTATGTTTCTTACCACCACACGAAACGTTAAAACTAAACTTTTGAGATATTGACTATAAACTTTTGGGAACGATAATGGACTTTTGAAAGTAACGACATGAGTGATCCACGAAAACTACAACACATTACTTTCTATTGATTTCTTTATCATATGAGCTGTATTTTAAGAATATCGTATACGCATTAGGTTGCGTCACAAAAATTCTATTGTACTCGTAGTACATTCTTTTGGATGCCATGGAGATTAACTTTAGATGCCAGTCGTGTCAATAGTGAATAGTGCATTGTTGTGGCTAATGTGAGTTTCATAGCCCCTCTTTTCAAATGTTTTCATAACTATTTTGGGGGAGCATACATGCTACTTTTAACAAACCGTAACGGGATACGTGAATATGATTTGTTAATGATTGATGTTTGGTATATTGATATGGTGATTGAACGTTTTACGTGTTTATGAGAATGCAAGCCATTCCTTGGACCTGCCACAACTCTTTTGAATTGCTAATGTGTTGACTAGGAAAGGCTAGACGTGTGACAATTGTCGACTTAGACTAGGGTAGCATTCCTATGCTATAACGTGATGCCTAGCTAAGTGTAACCGACCTAGACCAGGGTAGCATTGCTCTAAGCCTTGTTATAACGTGGTACTTGGCTAGTCGCTGGGGGCCCCGTTGAGATCTCGGCTATGTTGTTGATTATAGATTGGATTGATTATAGATTGGATTGATTATTGATTGGATTGATTGTTGGTTGGAACGCGTATTATCTATCTGCCTTAGTCGCATATGGCAATTAAATCTTATCAGATCCACTACTACATTTTGTAACTAAACTCTATGAACTCACCAGCAGTAGTCGACCTTTTAGCATGTGTTCTCAGGTTTAAGGCGATAGCTAACTTTTGGAAGACGCTTGGCAAGGGGCATGGTCATAGGCAACTCTGATGAATGAACGGGACCACTTTAATTATCTTTTGGGCCTATTTCCGGACTACTTTTATTAATGTAAACTTATGGTTTTCAATTAATGAATCTTATTTAAATAAATGGAATAAAAACCATTCTTTGTGCCTTATGTTGTGATACCAAGATTGTAGCACCCAATGGCTCGTATGCTTCCGCTAGACCGTGTTTTCGGGGTGTTACATCTATACAGAAGCAAAAATTGTAAGTGTTTGTTATTTTTTAAGTGCATATCAGTCTAGAAATTGAGTTAATTTACTTATTTCAGGACGACCTGAACCTAAAAGGTGAGATAATGAGTTGTGAAGCGCAATTCCAAAGTCACCATAGTAATGTTGTAAAAACTTAATCTTAGAGTTTGTGAGAAGACACTGTGGTTTCCTAACTTGCTGTCATGGAAGTTAGTGTTTGCACAACTTATGTGTACATGTTTATATACGTTAGAAAAGGCAAAAATGCTTATGCATAAATGTTTATATACGTGATTGTTTTACTGATATTTCATGAATGACTCATGTAATTGTGCAACAATAGTTCTTACACGTGGTGATATTCTCACAGGGGTTCAAGTCAGTTGCAACTAGTATCTAAGGATGGATTTTGTGATTCCACTTTCAGCGCTCGTTCTTGTGATGGGATCTACCTTCTCTACTCCCATAGCTCGTGTCAAGTCACTATTGAATTCAAGTTTAGTTCTTTGTTTGGAATTGATTTTACAGGTTGTTTTGGATTGCTTGTCAAGGATATTGCTGATGTATCTCATTTACAGATTATGAATTTGACATGTTTACTTATTAATTATATATAGTAGTTGGGCGGATTTAAATATTACTTGAAATGCATGATTCACAGGGGCTGTTTGGAATTGCTGATTTAATTAACCAGATTATAGGGGTTGTTTGGAATGATTCAAATTAATTGCTTATAGAGGTTGTTTGGGTTTGCTTATTGAAGTATTTTCTTATTGGGCTATTTGGGATTGCTTTTTAAATTAACTGTTTATAGCGGCTATTTGGGATTGCTTATTAAATCAACAACTTACAAGGGGTGTTTGGGTATTGCTTATTGAAAGTGCTTATGATAAGAACTTTCAATTAACAATCCAAAAGACCCTTGTAAGAAGCTTAAATAAGCAATCCTAAACCACCTGAATGAACAACACTTTCAATAAGCAATCCCAAATAGTGCTATTCTTTTTTATGTCGAATAACTTTATAAAGACCGGTTTTTATCATATACACGACTCTCAATGACAAACATAAATGTGTGTTTTTACTCTATTATAGAGATCGGCAATTAGTAGAAAGCCTGTTTTGATGCTTCTAACAGAGACCGGTTGGAGAACCGGTTCCCATTTGTATCGGTCATAGAGATACCCCCTCACAGAGAGTGGTTACAAAACCACTTTCCATGAGAAATTTTGACCGGTCTTCATGTCCTTTTTGTAGTAGTGAAATAAGGAGAGGGGGAAAAAGCCACGGTTTAATAAGCATCTTCTATAAGAACTCTTTAATCTACTAGCCAAAAACAATGAAGCTTAAACTTCTATATTAAAAAGGAAATTCATTACACTAACGAATAGGTTACTCTAGCAAGATGGTAACCCGCTTGACTCCCGTAAGGGAGGTCGCGGGTTAGATTCTCGCTGGGGTGTAACTATCCTTTTTTATTTTCTTGCTATTTTTTATTAACATAATTTAGTCATACATTTGTGATATGTTGTGGTTATTATAAAGGCAAATAGTCATATGATTGTGCTAGAAGTAAATGTGACTATACAAATTATCTTTTGCCAAGCTAACACAAAACAAACTTTAAAAACACATATTAAGTTACGTGACCATATGTACTTGATTTTGGCTACACTTAAATAATATGTGTGACAAAACGTTTAGTGTGACCATATATGGTATTTGGTCACAGTGTTAGTAGTAAATGTGACTATATAGATTAGCTTTTGGCAAGCTAACACAAACTAAACTTTAAACACACATATTAACTTACGTGACCATATGTACTGGATTTTGGCTAAAGTTAACGAATGTGTGACAAAACATTTAGTGTGACCATATATGGCATTTGGTCACAGTGTTCAAGTGTGTGACATATATTTGTCACTGTTTATATGTATATCGTGACTAATGCTTCAACCTTACTTTTCATTTGTCACTCGTTCTAATTTCATATGTGGCTAAAGAGTTGGCAAAACATATCAGTCAACCTTAAATAATGTGTGACAAAACTTAACTCTATGATTTAGACACACAAAAAATTACTTCATGTGACTAACGCATCAAGGTTACTTGTATTTGTCACGCGTTCCAAATTCATATGTGGCTAAATGATCAGAAACAAAATTACCGGATACCTTTATCCACACAATGTTCAATTGTGTGGCGATACAGTTCTAATGGTCACACAATCAAAATTTTTATGTGTTACTAATTAGTAAATGTTGTCAATTTTCGTACCTTCAGCCACAAAAATATGCAAATGTGTGGCCGTTCCATTTCGACCATGTGTGACCAAATCCCGTTTTTGTACAAGAGACTAGAATCCTGTGCGAAGGTTCATTGGCAGTTCTCATTTGGTCGTTCCAAATACTGCTCCATAGTTAAGTCATCGATATTATTTTCATCGATGACCTCCGTTCTACGTCGGGCACCGTGCGATTCGTAAAATGAAAAGATGTTGTGAATAGGAACCAAAGAGTAAACTTTCCTTGTCCAAAATTGCTTCTTCGGATCATCGAATGGGGTGGCTAAAAAAAAGCCTCGAGCTACGAGTCTTGTATCCTGACATTTAAGAGAAGAAAGAAAATTAAAAATAGACTTAATGTGAAATCCTAAAATAGCTCCCGGCCAAAAACTTGATGCGTTTTATGACTGGTTTTAATATTTATAAAGTCTCGTTATACCTATGGTCTACCCTAATGCACTAACAGGCGTGTACCGTCGCGTGTAGTGTAGTATTTGGTAAAACCGAGGTCATCCCAAGAGCTATGTGTGTTGGATTATTACTAAGTCTAGGTGTCACAGATTTTAATAATGATTTCGATAAGGAATTAATTAACTACTAAAGCAGATAAAAGGAGGTAAAAGGCAAAGGTTTAATCAATAGAGGAGAATTGTGCTAATCTAGTTAATCCTCCTAGCTAGTAATGTCTACATCTACTTACTTCCAATTACTTAGGTGGGGTCAAATTCGAGAGGACAACATTTGGTCAATTCGCCCTAACCTATCAGCAAAGATGCCACCACTGGAGAAGTCAGGTGTCCCTTCATAAGTCCAGTTTTTCCTAGTCCCCTAAGCCAAGTCATTAAGTACCGCTACATGCTAGATTTATAATAGTGAGTGCCCGGGCGTTAGCAACTTAAACACTCACCCCTAATTCTTAAGTTCATACAAACGGTAGGTGATCAGTTGGTCAAATCGCACAAGTAGAAAGGGTCGTTGATTGGTCATATCTTACCCTTCCCGTCTCAGTCTACTCACTTAGGGTCAGTTGGTCATATCTCTAAGCAACTAGCCTCTACCGCCATTCAAAACTACCGAAACAAGGGTAGCTACCAATAAACTATGCATGCATACACTTAGAAATAATTATACGGAAGTAATGTAAACGCAAACAAAACAATTAAGGAATCATAACTAGGCTAGCACCAAGAGGTTCTTTGCCGCTCATATTAACCATACAAATCAATTCAATATTCAAAGTTACGAAATACATGAATCGAAAGTAAATAAAAGATAAAATGCTAATGTTTATCGTAGGGGAGTGATTTTTCCCTTGGAAACAGCTCCGTATTCTCCTCTATACCTGCATTTGGCTTCTTCCCACGTTCTTTGGTTGTGGTGTGTGGAATGGGACGCTTTGAAATTCTGGAAATCGTGGGGTATTTATAGGCCAGATCTGGGTTACGGCGTAACTAATATAAGAGTTACGCCGTAATCTTCAATTCCTTCGTTATTTGCACTAGATCTGCTGGTTACGGCGCAACCTTATAAGTGGTTACGCCGTATCTTCAATATTACTTGGTTACGCCGTAGTTGGTGAAATAGTTACGACGTAGTTATCAGCGGCGTGGAACCTCATTTGACCTAATAAGTTACGCCGTAGTCTTTAGGGGGAGTTACACTGTAATCTTCTAATGAGTTGGTTTTCTGAGTCACGCTTTAGTTACGGCGTAATGTGAGAGATGAGTTACGCTGTAACTTCTTCAAAGTCAGTATACTATGGAAAATCTTTGATATTTCTCCAATTCCGCGTCTCTTTAGCTCCAATGCTCGTAATTTATCTGAAAGTGGAAAACAATGGAAAACAAGCGTAAATCCATATAAATTATATAAATTACAAGCATTATCGAGGGAATTTGACACTTAATATTCAGGACTATTTGATGTTATCAAATACTCGTCTTTATCCTTATAACCATTTAATTTTATCTTCTTATCCCTCTTTAATGTTTAATTCTTATGTCGTCACTCGGATATCATTGTTTCCATTGTAAAAGACCTATTGAAGATGATGATGATCGTTGTTATAAGTGTGTGTGAGCGGTGTGGAAGACCTAGTTTAAGAGAATTTTGCTATTTGTGCGAATTATCCATCAAAAAGACTTTTCAAAGTTATTTCGACCACCCGCCACAAACCGAGATATGTCCTATTGTTGACAAGCCCGTTCAAACTTCGGAGTTTCCTCAAGCACCCACCGATGGTTATGAAGACGATTTCTTTCAACTTAGGGACTTTAATCAAAACATTGAAAAACTTCAAGCCATGGAAAAAAGGTCGAGAATTAGAATTAATTATGATGGACCCTCGATTCCTATTCCCTCTCCGGTGAGGGAAATGGAACAAGAGACCGAGGTGACAAAGGACACTGTAACTCATACTCTTAAGGAAAGTACCAAAAACGTCCAACCTATGGTTGTCCAAAGTTTTCCCGACTACTTTCCTCAGCCTCAAATGACTTCATTTGATTATTGCTTTAACTTTAAAGAACCATTAGGAGATTGTTCACTTTGTGAACGGTGTTTTTGAAAGGAATGTGGATTTAGTCATGGACTTTGTACGTGTTTCCATTCTAACATGGGGAATACATTCTCGTATGATTCTAGCCCAAACTTTTCCGATTATACTCAACACGATTTTTTCCACCCTCCACAGAACTCATACGAGCCAGAACCGTACTATACAAATTTCAATGGTACGTCGTTTCAAGAAACAACAATTTTTTCTTGTGCAAATTGTGGAGGTCCTCATGATAATTATCAATCTCAACCGTGGAATCAAAATTACTATGAACCTAATCCTTGTTATAGTAGTTCCGGTTTGGACAATTCCCAACCTCCTCAGTACCATGCGGTTCAAACTCCACCTCAGCCATTTCCTCAAGAATTTGTCCAGGATTTGCAAGCTTTAGTGATTGATCTTAAGAATTTTGCCCATAAACATAACCATCAAAATCAAGATCTTCATGAGAAAACCATGGGAGAATTACTAGCCGAAGAACAAATAGCTCGCAACGAAAGATTACTAGCCGAAGAACAAGCAGCTAAAAGGCGTTCCCAATTTAACGAGGCTTGCATGATCGATGATGAGGATGAGGAAGATTGGGAGACGATAAAGGACGAGGTGCATATTTATAGCCTACAAAGTACCGCACATGTCCATTCTCCGCCACTTGCATACAAACCACCCTTATCTTGCCTATCTACCATAGAACCTTCGGATAATATTTTAATGGGGGACAAGCATCTTAGCACTATTCCAGAAACGGAATCAGACAAAGTAATAAAGTCTTGTGCTGAGAACCTTGTCCCAACCCTGAGTGAGTCTGAAGGTATCTCCGGTGTTATATGTGATGTACCTTTTGATGATAATCCTCCTCCTCTTGACATTCTAAACGATCATGTCGAGATGTTCTCTGATTCTGACAACGATTGTACTTCTTTTGACGATTCTTTATCTTATGGAGACATTGATTATGTTGAGGAGTTACCCTCTGAGCTCGTCTGCTTAGCGGAGGTGAGAGATTTTGATGACCTGGAAATCGAGGATGATATACTTCGTGAAAAGTTGTTCAATGTAAATCTCCTTATTTCTAAGATCGAATCATTTTGTGCTAAACCAGCTTCACCTCCTATCCCCGTTAAGGATAGTAACTCTATCTTGGAAAAGCCCGAAACATTTCCTGAACTTGAGACTTTTTCCAATGATTCTCTTCTGGAATTTGAAGTATTCCGCTTTGATGACGATCATACTGAAAAGGAGAGTAGTGGCATTCCCAATTTTCATCTTTCTCTTCCTGAGTATGAGTCATTCACATTTGAATTGCTCCCTCCTTCCGAAAGAAGTAGACATATTTATGAGGATTTCGCCTGTGAACTCGCTCACATCGATCCTCTTCCTCCGGGAATTGAGGATGATCTTTTTGAGGAAAATGCTCCGGATCCTCTTTCGTCCATGAGTAACTCATCTACCCTTGAGGATTTTAATGTGGTTGATACTTGTGTTTCATTCCTCTCCGAGGACAAAGTTTTCAAACCCGATATCTTACCTTTCAAAGGAGTTCACTCTCAGGAACTTCAAAAGTCCAGTACGGATGTTGTGACATCTAAAGTGGTGGATAAGATTTCTGAACATACGGTTAATGTTCCTCAATCTAATCTTTTGCCCACCCATCCCACCCGTTGTCATGAAATTGACACTTTGCTTTCTCATCTCGTGAGTTCTCCATGTCTTATCTCCTACGGGAGTGAAGATACCATTTTTGACCCCGGCATCTCCATTTCTCATTCTTTTGAGCCGGTTGTATCTCATCAGAGTGGAGCTTTCAACACATTCAATATTTATCCAAACCATTTGAATGAAAGTCCGATGGAGATTTTCTCTTCCACTTGCTCCCCCATGGACCAATGAATTCGGGGTCGAGTCAAGCTAGTGACTCGGTTAACAAAAAAATTAGCACTTTATGGGTGAAAACCCATGTTTCTGACTTCTTTCTACTTTCTAACAACTAAGTGTGGGGGGAAATCCCTAGAGTGTGTGTTTCTTGTGTGTTTGCTCATGTTTTCAGGAATCCCTTTGATCGTGATGATTGATGCGCCTGTTTTCAATCCAGCCGCCCAATATCCGATCATGTTACTAACGTTTATCTGGGGATATGTTTTCAAAAAATCCTTTTAGTGAAAAATAATAGATTTCATGCACACACTTTGTTAGTGGTATTACCCTTTTCCGTTCTATAGTATCGGCTACAGCCGGGACTTTGAATATTGAGGGCAATATTCAGTTCTAAGTGTGGGGGGGAATTCTGTCGAATTTTGTCACATTTGTACCCTTCAGTCCCTAGTACCCCGTTTTGACCAAAATTAAAAAAAAATCATGAAAAAGAAGTGTTTTGCACAAAAATAAAGCGTTAATGATTCGGTGTTAATGAAAGTTTAGTCTTGATTAGGTTAGAACATGGGGAATCCTGACTCTGCTAGAGTGTTGATCTAGTTGCTCTCTTAACAATTAGGCTAAGTTTTTACGAGTTGTGCAAATGAAAATGCTAAGCGTGGAGTAATTGGTTCTCTTTAGAGCTTATATAAGTAATCTATGGCTTTTTCTCCCAGAAGATAACTAACTCGACTAAAATACGTGCTCGTTGTCAAACTTTTGAACATTCAAATAGTCTTGTTACAACAAAATCTTTTTAAGCAAAATTGATATAGAGTCCGAGTTCAACTTTTTATTTAAATTTTTGGAAAAGCATACTTTCTTAAAACCGGAATAATGTTGCAAAATGAAAGTGAGTAATATTGCTTGAATGATGCAAAAGTAAAACGCAAGTTTAAAGTTAAAAAAAAAATAATAATAATAATAATAAAAAAAGTTAAAAAGTGAGAAAATTGAAAAATGAAAAATATGAGTTCCTTGAATAAAAGTATTATGTTTCTTATGAATAAATGTGCGAAACTTGCTTTTTCTTAAATTTAAATCGGAAGTTGAACTAGTATTCATCAAAGTTGTTTAAAAGTTTGACGGTAATTTGGAAATTCTTGAAATCAAAGACCCTAAAAGCTCTGATACTATTCTAGAGGGTGAAAACCTAGCCTCCTTAAAAGGACAAGCTGAGAAGAAAGTTGCTACATGGAGTGATCTCACCTTTGAATCTCGAATTTCTAAATCATCGTCGGTTGATATCCATTTAGGTTCAGTATTAACTTAACGGTAGCCTCGTAAATCTTTGGAATCGAATTCCCGCTAATTCCGGTACTATTCTCCGTGAGGTGTCAAAAGTTTGGTCACCTAAAACCAACTGGTTTGGGATGTGCCGAGAAGAAAGCCGCTACATGGAAAAGGCCCTTTCGATCCTTAGACTTTCGTAGTTTCCGGTGAGTTAATATTTTAGTTAAGTGGATAACAACCGTAACAAAGGTCATGGTCAAACTTTTGAAAATGAGCACACTCACTTAAATCGTATAAATTACAAGAGTAAAAAGTTAAGTCTCGAATTACATAGATTATTGATATAAGTAGTGTTGGCATTTTACAAAAAACTTTTGCACAATAAGTTTAAGCTTGGTTTGAGAGTATCAAAAAGAGGACGACGATTACAATTCCCCGGAGACACCCATTTTGTGTGAATCCCGTTCCATGATGCCATTTTTTGTGAATCAAGCATGTTGTTTACTTTCAGTCTAGTTTAAATTTCTCGCATCTAATAAAAAGTCGAAACGGGGTATTCTTGGTGTTTTTGATTCTTTCATTACTTCATATGATTGGATTGCTAGGGACTAGCAATTGCCTAGTGTGGGGGGATTTGATGAGTGCTTATTCACTCATCGTTTTTACCCTCCTAAGACCACAAAAACGACTAAAAACACCCAAATATGCTCAAAATATGTTACAAATTTCCGCGGTGTGTGTTTTGTGTCTTGCAGGTACAAAAGGATTGAAAGCAGAGCGAAAACGGATAAAATCGAGCCAAAACCAGAAAAGTGCTGAAAAAGCCGGTGCCGGGAAGTGATGTTCGTTGATCAATTTAAGACATCGAAACGTTTTTGGAGTGAGTTTGGGAAAACCGTCTCAAAACCAAGCCCTGAACCCAAAATTACCAAATTACCCTTTCCTAAAATCCAAAATGACTGTTTTGCCCTTTTTTTTACCAAAAAATTGAAAAGTCCCTATTTTACCCCAAACCCATTTTTATAAAAACTCATTTTTTCTTAAAACTAATTTTTAGTTTTCAAAAAAAAATAATAAATAAATAAAAAAATACAAAAAACTTTAAAAAATCAAAAATACAAATAAAACTCTTTTAAACCCTTTTACTCTTTTAACCCCTTTCATTAACCAACTGAACCCCCGATCTCTCACCTTGACCCCTGCCATTTGACCCTCCACCACAAACCAAAAATTAAACCGACCCCTACCATCCCCTTTTCCATCCTTTTTGCCTTCTTCTTTCTCTTCAACCCAGACACAATCAATCCTTTACCCAGTCATCACCAGAACCCCAGGAACAACTTCCCCTCTTTACCCCACTCAACCTAATCCTTCCTTTCCAGGATGCCACCTTGGCAATCCTTGGCTGAAAAGGACCCCATGGACAGCTCAGATTGAAAATAATTTGTACCTAATTGTTGGATGGTGAAGATCAACTGAAAGAAGCACAAAAAGGAGTCTTGGCTGGTTTGCCCTCATAGAAGAAACACAAGAGAAGAAAGAAGAACCTTAGAAATTTTAGTATAAAAGGATCATTGTATGCCGTTGTAGAAGCAGTCAGTCTAGGGTTTTAGTTTCAAATTAGTTTTATAATTTTTTCTGCAGTTGTACTTTTTCTTATTCAATGAAATATTTATTTTAGTTTTCAAGTTTCTATTTCCGTTATTATGAAATAAGCACTTTAGTGCTTATTTCAAACTTGCTTCTTTAGTATTCAATTTTTGATCATTATAAGTCCATTGTAATTGTTACATCTGTTTTTTTAACAAAAGAAGTCCAAGTCTCTTAATTTAAAGTCTGTTTTCAAGGAAAAACTCCCCTAAGGGAGTGTTTGGTTTAAACTAGCAAATGGGTCAAAACATGTTTATACCCACTTTTACTGTAAAAGTCAATGTTCATTAGACTCCCTTGATTCCATCTTAAGTTTCAAGTTATTTGAAGTCAATAAAATTGAGTCCAGTTAAAGGAATAAGGAAATTAGATTTTTTTTTGGTTTCAAAAAATGTGGCTTCTGTCAGCTTTTTAATTAAGCGGTTTAGTTAAGTTTCTATGGTGATAAAAATTTTTAAAAAATAAAAATGATAAGTTAGCTAGCTTGTTTAACTTTTGTAACAAGGAAGAAAAAAATCACAAATTTTTTTTACTAGGTCTGCTGGTAGGTTGAAATCACTGGGTTGGACTAACAAGTGTCATGTGCAACAATCAGTCCCCAACTGCCCCTTTTCCACAGCTGATTTCTAGCTTCATTTGATCTCCAAATTAGATGAGGTTTGCTTTTTATAAGACCCATGTAGTTCAAGCTTTATATTTTTGTCCTTTTTTAGGAATTTGGGACCCAATAAGTGCTTATTTTTAAGCCTCAAAGTGCCCCCTTGTACCGTTCACTGCAACCAAACAAATACTACACACCCCTTTGTTAAGTTCTTATTGGAACTTGTTCTTAGCTTATCCAGGTTTTTATTTGACTAATAGTATAATTAGCTTAGGTTAGAGTAATCTTAACTTATTAGTGCTTATTTTACCCTATAGTGGTTATTTTATCAGTTAAGAAGTTAGGATTCCCTTTGATAAGCCTGCTTTTCCCCTCTGGTTATTGCTTTTTGTAGCTTATTTTAGTTCAATAATTCATAAGTTAGCTTAATTGAGATTACATTTTGCTTATCTTGTGTATTTTCTGCTTATGTGATGCTTATTATTGTCTAAAAGGTGTTTGGCTTTGTTCTGCCCATAACTATTACAATAAGTTGTTCATATACAACTTATTTAGGTGATTTCATAAGGGTGGTGGCAACCATGCCTAATTAGTTTTTTCATGCCTAATCACCCACCAATAATATCCTTCCATCTCATCTCATACCTATCTCATACCTAACAATAGATTTTTAGTGGCAATCATGCCTAACTCATACCTCATATATATATATATATATATACGTATATATATATATATACGTATATATATATATATATATATATATATATATATTTTTAATAATTATATTAAACAATTTAATAAAAACATAATATTTTATTAATACTTAAAAGAAAATTACATAATACTTATTAAAAAAAACACTAGTCATCAAGGTATGGTAAGTCTTGAGCGTCTACATACTCCGTAAGATCATAACGGAGACGGTGATGGATATTTTCGTCTAGAACTCTTGCCTATATAATTGGATTACCGCTTAGCAAAAATGATCAAGGCATTCACCTACAAAGTATACCGAATTATAAAAAACGAAAACATTATAAAAATACATCGAATTATAAAAAATAAAATATACCGAATCATAAAAACTAAAAAATACCGAATTATAAAAATAACCTGATGTTCTTCGTGCCATGTTTAAGTAGTCATCGTATCTATCTGGAGGTCCAGCCGTTGCGAGTTGACGAATAGCCGATGCGCATTTTTGCAACGCCGTGAAACTTTTTTTCCCCCTAGCATCTACGCCCTCTTGAAACCATTCGAAATTCGCTTCAATATCACCAACAATTTTTAGAAACAAGCTTGTATTCATACGAAATCTTTCACGAAAAACATCGTGGGGAAACTTTGGGTTTTCTTCGACGAAATATTCATTCATTAGAGTTTCTAGAGCTTTTTCACAAAAACGGGTAACATGTCTTTGGGTTGAGCTTGTCGTGTCTTCAATGGCATCGCACGCGGCTAAATAGGTTTCTATGGTAGAACCGGTGGAATACATGTCCTCGGAAGAGTCGGATAGAAAATCTAACTCGTCCTCGGATGAAGATGTTAGGTTCTCATATTAGTAACACAAGCATCAATATAAGAAATAGAGAAGAAGAGATCGGTTGAACACGTTAAACACACACACATGTATGAATGGATAAAGGTTATGCCTAAGGTGAAGTGAAATAAAATGAACAACCAACCTTCAATGAAGGTTTACAAGAGGTATTTATAGGAGGGAACTAGGGCAACACTCCAAGTTCCCATCCTTTTACTTATTGGGCTTGGCCTAGGCTTATGGGCTTTCTACATAAGCCTAGCCTTGATTACTAACATAAAAGCCATATTAAGCTAACTATTACATATGAATCACTAACACTTGAAATATGATTTAGGAGTGATTCCAACAATCTCCCCCTAAGTGTTAGTGATGAATGAAAGAGTGATAAATGTTGTAGGTGCTGATGTAATAGTAGCTTTGACGTCTTCTGACATTCTTCTTTCTTGTGAGAAGAAGTGTCTTGATTCGAACAATCTCCCCAGTGTAGAGAAATTGTTTCCTTTAAAGTATTATGCTTTGACGTCTTCATTTACTTTGTTCTTTGATCTTTGTTCTTTGTGATGGTGGTGATAGTATGTTGTTGTTGTCTGCATCAGGTCTGTTTTGTTGCTCCAGTGTCTCCAAGTCTTTCTTCAACATGCTCACACGCTCTTTAACGTTGGATTTCAGTATTGATGAAGTTCTCTTAGTCTTTAAACTTGGTAGATTCTTTGACTTGACAAAGAATCATTCTGACTTTCTGTTGTCCTTTTGAGAGAACTTCCATTAGTGATGTTGTTCGTATGAGCATGTGAAGAATCTGAACGATCAGTCCGCTCCAGAGCTTCCATAAGAAGAAAACATAAGAAAGGTTAGTAATAAGCGGATTCCGGCACTTACAAGTTCGAACTTCGAGAGTGTTAACATAGTGTGAAAACACAACTCTAATTCTCACAAAGGCCGTTCTCTGAACCGAGTCCCACAAGTGAGATAACACGATGTACGAATTACATCTACAGTTCAGATGAGTCCGTGGTACACAAGCATCACCTCACGACTGTAGACCGTTTGAGACCACTAAGTGTAATCCACAGGGAGTTACCGAAGCGACCTGCCGTCGGCCGTTTGATGTTGACCCGCAGAGTTTCCATTCAATCGCTGAGGATCACATGTGTGAACCTCTCATAAATGTTCTCGACAGATTGCTAAGATCTGTGAAGGACACGATAAATAATCACTTGCGTTCTTATTGTTGAACGACAAGCGATAAAATGTCAAGTGTGCTTAAGAGATCTTTTGATGAATCTCGTGGCTCTAGACTCAATAGTGCGTTTTGGTTTTCTTGAGCGGAGACTAGGGAGAGGGTCTCCTTCTTCAATACCAGCAATCTCTAAGAGAAAACCGATAGTTTACGTAGGGTTCCCTGTGAGAATGAAACAAGCTTCTGTTGAGAGAAACTTGAGTGGCTAAGAAGGTTTAGTGCATGCGTCCTTGGGTCCATGACGACTTTGATCTTCAATACCGGTGTCATCTCGTGACAACCAGTAGCATATGAATTGAACCCGGTGTCTGCCTTAAGTTGAATAATTTGGAGGGTTATTTATTTTCACCCTTTTCTTTGCTTTTCTTTTTAATTCTTCAACTCCTTCTTTCTCCGATTCTCATTTTCTCCTTTTTATAATCATACCTAAGGACTTCTAAATTCTAACTATTTTTTATGTCCTTGGGTAGATCCCTCTGGCTCTGGCGTATCATAGGACAGTTATTCCTAACCTTAATCACCTTATAACTCCATTGCCATAAAACCATTTTCATGAAAGTCTCTCGAAGTGTTTGTTAATGAAAAACCATGTTTGAACACTTCAAGAGTTTTAGATTTTCAGAAATACTCCCCCTCCACATGTGCTTAAGAGTTTTGACAGAAAACTGCACAGTGAGAGAAGAGCGCGCACTTTTTGAATTGATCAACTCAAGATAGACAATTCCTTGCGAGACACGATTACGTTGCATAGTTAAAGAGATACATTGTCGGCTTTTAGGTGACAACTAGCTCTAATAACTACCTTGAAGATGTGGACAACCCGAAAGGTTGTCAAACCCGTCAAAGTTCATGTCTATCAAGAGCTTCTCGAATGGGTACAATTTACTTGGATAAGTCTTGGAAGACAAATCTTTTCAATGTATGAATGTTCAGATCCCGTCAATTCATGGGTTGAAGTCTTTTCACACGAGAATTCAATAGCAAAACACAACATATTTCTTATCACATAATTTTTCTCCCCCTCAAAAATGGCATATAAATATGTTATTTTTGAAGAAATGTTGAGAATAAATATGACCATTTTGAGTTTTGTGGGAAGATTACACGAATAAAAATTTGTGAACAAAGTTTTTAATCAAATACTCCCCCTCAACAAGTGATATTAATGGTTGAGGTTTTGAAAAAACATAAAGGGAAGTACTTGTTCTTTTGAGTAAAACCTTTGAAAAATAAAAGGTTTGATAAGTTTTACTCAAAAGTAAGAAGCTTTCGATCCTTTTATAAGGATTATGGCACTGAAGCGTACCACAGGGTCCTTTCATTACAAGAACGGGTTGTACACTGTTATGTGTGCTCAAACCATTGTCATTAAATAATCACACATCCAAATCAATATGAAAATGAAACAATTTAAGGGGTACCAGGAAGTCCATCAATCTTTCCAGGAATGCGAACAGGGCGTTGATGGCATGTGAGAGTAATCTTGGGACGACCACCTACGAAGCTCTCCAGAGTTCTGAACTGGTCCCTTATGTACAACCTTTCATCAATTCGAGTGATGATCCTCTTCACATCCCGTCTATCCTGAGAATTCCATCGCTTTGGAGACCGAATGAGTTCATGTATCGCCTTCAACCTATATTTCAAGCCGTCCCTGACCTTCTTCAATGTGTGATCCCCAAATTTGTAAAGATCTCTACACACCATCAAGCAGTTGCGTTGTAGTTCACTACGGTAAACTACTCCGAATGGTTTGCTGACGAGAGTGTATTGTGGAAGCTGGTTGATGTCAGGACGTTCTAGCTGAGGTCTGGTGAAGTTGACACGAGTCTGATACGATTCAACAGCAAGTTGTAAATCTTCTACACGTTCCTGGATCACTATGCTTCAAATGAAGATAAGTAAGGACTTGATGTGTTCACGTTGAATTTCAGTCGAGAATTGTCTCATTCGTCCCGTACTTTGGCAAGATACGATCTTCAATGTCGTTGAGAGACAAGTTCTGAAAGTCCGCTTCACAAAATTCATAGTCCCTTTCGTCTTGTCTTTTGACCACGATTGTCTTGAGGAAGGTGTAGTCCCATTTAGATGAAAGAGTGACATGCTTAACAGCAACGATCCCTTTATCACTATACACTTCATGTTGAGACTTTCTAACCTGGCAGCTTTTGTAGTAGATTCGTTACGGCTTCGCCAATGGTAATACCGTACATTGCATCAATGTCATACCGTTCCACACTGTTGGAAAACATGTGGGTAGCCTTTTCTTCGATGGCTATGCAGTTTGAGTATATGGCTGCCGGGAACGGAAGTGTAAGTGATGTAGCATATTTCTTTGAACTTTCGCTACCGTGTAGAAGAAATTCCAAGTCTTTGTTGAAGAAGTAGCGGAATGGAATCTTAGGTTGATCTGGTTGGCCAATCGTTGGTAGAGGTTTAGACCAGTCGGTGTAGTATGGAGGGTTGTCTCTTCTGGTGAAGTCGATGTTTGCTTCGGGGTTGAGCCAATCAATGTTGTTAGACATGGCTCGTGCTATATTATCAAGGTGATATTCAACTTCAATAGCACTTTCCGAGCTGTCTTTGAGTAGTTGAAATGCTTCATTCTTGATTCGTTTCAACTCTAATTTCGTCATCTTCTTCACACGGAACTTTTTTTTCAGTAACTTAGCATGCTCCAACGTACGACCTTCTACCATATTTGGATCATCAGTTAGGGCGGGAGTGGCATCAACAAGTTTAGAAAACCATTCAAACTCGGTGTCATCTTCGTCTAGCCATGAGACGACATCAGCCTTAGACGTCTTCCTTTTCTTCTTTGGCCTTGATGAGAATGATGGTTTCTTTGTTGAGGCGGGAGAGGTGGGTTGTTGTTGGGGCTCAGGGACTTCCTCATCGTTACCACCAGTGTACTCGAAGTGATCATCGGTTTTCTCTGTCTGAGGTGGTAACTCAGAGTCCTGAGGTTTGTCAGTAGAAGAGCGTGGAGGATATCGTTGTTGAGATGGAGTCCTTTGGGGTGGTGGTGGCATAGAGGAGGGTTCTCCAGACTTCTTTGGACGTTTAGGCTCATCATCTTTATCCTTATCCTTATCTTCATCGTCTCTTGGACATTTAGGCCTTTGAGCTTCTTCTCTGAATGCTGATTTGAGTTGGTATTACAGAAATGCATCAAACAATATACCTTCGGAAGAAGTAAATGTTGCAGATCGTTTAGACATTTGAGTTACCAGCCTGGAAACTAATTCAGCATCGGAGAATACTATAGGATCAGTCGGGTTGATTGTTACGGTCATGGGTGTTGATCTTATAGTTTGCTTGGCCAAATGCATCAGATTCAGATAGAGTTGTCTGTTGAACATTTCTCGTGTCACTCGTGAATCGGTGTCGAGAAGGAATTTGTGAGTGTCGTCTCTTGCCATCTTCTCCAATTCCTTTTGGAAATCTCTTTGGATAAACTTCTGGATTTGTTCCCTTTCTTTCAAAAACTCGTTTATCCCTTTTTGAAGAAAGTTGATTCGTCCGAGTTGATTCACTTTTGTTGGTTACATCCTTCTTCCGTACTTGCTTGACAACTTTAACAATCTTTGTCTTAGCTCGGGATATCCAAGAGTCTGGTGGAGATGAATGAGAGGATGAATCTGATGATGATGAGATATGAGGAGACTCAGGGTCCTTTCTTTGGTTCGAAGTTTCTTCTTTTGAGCTTGCTGGACTATCTAGAAGAAAATCATCATATTCAACTTCGTCATCTTTTCCAGACTTGGCCAATTGTTCTGCCTCAATCTTGGCTTCTTCATCGGCTTTTCTTTCTCGACTTCTCCTTTTCGGTTCCTCAAATTCATATGTGATGGTATCTTCCAATCGTTGTTGTTGTGGATCGTGGGTGGTGGTACCAGTTCCTTTATCGGGTTGATTAACCGCATCGTGAATTGGTATAGATAGTGCACCACCACTCTGACCTCCCGGGGCCACGAAGTTTGATCCTTTACAAATTTATCGCAAGATGTTTGAGTCCGAGGTTCTTCAATTTCATTTGATATTCTCTTTCATCATCAACTGCTCTTCTTCGAACTTTCCTTATCATGCTCAAGCACAGTGAGTTTTCCCTTTTCCTTTATCACCGTTGGACCGGGAGGCTTAGCTACTTGTTGGAGTGTCATCGATTGCCGTTTGAGTAGGTGACCTCTTCGATGCGATTTAGTTTCCTCGAGCTTTCATCCACTAGCTTTCTTTGCGGTTCGGACTTTGAATGGGAATAGGAACGCTTCCTTAGAGGAACTGTCCTTTTGAGTGGAGGTTTCCTCTTAGGGAACTTTCTTTGACTCTCGGTGCTTGTAACACTTCCTACACTGCCTCTTCTGGTTTTCCTTGTAGGTGTACCAGCGGACTTTTCATCGAGAAAGCCTACTTTGCCTTCTTCAACTGCTACCGGATACCTTTTGTATGAATAGAGTTGTTTGACTTCATCCGTTAGAAGGTGATCTGGAAACACAGTACCTTTTTTCTTTGTTGTAGAGTCCTTAAATCTGACTGTGAGTGTAGGCTCATACAACATGGAGTGATTGTTGGGGTCATTGAGTCTCTTGGGGATATCAGGATTATACCCAAGTGCTCTTTGGATCAACATTTTGTATATCGATGTATGGGATTTTGGAGCCAAGCCTTTTGAGGAATGACATCATGTCGTCCCATATCAGAGCTTCAACTTCAATGTGTTTCATGTTGACCAAAGCCCTAAAGATCTGCAGTTCCATGAGCTTGGGATGCTCATAGCCACCGTCCACGTCCGTAAACAGATTTGGTGATGATAATGTAGAGAGTTCTCCATGGCTGAGGAATATTCTTAAGATCCACGTATGAATGTTTTGTGATTACTCCTAAAGCTTCGTCATAACCAATGTTGATCATGAATTGCAGAACAGTATTTTCAGTTGGTACGGCATTGTATTCGGTTGGGTCGATGACAGGAATGAGGAGGACAGATCTTAAGTCTGCAGGTGTGATGGTGACTTGTTTGTCATTGAGCGTCACCGTCACAGCATTTTGTCCTTTGATCTTTTGCATTGTATTCTAGAACTGATGAATGTAGATCTCGTGCATCAGAGCGAATTTGTGAGCATGTTCTGATAAGGATGATTCTTCATAATATCCACAGCAATTAAGCAAGAAGACTCTGAGCAGGTGAGGGTATCAAAATCAACACGAAGGTTGTTCTTTCCAATCTTCATCGGATAACCATGAGGGAAGATATCAGCAACGGTGAGAACATTTGGTGCTTCCACATTTTGCATTTGAGCGTCCATGTCGTGATCTGAAAGATATTTAGCCAAAAGAACCAACATATCGAAAGACATTATGTTAGTCAAAAGATGGTTTTATTGTCTAATTATTGAATGTGATATGTCGATGATTGTTACGAGTCCAATGTCACTTGTTTGTCCAATAGTCCAATGACGTCGTGATAAGTTTCGTGAGTTGGTTAACTTTAAGTTTTAAAGTCCATGTTTTCACTTATTTTTCACAACATATTAAACGTTTAAGCTTATTAGTGACATTATTGGTTTTGTGGCGTTATGATTTATTTATTTACAAGTTTGCACGCGTAACAATTCATAATTAGGGTTAAACTAGGCTTAGGCGTAGAAATGGAAAGCTTATGCGTAAACAGGAGTGATTATACGCGTAAACGTAAGCTTATGCGTAGGTTCTTGTCTTACGCGTAAGAAATATTACGCGTAGGAAAAGAGTGCCTTATGCGTAAAGCTTACGCTGCAGCGTATATGGAACCTTACGCGTAAGGCTTACCGTAAGAGTCAACCTTATAGTAGAGGTCACGTTTACGCATATCCTTCACGGATACGCCGTAGTCCCTTATGTAGAACCTTACGCGTAAACATTACGCGTAAGATTTCTCTTACGCATAACATGCTACGCGTAAGGGGATCCTTATGCGTAGATGGCAAATACCCTTGATTCTGAATTTTCACGCGTAATAAACCTGAAATAATTTCATTATAGCACCAATATTAACACATACATTCAGTTATTTTCAGATCAAATCATGAATACTCATAAACAGTTACGCGTAAGAAGACTTATGCGTAAACCTAAACCCTAAGACTCAATTTTTACGAGTAAGTAATCTAGCCATAGAAATTTCACCAAAATGATTCTGGGATGTCTAGGAAGCCTATTGAGTTGTTTTATCCAAGTTTTAACATCAAACTCTAAGTGAATCAAAAACACCCAATTCGTATGAACTAAAACCCTATAATTCAATTCTTTCACATTTGATGTTTCTGGGCAAGTTCTAAACATGGATATGATCAATTCATCACATAAACAACACCTTATAAGCAATTAATTAACCAGAAACACTCACACAAGAAAATACCCAATTCACGCATAAACCCTAATTTTTCAAATTCAATCAATTCGTGTTTCTGGATGCGTTTTGATGATGGAAATGGTTTCAAAGTGATTAATTAAACATTTTGACACTATCATATTAACCAAAAATACACACCATTGATTATTTGTTCATACGCTTATGCGTAGAACACAAGATCACTCATAAATGGAAATTTAACCGTTGGATTTAGAAACGATTTAAAACCCTTGTTTGTAATCATGTTAAGAACACAAAACCACTTACAAAATGATGATCCAAAACACGGATTTGAAGCTCGAATTTTAGGCGTAGGATTTAGTAGGTGAAGTATTAAATGTGGTGAATAAATGAGTTAGGTGGAAGTTTTATTAAAAATAACTGTGAGCTTTTGACACTTTCAGTCCCTTCACCTTTGCCATTTACATCCAATGCCTTTAACTTCCATTTTGGTTACCAAACGAGTGATATTTTGGAAAGAAAATTGACAACACTCCTTCTCGACTTAAGAAATAATGAAAGTTTATAAATTTTAGTCCGAGGAATGTCAGTAACCCAGAAATGTGACCACCATTATAAAAGAAACAACCGGGATAAAATAACATGCAAGTACAAGGTTTTATGAAGCTGAAAAATATTTGCTTTCTCCCCCTCAACACTTGATCGAAAAAATACTGAATTTTGAAAGATTTGAGTGTTGACGAAAGAATTTTACTTGCCACGTTAAAAGAAAGATAGATAAAAGAATATTTTTGTTGTTTTATCTGATTTTATAATTTTGTATTTTGTTTTTGAAAAATATTTACAAAAGAGGTTTTGGTGTTTGACTGGTTTTAAGAATGTTTTAAGAGTTCATCCAGTTCTTCTTGAGTCAAACACCGCATACCAATCCAGTGGACCAACTCGTTAAACCTAGCAGGAGCTAAGGCTTTAGTGAGGAGATCTGCCAATTGGTATTCGCACTCCACAAAATATAATTCAACAAGCACTGCTCCACGTGGTCCTTGATGAAATGATATCGAAGATCGATGTGCTTTGATTTTGAGTGTTGAACTGAGTTGCACGAGATCGCAATAGCACTCCGATTGTCGTACATCGATTACATCCAAATACATAACCATAATATTTGAGTTGTGTTCTCATCCAAATGACTTGAGCACAACACGCCGACATGGCTACATATTCGCCGGTTGAGGACAACGATGTACAATCCTCGCTTCTTCGATTGCCATGACACCAATTTATCACCAAGAAATTGTAATGCTCCTAAAGTGCTTTTTCGTGAATCTAAACATCCTGCGTGATCGCCAAAAAGCTATTAGTTCAAAACCAGAATCCTTCGGATACCAGATTCCAAAATTAATGGTTCCCTTGATATATCGGAGGATTCTTTTAGCCTCAGAGAGGTGGGTTTCAGTTGGTCTCGACGATAACGGAGCAAAGATATACGACAAAACAATATCGGCCTGCTAGTCATTAGATACATGAGAGACTCAATGATACTATGGTATTTGGTAGGGTCCACCAATTTCCCATGTAAATCAGCGTCTAACTTCTTGGTATGAGCCATTGGTGTGGCATAGGTGTCACAGTTTTGCATTCCAAATTTGTTAAGAATTTCAAGGGCATATTTGGACTGACTCAAGAAAATACCACGGGGTGATTGATGAACTTGTAGTCCTAGAAAGAACGTAAGTTCACCCATCATGGATATTTCAAAATGTTTCTTCATTAGTTTTGCAAAAGCGATTGAGTACTTTTTATGTGTTGACCCAAAAATGATGTCATCCACGTAAATTTGAACAATTAAGATATGTGCCCCGTGATATTGTATGAAAAGAGTTGGGTCAACCAAACCTTTGGTAAAATTATTGGCAATGAGGAAGGATGATAACTTATCGTACTCACGCCGAGGAGCTTGTTTGAGTCTAGAGAGCTTTGTTCTTTGTAGACATGGTTCGAACTCGATCAACGAACCCTATGGCGGGCCGACATAAACCGCTTTTAGTTGCCCACTCGAGAAAAGCATTTTTGACGTCCCATCCAAAGACCGTTATATTCATATGAGCCGCGAACGCGAGAAAGATCCGAACAACCTCAAGACGAGCAACCGGAGCAAATGATTCTTCAAAGTCAATACCTCTTCCTCGCTATAACCCTTAGCCACCGACGTGACTTGTTTACGATTACGTTCCCTTCAAAGATCCAATTTGTTCTTCCAAATCTATTTGAGACCAATGATGTAGACGTCTGTTGGTCTTTCAACCAGTTCCCATACTTCAAGACGTTTGAATAGGTTGAGTTCTTCTTGCATGGATTCAATCCAGTTGTCCTTTGTCATTGCGTCTTTAATGTTTTAGGCTCAGATTGGCAGACAGTGAGTGCATAAATGCAATGTTCACCGTCACGTGTGAAGACGCTTGTCTTGATACGACCGTTGATTCGGGTTGCTAATTATGATTTCAAGAGGATAGTCTTTTGTCCAACGATGTGTAGAGGGTTGATGTTGGTATACATTGTGTAGATTTTGAGGATTCAAATGGCTTGTAGATGATTCCGCAACATCGTGCGGCAGCTTTCATTGGCAAACGGGTTAAAGAACGCATTTGGATCAAAATCAGGGGGTACTTCCGTTTAGAACATCATCAACCGGTTCGTCGTTGGATGCAGCTTTGTTCAACTGTTGTTGTAGAGTCAATCGGTGGTGCTTCTTCAACCGTAGTTGTTGTAGCAGTGTATCGTATTAGAATATGATCGTGTTGTGCGCCGGAAACATCGGATACACCTAGAGCACGTTCATTAATGTCATCACTAAACAGCGGAGCAAATAGCTTTTCCATTTTTGGACGAGTGAGTGGGGCTTGGTTCAGGTGATGATAGGGTTTGAGGGAAGTTTAAACGGTTGTGACCGTTCCAAGTCATATGCTCGAAGCCATTTCGAAGAAGCTCATCAAAATTAGCATGAATCGTTTCCATAACCTGCTTTGTACAACGATTCTAGATCCGGTAACCTTTAGAGTTCTCATAGTATCCAATAAAGACTCCAATGTCAGCTTTGGCTTTGAGCTTTCCAAAGTCATCACGATCATTATTTGGATAGCAAAGGGATCCAAATACATGAAAGTGTTTGAGGTTCGGTTTTCTGTTGTGTAGAAGCTCAAAAGGTGTTTTGTTATGGCGTTTTGTAATCATTGAGCGGTTCGAGTGTAGCATGCGGTTGAGACAGCCTTGACCCACAAGTAATCTGAAGTTTAGCATTGATTAACATCGCTTCGGCAGCTTCCACTAACGCGGCGGTTTCGATCTTTCAACCACTCCGTTTTGTTCTGGGGTACGTGCAATGGATGTTTGATGCTCAATTCCTACTTTCTCATAATATTCCCGAAGAGTTTGATTCACAAATTCGTCCCCTTTGTCGGTTCAATTTGTCCGACGGTGTTCGAGTCAATTTGAATTTTCGTTAGAAGGGTGATGATCATCTGTGGAGCTTGATCTTTACTTCGAAGAAAATAAACCCAAGTCCATCGGGAGAAGTCATCGAAAATTACCAAGATGTAGAGTTTGCCACTAATCGTTTGCACACGCATTGGGCCACACAAATCCATGTGAAGAAGATGAAGCACATGCTTGAGAGCGTGTTCCACCTTTGAAGGAAAATGAGCGCGAGTGCTTTTCCCTTGTTCACAAGCTGAGCATAGGTGATCTTTAGAATACCGAGAATCTCGGAGACCTTCAACAATTTTGTGTCGAGCAAGGTTGGTGATGGTTTGAAAGTTTAAATGTGAGAGACGACGGTGCCATAGCCAAGATTTTGTAGATGTAGCCTTTGAGTAGGCGGATGGGAGATGAAGCAACCATGTCTTGCATTGATATTGTGTATGCTGATCTAGAATTGAGAGCGAGACATAAGATCGTTTCCTTGTAGATCACGAATGAAACAAGTTTTCTCCGAAAAGCAACTTCCAAATCTCCATCACATTATTGACCGGTCGAAAAGAGATTGTGACCGAGGCCTTACACATACTAAACCCACGCTAATTTCGATATTGCCATTGATATAATCTCCGTAGCCATGATAGCTAATTGATCATTCGAATCCGACGATGCCAATGAACTTTGCAATAAAGTTTGATAACAGGTTTAAGATTGCACGTCATGTGTCGGGAACATCGCTATCAACAATCAAGGATGATTCAGTATCACCAGCATTACAGAGGCGACATGGATGGAATAGAAGTAGATGTGGAACCCGAAGAGTTAGAGGGTTCGGCGGCTTATGTTAGAAATACACACATTAATGATTTTAGGTATCCATTTAAATCCTAGTGTATTATGTATCCATTTCTGCCATCTCCAACTAGTCTTAGCTTTATTTTAAGTGAATGCACTAGGTGGTACTAAAGTCCTTGGAGGTGATACTGGAGCTATAGGGACCTCAATGCTTAGAATCTAAAGAAAGCGATTTACCAAGCACAGACTTAGAAGCATTAGTGGGCCTAGAGGTATTCCGGTCTTAGGATTCCGTAAACGAGACAAGATAGCTCTAGCAACACATTTGTCATGACACTTTCGAAAGCATACTTTTACGAAAAATAACACAAGAAGCATCAGATTGAATATCAAAAGTACTTAAAGGTTTAGCATTCGTTACAACACTTTTTCCATTACATTTGTCGAGGCCTTAATATCTAAAGTGGGTGCAACTTGAGTCTTATTCAAAGTCCTAGGTATTCTTCTACTTCAAAGATTCTTTATTGTTCTTTTCTTAGGTCGCAACTTCCTATTCTTCCTTGTATTGCCCTAAGTACGTAGGCGATCGGACGTTTGGAAAAGAGGCAACTATTCATGTTTTAGTAGAGGGAAGCACATTAGTATCTTGTGATTTATCAAGGTAGGCATTCGGGTTGACGCTTTGCTAAGTGTTAGAGGTGCAATTTTCTTTAATGATGCTAGGTCGAACTTGTTCATACTTTCCTAACATATCCCTTAACTTAATGATAGTGTGCACCAAATCTTGATTTTCGAGCTAAGATTTCCGAAAAGTTCATGACTTATTTAGTGTGTGCAAGATAATGATCAAGTTCGTTTGATGCTTCATCATGAGTCTTTTTGAGTAAATCAAATATGACACCATATTCCTTTTTAACTTTTGCAAGTTCTTGTTCATATTTTGAGAGTTGACATTTCAAAGACACGTTTTGATCATCCAGTTGCTCAAGTTTTGGATTAAACGCTTTTTGGAATGCAAAGCGGTCGATTTTGTTTTGAAAAGCAAGTTCACGATTGTGACAATCTTTTTGACACCATTGAAGACGACGTTTTGCATTTGAAAGCTCGTTTAACAATCGTTCATTTTCAACTTTTAAAGACTTGATCTCATGCACATTATCAATATTCTCAATAATTTCAACAGAATCATGAAGTCGAGATATTATCGATGCATATGCAAATGTAATGAAACAATACAACATTATGGATATCAAAGACCTGGATAACATCTTTCAAGAGTCGATCAACATCTTTTCTCAACAGGTTTGCTTTTACGTTTAGTATTTGAAATCGATGTGTTTAAAAGCTGTTTTCATGAGACCAAGTTCCTTGTGAAAATCCCTTTCTCAATATAGTGCACAAGATTTCAAATTTTTTACATGGGGTAAAATTCTTTCTCAATAATATCTCTTTGTTCTTGCGCCATTGGCGATTGAAAATGTTGAACTTTTATTTCAGAATGAAATTCAATCTCACGTTCCAAAATTTTGAGGTCGGATAAGAAAGTGTCAAAATATTTGATAACGCGACAACTTTCGCTTTAGTTTTACTTCACTAAGTGAAGGTAAAGGATCAATTTGTGCACCATTGTGTTGGGGACTAACTTGGCGTGTGATAACCAAAGGTTTGTTAGAAGTATCTTGTTGTGTGACAAAAGTTACGCTTTTGAATAGTTAAATGGTTTGTTATAAACGACATTTCCCATTTTTGACCGACTCTCATCATCTAATTCCTCCATGCGATTATATTCAACAATGGTCATAATTGAATTATCAATTCTATGTTACGCCTCGTAAAACTTCGTGATTTGGTTTGAATGCTCTGTTTGAAAACTTAGGTTTTAATCGCAAGAATCGGTCCATATCCATTTGGATTTGGTTTGAAAGCAAACTTTTGAATCGTTGTGATTGATTCACCATGTTTATAAACAACATTTCAAAACTCTTTGATTTTGTTTTGTAAGTCAACAATTTCTTCAAGATAGTTATCTATTCGTTTCGTGGAAGGCGTTTTGTACTCGTGAGAACTATTTTGACAAGTTAACAACTCGGCCTTGGCTTTTGAGTTTCCAAGATAAGAGCGTTAATTTTCGTTTATGTTCATGTTTCGGTTGTTCTATTTGAGACAACAAAGCATTCTTCGGCGGCGTACTAGATCAGCGATTGGGTCCAAACCGTCAAGTATTCTCACACAAGCTAGCCACTTGTGAATGACCAACCGTAAGAAACTCAAAACAGTTCACACACCAAATGCAATTTAGATCAGAGGAATATAGTGAATTCTCGGTCGTTAAGTCCACGGAGGATGATTGGTGTTAAACAACTTCAGATATCGAATAATCACTAAGGATAGTGATCAATAAGGTTTTTGAGAAATTTATACCTAAAGAAAAGATTAATAAATTACAGGGGCTTAAATACAAATTAAAGGAAATTAAAAAGTTAAAATATATTAAATAAACGCTATCACTATTTTTTACAATGATGTTTTTGTGATTTTATAAAATAAAATAACTTAAATAAACTATTTTAATTGAAACGTAAACTAAAATTACCTAAAACCGTGACTTAAAATGAAAGCAGCGTTATTTCTAAAATTACGCGAGTCAAAGCATAAGCAAAAGCGTAAAATTTGTGAAATAAAAGGCCTACGAGTGTAAAACCAATTTTCTTAAGTACCTATATGATAAAAGAAAATTTAGAAAAAAGATTTATATTTTTTAGACTTTTATATATTTTTTTATGAATTAAATAAGATTTTACACTAATTAAATGTTTAAAAATACTAAAACTATTTAGAAAAATCTGAAATTTTTTTATAAAATACTTAATACTATTACAAAGCTAGGAAAAATACAAATGTTGAAAAAGCTTATTTAAATAAGCTGTAAATAAGCTACTTTACATTATAAGCTAATTGGAACAAGAAAGGTTAAGTATTTAATGTTGCAAACCATGACAAGAAAGACCCAAGCGCAGTATGATCTATCAGCGTGCAACACTATCATCTCATAAAGGTGGGAGGTCTCGAGTTCGAGCACTGCCTCCCCACCTTTTGCAAAACATTTTTTTTTTGATTTTTTAATTTTTATTTTACAAACTAATTAAGCACATTAAGATAAGTAATTTTATAATGGAACTTTTCTAAAACTACCAATAAGCACCTGATTGAAGCTTATTTTTATCAACAGTTATACAAGAAATAGAAATAAGTACAAGATTAAGCTAAATGACTAATAAGCTAGTGAATAAGCAAAATTTGAATGAAAATAAGCTTAACAACTAAAAGAGCTAAAATGAAAACCTAATAAGCAAAATGACTCTAAATAAGCACTAAATAAGCTCACAGACAAACATGAATCTTCATTGGTACAGGACCTTGTTGATTTTAAAACTTTGACAGGCTTTTAGCACCTAAATAAGCTAGGAAATGAAAAGTATCAGCAGCACTAACATTATACCTACTAAGCTTTCCAAAAGCTAAATTGTAAAGTTTGGATTTCACTTATAAGGTGACAGCTTTTGAAAAAGGCTGAAAAACAACGTTTCTATTGTTATCTTTGAGTAAAATGAATGAGAATAAAAAGCATATAGCGAGGCTTATTAAGAAGCTAAAATGAGAAATAAGAACTGAACTAGAGATATGAGTTGATAAGCTATCCTAAAAGCTAAATTACATAGGCTTAAGAGTACTAAATAGCTTTTGAGAAGCTTGTGAAAAAGCTTCTACATGCCTGAGCACTTTTAGAAAATGTATCTAAAACGGTCGGACAATAAGCACTTTATAAGCTAGGAAATGGTAAACTAATATTTTTCTATTTTATTAAAGCAACTAAATATTACTATCCCAAAAGGATTTGAGCTAAAACTTAGTAATGAATCCTATATAAAATTACATTTATTCAAAATCGCATGTTGACTTTATGAAAGCGGATGAGATTTTTGAATTTTATGAGACTTGAATCCAATTTGTTAACTAAGAATGTTGTAATAAACTATACTAAAGCTGAAGCTACTCAATGAATTTAAGCACAAATCAAGCTAATGTCCTATAAATTTACAGGATAAGAACATTAGGACAGATTTTACTTGATTTTGACTTTTAACTAATGAGGCTTGGTTTTAAGGACTTAGTGAGTTATTTTGAACTAGATTACATGAAGCAATAACAAGCTATGACAATTATGCCTTATAACGGTTTTAAACTAAACCAAACAACACTAATGAATATGTTTTAGACTTTAAAATAAAACAAGTTTTTTAAACTAACAAATCTATTGTTAAGCGATATTATCTATAATAAGACGATTTAAGCTCAAAAACAAGGAATAATACTTGCAGAAATTAAATTTCAGGAAATTGCTTACTGGAATTCAAGCATAAATCGAGAGAACCAATGACTGAGATCACACCTATGGCTTCCCAAAACAAACCAGAAGTAATCCAAGAATACTTGCACTTTAACCTCACGGTATCACATTTCCCATTTGATTTTTGATTTTAATCTATTTTTAGTATTTTTGTGATTTATCATTTTTGATTCTAAAGCCCGATTTTTAAGGTTTCTAAAAGCAGATAAGCTTTATATGAGCTTATGTTGACTTATCAAATACAACATCTACAAACAGATGGAACATTCATGAGATTTTGAATAAGTAAATTTATAAACTTGAAATGAGATTAAAACTTGAAATTAGTCCTTTGAAAAGATTCAAATACACTAAAGATACTTAAACAAAGTTCTTAAAAGCTTAAAATTACACTGGAAGGCTTAAAATAAAGCGACATACATTAAACAATCTACACTACTTGGTTTCTCCTCGCTTTCCTTCCTCTCTTTATAGGCTTTTGAGTTACATCGCTTCGATAAATCCCGCCACCATTTGGTCTGAAACTTATCTCGACCTTTGATTTTAGCCAAAAAAGTCTTACGGGTTTTCTTCAATTAGCTTTTGGATGGATGTGAGGTGTTAAAGAGTAATATCCATTGGTGAAATAGAGGTGGAAAAATGAGAAACCATGGTGGTTTGATGATAATGCAGTTTGGCCAGGATTAGCGTGAGAATAGCAATTGAAGTGGTTTTGGTTTGGTAATTTGAGCGGTATTAATAATTAGTGGGAGTTGAAATTTGGTGTTGTAGATTGGGCGGGATATGGGTTTTGGTTTGGGTTAAATAAAGGGGTCAGGTTTAGTTGTGATATAAGCTTGGACCATTCATGTAATACTGTTTTATCAAAAGGTGGCTTAACATTTATAAAGTTAATACAAGGGCCTATTATGCAAAATATGATAAACCAAGGATATAAGCGGTATTTTTTCTATTTTAGTAATACTGGATTAGCGTAAGTTTGAGCTTGAGGACCAAATATGGTAATTATAAGTTTACCATAAGGACCAATGATATTTTATGAATAGTGGGTTAAAATTTGATAATTTTTGCTTTTAAATTAACCAAGGATTTATGTTTTGACTTGAGGGACTAAAGTTGTCATTTTGTAAATTTTAAACTTTAAAGGTTTATTTGACAACTTTTGAATCTATGGACCTTAAATGACATTTTGGTTTTGAATTACCGTGGACTAATTTTGACAACTTTTAAAGCAGGGGACTAAACGCGTTATGCAAACTTGATACGTTTTCATGATTTTGATATTTTTGCATTTAAAATTGCAAAAACACTATTTGTGATATTTTATCATTTGGTGCATTTGAGGAGTGTTTTGAATAACGGGTCTATTGGAGACAAAATGATGATTGAGCACTCATCAAATGCTTCGTTAATGATTGTTGGTTTTGATGAAATTTAGCAAAAGCGGCACCTTCGGTTTTCTTGAGTTTTGAAAAAATTGAGTTACCGTTTAAGCATTCAATATCCACGGTGGTTCATTTTCTTGTAATTTACGATTTAATGCATAACATTCATCCATTCGGGATTGTTGGTCTTTAATTAAAAGATCAATATCCGACTAGGCAAAGTTTGTGCGTGTTCAGCGTGAGTGCAACATGATCACTATTGGATCCTCGACGTAACCACGGAGTCAATTTGATTATCAAAGGTAACCATAAGATCATCTTGATCATCAAATGTAACTGGGTCTAGTTGAAATCGTCGGAATGAGATGTGGGCGACTCATTTTGAACCGAACCTCGCCGGATTGATCTCGTGAGATAGAGATCGAGAATGAATATGTTTGTTCAGGTACAGATACAAGCCATCGATCATCACTGGCCACATGTCACTCATGTGTATCGCATGCATATCAACACCGTGCTTGGCACGCAAGTCCTCCATCATCATCAAATACGCATGCGCCATAGCTCGTTCCTTGTTGGTAAAGTTCCACCGCTTCATCCTTGAGAGCCAGAGCAAAGCCTCTTTGAAATAAGCCGCTTGCCTCTTTCTCGGCTTGGACGCCATGCTTGACCCTATACCTATTACAGTTTATAACAACGAACCATTAACCCCATTCGAGCATTCCACGTTCAACCACTTGAGCACTTTGTTGGGCATGTTATTATTCCTTCCCATAGCATTAAACCCTTGACCACCTCCCATCCGGCGAACATTACCATGATTCGAACTTCAACTCTTCCATTGTTAACCACAACTGGATTCCTTGTGTTGGATGAGTAGAATCGATTATTTGTTGGAATATCGGCCGAAGGCTCAGCAATCATGACAAATCCTTGTGCGTCAAAAGCTTGTATCATTTGATTCACTATAAAGTGCTTGATCAGTATTGTTGTTGTATGGAACCAATTGAGTTTCTTGAGATTGTTGGCTTGTGGATTATATGTGATAATTGTTGCGGTTGGTTGAGGAGGGTTGAGGAGGAACACTAGTTTGAGCCCAAAGCAAGTTGTTGATTGTCAGGAAGTGGAGCCGGAGTCCATGGATAGCCCCCTTGTCAACTTCTTTGGTGAGGCTTCAAATAGTCGTGCAACAATCCGTGTAGCATGATGAAGATTCTTAGCTTGAGCGGAGAAAATAACATACTTCCATTCAGGACCAATACTTAGGAACTTAGTGTTGGCAAGTGGCATGATATGATATTGTGTTTGTCCAAATCATGATGATGTGCGGCGATGATGATATGACTCTAATGTCTCTCTGGTTCAATCATGAAGTGTTCATAAGCCAAGTAGATTTTGGATTCCTTGTCTGGATTGAGTGTTGTGCCTTCCATAAGAAGATGAATATGTTCCACATTGCTTTAGCAGTCTTTTGAGCATCAACACTTCGAAGGATCGGATTGGGTAATCCCAAAAGGATGTATTGCATTGCTAGTTCATCGGATTCAAAATGTAGAAGTTCATCACTGTGAGGTGAGACAGATTTAATGTTGGTACAACATCTAGGTGGATTGGCATTAGGATCTACAGGTGTGACAACAAAGGCATCAAATGGACCTTCCATAATGACCTTCTTTAAGAACTTTCCATGTAGCTTCTTTAGATCACAAAACCTAAATAACCTAATCACCCATTGATCATAATTTCGGGAGTGAGCATTGGAGGTCTATCAAGTGAGCGGCTTCATGAATTGATTGTTGGCTACTTAATGCTTCACATCTTGCCAAAACCATGTCGGTTCCTTCATAGTATTCCTGGATGGATGTTGATTGTAGAAGTGTGTGTAAGGTTGTACTTGAAGACTAGGTGGTGGTTGAACCATTTGTGGTTGTGGAATTGCTCCAAGTTGTGGGTATGTTGTTGATTAATTTGTTGTTGATAAATTTGTTGTTGATGATTAAATTGTTGATGTTGTGGACTTAGTTGTTGTTGTTGTTGTTGATTATAAGTGTAAGGAAAATAGCTAGAGTATGGTGGTTGTGACATGTTGAAAACTTGTGTTGTTAAATGGATCTTTGTAGTGAATGAAGACGATGTTGATGGTATCCTTAGGCGTAGAAATCACATAAAGGGAAGGTAACACGGTAAAAAACCAAACTTCGGCGAGCAATAAGTTATCGCGTGGATTAGCTTACCCGTAAGATATGAGAAACACTAAGGTTACCGTAAGCGAGAAAGTTAAGAAAACTTAGGATTAGCTTGCGTAAGACAAGGCTTAGGCATAAGAATAATCTTATGCTTAAATAGTTCTCTGGCGTAAGCAAGCTTATCTAAAATTAGGGTTTTGCCCAAAGATCTTTTACACTATCACGGTGTAAAGGATATCCAAAGTCGAAATGTTTTCGAGGCTTATCCAAGCAAGAAAACAGGTAAACCACGGCGAAGATCAAACTAAGGATGAGTTACAGCGTAAGATTAGGGTTTTCTTCACGGTAAAAACCTAGCGATTTCATGGCTGATGTTTCCAAACCGGATTTTTGTGATGCAATAGCTTCAATATCAAAAAACACAAAAGTGTGAAACTTGATGATCCAAAACTTGTAAACCGTTATGCGTGAAATGAACCCGCTTAAAACCAAGCTTAAAAACAATGATCCACACGTAAAGTTTGAAACTTTTGCCAAAAGCAGATATTTTAACACCTTAAGCGTTGAAAGTACAAGAATCTTAGATTGAAACATGTAAAAATGAGTTTTAAGCATGACCAAGTTTGGAACCGTATGTTCTGTAAGACCAAAACTTACTTCAAAAACAATACCGATTCACCTATTTGGCGATTGATACCCTTTGTTGGTTTCTCATATTAGTAACATAAGCATCAATATAAGAAATAGAGAAGAAGAGATCGGTTGAACACGTTAAACACACACACACGTATGAATGGATAAAGGTTATGCGTAAGGTGAAGTGAAATAAAATGAACAACAAACCTTCAATGAAGGTTTACAAGAGGTATATAGGAAACTAGGGCAACACTCCAAGTTCCCATCCTTTTTGTTAGCCTTAATAGTTTTTATTAGAAGTGATGGTCATTCACATTTAGGAACTTTGTATTGTGTTAGATATCGTGCTAGAATAGTCAAAGGCCTGAGTGGATTGGGCTAAGCTAAATGGTTAGACGTTTAGTTAAGCTAGCCTTGTATAAGTTCATGTAATCCAATCCATGTCCAAGCCATCTCGGCCCATGGCCAAGCCTTAGGGCATCCTTTGTCTTGTACTATAAATACCCTTCAAGTATGTCATTTGAGGGGGTGCTTGCGTGAATGTGTATGTGTGTTTTCCTTGAAGCAATATACATCTTATTGTTCTTCTTTCCTTTATCTCTCTAAATACATACACGAGTTACACATCTTAAGTCACCATCTCATCTTTCTTTCTTTCTTATTTACGCATATTGTGTTTGGTTTCACGTGTTCTTCTTGTAGTATAAGTGTTGGGTTTGTAATAAGGTTGATATATCTTAGGTCCTACAATTGGTATCAATCGCCTAACAATGGTTTAGGAGTGTTTGTGTTTGTTTTGAAGTTTTGGTAAGATCTGCGCGTTAAGCTCACGTTTTACATCTTTACGCATAAAGCTTTAATTTTTGCACTTTAAAATTCAAGATTCTTGTGGTTTAAGGTTTATTTGGTGCTAAAGTTTCATTTTTGCAAAAGTTTGAAGCTTTGGCGTTTTGGTTAAGTTTTAAACTTCGTATTTGGTTCTTTGGTCATTTCTACTCGTAACTTTTCTAAGCACTTTGGGTGAACAAGGTCAACATTTTTGGGTTATTCGAGTGTTTTTAAGGATATCACGTGCAAGAAATCGTTTGAATCGTTGGAAATTTTTGAGTAGGTCAAAACCTAGTTCCTCGTAGAAAGTCAACTACACGATAAGGTCCTACTATAACTTTTTGGTGCGATTCTTGAGGCTTTACTTGATTTTCGATTTTCCCTCACTTGGATAAGTGTGTGGAACACTTCGACTTATGGATATCCCTTACGCGACAGTAAAGGATTTTTGGTTTTAATAAGTTTACGCATAAGCATAAACTCTTCGAGTAGAACTCTCATAAGATCACACTGCAGCGTAAGGTTTTACGACTAAGTTTTTGTCTCGCGAAACTCTCACTATCACTCCCCATATCTCATTCATTCAAAGACTCAAAAGAAAATTTCAACATCCAGATTCGACTCATTTTCTTTGCAATCTTATAGATTGTCTCCATTGAATCCGTTATCCTCACTGAACGTGTTGAAGCGCAGCCTCTTGTAATATCCGAATATGAAAGTAATGAAAATAACTATTACGTTATTTCATCCCTTTGATTCGTTCATTGAAAAATAAAAACGAAAACACAAACTCAATATACAACCTACCCGAGACCCTTTTTCAAGGATCTTGAAGCCGGTTAAAACATGTCACCGATTCAAGATAATCGAGCTTATTGTCTTTGCCACGGATTAGAAGGGTTTGTTGTTTGTTTTTTTGTATTGCTTGAGATGAAGTATTGTTTGAGTGTGAGATGGAAAGAAGAGTGTTGCGTTTTTTCTTATTCCCAGATCTGCTTGGGAAGAATATGTTTAAGTTGGAGGCGTATTTTTCTCAAGTGGGACTTTAGGTTTAGGTAAATAATTGTGATAAGTTTCATTTTATATCCGAGTGATATAATATGAGATGGATCGGGTTTTTTAAGTCTTTGTAATAGGCCGAACGGTATTGATTCGGGCCTTGTCACTGTTTGGGCTTCATTGGATTTGGGATGATGGTTGTCAAGATCACATGGACCTTACTCTCTTGCTAAACGGTGCACTATGTTATTCAAATTTTTTTCCCAAAAAATTTGGATTCATTAGTTTTATTTTATTTGGATAAAGAGTATTATTGGTATGGTATATATTTTCACGGAGGATACTACGTTCACGGCTAAAGTTTTTCGATGAATTTTAATGTGACCACGGAGATGACTCTTCATTATTTATTTGGGTCTGAAGTGACGTTTGACGGGCGAGTTTAATTATTTCATCTTCTTTCGTTCTTCCCTTACGCGAAGATGACTTGTCTGGGCAAATTTATTGAGTGTGATGAAGACTTGATATCTAGTTACTTTTGTGATTCTTTCTCTCTTAACCCACAAAGTAGCTATCACTTACTCGTCTCACGTAGTTGAGGATACACCAAGAGGTTTTGTACATTGGGTACACCGTTCTTTTTCACAAGGATAGTACAAGCTTAAGTAATCAATCCGGGAGATTTGACTTCATTCTCAAGTTCGTCATATTGGGTTATCTTCATATGTGGTTACTACAGACAGCCGTTGAATTTTGATACAGGGGGTTGAAATGAGTTAGACAACTTTAAATGGTATTGTTCATCGACATCTTCTCACGGGCTGATATGATTTATGCTAGAATGCTTCTAGTTAATGCTTCATGTACACAATTGTATGCTGATTCCGATAAATCGTAACCATCAGGGGAGAGAAATGTGTACATCGGGGACGCACAACAAGTTCACGTGATCGGGCTTAATGGTTTATTTAATGATTTTTGTGTCTAAATTGGTTGATTCTATATCCTTCTCTCGTCGGTTTCTACTAACTTCTTCCTTATCCACCTTCAGCAATTTTCGGGCAACAAATTCAAGATGATCAGTGGTTCAACTTGTTACTCTGGTGTTATCATTTCATGTGTACATTATGGGCTGATTTGATATATGAAAGATAACTGGAATGCATTTGGTGAGATGAAGATGTTGATATATTATTCCCTCGAATGGACAATCTTGAAGAAGGTCGAGTCGACACTTTTCTACTTTTCCTGCGTGTTAGAAGACTAAAGACGGTTCTAATTTAATTTTCAAAAGACTTCTTCGAATTCGGAAATTCATCATAAAGGTTGTCATTGGGAGAGCACAAATTGGGGGAGAGCAAAAGGTCGATTTAATCCCTAATTAGATTTGCTCGCATTGTTCTTCTTCGCAAGTAAAGAGAGCTGAGAAGATTCATGAAGTTCAAAGACTGTGAAGACACTCTTGGAGCTGCTGCGCTTATGCCTTGTATTCAATTTTGCTTGTAGGGAACATTGTAAGCAACTCCCGTATGACATCACTTGGGAGAGATTGTTAGCCTCGCTAAAGTGAAGTCATTACGGGAATTGCATTAGTTTCTTTCTTTACTTATTCACAAGGACTAGTTTAGTCAATAGTGCTAAGTTAGGCTTGTTGAAGTATAAATACCCCTCCTAGTCCCAACTAGGAGGGTAGGAAGTTCATATTTTGTAAAGAAGTGTGTGTGGTTTCTTCTTCTTCTATCTAGAAACACACACATCTTCCCCTTTTCTATCTAATACAATAACCATGTCTTTCTCATTCTTTGACCTTCCCCGACCCCCCGAACCACATAAATCACTAGTATTTTCGGTCCTACACTTTTACTTATTGGGCTTGGCCTAGGCTTATGGGCTTTCTACATAAGCCTAGCCTTGATTACTAACATAAAAGCCATATTAAGCTAACTATTACATATGAATCACTAACACTTGAAATATGGTTTAGGAGTGATTCCAACAGAAGAAGATGAAGATGAAGATGAAGATGAAGATGAATCTATTTTGTTTGTGAAATAGAAATGTTTTTCTTTGAGTAAAAATAGACATGTTTTTGTGTGTGAAATAATGTTAAATGAGTAGTGTTTAAATAGGTAAAAAAAAAGCAATTTTTTTAATGCAAGTTAACGGCTATATTGACTAGCCTAACGGCTAGTTCTTGTTGATGTAGAATCTGCAAAGAATGCCGAATTTGGTCCAATTCATACCACACTAATGATGCCTAGAGGAGGCAATGGGCATGCCGATCGGCATGCATGATGCCGAATCCATGCCTAAGAGTGTTGCCAGTCCCCTAAGAAAAGTTTTTGTAAAATTGTCTTATTTCGATCTTCCCTTTGAGCCCAAATAGCAAAATTGAAAACAAATTGCAAAAAATCGGCATGGTTGGGATTCAAACCATGCAACCCAGCTCACACACACACACGCTACCATATGCCCTTGGGACTTGTCCTGGGGGTATTATGCAAAATCAATCATTTAAGTACACTTGAGCAGTTTGTATTAATAAGCTTTTTAACTTAATTTCAAATTATTTTCCAAAGCAACACCCAACTTTTTTAATTCCTTAGGATCTATAATCTCAGGCATTTTTATAATTTTCTCATATTTTTGTAAAATCATTTAGTATTTTTTTAGAATTTAATTTAGTTTTAATTTTAGTTAATTTATAATAAATAATTTAAAAGTCAAAAAAATATCCGGCTTTTTTCTAAAATTATTTTTGATCATTTAGAATGTAGGAAAATTAGTTTTGCACCCGTAGCCCTTGATTTGCAAATTTTTCACTTTTATGGCCCGGGGGCGTTCACTTGTTTTCGCTTTTTTATGTTTTAGCACCGTAGGACATAATTTAGCATCGTTTTATTGTTTCTTATGCTTATTAGTAATAAATTAGTGTTTACCTTGTTTTACGTGTTTAATTTTCATTCACGTGCTTTAATTTTTAGAAAACGTAATCAAAAACTTAAAATCATGTTAGTTATCACTATTTTTATTTTTTTTACAAAAAAAAAAAAAAAAAAAAAATCCTCAAAATCATTGAAAACCAATTCAAGTTCAAATTACGAAACTCAACGAATCCTTCCATTCACTCCTCGTTGGGGCACGACCCGGGTATCACATGCCCGGTATCACATATATCACATTCGTGAGATTTGGCACGTTAACCCTTTTCCTAAAAGGTTGATTTGTCGAATCTCGCGTTTCACTTGATATTTTGATATTTGTGTTATATATATACCTTTCACAACAAATCAAATTTTGTTCTCTATAACCTTGGCTCTGATACAAATTTGTAACACCCCCAAATCTCGTAGCAAGCGGAAGACTTAAACAAGTTTTCGTGGTGTTAGTGGATTGGTACATCACACAAGTATAGCAAACGAGATAGTCATAATTATAGTTCAAAACCAATCCCATAATTAATTATCCAAATACAATCATTCCAAAATAGTCAAATATAAGGCCCAACATAGATTATAAAATAGGTCCACATAATATTATCAGATTTTAAATATGATCCTTCAACCATGTATCATTGCCAAGCCTCCACAGAACGAACATTCCAAACATCAACTTAGTTACCTGAGAAAACATGCTAAAAGGTCAGCTAACGCTGGTGAGTTCATAGGTTTAAGTATAAATTCAATAGTGGACATGTAAGAGTTTATTTGCTATGCAAGACTAAGATAGATACATAATAACCATACCAATCACACACCAACAACACAAAGAAGATCACAGCAGGGCCCCCAGCGTCTCTAGCCAGCACAGTCGTAGCGAAGCCTAGAACAAATGCTACCCTTGACTAGGTCGGAGTAGATATCTATTCTTAGCTAGGCAACAGTGTCATAGCAAATGATTGCTACCCTAGACTAAGGCAACATCTACCACATATCTATCTAAACTAGTCAACACATAAGCAAATCAAAAGATTTTAAGAAGGTCCAAAAGAGTAGCATGATTTCTCACTCCAATTTAGTTAAAACATAGATAAAAGTGGGGCTATGAAACTCACCTCAAATAAGCAAAGCTCAAACAAACACTAGCAACACAGATAACAGCTAACTCGGCTCAGCAACTACTGACTCGGCACAACCTATAATATAAACCAATTCTTAATATATATTCGAAACTTCAATATTATCTACCCCGAATATATTCCAATTCTTATCTCCAAAAATGTCTCGTTTCACCATTTAGTTACTAGCGTTTGGTATCATCGTGTGTGTGGTATCGACCCGACAAGACACCATGAATGCACTCAATTGACCACAATGCGACTCATAACGATAAAATGAGACGTCTAAGCGATAAGCTTTATATTTTAATAAGTTTCAGAATAAATTGTTAGATCTTATCGAATTCATCAACTCGATAAACTCAACCATTTATTCACGTCGCTTATTATCCCAAAAACCAATCACATCCTAACGAGTCATAAGGATAATTCACCCATTAATAACGCTATCCTACGTACATAACGGGCACTTATTAGATTCTTCAACCTAATAAGTCCGCTATCCACGTGGATTGATGTTATTAATGTTAGGTCATCCGTAACCCAGGCACAACACATAAATGGTATTAAATACTCATAAATGGCACATTTCGATAAACGTGCCCTCGAAACATTTAATAACTCATTAATTACAAAACATTTCTATTTTTAGATATTAGTTTCCTTTTAAAACATCGAATAACAAGGCGAGTCTTGTTATTGAATATTTAGTATAAAAACCATTTATTATCTATATTTTCTAGTTTTATTTACTTGTTTGTATCTATATATTACGTCAGGTTTCAATATACGTTTCGAGTCATTATCCGTTTCGAGTTCACAAGTCCGAGTCATGACTCTCGGCTTTTACACGACATATTGTCCAATAAATACTAAAGTCCATGTCACGGCATTGTCGGGGTCAATCGAGACTAAAAAGTCACGATAACACCGATGTTGCGCAAAGTTGACATATATATTATTAAGTACAAAATAAACAACTCCACAAATCCAATCAACCTCCAAACAATCTCATATCAATCTCGCCATCCAAACAAACTACCAAACATACTCGAAACCAATGTCACGACCCTAATGGTCTTGACACTGTCCCGATTAAGACCACGTAAACCAAACAAGCTCTAGAAGCTCTTTGGCTCCCAGCGTCTCATCCAAACTCCAACAACAACAACCAATATGTTACCACAACGATTCGAACCGGACCCACGGGTCCATGAGGGTCTCATTCACATCCCTAACGCCACCAATATGGACCCTAGTGGTCCATATGGCTCGTTCCACTATCCCAACTCCATCCAAACACTCCCAAATGGCTCTTTCAATTCCCAAACAACATCCAAACACCATCAAACATCAAAACCCATCAACTAGTTATGACCAAGAACACATAAAAATGATAAAAATGTAAAAACACATGAACACGACACAACACACGATACCAACACACTAGTTTACATGTTTTATTAGTTTTAAACTCGTCTTAGACCCGTGTTCATCAAAACCCAACCAAGGTACCCACGTTCACGAGACAAAATGGTCTCGTACGTGGCTCACCATGACTCAAACGAGTCATTTCTTGGCTCCATTTACCTTTATGAAACCCGATATACAAAAACAACTCAAAACCCTAGGTATGCGCAAGGTTTTCGCGCATTTTGAGGGTTCGAATGGGGGTTTTAGGGGCGTGTGGTGTATGTGGATAGAAAGACCATGAAGAGATCTTCGTTGTGGTGGTGGTGTGTTGAGTGTTGACGGCCGTGGCTGGCGCCGAAAATCGGCTGAAAGTGAAACGAACTAGGGTTAGAGTTTTGGTTTTAGAAAGAGGTTAGAGAGAGAGTGTGTGTGCGTGTTTAGGTGTTTTTAGTGAGAGAAAGAAAGTGTGTGTGTGTGTGTGTATGTGTGTGTGTAGGATGAGTGGTATATATAGTTGGACTTGAGGACTAAAATAAAAATGAAAAGAGGAGGGGTGGCCGGCCATGGTAAAGAGGAGGGGCCAAACCCGTAAGTTTTTATAAACTATCCCGTTTTACCTCTCCCGAGCTCATATTTTACCCTACGAGTGTCTAACGACTTTTATTCGTCATTCTATTTTTTTTATTTACGGCTTTCCACTAATTTTGATTATTTACGCGTTACGTTTCGTGTTACGGTACAAAATTTACGTTATCTCTCGTTATAGGATGTTATTGTGCCGAATCAAATAGTGTATCGCATAGCGGGCTATAACTCATACGATAATAAAATAAATCATAAAACCAATAACGATATAAAAACAAGTCATGATTAGGCGGAATAGCTCCTAAAGGCAACTACTCGGTCTAACTTAGAGTAATGCGGTTACCTAAAAGGGCTCCCTAATTGCCGGTTGTTGAACATAGTCTAGGGTTGGGTTTACGTCAACCGATTACCCGTAAAGGTAAATTTTCACGAAATAAAAATATTAAATGACGTAAATAATCAAATAATAACATCGTAAATTGAGAATGGTTGCATAAGATATTGTGATACACCCCTTCAATAAATTCATTAGAGTCCTATATCTATACTAAATATAATACGTAAAGCACTCTTTTTTAAAATTAAGATATACAACTTCTAAATCTTTTGATACAAATCAATTAAACACAAGTTTCAAAATCTGAAAATATACTACATACAATATTAAATGCACTTAAACACACTAATTAATTTTATTTTTAAAGCACCCTAAAATGAAAAATACATGTTATTATACACATTGCACAAACTAATAAAACTTACAAAGCTTTATACAATTTATATGTCAGCAAGTGGGTGGTACATATAATTTTGAAAACCGGACCGGACGAACGGCTTCAACGGAATCGAGTTGCCATCGATTACGGTAACCAGTAAAAGCCGTTCAATAATGAAACGAAGATGACCAGTTGGAACCGGTAAAAACATGTGAACTGAATCAGACCGAGATCATTTGTTTTCTCTAGTTAATCTGTTCGTCATTGTTATTTTCTTAGCGGTTGAACTTTAATGAAAGCTTCCGCTAGAGAACCCTACTAGTTATATTATGTTATACACGAATTTGTGATTACTCATCCGGTGTAAAACTCTGAGATACATAACCGCTTTATACCTTTCGTTGTGGATCACTAGTAATATTATCATTATGGTTTTATACAAAAATGTTGATTTGATTTACAGTTTACGAGCCCACTTTACTAATTTTGTTGGAAGGTGTTACAAAAATTCAACTGGTGTTGTAGGTTTGATGTTGTTTGTAGCAACTCATGCTATATTGATTACATCATATTTAAAAAAATAATAATAATAAAAAAAATAAAAATAAAATAAAATTCATTTTCTACAACGTCAAACTAGCTTCTTTTAGTTGGATTATTTCAAGTAGGCATACTACTTAAAATTTCATTAGAGTAAAAGGTATGCCGGAAAGCATTAGCTTTTCATTTGAGTTTCACTTGTGCCACCTCATTGTAACACTCTCATTTCAAAATGCCTCTCACTCATAACACAAAACAAACTCTTCATTTGAGCCCCACTCATAATACAAAATCCAAACGTTATTAATAAGTAACATGCAAACCAATGGAGCATTAGTCCAATTGTTGGTGCACTT
>OU343220.1:125582072-125761472 GCA_910596185.1 Chrysanthemum makinoi
AATATATTTGTCATTGCTTATATGTATATCGTGACTAATGCTTCAACCTTACTTTTCATTTGTCACTGTTCTAATTTCATATGTATAAAGAGTTGGCAAAACATATCAGTCAACCTTAAATAATGTGTGACAAAACTTAACTCTATGATTTAGACACACAAAAAATTACTTCATGTGACTAACGCATCAGGGTTACTTGTATTTGTCACGCGTTCCAAATTCATATGTGGCTAAATGATCAGAAACAAAATTACCGGATATTTTTATCCACACAATGTTCAATTGTGTGGCGATACAGCTTCTAATGGTCACAATCAAAATTTTCATGTGTGATTAATTAGTAAATGTTGTCAATTTTCGTACCTTCAGCCACACAAATATGCAAATGTGTGGCCGTTCCATTTCGACCATGTGTGACCAACCTGCTTTTGTACAAGAGACTAGAATCCTGTGCGAAGGTTCATTGGCAGTTCTCATTTGTTCGTTCCAAATACTGCTCCATAGTTAAGTCATCGATATTATTTTCATCGATGACCTCCGGTTCTGCGTCAGACTGGTCTGATTCGTAAAATGAAAAGATGTTGTGAATAGGAACCAAAGAGTAAACTTTCCTTGTCCAAAATTGCTTCTCCGGATCATCGAATGGGGTGGCTAAACAAAAGCCTCGAGCTACGAGTCTTGTATCCTGACATTTAAGAGAAGAAAGAAAATTAAAAATAGACTTAATGTGAAATCCTAAAATAGCTCCCCGGCAGCGGCGCCAAAAACTTGATGCAGGTTTTACTGACCAGGTTTTAATATTTATAAAGTCTCGTTATACCTATGGTCTACCCTAATGCACTAACGGGCAGTGTACCCGGTCGCGTGTAGTGTAGTATTCGGTAAAACCGAGGTCATCCCAAGAGCTATGTGTGTTGGATTATTACTAAGTCTAGGTGTCACAGATTTTAATAATGATTTCGATAAGGAATTAATTAACTACTAAAGCAGATAAAAGGAGGTAAAAGGCAAAGGTTTAATCAATAGAGGAGAGTGGTGCTAATCTAGTTAATCCTCCTAGCTAGTAATGTCTACATCTACTTACTTCCAATTACTTAGGTGGGGTCAAATTCGAGAGGACAACATTTGGTCAATTCGCCCTAACCTATCAGCAAAGATGCCACCACTGGAGAAGTCATGTGTCCCTTCATAAGTCCAGTTTTTCCTAGTCCCCTAAGCCAAGTCATTAAGTACCGCTACATGCTAGATTTATAATAGTGAGTGCCCGGCGTTAGCAACTTAAACACTCACCCCCTAATTCTTAAGTTCATCCAAACGGTAGGTGATCGGTCAAATCGCACAAGTAGAAAGGGTCGTCAGTTGGTCATATCTTACCTTTCCCGTCGAGTCTATCTACTTAGGGTCAGTTGGTCATATCTCCTAAGCAACTAGCCTCTACCGCCATTCAAAACTACAAAAACAAGGGTAGCTACCAATAAACTATGCATGCATACACTTAGAAATAATTATACGAAGTAATGTAAACGCAAACAAAACAATTAAGGAATCATAACTAGGCTAGCACAAGAGGTTTTGTCCGCTCATATTAACCAACCAAATCAATTCAATATTCAAAGTTACGAAATACATGAATCGAAAGTAAATAAAAGATAAAATGCTAATGTTTATCGTAGGGGAGTGATTTTTCCTTTGGAAACAAATCCGTATGCTCCTCTATACTGCATTTGGCTTCTTCCCACGCTCTTTGTGGTGTGTGGAATGGGACGCTTTGAAATTCGAAATCGTGGGGTATTTATAGGCCAGATCTGGGTTACGGCGTAACTAATATAAGAGTTACGCCGTACTCTTCAATTCCTTCGTTATTTGCACTAGATTCGTTACGGCTAAACCTTATAAGTGGTTACGCCAGATCTTCAATATTACTTGGTTACCAGTAGTTGGTGTAATAGTTACTTAGTGTATATCAGCGTGGAACCTCATTTGACCTAATAAGTTACCGTAGTCTTTAGGGGAGTTACATCTGTAATCTTCTAATGAGTTAGCTTTCTGAGTCACGCTTTTAGTTACGGCGTAATGTGAGAGATGAGTTACGCCAGAATTCTTCAAAGTCGAGATACTATGGAAAATCTTTGATATTTCTCCAATTGCCTCTTTAGCTCCAATGCTCGTAATTTATCTGAAAGTGGAAAACAATGGAAAAAAAGCGTAAATCCATATAAATTATATAAATTACAAGCATTATCGGGGGAATTGACACTTAATATTCAGGACTATTTGATGTTATCAAATACTGCCTTTATCCTTATAACCATTTAATTTATCTTCTTATCCCTCTTTAATGTTTAATTTTATGTCGCCACTGATATCATTGTTTCCATTGTAAAAGACCTATTGAAGATGATGATGATCGTTGTTATAAGTGTGTGTGAGCGGTGTGGAAGACCTAGTTTAAGAGAATTTTGCTATTTGTGCGAATTATCCATCAAAAAGACTTTTCAAAGTTATTTCGACCACCCGCCACAAACCGAGATATGTCCTATTGTTGACAAGCCCGTTCAAACTTCTGGAGTTTCTCAAGCACCCAACGATGGTTATGAAGACGATTTCTTTCAACTTAGGGACTTTAATCAAAACATTGAAAAACTTCAAGCCATGGAAAAAAGGTCGAGAATTAGAATTAATTATGATGGACCCTCGATTCCTATTCCCTCTCCGGTGAGGGAAATGGAACAAGAGACCGAGGTGACAAAGGACACAGAACTCATACTCTTAAGGAAAGTATTAAAACGCCCAACCTATGGTTGTCCAAAGTTTTCCACTACTTTCTCACTCAAATGACTTCATTTGATTATTGCTTTAACTTTAAAGAACCATTAGGAGATTGTTCACTTTGTGAACGGTGTTTTTGAAAGGAATGTGGATTTAGTCATGGAATTTGTACGTGTTTCCATTCTAACATGGGGAATACATTCTCGTATGATTCTAGACCAAACTTTTCCGATTATACTCAACACGATTTTTCCACCTCCACAGTAACTCATACGAGCCAACCGCATCATACAAATTCAATGGTACGTGTTTCAAGAAACAACAATTTTTTCTTGTGCAAATTGTGGAGGTCCTCATGATAATTATCAATCTCAACCGTGGAATCAAAATTACTATGAACCTAATCCTTGTTATAGTAGTTCCGTTTGGACAATTCCAACCTCCTCAAGCATCATGTTCAAACTCCACCTCAGCCATTTCCTCAAGAATTTGTCCAGGATTTGCAAGCTTTAGTGATTGATCTTAAGAATTTTGCCCATAAACATAACCATCAAAATCAAGATCTTCATGAGAAAACCATGGGAGAATTACTATCCGAAGAACAAATAGCTCGCAATGAAAGATTACTAGCCGAAGAACAAGCAGCTAAAAGGCGTTCCCAATTTAACGAGGCTTGCATGATCGATGATGAGGATGAGGAAGATTGGGAGACGATAAAGGATGAGGTGCATATTTATAGCCTACAAAGTACCGCACATGTCCATTCTCCGCCACTTGCATACAAACCACCCTTATCTTGCCTATCTACCATAGAACCTTCGGATAATACTTTAATGGGGGACAAGCATCTTAGCACTATTCCAGAAACGGAATCAGACAAAGTAATAAAGTCTTGTGCTGAGAACCTTGTCCCAACCCCGAGTGAGTCCAAGGTATCTCCTGTTATATGTGATGTACCTTGATGATAATCCTCCTCCTCTTGACATTCTAAACGATCATGTAGATGTTCTCCATTCGACAACGATTGTACTTCTTTTGACGATTCTTTATCTTATGGAGACATTGATTATGTTGAGGAGTTACCTCTCGAGCTCGCCTGCTAGCTGAGGAGAGATTTTGATGACCTGGAAATCGAGGATGATATACTTCGTGAAAAGTTGTTCAATGTAAATCTCCTTATTTCTAAGATCGAATCATTTTGTGCTAAACCAGCTTCACCTCCTATCCCCGTTAAGGATAGTAACTCTATCTTGGAAAAGCCCGAAACATTTCCTGAACTTGAGACTTTTTCCAATGATTCTTCGAATTTGAAGTATTCCGCTTTGATGACGATCATAACAAAAGGAGAGTAGTGGCATTCCCAATTTTCATCTTTCTCTTCCTGAGTATGAGTCATTCACATTTGAATTGCTCCCTCCTTCCGAAAAGAAGTAGACATATGAGGATTTCGCCTGTGAACTCGCCACATCGATCCTCTTCCTCCGGAATTGAGGATGATCTTTTGAGGAAAATGCTCCGGATCTCTTCGTCCATGAGTAACTCATCTACCCTTGAGGATTTTAATGTGGTTGATACTTGTGTTTCATTCCTCTCCGAGGACAAAGTTTTCAAACCCGATATCTTACCTTTCAAAGGAGTTCACTCTCGTGAACTTCAAAAGTCCAAGACGGATGTTGTGACATCTAAAGTGGTGGATAAGATTTCTGAACATACGGTTAATGTTCCTCAATCTAATCTTTTGCCCACCCATCCCACCCGTTGTCATGAAATTGACACTTTGCTTTCTCATCTCGTGAGTTCTCCATGTCTTATCTCCTACGGGAGTGAAGATACCATTTTTGACCCCGGCATCTCCATTTCTCATTCTTTTGAGCCGGTTGTATCTCATCAGAGTGGAGCTTTCAACACATTCAATATTTATCCAAACCATTTGAATGAAAGTCCATGGAGATTTTCTTCCACTTGCTCCCCATGGACCAATGAATTCGTGGTCAGTCGCTAGTGACTCCTGTTAACAAAAATTAGCACTTTATGGGTGAAAACCCATGTTTCGACTTTTTCTACTTTCTAACAACTAGTGTGGGGAAATCCCTAGAGTGTGTGTTCTTGTGTGTTTGCTCATGTTTTCGTGAATCCCTTTGATCGATGATTGATGCTGCTTTTCAATCCAAACGCCCAATATCCGATCATGTTACTAACGTTTATCTGGGGATATGTTTTCAAAAAATCCTTTTAGTGAAAAATAATAGATTTCATGCACACACTTTGTTAGTGGTATTACCCTTTTCCGTTCTATAGTATCTACATAAAGGACTTTGAATATTGAGGGCAATATTCGGTTCTAAGTGTGGGGGATTCGTCAATTTGTCACATTTGTACCCTTCTCCCTAGTACCCGCTTTGACCAAAATTAAAAAAATCATGAAAAGAAGTGTTTTGCACAAAAATAAAGCGCTAATGATTCGTGTTAATGAAAGTTTAGTCTTGATTAGGTTAGAACATGGGGAATCTTGACTCTGCTAGAGTGTTGATCTAGTTGCTCTCTTAACAATTAGGCTAAGTTTTTACGAGTTGTGCAAATGAAAATGCTAAGCGTGGAGTAATTGGTTCTCTTTAGAGCTTATATAAGTAATCTATGCTTTTTCTCCCGAAGATAACTAACTCGACTAAAATACGTGCTCGTTGTCAAACTTTTGAACATTCAAATAGTCTTGTTACAACAAAATCTTTTTAAGCAAAATTGATATAGAGTCCGAGTTCAACTTTTTATTTAAATTTTTGGAAAAGCATACTTTCTTAAAACCGGAATAATGTTGCAAAATGAAAGTGAGTAATATTGCTTGAATGATGCAAAAGTAAAACGCAAGTTTAAAGTTAAAAAAAAAATAATAATAATAATAATAAAAAAGTTAAAGTGAGAAAATTGAAAAATGAAAAATATGAGTTCCTTGAATAAAAGTATTATGTTGCTTATGAATAAATGTGCGAAACTTGCTTTTTCTTAAATTTAAATCGGAAGTTGAACTAGTATTCATCAAAGTTGTTTAAAAGTTTGACTTAATTTGGAAATTCTTGAAATCAAAGACCCTAAAAGCCTCGATACTATTCTAGAGGGTGAAAACCTAGCCTCCTTAAAAGGACAAGCTGAGAAGAAAGTTGCTACATGGAGTGATCTCACCTTTGAATCTCGAATTTCTAAATCATCGTCGGTTGATATCCATTTAGGTTCAAGATTAACTTAACGGTAGCCTCGAAATCTTTGGAATCAATTCCCGCTAATTCTGGACTCGTGAGGTGTCAAAAGTTTGGTCACCTAAAACCAACGGTTTGGGATGTGCCGAGAAGAAAAGTACATGGAAAAGGCCCTTTCGATCCTTAGACTTTGAGTTTCGTGAGTTAATATTTTAGTTAAGTGGATAACAACCGTAACAAAGGTCATGGTCAAACTTTTGAAAATGAGCACACTCACTTAAATCGTATAAATTACAAGAGTAAAAAGTTAAGTCTCGAATTACATAGATTATTGATATAAGTAGTGTTGGCATTTTACAAAAACGTTTGCACAATAAGTTTAAGCTTGGTTTGAGAGTATCAAAAAGAGGACGACGATTACAATTCCTGGAGACACCCATTTTGTGTGTGAATCCGTTCCATGATGCCATTTTTTGTGAATCAAGCATGTTGTTTACTTTCAGTCTAGTTTAAATTTCTCGCATCTAATAAAAAGTCGAAACGGGGTATTCTTGGTGTTTTTGATTCTTTCATTACTTCATATGATTGGATTGCTAGGGACTAGCAATTGCCTAGTGTGGGGGATTTGATGAGTGCTTATTCACTCATCGTTTTTACCCTCCTAAGACCACAAAAATGACTAAAAACACCCAAATATGCTCAAAATATGTTACAAATTTCATGTGTGTGTTTTGTGTCTTGCAGGTACAAAAGGATTGAAAGCAGAGCGAAAACGGATAAAATCGAGCCAAAACCAGAAAAGTGCTGAAAAAGCCGGTGCCGGGAAGTGATGTTCGTTGATCAATTTAAGACATCGAAACGTTTTTGGAGTGAGTTTGGGAAAACCGCCTCAAAACCAAGCCCCGAACCCAAAATTACCAAATTACCCTTTCCTAAAATCCAAAATGATTTTGCCCTTTTTTACCAAAAATTGAAAAGTCCCTATTTTACCCCAAACCCATTTTTATAAAACTCATTTTTCTTAAAACTAATTTTTAGTTTTCAAAAAAATAATAAATAAATAAAAAATACAAAAACTTTAAAAAATCAAAAATACAAATAAAACTCTTTAAACCCTTTACTCTTTTTAACCCCTTTCATTAACCAACCTAACCCATCTCTCACCTGACCCTCGCCATTTGACCCTCCACCACAAACCAAAATTAAACCACCCTACCATCCCCTTTTCCATCCTTTTGCCTTCTTCTTTCTTCAACCTGCACACAATCAATCCTTTACCCAGTCATCACGGAACCCCAGAACAACTTCCTCTTACCCCACTCAACCTAATCCTTCCTTTCCAGGATGCCACCTTGGCAATCCTTGGTTCAAAAGGACCCCATGGACGCCCAGATTGAAAATAATTTATACCTAATTGTTGGATGGTGAAGATCAACTGAAAGAAGCACAAAAAGGAGTCTTACCGGTTTGCCCTCACGTAAGAAAAACACAAGAGAAGAAAGAAGAACCTTAGAAATTTTAGTATAAAAGGATCATTGTATGCAGTTGTAGAAGCAGTCAGTCTAGGGTTTTAGTTTCAAATTAGTTTTATAATTTTTTCTGCAGTTGTACTTTTTCTTATTCAATGAAATATTTATTTTAGTTTTCAAGTTTCTATTTCCGTTATTATGAAATAAGCACTTTAGTGCTTATTTCAAACTTGCTTCTTTAGTATTCAATTTTTGATCATTATAAGTCCATTGTAATTGTTACATCTGTTTTTTTAACAAAAGAAGTCCAAGTCTCTTAATTTAAAGTCTGTTAGGAAAACTCTAAGGGAGTGTTTGGTTTAAACTAGCAAATGGGTCAAAACATGTTTATACCCACTTTTACTGTAAAAGTCAATGTTCATTAGACTCCCTTGAGCCCATCTTAAGTGTCAAGTTATTTGAAGTCAATAAAATTGAGTCCAGTTAAAGGAATAAGGAAATTAGATTTTTTTTTGGTTTCAAAAAATGTGGCTTCTGTCAGCTTTTTAATTAAGCGGTTTAGTTAAGTTTCTATGGTGATAAAAATTTTTAAAAAATAAAAATGATAAGTTAGCTAGCTTGTTTAACTTTTGTAACAAGGAAGAAAAAATCACAAATTTTTTACTAGGTCTCACTGGTAGGTTGAAATCACTGGGTTGGACTAACAAGTGTCATGTGCAACAATCCCCAACGCCTTTTCCACAGCTGATTTCTAGCTTCATTTGATCTCCAAATTAGATGAGGTTTGCTTTTTATAAGACCCATGTAGTTCAAGCTTTATATTTTGTCCTTTTTAGGAATTTGGGACCCAATAAGTGCTTATTTTTAAGCCTCAAAGTGCCCTCAGTGCTCGCTCTCACAACCAAACAAAGCTACACACCCCTTTGTTAAGTTCTTATTGGAACTTGTTCTTAGCTTATCCAGGTTTTTATTTGACTAATAGTATAATTAGCTTAGGTTAGAGTAATCTTAACTTATTAGTGCTTATTTTACCCTATAGTGGTTATTTTATCAAGAAGTTAGACTTTGATAAGCCTCCTTTTCCCCTCTGGTTATCGCTTTTTGTAGCTTATTTTAGTTCAATAATTCATAAGTTAGCTTAATTGAGATTACATTTTGCTTATCTTGTGTATTTTCTCGCTATGTGATGCTTATTATTGTCTAAAAGGTGTTTGGCTTTGTTTCACGCCATAACTATTACAATAAGTTGTTCATATACAACTTATTTAGGTGATTTCATAAGGGTGGTGGCAACCATGCCTAATTAGTTTTTTCATGCCTAATCACCCACCAATAATATCCTTCCATCTCATCTCATACCTATCTCATACCTAACAATAGATTTTTAGTGGCAATCATGCCTAACTCATACCTCATATATATATATATATATATACGTATATATATATATACGTATATATATATATATATATATATATATTTTAATAATTATATTAAACAATTTAATAAAAACATAATATTTTATTAATACTTAAAAGAAAATTACATAATACTTATTAAAAAAAACACTAGTCATCAAGGTATGGTAAGTCTTGAGAGTCACATACCTCAGTAAGATCATAACGGAGACGGTGATGGATATTTTCGTCTAGAACTCTTGCCTATATAATTGGATTACCGCTTAGCAAAAATGATCAAGGCATTCACCTACAAAGTATACCGAATTATAAAAACTAAAACATTATAAAATACATCGAATTATAAAAAATAAAATTAACCGAATTATAAAAACTAAAAAATACCGAATTATAAAAATAACCTGATGTTCTTCGTGCCATGTTTAAGTAGTCATCGTATCTATCTGGAGGTCCAAATTGCTATGAAGGATTAATAGCCGAGCGCATTTTTGCAACGCCGTGAAACTTTTTTTCCCCTAGCATCTCCTCTTGAAACCATTCGAAATTCGCTTCAATATCACCAACAATTTTTAGAAACAAGCTTGTATTCATACGAAATCTTTCACGAAAAACATCGTGGGGAAACTTTGGGTTTTCTTCATCTAAATATTCATTCATTAGAGTTTCTAGAGTTTTTCACAAAACGGGTAACATGTCTTCGGGTTGAGCTTGTCGTGTCTTCAATGGCATCGCACGCGGCTAAATAGGTTTCTATGGTAGAACCGGTGGAATACATGTCCTCGAAAGAGTCGGATAGAAAATCTAACTCGTCCTCGGATGAAGATGTTAGGTTCTCATATTAGTAACACAAGCATCAATATAAGAAATAGAGAAGAAGAGATCGGTTGAACACGTTAAACACACACACATGTATGAATGGATAAAGGTTATGCCTAAGGTGAAGTGAAATAAAATGAACAACCAACCTTCAATGAAGGTTTACAAGAGGTATTTATAGGAGGGAACTAGGGCAACACTCCAAGTTCCCATCCTTTTACTTATTGGGCTTGGCCTAGGCTTATGGGCTTTCTACATAAGCCTAGCCTTGATTACTAACATAAAAGCATATATTAACTATTACATATGAATCACTAACACTTGAAATATGATTTAGAGATTCCAACAATCTCCCCCTAAGTGTTAGTGATGAATGAAAGAGTGATAAATGTTGTAGGTGCTGATGTAATAGTAGCTTTGACGCCTTTCCCATTTCTTTCTTGTGAGAAGAAGTGTCTTGATTCAACAATCTCCCAGTAGAGAAATTGTTTCCTTTAAAGTATTATGCTTTGACGTCTTCATTTACTTTGTTCTTTGATCTTTGTTCTTTGTGATGGTGGTGATAGTATGTTGTTGTTGTTCGTGATCAAGTCGCTTTGTTGCTCCAGTGTTCCAAGTCTTTCTTCAACATGCTCACACGCTTTTTAACGTGGATTTCAAGATTGATGAAGTTCTCTTAGTCTTTAAACTTGGTAGATTCTTTGACTTGACAAAGAATCATTCGACTTTCGTTGTCCTTTGAGAGAACTTCCATTAGTGATGTTGTTCGTATGAGCATGTGAAGAATCTCGACGATCACCCGCTCCAGAGCTTCTATAAGAAGAAAACATAAGAAAGGTTAGTAATAAGCGGATTCCGGCACTTACAAGTTCGAACTTCGAGAGTGTTAATGCAGATGTGAAAACACAACTCTAATTCTCACAAAGGCCGCTCCTCTAACCGGAGTCCCACAAGTGAGATAACACGATGTACCGAATTACATCTACAGCTCAGATGAGTCAGCCAGGTACACCGAAGCATCACCACGATCAGACCGCTTGAGACCACTAAGTAATCCACGGGAGTTACCGGTTAATTACCGCCGTGGTCTGTTGATGTTGACCCGGCAGAGTTTCCATTCAATCACCGAGGATCACATGTGTGAACCTCTCATAAATGTTCGAAGATTGCTAAGATCCTGTGAAGGACGCGATAATGTATCACTTGCGTTCTTATTGTTGAACGACAAGCGATAAAATGTCAAGTGTGCTTAAGAGATCTTTTGATGAATCTCGTGGCTCTAGACTCAATAGTGCGTTTTGGTTTTCTTGAGCGGAGACTAGGAAGAGGGTCTCCTTCTTCAATACCAAGAATCTCTAAGAGAAAGACGATAGTTTACGTAGGGTTCCCTGTGAGAATGAAACAAGCTTCTATTGAGAGAAACTTGAGTGGCTAAGAAGGTTTAGTGCATGCGCCATTGGGTCCATGACGACTTTGATCTTCAATACCTGTCATCTCGTGACAACCAAGAGCATATGAATTGAACCCGTGTCTCGCTTAAGTTGAATAATTTGAGGGTTATTTATTTTCACCCTCTTTGCTTTTCTTTTAAATTCTTCAACTCCTTCTTTCTCCGATTCTCATTTTCTCCTTTTATAATCATACCTAAGGACTTCTAAATTCTAACTATTTTGATGTCCTTTAGATCCTCCGCTCAAGATCATAGACGTTATTCCTAACCTTAATCACCTTATAACTCCATTGCCATAAAACCATTTCATGAAAGTCTCTAAGTGTTTGTTAATGAAAACCATGTTTGAACACTTCAAGAGTTTTAGATTTTCAAATACCCTCCACATGTGCTTAAGAGTTTTGACAAAAACTGCACAAAGGAGAGAAGATGCCACTTTTGAATTGATTGACTCAAGATAGACAATTCCTTGCGAGACACGATTACGTTGCATAGTTAAAGAGATACATTGTCACCTTTTAGGTGACAACTAGCTCTAATAACTACCTTGAAGATGTGGACAACCCCGAAAGGTTGTCAAACCCATCAAAGTTCATGTCTATCAAGAGCTTCTCGAATAGGTACAATTTACTTGGATAAGTCTTGGATGACAAATCTTTTCAATGTATGAATGTTTAGTTCCCGTCAATTCATGGGTTGAAGTCTTTTCACACGAGGATTCAATAGCAAAGCACAACATATTTCTTATCACATAATTTTTCTCCCCCTCAAAAATGGCATATAAATATGTTATTTTGAAGAAATGTTGAGAATAAATATGACCATTTTGAGTTTTGTGGGAAGATTACACGAATAAAAATTTGTGAACAAAGTTTTTAATCAAATACTCCCCCTCAACAAGTGATATTAATGGTTGAGGTTTTGAAAACATAAAGGAAGTACTTGTTCTTTTGAGCAAAACCTTTGAAAAAGTGAAAGGTTTGATAAGTTTTACTCAAAAGTAAGAAGCTTTCGCTCCTTTTATAAGGATTATGGCAATCAAGCTGCACCACAGGGTCCTTTCATTACAAGAACGGGTTGTACATCGTTATGTGTGCTCAAACCATTGTCATTAAATAATCACACATCCAAATCAATATGAAAATGAAACAATTTAAGGGGTACCGTGAAGTCCATCAATCTTTCCAGAATGCGAATGTATGCTGATGGCATGTGAGAGTAATCTGGATCGACCACCTACGCTCTCCAGAGTTCTGAATTGGTCCCTTATGTACAACCTTTCATCAATTCGAGTGATGATCCTCTTCACATCCCGTCTATCCTGAGAATTCCATCGCTTTGGAGACCCAATGAGTTCATGTATCGCCTTCAACCTATATGCCAAGCCGTCCCTGACCTTCTTCAATGTGTGATCCCCAAATTTGTAAAGATCTCTACACGCCATCAAGCAGCTTGCTGTAGTTCACTACGTAAACTACTCCAATGGTTTGTCGACGAGAGTGTATTGTGGAAGCTGGTTGATGTCGGACGTTCTAGCCGAGGTCCGTGAAGTTGACACGAGTCCGATACGATTCAAAGAAGTTGTAAATCTTCTACACGCCTCGATCACTATGCTTCTAACGAAGATGAGCAAGGACTTGATGTATTCACGTTGAATTTCAGTCGAGAATTGTCTCATTCGTCCCCACTTTGGCAAGATACGATCTTCAATGTCGTTGAGAGACAAGTTCAAAGTCCGCCACGTAATTCATAGTCCCTTTCATCTTGTCTTTTGACCACGATTGTCTTGAGGAAGGTGTAGTCCCATTTAGACGAAAGAGTGACATGCTTACAAAGAACGATCCCTTTATCACTATACACTTCATGTTGAGACTTTCTAACCGGCAGCCTTTTGTAGTAGATTCGCGGCTGCTCGCCAATGGTGAATACCGCACATTGCATCAATGTCATACCGTTTCACACTGTTGGAAAACATGTGGGTAGCCTTTTCTTCGATGGCTATGCATTTGAGTATATGGTCACGAACGGAAGTGTAAGTGATGTAGCATATTTCTTTGAACTTTCGCTACCGTGTAGAAGAAATTCCAAGTCTTTGTTGAAGAAGTAGCGGAATGGAATCTTAGGTTGATCCGTTGGCCAATCGTTGGTAGAGGTTTAGACCAATGGTGTAGTATGGAGGGTTGTCTCTTCCGTGAAGTCGATGTTTGCTTCAGAGTTGAGCCAATCAATGTTGTTAGACATGGCTCGTGCTATATTATCAAGGTGATATTCAACTTCAATAGCACTTTCCGAGATGTCTTTGAGTAGTTGAAATGCTTCATTCTTGATTCGTTTCAACTCTAATTTCGTCATCTTCTTCACACGGAACTTTTTTTCAAGAACTTAGCATGCTCCAACGCACGACCTTCTACCATATTTGGATCATCGCTTAGCGGAGTGGCATCAACAAGTTTAGAAAACCATTCAAACTCAGTGTCATCTTCGTCTAGCCATGAGACGACATCACCAGACGTCTTCCTTTTCTTCTTGGCCTTGATGAGAATGATGGTTTCTTTGTTAAGGCAGGAGAGGTGGGTTGTTGTTGGGGCTCAGGGACTTCCTCATCGTCACCACCAGTGTACTCGAAGTGATCATCGGTTTTCTCTGTCGAGGTGGTAACTCGAGTCCCGAGGTTTGTCGAGAAGAGCGTGGAGGAGATCGTTGTTGAGATGGAGTCCTTTGGGGTGGAGGTGGCATAGAGGAGGGTTCTCCGACTCTTTGGACGTTTAGCTCATCATCTTTATCCTTATCCTTATCTTCATCGTCTCTTGGACGTTTAGGCCTTTGAGCTTCTTCCATGCCGATTTGAGTTGGTATTCAAATGCATCAAACAATTTACTTTCAGAAGAAGTAAATGTTGCAGATCGTTTAGACATTTGAGTTACCACTGAAACTAATTCAAAGATCGGAGAATACTATAGGATCGGGCCGGTTGATTGTTACGGTCATAGGTGTTGATCTTATAGTTTGCTTGGCCAAATGCATCAGATTCAGATAGAGTTGTCTGTTGAACATTTCGTGTCACCCGGAACGGTGTCGAAGGAATTTGTGAGTGTATCTCTTGCCGCCTTCTCCAATTCCTTTTGGAAATCTCTTTGATAAACTGATTTGTTCTTTCTTTCAAAACTCGTTTATCCCTTTTGAAGAAAGTTGATTCTGCAGCGAGTTGATTCAAATTTTTGTTGGTTACATCCTTCTTCCCGCACTTGCTTGGAGCCTTTAACAATCTTTGTCTTAGCTCGATATCCAAGAGTCCGGTGGAGATGAATGAGAGGATGAATCTCGATGATGATGAGATATGAGGAGACTGGGGTCCTTTGTGGTCAGAAGTTTCTTCTTTTGAGCGCAGACTATCAAGAAGAAAATCATCATATTCAACTTCGTCATCTTTTCCGCACTTGGCCAATTTCCTCAATCTTGGCTTCATCGCCTTTTTCTTTCTCAGACTTCTCCTTTCGTGTTCCTCAAATTCATATGTGATGGTATCTTCCAATCGTTGTTGTTGTGGATCGTGGGTGGTGGTACCAGTTCCCTTATCGGGTTGATTAACCGCATCGAATTGGTATAGATAGTGCACCACCACTTGACCTCCGGGCCACGAGTTTGATCCTTTACAAATTTATCGAAGATGTTTGAGTCTCGAGGTTCTTCAATTTCATTTGATATTCTCTTTCATCATCAACTGCTTCTTCGTAACTTTCCTTATCATGCTCAAGCACGTGAGTTTTCCCTTTCCTTTATCCCGTTGACCGAGGCTTAGCTACTGTTGGAGTGTCATCGATTGCCGTTTCAGAGTAGGTGACCTCTTCGTCTGATTTAGTTTCCTCAGAGCTTTCATCCACTAGCTTTCGGTTCGTGACTTTGAATGGGAATAGGAAATGCCTTCCTTAGAGGGAACTGCCTTTGAGTGGAGGTTTCCTCTTAGGGAACTTTCTTTGACTCGCTTGTAACACTTCCTACAACGCTTCTTCTCGGTTTTCCTAGGTGTACCGACTTTTCATCGAAAGCCTACTTTGCCTTCTTCAACTGCTACCGGATACCTTTTGTATGAATAGAGTTGTTTGACTTCATCCGTTAGAAGGTGATCTGGAAACACAAGACTTTTTCTTTGTTGTAGAGTCCTTAAACTGACCGTGAGTGTAGGCTCATACAACATGGAGTGATTGTTGGGGTCATTGAGTCTCGGGATATCAGATTATACCCAAGTGCTCTTTGGATCAACAGTTTTGTATATCCGATGTATGGGATTTTGGAGCCAAGCTTTTTGAGGAATGACATCATGTCGCCCCATATCAGAGCTTCAACTTCAATGTGTTTCATGTTGACCAAAGCCCTAAAGATCTGCAGTTCCATGAGCTTGGGATGCTCATAGCCACCGCCACGCCCGAAACAGATTTGGTGATGATGATGTAGAGAGTTCTCCATGGCCGAGGAATATTCTTAAGATCCACGTATGAATGTTTTGTGATTACTCCTAAAGCTTCGTCATAACCAATGTTGATCATGAATTGCGAACGTCTTCTTTTAGTGCGGCATTGTATTCGGTTGGGTCGATGACGTGAATGAGGAGGATGATCTTAAGTCTGCAGTGTGATGGTGACTTGTTTGTCATTGGCCACCGTCCACGACATTTTGTCCTTTGATCTTTTGCATTGAATTCTAGAACCGATGAATGTAGATCTCGTGCAACTGTAGCGAATTTGTGAGCATGTTCTCGATAAGGATGATTCTTCGAATATCCACAGAATTAAGCAAGAAGACTCGAAAGGTGTGAGGGTATCAAAATCAACGCGAAGGTTGTTCTTTCCTATCTTCATCGGATAACCATGAGGGAAGATATCAAAGAACGGTGAGAACATTTGGTGCTTCCACGTTTTGCATTTGAGCGTCCATGTCGTGATCTGGAAGATATTTAGCCAAAAGAACCAACATATCGAAAGACATTATGTTAGTCAAAAGATGGTTTTATTGTCTAATTATTGAATGTGATATGTCGATGATTGTTATGAGTCCAATGTCACTTGTTTGTCCAATAGTCCAATGACGTCGTGATAAGTTTCGTGAGTTGGTTAACTTTAACTTTTAAAGTCCATGTTTTCACTTATTTTTCACAACATATTAAACGCTTAAGCTTATTAGTGACATTATTGGTTTTGTATGCTATGATTTATTTATTTACAAGTTTGCACGCGAACAATTCATAATTAGGTTAAACTAGGCTTAGGCGTAGAAATGGAAAGCTTATGCGTAAAGCAGAGTGATTATACGCGTAAACGTAAGCTTATGCGTAGGTTCTTGTCTTACGCGTAAGAAATATTACGCGTAGGAAAAGAGTGCCTTATGCGTAAAGCTTACGCTGGCGTATATGGAACCTACGCGTAAGGCTTACCGTAAGAGTCAACCTTATCGAGAGTCATCAAGCTTACGCATATCCTTCACGAGATACGCGTAGTCCCTTATGTAGAACCTTACGCCAGAACATTACGCGTAAGATTTCTTACGCGATAACATGCTACGCGTAGGTGATCCTTATCGTAGATGGCAAATACCCTTGATTCAATTTTCACGCGTAATAAACCGAAATAATTTCATTATAGCACCAATATTAACACATACATTCGTTATTTTCGGATCAAATCATGAATACTCATAAAGCAGTTACGCGTAAGAAGACTTATGCGTAAACCTAAACCCTAAGACTCAATTTTTACGAGTAAGTAATCTAGCCATAGAAATTTCACCAAAATGATTCCGATGTCTAGGATGCATATTAAGTTGTTTTATCCAGGTTTTAACATCAAACTCTAAGTGAATCAAAAACACCCAATTCATATGAACTAAAACCCGATATTTCAATTCTTTCACATTTGATGTTTCTGGGCAAGTTCTAAACATGGATATGATCAATTCATCACATAAACAACACCTTATAAGCAATTAATTAACCAGAAACACTCACACAAGAAAATACCCAATTCACGCATAAACCCTAATTTTTCAAATTCAATCAATTCGTGTTTCTGGGTGCGTTTTGATGATGGAAATGGTTTCAAAGTGATTAATTAAACATTTTGACACTATCATATTAACCAAAAATACACACCATTGATTATTTGTTCATACGCTTATGCGTAGAACACAAGATCACTCATAAATGGAAATTTAACCGTTGGATTTAGAAACGATTTAAAACCCTTGTTTGTAATCATGTTAAGAACACAAAACCACTTACAAAATGATGATCCAAAACACGGATTTGAATCTCGAATTTTAGGCGTAGGTTTTAATAGGTGAAGTATTAAATGTGGTGAATAAATGAGTTAGGTGGAAGTTTTATTAAAAATAACTTTGAGCTTTTGACACTTTCAGTCCCTCCACCTTTGCCATTTACATCCAATGCCTTTAACTTCCATTTTGGTTACCAAACGAGTGATATTTTGGAAAGAAAATTGACAACACTCCTTCTGGACTTAAGAAATAATGAAAGTTTATAAATTTTAGTCCGAGGAATGTCAGTAACCCAGAAATGTGACCACCATTATAAAAGAAACAACCGGGATAAAATAACATGCAAGTACAAGGTTTTATGAAGCTGAAAAATATTTGCTTTCTCCCCCTCAACACTTGATCTAAAAAATACTGAATTTTGAAAGATTTGAGTGTTGACGAAAGAATTTTACTTGCCACGTTAAAAGAAAGATAGATAAAAGAATATTTTTGTTGTTTTATCTGATTTTATAATTTTGTATTTTGTTTTTGAAAAATATTTACAAAAGAGGTTTTGGTGTTTGACTGGTTTTAAGAATGTTTTAAGAGTTCATCCAGCTCCTCTTGAGTCAAACACCGCATACCAATCCGGTGGACCAACTCGTTAAACCTAGTAGGAGCTAAGGCTTTAGTGAGGAGATCACCAATTGGTATTCAGGCCTCACAAAATATAATTCAACAAAGACTGCTCCACGTGGTCCTTGATGAAGTGATATCGAAGATCGATGTGCTTTGATTTTGAGTGTTGAACGGAGTTACACGAGATCGCAATAGCACTCATTGTCGCGATAGCATATCGATTCATCAAATACATAACCATAGTCTTTGAGTTGTGTTCTCATCCAAATGACTTGAGCACAACACGACGACATGGCTACATATTCGCTTCGTTGAGGACAACGATGTACAATCCTCGCTTCTTGATTGCCATGACACCAGCTTTATCACCAAGAAATTGTAATGCTCCCCGAAGTTTTTCGTGAATCTAAACATCCCGCTGCGGATCGGCGTCGAAAAGCTATTAGTTCAAAACCAGAATCCTTCGGATACCAGATTCCAAAATTAATGGTTCCCTTGATATATCGAAGGATTCTTTTAGCCTCGAGAGGTGGGTTTCGATTGGTCTCGACGATAACGGAGCAAAGATATACGCAAAAACAATATCAGCTCATGTTGTTAGATACATGAGAAACCCAATGATACTTCGGTATTTGGTAGGGTCCACCAATTTCCCATGTAAATCGGCGTCTAACTTCTTGGTATGAGCCATTGGTGTGGCATAGGTGTCACAGGTTTGCATTCCAAATTTGTTAAGAATTTCAAGGCCATATTTGGACTGACTCAAGAAAATACCACGGGGTGATTGATGAACTTGTAGTCCTAGAAAGAACGTAAGTTCACCCATCATGGATATTTCAAAATGTTTCTTCATTAGTTTTGCAAAAGCGATTGAGTACTTTTTATGTGTTGACCCAAAAATGATGTCATCCACGTAAATTTGAACAATTAAGATATGTGCCCCGTGATATTGTATGAAAAGAGTTGGGTCAACCGAAACTTTGGTAAAATTATTGGCAATGAGGAATGATGATAACTTATCGTACCACGCTCGAGGAGCTTGTTTGAGTCTGTAGAGAGCTTTGTTCAGTTTGTAGACATGGTTCGGGAACTCGGGATCAACGAACCCTTATTGGGGCCGACATATAAACCGTTCTTTTAGTTGCCCACTTAAAAGCATTTTTGACGCCCATCCAAAGACCGTTATATTCATATGAGTAACGCGAGAAAGATCCGAGCGACCTGTTTCAAGACGAGCAACCGAGCAAATGATTCTTCAAAGTCAATACCTCTTCCCCGTTTATAACCCTTAGCCACCGTGACGTGACTTGTTTCGACATGCCCTTCAAAGATCCAATTTGTTCTTCCAAATCTATTTGAGACCAATGATGTAGACGTCTGTTGGTCTTTCAACCAGTTCCCATACTTCAAGACGTTTGAATAGGTTGAGTTCTTCTTGCATGGATTCAATCCAGCTTGTCCTGTCATTGTCGTCTTTAATGTTTTTAGGTTTAGATTGGCAGACAGTAAGTGCATAAATGCAATGTTCACCGTCTGTGGAAAGACGTTGTCTTGATACGATCGGTTGATTCGGGTTGCCAATTATGTTTTCAAGAGGATGGTCTTTTGTCCAACGATGTGTAGAGGTTGATGTTGGTATTCATTGTGTAGATTTTGAGGATTCAAATGGCTTGTAGATGATTCCGCAACATCAGTGCAGCAGCTTTATTGGCAAACGGGTTAAAGAACGCATTTGGATCAAAATCTGCGGTGGGGGTACTGCTTAGAACATCATCAGTTCGCGTCGTTGGATGCGCTTGTTCAACTGTTGTTGAGAGTCAACGGTGGTGCTTCTTCAACCGTAGTTGTTGCAGCGTGTATCGGTATTAGAATATGATCGTGTGCAGCTGAAACATCGGATACACCTAGAGCACGTTCATTAATGTCATCACTAAACAAATGGAGCAAATAGCTTTTCCATTTTGACGAGTGAGTCGGGGCTTGGTTCACCGATGATAGGGTTTGAGGGAAGTTTAAACGGTTGTGACCGTGTTCCAAGTCAGTTATGCTGTAAGCCATTTCAGTAAGCTCATCAAAATTAGCATGAATCGCTTCCATAACCTGCTTTGTAAACGATTCTAGATCCGGTAACCTTTAGAGTTCTCATAGTATCCAATAAAGACTCCAATGTCAACTTTGGCTTTGAGCTTTCCAAAGTCATCACGATCATTATTTGGATAGCAAAGGGATCCAAATACATGAAAGTGTTTGAGGTTCGGTTTACTGCTGTGTAGAAGCTCAAAAGGTGTTTTGTTATGGCGTTTTGTAATCATTGAACGGTTCGAGTGTAGCATGCGCGTTGAGACGACCTCAATGCCACAAGTAATCTGGAAGTTTAGCATTGATTAACATCGTTAGCGGCTTCCACTAACGCATTTGTCTTTCAACCACTCCGTTTTGTTCTGGTGTTCGTGCAATTGATGTTTGATGCTCAATTCCTACTTTCTCATAATATTCCCGAAGAGTTTGATTCACAAATTCACCTTTGTCGGCTCAATTTGTCCGACGGGTTCTGAAATGAATTTGAATTTTCGAGAAAGGTGATGATCATCTCGTGGAGCTTGATCTTTACTTCGAAGAAAATAAACCCAAGTCCATCGGGAGAAGTCATCGAAAATTACCAAGATGTAGCGTTTGCCACTAATCGCTTGCACGCATTGGGCCACACAATCCATGTGAAGAAGATGAAGCACATGCCGAGAATTTGAAGTGTTCCACCTTTGAAGGAAAATGAGAACGAGTGCTTTTCCCTTGTTCACAAGCCGAGCATAGGTGATCTTTAGAATACCGTAATCTCAGGAGACCTTCAACAAGTTTGTGTCGAGCAAGGTTGGTGATGGTTTGAAAGTTTAAATGTGAGAGACGACGTGCGCCATAGCCAAGATTTTGTAGATGTAGCCTTGAGAGTAGGCATTAATGGGAGATGAAGCAACCATGTCTTGCATTGATATTGTGTACTGCACTAGAATTGCGAGATGCATAAGATCGTTTCCTAGTAGATCACGAATGAAACAAGTTTTCTCCCGAAAAGCAACTTCCAAATCTCCATCACATTATTGACCGAAAAAAAGAGATTGTGAGAGGCCTTACACATACTAAACCCCCTAATTTCGATATTGCCATTGATATAATCTCCGTAGCCCATGATAGCGCGAAAATTGATCATTCCGAATCGACAGCCAATGAACTTTGCAATAAAGTTTGATAACAGTTTAAGATTGCACAGTGTCGGGAACATCCGCTATCAACAATCAAAGGATGATCTCAGACACCTGCATTACACACGCACGATAATGCATGGAATAGAAGTAGATGTGGAACCCGAAGAGTTAGAGGGTTCCAAGCGTTATGTTAGAAATACACACATCCATGATTTTAGGTATCCAGTTAAATCCTAGTGTATTATGTATCCATTTCTGCCATCTCCAACTAGTCTTAGCTTTATTCTTAGTGAATGCACTAGGTGGTACTAAAGTCCTGGAGGTGATACTGAGCTATAGGGACCTCAATGCGTTCTTAGAATCTAAAGAGTTGCGGTTTACCGCACAGACTTAGAAGCATTAGTGGGCCTAGAGGTATCCGGTCTTAGGATTCCTAAACGAGACAAGATAGCTCTAGCAACACATTTGTCATGACACTCAGAAAGCATACTTTTACGACAAATAACACAAGAAGCATCTCGACTCAATATCAAAAGTACTTAAAGGTTTAGCATTCGTTACAACACTTTTTCCATTACATTTGTCGGACGCAATATCTAAAGTGGGTGCAACTTGGGTCTTATTCAAAGTCCTAGGGTATTCTTCTTATCAGACATTCTTTATTGTTCTTTTCTTAGGTCGCAACTTCCTATTCTTCCTTGTATTGCCCCTAGGTCGTAGTGCGGACGCTTGGAAAAGAGGCAACTATTCTTGTTTCAGTAGAGGGAAGCACATTAGTATCTTGTGATTTATCAAGAGGCATTGGGTTGACGCTAAGTGTTAGAGGTGCAATTTTCTTAATGATGCTAGGCTGAACTTGTTCATACTTTCCTAACATTTCCTTAACTTAATGATAGTGTGCACCAAATCTTGATTTTCGAACTAAGATTTTAAAAGTTCATGACTTTTTTAGTGTGTGCAAGATAATGATCAAGTTCGTTTGATGCTTCATCATGAGTCTTTTTGAGTAAATCAAATATGACACCATATTCTTTTTTAACTTTTGCAAGTTCTTGTTCATATTTTGAGAGTTGACATTTCAAAGACACGTTTTGATCATCCAGTTGCTCAAGTTTTGGATTAAACGTTTTGGAATGCAATCGTCGATTTTGTTTTGAAAAGCAAGTTCACGATTGTGACAATCTTTTTGACACCATTGAAGACGACGTTTTGCATTTGAAAGCTCGCTTAACAATCGCTCATTTTCAACTTTTAAAGACTTGATCTCATGCACATTATCAATATTCTCAATAATTTCAACAATCAATCGGCAGAGATATTATCGATGCATATGCAATGAATGAAACAATACAACATTATGGATATCGCCATGATAACATCTTTCAATAGTCGATCAACATCTTTTCTCAACAGTTTCTTTTTACGTTTAGTATTTGAAATCGATGTTTGCTTTTTCCCTCGAAAACTGCTTTCATGAGACCAAGTTCCTTGTGAAAATCCCTTTCTCAATATAGTGCACAAGATTTCAAATTTTTTACATGGGGTAAAATTCTTTTCTCAATAATATCTTTGTTCTCGCCATTGGCGATTGAAAATGTTGAACTTTTATTTCAGAATGAAATTCAATCTCACGTTCCAAAATTTTGAGGTCGGATAAGAAAGTGTCAAAATATTTGATAACGCGACAACTTTCTGCTTTAGTTTTAACTTCACTAAGTGAGGGTAAAGGACCATTAATTTGTGCACCATTGTGTTGGGGACTAACTTCGAACCGTGTGATAACCAAAGTTTTGCTAGAAGTATCTTGTTGTGTGACAAAAGTTACGGCTTTTGAATAGTTAAATGGTTTGTTATAAACGATATTTTCCATTTTGAGACCGACTCGTCATCAGCATCTAATTCCTCCATGCGATTATATTCAACAACAATCATAATTGAATTATCAATTCTATGTTCTGCCCAGGAACTTCGGATTTGGTTTGAATGCTCGCTTGAAAACTTAGGTTTTAATCGAAGAATCGTCCATATCCATTTGGATTTGGTTTGAAAGCAAACTTTTGAATCGTTGTGATTGATTCACCATGTTTATAAACAACATTTCAAAACTCTTTGATTTTGTTTTGTAAGTCAACAATTTCTTCAAGATAGTTATCTATTCGTTTCGTGGAAGGCTTTTGTACTGTGAGAACTATTTTGACAAGTTAACAACTCAAATTGGCTTTTTGAGTTTCCAAGATAAGAGCGTTAATTTGCTGTTTATGTTCATGTTTCAGTTGTTCTATTTGAGACAACAAAGCATTCTTCGAAGCAGCTAGATCACTGATTGGGTCCAAACCGTCAAGTATTCTCACACAAGCTAGCCACTTGTGAATGACCAACCGTAAGAAACTCAAAACAGTTCACACACCAAATGCAATTTAGATCGAGGAATATAGAATTCCTCGGTCGTTAAGTCCCACGGAGGATGAATTGGTGTTAAACAACTTCAGATGTCGAATAATCACTAAGGATAGTGATCAATAAGGTTTTTGAGAAATTTATACCTAAAGAAAAGATTAATAAATTACAGGGGCTTAAATACAAATTAAAGGAAATTAAAAAGTTAAAATATATTAAATAAACGCTATCACTATTTTTACAATGATGTTTTTGTGATTTTATAAAATAAAATAACTTAAATAAACTATTTTAATTGAAACGTAAACTAAAATTACCTAAAAACGTGACTTAAAATGAAAACGAAATGCGTTATTTCTAAAATTACGCGATGCGCAAGCAAAAACGTAAAATTTGTGAAATAAAAGGCCTACGAGTGTAAAACCAATTTTCTTGCGTACTATATGATAAAAGAAAATTTTAGAAAAAAGATTTATATTTTTTAGACTTTTATATTTTTTTTTATGAATTAAATAAGATTTTACACTAATTAAATGTTTAAAAATACTAAAACTATTTAGAAAAATCTGAATTTTTTTTATAAAATACTTAATACTATTACAAAGCTAGGAAAAATACAAATGTTGAAAAAGCTTATTTAAATAAGCTGTAAATAAGCTACTTTACACGTATAAGCTAATTGGAACAAGAAAGGTTAAGTATTTAATGTTGCAAACCATGACAAGAAAGACCCAAGGGCGCAGTCTATCCAGGTACAACACTATCACTCTCATAAAGGTGGGAGGTCTCAGGTTCGAGCCTGCCTCCCCACCTTTTTTTGCAAAACATTTTTTTTTCGATTTTTTAATTTTTATTTTACAAACTAATTAAGTACATTAAGATAAGTAATTTTTATAACTGGAACTTTTTCTAAAAACTACCAATAAGCACAGATTGAGCTTATTTTTATCAACAGTTATACAAGAAATAGAAATAAGTACAAGATTAAGCTAAATGACTAATAAGCTAGTGAATAAGCAAAATTTGAATGAAAATAAGCTTAACAACTGTTAAAGAGCTAAAATGAAAACTGAATAAGCAAAATGACTCTAAATAAGCACTAAATAAGCTCTGAATAAACATGAATCTTCATTGGAGTACAGGACACTGTTGAGTTACTAGGCACCTTTGAGCTTATTTTTAAGCACCTAAATAAGCTAGGAAATGAAAAGTATCACTGGCACTAACAAGTATACCTACTAAGCTTTCCAAAAAGCTAAATTGTAAAGTTTTGATTTCACTTATAAGCTTGTGACAAGCTTTTGAAAAAGCTGAAAAACACTGTTCTATTGTTATACTGAGTAAAATGGACAGAATAAAAAGCATATAGCAGGCTTATTAAAGAAGCTAAAAAATGAGAAATAAGAACTGAACTAGAGATATGAGTTGATAAGCTATCCTAAAAGCTAAATTACATAGGCTTAAGAGTACTAAATAGCTTTTGAGAAGCTTGTGAAAAAGCTTCTAACACTTGTGCACAGAGCACTTTTCAGAAAATGTATCTAAAACAAGCTGGACAATAAGCACTTTATAAGCTAGGAAATGGTAAACTAATATTTTTCTATTTTATTAAAGCAACTAAATATTACTATCCCAAAAGGATTTGAGCTAAAACTTAGTAATGAATCCTATATAAAATTATACATTTTATTCAAAACCATATAAGAAATTTGACTTTATGAAAACAGATGAGATTTTTGAATTTTATGAGACTTGAATCCAATTTGTTAACTAAGAATGTTGTAATAAACTATACTAAAGCTAAAAGAAGCTACTCTAATGAATTCTAAACACAAATCAAGCTAATGTCCTATAAATTTACAACCTGGATAAGAACATTAGAAGATTTTACTTGATTTTGACTTTTAACTAATGAGCTTGGTTTTAAGGACTGACTGGTTATTTGAACTAGAGTTACATGAAGCAATAACAAGCTATGACAATTATGCCTTATAACACAGTTTTTACAACTAAACCAAACAACACTAATATGGACTGTTTTGAGACTTTAAAGACTAAAACAAGTTTTTAAACTAACAAATCTATTTATTAACTGATATTATCTATAATAAGACAGATTTAAGCTAAAATTAACAAAGGAATAATACTTATACTAAGAAATTAAAATTTCAAGGAAATTGCTTACAATTTGGAATTCAAGCATAAATCAGAGAACCAATGACTGAGATCACACCCTATGGCTTCCCAAGAAGCTCTAAACCAAGAGTAATCCAAGAATCACCCTGCTTCAACCTCTGGTATCTGTTCCACTTGATTTTTGATTTTTAATCTATTTTTGAGTATTTTTGTGATTTATCTGTTTTTGATTCTAAACTGATTTTTTAAGGTTTCTAAAAGCTTAGATAAGCTTTATAGGAGCTTATGTTGACTTATCAGTCCAATACAACATCTACAAACAACAGTGGAACATTCATGAGATTTTGAATAAGTAAAATTTGCATAAACTTGAAATGAGATTAAAACTTGAAATTAGTCACTGGAAAAGATTCAAATACACTAAAGATACTTAAACAAAGTTCTTAAAAGCTTAAAATTACACTAAGAAGCTTAAAATAAAAAAACGACATACATTAAACTAATCTACACTACTTGGTTTTCTCCTCCGCTTTTCTCTCTTTATAGGCTTTTTAGATTCCCACATGCTTCAGTAAATCCCACACCATTGGATCTCGAACTTATCTCAGCCTTTGATTTGCTTTTGGCGCCAAAAAGTCTTCAAGGTTTTTCTTCAATTAAAGCTTTTGGATGGATGTGGAGGTGTTAAAGAGAATTATCCAGCTTGGTGAAATGAGGTGGAAATGTTAAAATGAGAAACCATGGTGGTTTTGATAGTGTCCGTTTGGCGGATTAGTGTGAGAGATAAACAAAGTGAAGTGGTTTTGGCGGTTTTGAATTTGAACGGGTATTAATAATTAAGTGGGAGTTGGTGTGTTGTAAGTTGGGCCAGTGATATGGGTTTGGGTTTGGGTTAAATACAAAGGGGTCCTTTTAATTGCTTTGAAATATAAGCCCAAGGACCATTCATGTAATTTTCTGTTTATCAAGGACCAAACTGTAACATTTATAAAGTTAATACAAGGGCCTATTATGCCAAATATGATAAACCAAGGATCATACCTGTAATTATTTTCTATTTTTAAATGTCTAAGGACCAAAACTGTCAAGTTTGAAACTTGAGGGACCAAATATGTAATTTTCCATAAGTTTACCATAAGGACCAATGATGTCATTTATGAATAGTACAAGGTTAAAATTTGATAATTTTCACTTTTTAAATTAACCAAGGACTATATTTGACATTTTCCAAACTTGAGGGACTAAAGTTGTCATTTTGTAAATTTTAAACTTTAAAAGGTTTATTTTGACAACTTTTGAATCCTATGGACCTTAAATGACATTTTACAAGTTTTTGAATTACCAGGGACTAATTTTGACAACTTTTGAAACTTGGGGACTAAATCAACCAATTATGCAAACTTGATACGTTTTTCATCTGATTTTGATATTTTTGCATTTAAAACACATAAACACTTATTTGTGATATTTTCATCATTTTGATGCATTTCAGAGTGTTTTCAGATGTTTTTGCAGTCTAGATGGTACAAAAATGATGAGTATTTAGACACTCATCAATCACGCATCTGTCGTTCTAATGATTGTTGGTTTTGATGAGATTTAGCAAAAGCGGCTTCAAAACCTTTTTCACGGTTTTCTTGAGTTTTGAAAAAATTGAGTTACCGTTTTAAGCATTCAATATCCCTGGTTAACAGTTCATTTTTACTATGTAATTTCTGATTTAATGCATAACATTCATCCATTCGGGATTGTTGGTCTTTACGTAAAAGATCAATATCTGGACTAGGCAAAAGTTTAGCGTGTTCAACGTGAGTCACAACATGATCACTATTCAGATCCTCAAGTATAACCACGGAGTCAATTTGATTATCAAAGGTAACCATAAGATAATCTTGATCATCAAATGTAACTACGGGTCTAGTTGAGAATCGCGAGAATGAGATGTGACGACTCATTTTGAACATTCGAAGCCTCGCCGGATTCGACATCGCGGAGATATTAGATCGAGATGAATATGGTTTGTTCAGGTACGATACAAGCCATCGTGTCATACACTGGGCCTGTGTCACTCATGTGTATCTCATGCATATTAGCCATCAACATAACTGCTGCATTGGCCTGCAAGTCCTCCATATCATCATCAAAATCTGCATCTGCCATAAAGCTCTGTTCCTTGTTGGTAAGAGTTCCACCAGCTTCATCCTTGAGAGCCAAGAGCAAAGCCTCTTTGAAATAAGCACTGCCTCTTGTTCTCGGCTTAGGACATGCATTAGCCAAATGACCCTTCTCATTACAGTTATAACAACGAAGACCATTAACCCCATTCCGAGCATTCCCCTGTTCAACCACTTGAGCACTTTGTTGTTGCGGAGCACCCATGTTATTCCTTCCCATAGCATTAAACCCTTGACCACCTCCCATCTGACGAACATTACCATGATTCTGAACTTCAACTCTTCCATTGTTAACCACAGCCTGATTCCTTGTGTTGGATGAGGTACGAATGCGATTGTTGGATTTGTTGGAATATCGGCCGAAGGCTCTAGCAATCATGACAAATCCTTGCTGCAGGGCATCAAAAGCTTCAGTATCCTCATTTGATTCACTATAAAGTGCTTGATCAATGTTGTTGTTGTACGGAACCAATTGATTTTCTTGAGATTGTTGCTGTGACGGATTATATGGTGTAATTGTTGCAGTTGGTTGAGGAGCGGGTTGAGGAGGAACACTAGTTTGAGCCCACAAAGCAAGTTGTTGATTGTCCGGAAGTGACTGTGGAGCCCGGAGTCCATGGATAGCCCTTTCTTTGTCAACTTCTTTTTGGTGAGGCTTCAAATAGTCGTACAACAATCCGTATGTAGCATGATGAAGATTCTTAGCTTGACGAGAAAAATAACATACTTCTCCCATTTCGGACCAAGACTACTTAGGAACTTAGTGTTGACAACAATTCGTGGCATGATGATATTGTGTTTGTCCAAATCATTGATGATGTCTGAAAAGCGATGATGATATGACTCTAATGTCTCTCCGGGTTCAATCATGAAGTGTTCATAAGCCAAGTAGATTTTGGATTCCTTGTCTTCCTGATTGAGTGTTGTGCCTTCCATAAGAAGATGAATATGTTCCCACATTGCTTTAGCGGTCTTTTGAGCATCAACACTTCGAAGGATCGGATTGGGTAATCCCAAAAGGATGTATTGCATTGCTAGTTCATCGGATTCAAAATGTAGAAGTTCATCACCTGTGAGGTCTGAGACAGTTGCAATGTTGGTGACAGAATCTCTTGGTGGATTGGCATTAGGATCTACGGGTGTGACAACAAGAGGCATCCGAAATGGACCTTCCAAGATAACCTTCTTTAAGAACTTTCCATGTGGCTTCTTTAGATCACAAAACCTAAAGAACCTTATCACTCATTGATCATAATTTCCAGGAGTGAGCATTGGAGGTCTATCAAGTGAGCCAGCTTCATGAATTGATTGTTGGCTACTTAATGCTTCACACATCTTGCCAAACCATGTCGGTTCCTTCATAGTATTCCTGGATGGATGTTGATTGTAGAAGTTTGTGTAAGGTTGTACTTGAAGACTAGGTGGTGGTTGAACCATTTGTGGTTGTGGAATTGCTCCAAGTTGTGGAGTATGTTGTTGATTAAATTGTTGTTGATAAATTTGTTGTTGATGATTAAATTGTTGATGTTGTGGACTTAGTTGTTGTTGTTGTTGTTGATTATAAGTGTAAGGAAAATAGCTAGAGTATGGTGGTTGTGACATGTTGAAAACTTGTGTTGTTAAATGGATCTTTGTAGTCGAATGAAACGATGTTGATGAAGTATCCTTAGGCGTAGAAATCACATAAAGGGAAGGTAACACTTACGCGTAAAAACACCAAACTTACGCGTAGCAGCAATAGTTATGCGTAGGATTAGCTTACCCGTAAGATATGAGAAACACTAAGGTTACACGTAAACAGAAAGTTAGGCGTAGAAAACTTAGGCGTAGGATTAGCTTATGCGTAAGACAAGGCTTAGGCATAAGAATAATCTTATGCTTAAATAGTTCTACGCGTAAGCTTAAGCTTATGCGTAAAATTAGGGTTTTGCCCAAAAGATCTTTTACACTATCACAGTGTAAAGGATATCCAAAGTCGAAATGTTTTCAGGCTTATCCAAGCAAGAAAACACTGAGTAAACCACGAAAACTGAAGATCAAACTAAGGATGAGTTACGCGTAAGATTAGGGTTTTCTTACGCGTAAAAATACCTAAAACCGATTTAACCGATGTTTCCAAACCGCATTTTTGTGATGCAACAGCTTCAATATCACCAAAATAACACAAAAGTGTGAAACTTGATGATCCAAAACTTGTAAACACGTTATGCGTAGAAATGAACCCACGCTTAAAACCAAGCTTAAAAAACAATGATCCACACGTAAAGTTTGAAACTTTTTGCCAAAAACAGATATTTTAACACCTTAAAACGTTGAAAGTACAAGAATCTTAGATTGAAACATGTAAAAAATGAGTTTTTAAGCATGACCAAGTTTGGAACCGTATGTTACGCGTAAGACCAAAACTTACTTCAAAAACAATACCGATTCACCCAACTATTTGGCGATTGATACCACTGTTAGGTTCTCATATTAGTAACATAAGCATCAATATAAGAAATAGAGAAGAAGAGATCGGTTGAACACGTTAAACACACACACACGTATGAATGGATAAAGGTTATGCGTAAGGTGAAGTGAAATAAAATGAACAACGAACCTTCAATGAAGGTTTACAAGAGGTATTTATAGGAGGGAACTAGGGCAACACTCCAAGTTCCCATCCTTTTTGTTAGCCTTAATAGTTTTTATTAGAAGTGATGGTCATTCACATTTAGGAACTTTGTAACGTGTGTTAGATATCGTGCTAGAATAGTCAAAGGGCTCGTGGATTGGGCTAAGCTAAATGGTTAGACGTTTAGTTAAGTTAGCCTTGTATAAGTTCATGTAACTCAATCCATGTCCAAGCCCATCTCACGGCCCATGGCCAAGCCTTAGGGCATCCTTTGTCTTGTACTATAAATACCCCTCAAGTATGTCATTTGAGGGGTGTGCTTGAGTGTGTGTATGTGTGTTTTCCTTGAAGCAATATACATCTTATTGTTTTCATCTTCTTTCCTTTATCTCTCTAAATACATACACGAGTTACACATCTTAAGTCACCATCTCATCTTTCTTTCTTTCTTATTTACGCATATTGTGTTTGGTTTCACGTGTTCTTCTTGTGGTATAAGTGTTGGGTTTGTGATAAGGTTGATATATCTTAGGTCCTACAATTGGTATCAATCGCCTAACAATGGTTTAGGAGTGTTTGTGTTTGTTTTGAAGTTTTGGTAAGATACGCGTTAAGCTCACGTTTTACATCTTTGATACGCATAAAGCTTTAATTTTTGCACTTAAAAATTCAAGATTCTTGTGGTTTAAGGTTTATTTGGTGCTAAAGTTTCAGTTTTTTGCAAAAAGTTTGAAGCTTTACGCGTTTTGGTTAAGTTTTAAACTCGTATTTGGTTCTTTGGTCATTTCTACTCGTAACTTTTCTAAGCACTTTGGGTGAAAAAGATCAACATTTTTGGGTTATTCGAGTGTTTTAAGGATATCTCGTGCAAGAGAAATCGTTTGAATCGTTGGAAATTTTTTACGAGTAGGTCAAAACCCTAGTTCTACTCGTAAGAAAGTCAACTACGAATAAGGTCCTACTCATAACTTTTTGGTGCAGATTCTTCGAGCTTTAACGGTTACTCAGTGCTTCCTCACTTGGATAAGTGTGTGGAACACTTCGACTTGTGGATATCCCTTACGCTGTGACAATGTAAAGGATTTTTGGTTTTTAACCTAAGTTTACGCATAAGCATAAACTCTTACGAGTAGAACTCTACGCATAAGATCACACTTACGCGTAAGGTTTTACGACTAAGTTTTTTTGTCTACGCATAAACTCTCACTATCACTCCCCATATCTCATTCAATTCAAAGACTCAAAAAGAAAAATTTCAACATCTCAGATTCGGACTCATTTTCTTTGCAATCTTATAGATTGTCTCCATTGAATCCGTTATCCTCACTGAACGTGTTTGAAGGCAGCGCCTCTTGTTAATATCCGAATATGTAAGTAATGAAAATAACTATTACGTTATTTCATCCCTTTGATTCGTTCATTGAAAAATAAAAAACGAAAACACAAACTCAATATACAACCTACCCGAGACCCTTTTTCAAGGATCTTGAAGCCGTTAAAACATGTCACTGATTCAAGATAATCGAGCTTATTGTCTTTGCCACGGATTAGGAAGGGTTTGTTGTTTGTTTTTTATATTGCTTGAGATGAAGTATTGTTTTGAGTGTGAGATGGAAAGAAGACGTGTTGCGTTTTTCTTATTCCCAGATCTGCTTTGGGAGAGAATATGTTTAAGTTGGAGGCGTATTTTTCTCAAGTGGGACTTTAGGTTTAGGTAAATAATTGTGATAAGTTTCATTTTATATCCGAGTGATATAATATGAGATGGATCGGGTTTTTTAAGTCTTTGTAATAGGCCGAACGGTATTGATTCGGGCCTTGTCACTGTTTGGGCTTCATTGGATTTGGGATGATGGTTGTCAAGATCACATGGACCTTACTCTCTTGCTAAACGGTGCACTATGTTATTCAAATTTTTTTCCCAAAAAATTTGGATTCATTAGTTTTATTTTATTTGGATAAAGAGTATTATTGGTATGGTATATATTTTCACGGAGGATACTACGTTCACGGCTAAAGTTTTTCGATGAATTTTAATGTGACCACGGAGATGACTCTTCATTATTTATTTGGGTCTGAAGTGACGTTTGACGGGCGAGTTTAATTATTTCATCTTCTTTCGTTCTTCCCTTACGCGAAGATGACTTGTCTGGGCAAATTTATTGAGTGTGATGAAGACTTGCTATCTAGTTACTTTTGTGATTCTTTCTCTCTTAACCCACAAAGTAGCTATCACTTCGGTGTCTCACGTAGTTGAGGATACACCAAGAGGTTTTGTACATTGGGTACACCGTTCTTTTTCACAAGGATAGTACAAGCTTAAGTAATCAGTCCGGTAGATTTGACTTCATTCTCAAGTTCGTCATATTGGGTTATCTTCATATGTGGTTACTACGCATGACAACGTTGAATTTTGATACAAGGGGTTGAAATGAGTTAGACAACTTTAAATGGTATTGTTCATCGACATCTTCTCACGGGCTGATATGATTTATGCTAGAATGCTTCTAGTTAATGCTTCATGTATTAATTGTATGCTGATTCCGATAAATCGTAACCATCAAGGGAGAGAAATGTGTACATCGGGGACGCACAACAAGTTCACGTGATCGGGCTTAATGGTTTATCTAATGATTTTTGTCAGAAATTGGTTGATTCTATATCCTTCTCTCGTCTATTTCTACGAACTTCTTCCTTATCTACCTTCAGCAATTTTCGGCAACAAATTCAAGATGATCGTGGTTCAACTTGTTACTCGGTGTTATATTTCATGTGTACATTATGGGCTGATTTGATATATGAAAGATAACTGGAATGCATTTGGTGAGATGAAGATGTTGATATATTATTCCCCCGAATGGACAATCTTGAAGAAGGTCGAGTCGACAGTCTTTTCTACTTTTTCCGCTGCGTGTTAGAAGACTAAAGACGGTTCTAATTTAATTTTCAAAAGACTTCTTCGAATTCAGAAATTCATCGAAAGGTTGTCGGTTTGGGGAGAGCACTAATTAGGGGAGAGCAAAAGGTCGATTTAATCCCTAATTAGATTTGCTCGCATTGTTCTTCAAGCAAGTAAAGAGATGGCAGCTGAGAAGATTCATGAAGTTCAAAGACTGTGAAGACACTCTTGGAGCTGCTGCGCTTATGCCTTGTATTCAATTTTGCTTGTAGGGAACATTGTAAGCAACTCCCGTATGACATCACTTGGGGAGAGATTGTTAGCCTCGCTAAAGTGAAGTCATTACGGGAATTGCATTAGTTTCTTTCTTTACTTATTCACAAGGACTAGTTTAGTCAATAGTGCTAAGTTAGGCTTGTTGAAGTAGAAATACCCCTCCTAGTCCCAACTAGGAGGGTAGGAAGTTCATATTTTGTAAAGAAGTGTGTGTGGTTTCTTCTTCTTCTATCTAGAAACACACACATCTTCCCCTTTTCTATCTAATACAATAACCATGTCTTTCTTATTCTTAGAGCTTCCCCGACCCCCCGAACCACATAAATCACTAGTATTTTCGGTCCTACACTTTTACTTATTGGGCTTGGCCTAGGCTTATGGGCTTTCTACATAAGCCTAGCCTTGATTACTAACATAAAAGCCATATTAAGCTAACTATTACATATGAATCACTAACACTTGAAATATGGTTTAGGAGTGATTCCAACAGAAGAAGATGAAGATGAAGATGAAGATGAATCTATTTTGTTTGTGAAATAGAAATGTTTTTCTTTGAGTAAAAATAGACATGTTTTTGTGTGTGAAATAATGTTAAATGAGTAGTGTTTAAATAGGTAAAAAAAAAGCAATTTTTTTAATGCAAGTTAACGGCTATATTGACTAGCCTAACGGCTAGTTCTTGTTGATGTAGAATCTGCAAAGAATGCCGAATTTGGTCCAATTCATACCACACTGAATGATGCCTAGGAGGAGGCAATGGGCATGCCGATCGGCATGCATGATGCCTAATCCATGCCTAAGAGTGTTGCCAGTCCCCTAAGAAAAGTTTTTGTAAAATTGTCTTATTTCGATCTTCCCTTTGAGCCCAAATAGCAAAATTGAAAAACAAATTGCAAAAATCTGGCATGGTTGGGATTCGAAACCATGCAACCCAGCTCACACACACACACGTTTACCATATGCCCTTGGGACTTGTCCTGGGGGTATGATGCAAAATCAATCATTTAAGTACACTTGAGCAGTTTGTATTAATAAGCTTTTTTAACTTAATTTCAGCTTATTTTCCAAAGCAACACCCAACTTTTTTAATTTCCTTAGGACTAATATAATCTCAGGCATTTTTATAATTTTCTCATATTTTTGTAAAATCATTTAGTATTTTTTTAGAATTTAATTTAGTTTTAATTTTAGTTAATTTATAATAAATAATTTAAAAGTCAAAAAAATATCCGGCTTTTTTCTAAAATTATTTTTGATCATTTAGAATGTAGGAAAATTAGTTTTGCACCCGTAGCCCTTGATTTGCAAATTTTTCACTTTTATGGCCCGGGGGCGTTCACGGTGTTTCGCGTTTTTATGTTTTAGCACCGTAGGACATAATTTAGCATCGTTTTATTGTTTCTTATGCTTATTAGTAATAAATTAGTGTTTACCTTGTTTTACGTGTTTAATTTTCATTCACGTGCTTTAATTTTTAGAAAACGTAATCAAAAACTTAAAATCATGTTAGTTATCACTATTTTTATTTTTTTTACAAAAAAAAAAAAAAAAAAAAATCCTCAAAATCATTGAAAACCAATTCAAGTTCAAATTACGAAACTCAACGAATCCTTCCATTCACTCCTCGTTGGGGCACGACCCGGGTATCACATGCCCGGTATCACATATATCACATTCGTGAGATTTGGCACGTTAACCCTTTTCCTAAAAGGTTGATTTGTCGAATCTCGCGTTTCACTTGATATTTTGATATTTGTGTTATATATATACCTTTCACAACAAATCAAATTTTGTTCTCTATAACCTTGGCTCTGATACAAATTTGTAACACCCCCAAATCTCGGTACAGCGGAAGACTTAAACAAGTTTTCAGGGTGTTAGTGGATTGGTACATCACACAAGTATAGCAAACGAGATAGTCATAATTATAGTTCAAAACCAATCCCATAATTAATTATCCAAATACAATCATTCCAAAATAGTCAAATATAAGGCCCAACATAGATTATAAAATAGGTCCACATAATATTATCAGATTTTAAATATGATCCTTCAACCATGTATCATTGCCAAGCCTCCACAGAACGAACATTCCAAACATCAACTTAGTTACCTGAGAAAACATGCTAAAAGGTCAGCTAACGCTGGTGAGTTCATAGGTTTAAGTATAAATTCAATAGTGGACATGTAAGAGTTTATTTGCTATGCAAGACTAAGATAGATACATAATAACCATACCAATCACACACCAACAACACAAAGAAGATCACAGCAGGGCCCCCTCTCTAGCCAGACACGAGCGAAGCCTAGAACAAATGCTACCCTTGACTAGGTCGGAGTAGATATCTATTCTTAGCTAGGCAACAGTGTCATAGCAAATGATTGCTACCCTAGACTAAGGCAACATCTACCACATATCTATCTAAACTAGTCAACACATAAGCAAATCAAAAGATTTTAAGAAGGTCCAAAAGAGTAGCATGATTTCTCACTCCAATTTAGTTAAAACATAGATAAAAGTGGGGCTATGAAACTCACCTCAAATAAGCAAAGCTCAAACAAACACTAGCAACACAGATAACAGCTAACTCGGCTCAGCAACTACTGACTCGGCACAACCTATAATATAAACCAATTCTTAATATATATTCGAAACTTCAATATTATCTACCCCGAATATATTCCAATTCTTATCTCCAAAAATGTCTCGTTTCACCATTTAGTTACTAGCGTTTGGTATCATCGTGTGTGTGGTATCGACCCGACAAGACACCATGAATGCACTCAATTGACCACAATGCGACTCATAACGATAAAATGAGACGTCTAAGCGATAAGCTTTATAGTTTAATAAGTTTCAGAATAAATTGTTAGATCTTATCGAATTCATCAACTCGATAAACTCAACCATTTATTCACGTCGCTTATTATCCCAAAAACCAATCACATCCTAACGAGTCATAAGGATAATTCACCCAATCACATCCCAAAAACCAATCGCTTATTAGATTCTTCAACCTAATAAGTCCGCTATCCACGTGGATTGATGTTATTAATGTTAGGTCATCCGTAACCCAGGCACAACACATAAATGGTATTAAATACTCATAAATGGCACATTTCGATAAACGTGCCCTCGAAACATTTAATAACTCATTAATTACAAAATATTTCTATTTTTAGATATTAGTTTCCTTTTAAAACATCGAATAACAAGGCGAGTCTTGTTATTGAATATTTAGTATAAAAACCATTTATTATCTATATTTTCTAGTTTTATTTACTTGTTTATATATATTACGTCAAGTTTCAATATAAGTTTCGAGTCATTATCCGTTTCGAGTTCACAAGTCCGAGTCATGACTCTCGGCTTTTACACGACATATTGTCCAATAAATACTAAAGTCCATGTCACGGCATTGTCGGGGTCAATCGAGACTAAAAAGTCACGATAACACCGATGTTGCGCAAAGTTGACATATATATTATTAAGTACAAAATAAACAACTCCACAAATCCAATCAACCTCCAAACAATCTCATATCAATCTCGCCATCCAAACAAACTACCAAACATACTCGTAACCAATGTCACGACCCTAATGGTCTTGACACGGTCCCGATTAAGACCACGTAAACCAAACAAGCTCTAGAAGCTCTTTGGCTCCCAGCGTCTCATCCAAACTCCAACAACAACAACCAATATGTTACCACAACGATTCGAACCGGACCCACGGGTCCATGAGGGTCTCATTCACATCCCTAACGCCACCAATATGGACCCTAGTGGTCCATATGGCTCGTTCCACTATCCCAACTCCATCCAAACACTCCCAAATGGCTCTTTCAATTCCCAAATACAGCCAAACAACATCCAAACACCATCAAACATCAAAACCCATCAACTAGTTATGACCAAGAACACATAAAAATGATAAAAATGTAAAAACACATGAACACGACACAACACACGATACCAACACACTAGTTTACATGTTTTATTAGTTTTAAACTCGTCTTAGACCCGTGTTCATCAAAACCCAACCAAGGTACCCACGTTCACGAGACAAAATGGTCTCGTACGTGGCTCACCATGACTCAAACGAGTCATTTCTTGGCTCCATTTACCTTTATGAAACCCGATATACAAAAACAACTCAAAACCCTAGGTATGCGCAAGGTTTTCGCGCATTTTGAGGGTTCGAATGGGGGTTTTAGGGGCGTGTGGTGTATGTGGATAGAAAGACCATGAAGAGATCTTCGTTGTGGTGGTGGTGTTGAGTGTTGACGCGCCGTGACGGCGCCGAAAATCGGCCTGAAAGGGGCAGCGACGAACTAGGGTTAGGGTTTTGGTTTTAGAGAGAGGTTAGAGAGAGAGAGAGAGAGTGTGTGTGTTTTGGTGTTTTTAGTGAGAGAAAGAAAGTGTGTGTGTGTGTGTGTGTGTGTGTGTAAGGTGAGTGGTATATATAGTTGGACTTGAGGTTTAAAATAAAAATGAAAAGGGGAGGGGGTGGCCTGCAATGGTAACGAGGAAGGGCCAAACCCGCAAGTTTTTATAAACTATCCCGTTTTACCTCTCCCGATCTCATATTTTACCCTACGAGTGTCTAACGACTTTTATTCGCCATTCTATTTTTTTATTTACGTTTTCCACTAATTTTGATTATTTACGCGTCACGTTTCGTGTTACGGTTCAAAAGTTACGTTATCTCTCGTTATAGGATTTTATTGTGCCGAATCAAATAGTGTCTATCGCAACGGGCTATAACTCATACGATAATAAAATAAATCATAAAAACCAATAACGATATAAAAACAAGTCATGATTAGGCGGAATAGCTCCTAAAGGCAACTACTCGGTCTAACTTAGAGTAATGCGGTTACCTAAAAGGGCTCCCTAATTGCCGGTTGTTGAACATAGTCTAGGGTTGGGTTTACGTCAACCGATTACCCGTAAAGGTAAATTTTCACGAAATAAAAATATTAAATGACGTAAATAATCAAATAATAACATCGTAAATTGAGAATGGTTGCATAAGATATTGTGATACACCCCTTCAATAAATTCATTAGAGTCCTATATCTATACTAAATATAATACGTAAAGCACTCTTTTTTAAAATTAAGATATACAACTTCTAAATCTTTTGATACAAATCAATTAAACACAAGTTTCAAAATCTGAAAATATACTACATACAATATTAAATGCACTTAAACACACTAATTAATTTTATTTTTAAAGCACCCTAAAATGAAAAATACATGTTATTATACACATTGCACAAACTAATAAAACTTACAAAGCTTTATACAATTTATATGTCAGCAAGTGGGTGGTACATATAATTTTGAAAACCGGACCGGACGAACGGCTTCAACCGGAATCCAGAGTTGCCATCGATTCTGGTAACCAGTAAAAGCCGTTCAATAATGAAACGAAGATGACCAGTTGGAACCGGTAAAAACATGTGAACTGAATCAGACCGAGATCATTTGTTTTCTCTAGTTAATCTGTTCGTCATTGTTATTTTCTTAGCGGTTGAACTTTAATGAAAGCTTCCGCTAGAGAACCCTACTAGTTATATTATGTTATACACGAATTTGTGATTACTCATCCGGTGTAAAACTCTGAGATACATAACCGCTTTATACCTTTCGTTGTGGATCACTAGTAATATTATCATTATGGTTTTATACAAAAATGTTGATTTGATTTACAGTTTACGAGCCCACTTTACTAATTTTGTTGGAAGGTGTTACAAAAATTCAACTGGTGTTGTAGGTTTGATGTTGTTTGTAGCAACTCATGCTATATTGATTACATCATATTTAAAAAAATAATAATAATAAAAAAAATAAAAATAAAATAAAATTCATTTTCTACAACGTCAAACTAGCTTCTTTTAGTTGGATTATTTCAAGTAGGCATACTACTTAAAATTTCATTAGAGTAAAAGGTATGCCGGAAAGCATTAGCTTTTCATTTGAGTTTCACTTGTGCCACCTCATTGTAACACTCTCATTTCAAAATGCCTCTCACTCATAACACAAAACAAACTCTTCATTTGAGCCCCACTCATAATACAAAATCCAAACGTTATTAATAAGTAACATGCAAACCAATGGAGCATTAGTCCAATTGTTGGTGCACTTGTGCTTGAGTCAATTGACCCAAGTTCAAGTCCCAACCTTGTCATTTACTTCATATAGGTACCCACTTCCGCAAAATCTATGGGCACACTAGAGACACTTTGTGGAATAAGAGCTCAGGGGTCCGAGTCTTGGCTCGTGATCACTCCAGTTGGTGCTCCACTAAGCCAGGAGAGTTGCCGGAGCTATTCCTTATGGGTGGACAATGGCTGGTGCCAAAAGGCACCCGTGGTCAGGGTGTTCTCGCCAATCTACACCTTTTTGTGGAATAAGTAACCTGCAAAACACATTTGTCTTTTAGCTTCACTTCCTCAGTGAAACTTCAAATGGCAAGAAACAAAGAAGGGGTGGGTGTGGTGGTGAGAAACGGCGAAGAGTGAAGAGCCGCCACGTCAGAACGGCGAGCCTTTCTTCTTCACGCTACCTTCTGCTCTTAAATAGACCAGATTGGTTTGACAACCTTTTTAATCTATGCATGCTCTAGGTAACTCTCATGTGTAATCTGCTCCCCTATAGTTCTTTTTTAGGTGGTTAGGGTTTGTTTGGTAAGACGGAATGAAATGTTAACTGAATTGAATAAACGATGTAATGGAATGAAGAGTGTAATGTAATGATTAATTGTAGTAATTAATCTTGTTTGGTTAGTATGGTAAGACGTAATGGAATCGATAATAAAAAGACTAAAGTACCAATTAATGATAGAAAATTTATTTAATGTGGTTAATTAATGATGAAGTTTTATGTAATTTTGATTCCATTACAAGATGTAATGAAAAAAAAGTAGGGAACCCCTAAGGAATGATTTTGGTGTAATGGGTCATTACTTGTAATGAGTCATTACATTCTATAAATGTAAACAAACAACATTTATTCATTAAATTGTAATAATCTTTTTCATTACGATTTTGATTACGACATACCAAACACTATATTAATGGTTGATATACTTTCCTTAAAAAAATAAAAAATAGTTGGAAGACTGTATAATTTTGCGGTAATGAGCACTATTATATTCCACCATCATCTAAGTGTCCTAACAAGTTATTAAGTTCTCAAGTCCAGACATTAGGATTTACGAATTGACCATTAATTCTATCATATTTAATGAGTAATAACGCGTTAAAACTCAGGTTATTAAATGGATAACTCAGTCATTCACGTATCTAATTCACGACATATCATATGTTGTTGAGTACAAGGTTATATACAAATAAAAAATGGTCGGTCACGGAACATTGTAAAGTATTTATTTCAGTGTTGCAAAACAAGGCCTACAAGGCCGATTAATCACCGATTAGGTGCTGCAAAGCCACAACCTTTCCGATTTATGTAAATCGGTCAAATAAATCGGTCAACCATGGTCAATGACGGTTAATGGTGGTCAAACTTGTTGAAAACCTTCATATCTTGCCGAAAATACTTAAAACTACCCATAAAATTGTTTGAATAACTTATGGCCATTTTTTATATCTATTACGAGATGTTTTTCAAGAAAAATATTGCCGAAAATACATAAACTTGTCGAAAATACCTAAAATTTGCCGAAAATACTAAAAAATTGTCGGAAATGCCAATCCTATTAATCACCGATTAATCCTGTCTAGACCGATTACAAGCTATAGGGAGGTCGACCGCCCGACTACCGATTCGCGATTTTTGCAACATTGATTTATTTCATTGCTTTTTTTTTTTTTTTGAAATTTTGACTAATATTCACAAGCAAACCGACACTCCCCAATAAGGGTGAGCATTCCGACCGAACGGACCGGACCGACCGAAGGACCGACCAGACCGACCACATTCGGTCCGGTCCGCGGTCTTGGCATTTGGTCTAATTCGGTCCTCGGTCCGGTCTCGGTCTAGGGTTTATGCCGAAGTCGGTTTTCGGTCCGGTCCGGTCTTAGCAGGTCCGGTCCGGTTTTGAGACCATGCACAGCCCTACTCCCCAAATCAGGGAGCGCAACGGACCAAAAACAAACCGATTACAAAAGATCGAACGAGTACCAGTCCTTCCATTCTATGTTACAATTGCTAGCTCTATTTCTATACCATAAAAAGCTAAGGGATTTGATGTCTTGAAAAATCTTCTGACTGTCAAAACTAGAGTTATCAAACCGGTTCCTATTTCTAGCAATCCATAAACACCAGCACGTCGTAAACATAATACCTTTCAGAAGATCCCTTCTCCTCCTATCTCGACCCACCCCATTGTGTAATTTGAAAATATCAAACCGAGAGAACAAGAACAGGGGCGGAAGTTTGCACCATTTACCCACCCTATTCCAGACTTCCATGGCGACCTCACACGAGCTGAACAAATGGTCCACTGTCTCGTCTTCGGACCTACACAAACTACACTCAAAACTACCAGTTGCACAGTTGCGAAATCTAAGCTGGCCCGAGGTGGGCAACCGATCCAGCCCCACCCTCCACATGAGAATATTGCACTTCTTCGTAACCCATTTAGACCACATGAAAACAAATCGGTTACTATAGTCCCGATCACTACTGAGAAACTCCTTCACAGCTTTCACACTAAAACCATTAGACCCCCTACCAAGCCAACTCCATTTATCTAGACGATTACATAAAACCCGACCCACCAACATTCTACCCAAGCGTATCTCTCTTTGCTCCCACTTGCTTATTTTGTACAATAAATGGAGAGCAAATGGATGATAGAGAGGAAAGTATTTTGCTTGGTATATCACTAAAAAATGCTTTGGCGAACAAATAAAATGACGATCAAACTTGTTTTACTCGCTATATCGTATTTTGTAACACAAAGCTCTGAGGTAAAGATTAATGACACGATTTTTAAAGCGTCCATACTGAAAGTTACCTCTATAAAAAAAAGTAATGCACATGTATATTATGTCATTAAATTGCATTTAAGATAGCGAATTTTGCATTCAATCATAGAAAACACTTTCAAATTCTAATTGATTAATGTATAAGATTTAAGATTATTTGAGGACAAAAGATTATTTACATACTAAAGGATCAATCTCCACCATTCATTTTTATTTGATCTAATGAATGAGATTAATCATAACAATTTAAAAAACCCACTTTCATCATATTTTTTCAGATATTAATAACTTTCAAACCGTTAATCGTTAAGCGAAAAAAAAAAATATCATTGCGACGAGCATTTAATTATCTTTCTATAGATAGGCACTTTGATATACTTTCGAAATTTTTTTTTTTCGTATTTTTCACGTTTTTCTTTTAAGTTTTCTCCTTTTTTTTACGTTACTGAAATCTGTATTAAAAGATCATATATGATAAAACACTAATTTGAATATCACATGTGATATTAGTGTTATATCATATATAATATTAGTGTTATATCATATATGATATGTAATATCACATGTGATATTAGTGTAATATCACATATGATATACATATCATATCACATGTGATATCAAATATCATATATGATTTAACAATAATATCACATGTGATATTCAAATCAGTGTTTAATCATATATGATTTTTTTAATGCAAATTTCAAGTAACGTAAAAATAAACGAAAAAACGTGAAAAAAACGAAATTTTTTTCTTTTTTCGAAAGTATATCAAAGTGCCCGTCTATAGAAAGATAATTAAATGCTCTTCGCGACGGTGTAAATATTTTCACTTAACGATTAACGGTTTAAGAGATACTTAAATTATAAAAAATAGGTGAAATAATAAAATGCTTTTAATCTCAGCCATTGATTTCCTTTTAATTGGATGGTGAAGATGAGTCACTTGGTATGTAAGAAAAGTTTGATATGTAAAATAACTCTTCTCCCAAAATATATATCTTAAAGCTAAAATCACTTGGTATAAATGATTTGTCAGTAAACAAATCAGATCATCTATAAAAAATGATGATTTAGCCCGTCACATGAGATACTAATAACAAGGGATTTCCTAGCAACTAACAACCCATATAGGTTTTGTTTAAGCATCTCTTAATTAATAATGTTTCTAAAACAAAACAAATCATTTTTTATAAATGGGTTTATTAAACAGTGCTCATTGGGCAATGCTTAAGAAACATTAAACAATATTTTTTTTCTCATATATTAAGTAATTATACATTTAATGCACAATAAATAAACATAAAAATTAACTTAAATATACGTCATTTTTTATTTAACAAAATTCAAGTTTTTTTTATATTTATATTAAACATTGCCCCGTGAGCATTGTTTAGCAAAACCTTTTATGAATATATGATTTCAACACACATATTAAGATAAATAAGTTTTAACAAGGAATGTATTAATAGCAAGTGAGTTCACATTTGAAAATGCTTTTTAATTAATGCGAGCTTAAGCAGCACTTACGGAGTTGTTATTAGCAAATTTTTAATTACAATTACAGAATGATAAAAACAAGATTTTGCAACCTAACCATTGTGATGGAATAAATTTCTCATTTACTTTTACTGTAACTAGTTTAGATATTACTAGCAGTGTACCCGCGCGTTGTAGCGGCGGGCACCATACAATTAAAATATTCAGCGAAATTTTTTTTAGATATATATTTTACATTACAATAGATATACGGACGACGATAATTTTAATTTTGAATACTGTTATGCAATAACAAAAATTTTCATATAAAAATTGTAGATTATCCACGTGATGTGGTGACAATAATGAGTTGTTATTAGGTATATTGTAAAGGTATGAGATAAAAGTAGTTGACAATAACCCGTAGTCATAAATTATCAATAAATAGTAACACAATATCGACTTTTAAAAATCACTTACATTATATTAAGAAAATTTAGCTCTAAAAAATAATGTTTGTTAAATTTGTCCCACATAGATGGATGATACAAGTAAAAGATTACTTATAAAGATAAAGTAAAAATAAATATTCAATAAATCATGTTGGTTATTTAAAAAATATATTATTATATATATATATATATATATATATATATATATATAGAGAGAGAGAGAGAGAGAGATTGGATCATTTAAAAAGTTGATCTCAAGAGAAAAGTGAGAGAAGTGATCTCAACCATTAGATCATCTCCTCTTCTCCTCCTTTTTTTTCTTGCCAACTACAGGGACCTTATTGCACTTTCTTTCATTCTTTAAGGGAGGGTTTCATAAATTCACCCCTTTCATATATAATGCCTATTTTTTTTCATTTTTTCTTTTTCTTACTTCTCTCATTCCACGAAACGATAATTTTTTTCTCTCTTTCTTAACTCATATCAAATCGAAGATCAAATTGACACACTAAATTATATCGTTTGATAGATTCACAATAGCATATCATCATAATTTATCAATTTGAAGTTCAAATTCAGGTATGTAACTGAATTCGGTTATAATTTTTTTATTTTTGCTACTTAAAATCAATCATAAAGCTTGTATATGTGATTGTTGTTGTTTTACTGTACGGATTTTGTTCATAGTGAGTTAGGTTTTGTTTTTATGAAATCTGATTCGTTAATCATCATTTTTGTTTATAGATGTAACGATTTTTAGAGTTTATTGACATGATTCTTTGTATAGAATAGTTATTTTGAAACGAAATTGAGAAATAGATACATGAAAAACATGTTTACAAAAACCTGTATGCCAAGTGTTTGATAAAATGTCTGAATGAGATTTTATAACTGCGATGCACTAATTTTACACTGTGGTTATCATGTTTCATTTTTGTGAGTAATTTCCGTAGTTTACTTATGTTTTCTACACATTTTATCTTGTTTTCGGATTCAGGAGTTATGCTAGAAGAATGCTAGAAAACAAGGGCTTGAATTGAAAGAGGTATTTTGTTCATTTAAAATCAAATTGGTCAACTTTGAAAACTCTGCTAAAAATGTAACGGGTCAACATGGGTTCAAAGTTGTTTGAAGTGCTATTTAAGTGTTTCAACCTCGTGAATCGGTATACTTAAACATATCACACGTCAAATTTTTATTAGTACAATATCGTACATGTCAGTTTAAATAATATGGTATTCTCAGTATATTATTTATTTGTAAGATTTCGTATATCAGAACCCCCTACATGAGATTGCTAACCCCATTTTACACGGTGCAGGGAGAGGCACTTTGAAGCATCATGAAGGACTTAACGGAGCCGTTACAGGAACATGGAAACAAAAGAAGTTCAGGTTTGGGATGGAATTAGAATAGAAATTGGAATCACTCCTTATCTGAATCTAACTATTATCCGGCTCAAATATTTCAGCATAATGTTCATTGGTTAAACTTCTGGCTCACTTCGAGCTTCTAAATTGGTTGATCTAGCTGCCACCAATTCCATTGGATGGATCCCTAACGGGCGTACAAACTGTCGTAAAAACATAAATTAGATGCACATTAGATATTTTTTATTCCACTTTTGTTCAATTTTTTTAAATCATAATTAGAATTATTTGTTCTGATTTTCACTTTATATGAGACATCAGTTAGAACTATTGTTATTTTCTCCTTTGCTTATCTGGAATCTATCATTTTTTTGTACCACAAACAGGTTATTAGGTTTTGTGAGGTGTTTGTGGAAAAGCGAGTTGGAAATGTACTGTTCAACATATTTAGTGTATGTCCTTCTGGCCAAACAACCACTATTGTTCTTCGAGGTGGAGCTGATCAGGTTGTCTCGCTCATCATTATATATTAGAATGTGTTGATAGTGTTTTTCACCAAGTTAGATAATTATGTGATGCACTAACTGTTAACTAACTGATGCGCTGAATTAGATAGTGTGGTGCCTTAATTTATACAATGTGATGCACTTGTATTTGATCCCGGATAAGTATCTTTAGTTTGTTGTGTTGCCTTTAGAAACGAGTTTAAGTTTCTTGATTGCCAGGCTTTTTTAAAAAGACTCTTAACTGGACAAATACATCCATTTTAGACATTTGTTCAATCGAAGTATCTTGTATCTTCATGGAATTGGTATACAATGTTCATACTTAATAAACTTATTAGCAGCTTCTTTTGCAGATATAAATGGCTAGTAATGGGATGATTTTACTTCTTATTGACCATCAAGAAAAAGAGAGCTAATATTTGACTAGTATTTGACTGTCTTCCTGTTCAACTTCATGGAAAAAAGGTCCTAAGTGCCACGTGGAGGAAAGCAAAGTATATCTGGTTTAAACTGTTATACATAAGGAAGTGTAGAAATTGCAATCTTAACATTATGTAAGAGATGCCATGTGGCTTTGGTAGTTTTTGCTTGAATGAAGTTGTCAAATGCTAAATTTAATGTAAATACAAGAATGTTGTGTCATGTAATCTTTAGAGTGTAGATAACTAGTCTGAAACAACCCTGGTAAATTGAACCTTTTTTGTACCATTTAAAATTGACATGTTTAATTGGATCATTTAATAAAAACCTAGTGCGCGTTAGTGGCTCCTTAAATCATTACTACTACTATCTTTATTGTTTCCTAACTAATGTATACATCACCACTAGCAAGCAACATTAGTTCACATGATTAAGAATAAACAATAAAGTCGTGACTAGTAGATGTATGTGTTTATAAAGAAATACCTGGGTGAATGGTGATCGTGAAGGACGAAGAAATTTAAGAGGTATGCATCCATTTTTGTAGATAACACTTTCAGTTTTTTAAATGTTAAAAGAGAAAAATAGCAATTCTTATCTTTTCTGAACAAAAAGCATGGCAATGAAACGGAGATCAATAAATATACAAGTAAAACATTTCAAAGTCAGATAGATTTTGAGATGAAACGCCAAAATGAAACATTCCGACATAGCAGGTAATAAAGAAATGCAATAGTTTATACTTTATACTTATGCGTAGTTCTTTGAAATATGTGTTGCTATCTTTCATTTCATGAGGATCTCATCCATTGTAAATCCTTGTGTACACACATATATCAGCAATTATGAACAGATAAAAGTTGCTTTATTTCCTTAGTTTACTCAATAATCAGAAACTAAAACTATTGTATCATGTGTCGTTATCAAAATAGTTTGCTTCCACTCTTATACTGCAAATCTTATATATAGATTTACAAGAACACATAAGAATGTACGTATCAGAAACCATGAACAGATACCCATTTTGGTTCAGGATCATAGTGTTCGTGGCTGGGTTAATTAACTATTCATCCGGATACTCATCCAGATACTGCTTTATAATCTCTCGTTCACCGGTTGTGATGTCAAAGTCATTAGTGCCCAACCTCATCAAAAAATAGCACTTGCGCTCTCTGGGTCTTCACCGACAACCTGCACCAGTGAAAAAATGCGCTAGTAACAACCAATGTGTAATGTTCCCCTTTATACTACAAGTAATATTTACCTTTATGATGCACTAATCATTCTTATAGATGCCCTGATATCTACCTTTTTGATGCACTAATTATACACATAGATGCCCTAATATCTACCATTTTCATCCATTTTCAACCTGTTTGCTTATGAGCGATCAACTTGGTTGAGAAGAAAAGATAGCTACAAATAATCATTGAAGGGTCAAATGGGTCGCTAGATCTTAAAGTTTTTAAACACGCTCATTACTTTTTATTAAACATAATCCAAAAAAGTGCGCAAAAAAAGTTTGCGAATCAGCCTGACCCATAAAAAAAACTACTATATTTGAAACCTCTAGCCACACATCAGCAAAACATAAACAACATACCATTTCGTAGTTACAAAATGAGATTATAAGAAATCTCGTCTTTTCAAGCCTTGCTACCTCTTTAAGAGTCTGAGAATTAACCAACCTGCACATGCTATGCAGGTTATTTAGCGTGCAAATTATATGCTTAAAAACCTCCTGTTACTTTATTAAAAACCTCTAGTCAATGAATAGGTTTTATGAGAATAGATTCTTACTAGCACACTAACTCCTGACATCCACACTTCAATATCAGTAGATGATTTAGAAGGGACACCCGCACCATGTATCCACCACCACAATAAGCTTCTGCTCATGCTTGACAGAAAATTGGAAGACAAGTGTTTTATCCTTGTTGCTGAATTCATGGTATTCGGCTGAAATGGTGTAACATCTATAGTCTCTACATGTCTGAATAAGAGGACCTTTTGTTCAAGACACTGTATTTGCAGCAAGGTATGTGTTAGACTTAATAGATTATTGACGGTTATACTAGCCTTTTTAAATTTTGACACATCACCACTGAGACAATCTTCTTTGGCAAAAAGCTCATTGATGAGCAACTCTTCAGCAACAGAATCTGAAATACAAGAACGCCCATGCTGAACATTATACTCAGATCCTGCTAGATGAAGTTCATAGCAGATACAAACATGCTCCTAACATAAGACTAAGGTGCTCACATGTTTCATCACATCTGATCTTAGTGTGAAGTTGGTCCCTGGAATCACAAATATCTCATTTATGAAGGATGATCATAGTGTTTCAAAGTTAGCTATACAAACTATGCATATATTAGAGTATGTGTGCAAAACGGTAGTGGATCAAAAGTATTTACAACGATGCACTAATCTTACAAATGGATACCCTAATATCTACCTTTTTAATGCACTAATCATTATCATAGATGCCCTAATATCTATTTTTTCGATGCACTAATCATATATATAGATGCCCTAATATCTACCATTTTCAATCTGTTTGCTTATGAGCGATCGAATTGGGTTGATAAGAAAATATACCTAAAAATAATCATTAAAAGGTCAACTTTGGTTGAATGGGTCGCTAAATCTTAAAGTGTTTAAAGACGCTCATTATAATTGATTCATCTTGTTCTTAAGGTTTCATTCTTGTTGGCAAGTTAATGTGATCAACGCAAAGATGTAAAGAAAGCATATTTCTAGTAGACAATGTGGCATTATATACATATTAATGTATGATATTAAAAATGAAAAGAGGACTTCTATAATTATCGTACCGCAAAACCAACAAATGTGAGACCGCTTTCCATTACATCCCTGTCCATGTTTCTTGCTTCACTTACCTATAACCAATGAACAAACAAAAAAGAAACGACCCTGTGAGCGAAAAGTACAAACGCCAAAAACACGGCAGCAAAAAAGGAAGGAATATTACCATCATATGAGGAAGAGGCTTATATGCTAAAGCCAGGACACAAGATCATTTCCGTGTGTATTTCTTGTAGGTGCTTACATAAAATTCTTGTACATCATTTAATCTTTCTTGGATGGTCGCTGGTGCAACCTGAAATTACAACATGCCATATTTTACTTTACGAAAGTACACAAAGTCCTATGGTGCAGGTGCACAAAATGGACATTACAAATAAGTGGTATATGCTATCTTATGACCATCATATTTGATATTAATATTTTACATACCTTCACAAAGGGCATAAAACTGCCCTTTTGTACGAACAACTGCCATCCTTTTCAAGTGAGACGCAAAGTGATGTCTTTGAATAATTTAAATAGTACTCTCACCTCCCCTACAAACAATGCCAAAAAAAAATGATTTCAAATTACAAGAAAGTTCATTAAAAAACATAGAGAATGCAGAAAGTTCACTTCCCCTTATGTGTTTATTGATGGCCTAAAATTTTCACTTGATGCACTAACCACACACTCTCGATGCCTTACTTTTGTAACATGATGCCCTAATACGTTCATTGATGCACTAACCATACCAAAAAATTAATTGTTGATGCCTTAATCAAACAAATAGATGACTTCATCTATATCACGATGCACAATATTTCAAACGATGCCCTAAACATACAAATGGATGCCCTAATCAAACTAGTAGAAATCAAACTAATGAATCACAATTCACAACAATAACAGCCAAAAGAGCATCAAACTATATCACAATTCACAATTCGATGCCCTAATTTTACACAAATCGATGCCATAATTTTATCTTTTAAACCTCCAAAATCGATGCCCTAATTTTAATTTTAAAACCTCCAAAATCGATGCCATAATTTTACATGAATTCACAATAATAAGAAAAAAAATAAGCTTAAAATCGATGCCTTAATTTTATACAAATTCACATTAATAAGAAAAAATAAAGCTTAAAATGTACATACAACCTGAATAAATTTGTGATAAAGAAATTATCCAGTATCACAAAATCACGCAACTCAAATCGCATCTTAAATCGTTGTGAATAAGCTTGATGTTTTTTCATGTTTGGGCGTCGGTGTGACGGTGGCGGCGTGAAGAATAACGTGGTGGAGGAGGGAAGACGGTGGCGCCGGTGGTGGTGGTGGTGGTGGTGATGGTGAGTGTTTCAATCGTGAGTGTGTGTGCGTGTTTTGAATCAAGAGAGAAGTCGTAACTCTGTGTTTGTCTCTGAATCTGTATTTGTTTGCATTGTTTCAAATTTTACCCTGAAGTTTTGATTGTTATCAAAATCTACCCTGTAACTTTTTTTTCTCACTTTTCTCTCTAATTACACTTTTCTCTAGAACCGGACTATATATATATATATATATATATATATATATATATATATATATATATATATATATATATATATATATATATATATATATATATATATATATATATATATATAGGGTAGGGTTAAAATGAAAAGTTTCTTATAATGAAAATAATGAGAAGGCATGTGGAGGTGACATGTATCACTTTTGCCACATCACCATGCCATGTCATGTGACATGTGTCACCCTCACCCCCCGCAAAAAAAAATTTCCCGCCAAAAAAAAATTTTTTTTGGGCAAAAAAAAATAAAAAACAATTCCCGCCAAAAAATTCCCGCCAAAATTTATTACTGCATCACAGTTATAAAAATACTGCATCACAATCATAATTGTAATGCAGTAATTTATAACCTTAATGCACTAAAATCATGATTATGATGCAGTAAATTTATAACCGTGATGCAGTAACTTATAACCTTAGTGCACTAATAAGTTTTGGTGTATCTTTATTATAAGTTACTGCATCATAGTTAATAGTTCAATGCATCAACTATGATGCACTAAAATCAAGGTTATAACCTTAAATGCACTAAAATCATGATTGTGATGCAGTAACTTTATAACTGCGATGCAGTAATTTATAACCTTAATGCACTAAAATCAATTATGACGCTAACTTATAACCTTAAAGCACTAATAAGTTTTGGTGCATCTTTATTATAAGTTACTGCATCATAGTTAATAGTTAAGTGCATCAACTATGATGCACTAAAATCAAGGTTATAACATTAATGCACTAAAATCATGATTGTGATGCATAACTTTATAATGTGATGCGTAATTTATAACCTTAATGCACTAAAATCATGATTGTGATGCAATAACTTTATAACTGTGATGCAGTAAAAAAATTTGGCGGAATTTTTTTTTTTGCCCCAAAACAATTTTTTTGGCGGGAAAAATTTTTTTGGGGGGGGGGGGGTATGGTGATGTGGCAAAGGTGACACATGTCACCTCCACATGCCTTCTCATTCTTTTCATTATAAGAAACTTTTCATAATAACCCAAACCTATATATATATATATATATATATATATATATATATATATATATATATATATATATATATATATATATATATATATATATATAAGTATAAATATATATAATTAGCACTTAGCACTTTGCACCTTTGCATCCTTTGCTTTGAAAAAATCGTCCGATTTTTATAAAACAAAGTTTTTAGTTTTTACGGTAAGTTTTATTAAAAATATTACAAAAGGCGCATATGTTGATTCTCGAGGCACTCTTGCGATTTAATAATATTTTTTGAACATTGTATTTTAGTATGCATTTTTAAACTCTATTGATTTAACAATATCGTTTTCGTTTGACTAAGAACCAAGGATGACCAAGAACATGGTTTAAGGTATTTTAAGTATTCTAGTAATATTTAATGCACAAATTGTGTTTAAGTTAGTTGTACATTGTGGTGAAATAATTGTATATTTTGATGACGGGGTGAATTAAATTGTGTATTAATTGTGTATGTTGGTTGGTGTTTTTTTTTTAGTTTTATTTGTATTTTAAATATTTGTAAATAATGCTTCCTTACTTGTATTTGCTTAAAAATCTATTTTAAGAAATCTTAAAAAATTAATTAGGAGGGAAGTGTCTTCCTCCATTATAAGTAGTATAGATTATTCACTATTTAGCAATTTTATTTTTTTTTAATCCGAAAAGTGATGCTTTAGTGGATATTAGAAGAGTACATCTTCGGTTACCAATATACACAAACATTCTTGAAACTCTACCTTATAACAATGTCTCGTCACTACATCCCATGGCCCGAGTAGCTATAGGAGCAACCATATTCTCCCCTCTATTAATAAAATACCCTTTACATAACCTAATAGCTAACAAAATATATATGATTTGCACAAAAATGCTCGCAATTTGTAGAAGAATAATCAATTTGTGTAGCATATTAACTAAGCACAAGGATTCTGAATCGAAAATGACCTTGTAATAACCTTTATCATGCGCATACTTTGTCTCCTACACGATAGCTTTAACTTCAGCCTCCAACGGCGAGCTTGCATAGTGTTCGACCAGAGCACCTAAAAGTAAGTATCTCACAACAATCATTACCAGCTACAAAACCTAGTCCAGTTTCACTAGATTCTTTTTCCATAACGCATCACAGTTAAATTTGATGTATCACCATGTGGTTTAGCCCACCCAATAGAAGCTTTAGTTATTATTGTAGCAAGTTCGCACTTGTTTGCTTTTTGGTAATCCATGAAATACCCCAAACTCTTTTCAAATATTTTTTTTAATGTAGCCTCTACGCCATAAAGGCTAACAAGCCTCCACGCCATACAAGGCCGGCTAATAATTCCTACACTTTACCAAGTTTTGTCAAACACTAGACTAAACGAATCGAAGACTATAAGGAATCAAAACTTACTTCTAATTATCATTAAAACATCGTTTAAGTACATAATACTTTTGAATTAACATAAAAACACCAAATTACCACAAATTGGGTATTATTCCAAACACCCATTTCAAAATCAATTCATAACACACTTACACATTTTTCATTATTTTTTTTATTGACAACTTCATTGAGATGACCCAACTTTAAACTAGCTTAAAAACACAATGAGATGACCCAACTTTAAACTAGCTTAAAAACACAAGTTTAAACCAAAAGGACCCATACGTACAATGACCTAAAACATGACCAAAATGAGAGGATGTTTAAACTTTGTGGAAAACTAAAATGGGGGTTGAATAGTTAGACCGTTTAAAATCTTAATTGTTTTGAGAACTTATTGTAAGATCAATCGATATAGATAAAAGATGTGCTAGTGAAGAATAAATAATATGCAAGCAATATATAATAAGTAAGTAAGGAAAGAAACAATCAAACCACGACAAAGTTGTTTATAGTGGTTCGGTCTACAAGGACTCTTTTTCCTTGTCCTATTCCACTCACCGAGTCTCCAACTCGAGAGTTATCTTCACTAATCAACAAGCTCCTTTAACCGGCGGAGAAAACCTTTACACGTCGGTTACATAATATTTTTGACCCAAAGCTTGATGTCGTGTTCTTTTACAAAGGTACAACCACTCCCAACACACTATGTATTTTGAGGACAAAAATACTAACCACTCACACTCAAAGGTTTAAGATGGTTTGGTACAACAATGATGTATGAACAATAATGATTCACACAACAACAAAACAAACAAGCCTTCCAACTATTTGTTGAAGCTTGATTATACCTTGATCTTTTTTTCTACAAAAGATGATCACTAAAATGAAATGAAACTGAGTTAGAAGTATTAGAATGAGAGAATGTATGTGTTTTATGCTTATGAGAGATGATAAAACAACTTGGGTTGGCTTTCTATTTATAGGCCAAGTGATCAGCAAGACCACAGACTGAACGGAACCAAAAAAGGGTTTCGACTGGTCCCACTAGTTTGATAGTAAAGATCACAAAAAATCTTTCGAAGATCATCCAAATCTCTCCAAGATTATGTAAGATATGATGAGTGAATATCTAAAAAAAATATTCTATGAAATCTTCTAAAGATTTCGAATGTGATGCAATCCATGATATGTTGTTTTCTATTTTTAGAATTAATATGTTATATAAGTAAATACTTATGTAATGTTATGTTTAAGAAAGTAAACATACTTGTTTTAAAAATATTGATGCACATTATAGTTTAGAAGGTCATCAATGTTAATTGATACATAGCAAATCAAAATGTGATAAGATGTAAATGCTTTAAGTGATGAAGACTTTATTTAAGAAAAGCTTGTTTTAATGTCTATTAATCTTGACAAGCTTTATACTTTAAAAAAAATAAAATTTACTTTTGTCGTTAACAAAAAAAGGTAAAAATCATAAAATATAAATAACGTTTTAGGACGATATTTGTATTAACAATCTCCTCCTTTTTGTTGAGGACAAAACATAAATTTTATTTTTACCAAAAATGTAAAGATGTACAAGAATTATAAAAATATGAGATTAATTTGAACTTGGAAGAACTAGTTAGTTAGATAAAGTTGACAATAAAAAGATTACTTTATCTTAAGACTAGTTGGAATTTTGTTTGTCCAATAATTGGTCTTCTATAATTTTGACTTTTGAAAGTCAAGGCACGATGTTGACTTTTTGATAGTCAATGGTCAAGCTCACTAATAATCTCCCCCTTTTTGTCGAAACAAAAAGAAGATGCGAGGAGGAAAATGCAATGAGCCCGAGCCAAATTCTCCCCTTGGCCAATGCTCCCCTTTAATTGGGTGCCAAGAGAAAGATACATGGATTGTGAAAAGCTACAAAAGAAAGGTTAGTAACATTCATCATCACAAGTATACAAGTAATTCCAACTAACAAGTAATTACCAACAACAATATAATAAACATCATTCATTAGTTAAAATTTTTATGACTTAAAAGTCATAAAATGGAACATAATAGAGATGTTGATACATAAAAAAAAAATAGACAAATAACTTAAAAAATTAAAAAATAAAAAAACTAAGAAAATAAAAAGTCCTAAAAAAAATAAAGCAAGAGCCATCCTATTGAGGAGGAGAATGAGAAAGAGCATTAATATGCTCAAGGATATGATTGAGGATGAACCTCATCTCATCTTGTAATTCGTGGACCATAATTCGGGTCCTTTCACTAAGATGAGCGGTGCGCTCACAATGGGAGCAACCTTGTCGAGGTAGGAGAGTAGGATCATTATTAGGTGGTGGAACATTGGTGGAGGTATTGTTGGTATTTGATGGAGCAATGAGGGAGGAAAGCAAAGCATTTTGCATTTGAAAAGTCTCATTTAGATGAGAATCCACCATATTTGAAAAGGCGTGGAAGTTTTCTAGATGAGCTTGTATCTCTACTTGAGATTGTGGTGGTCTTCCCACATTGACTCATCAATGTCAACAATATGAGGAGAAAAAGATGTAGGTGTTAGAGCATGGTCTCCTAATAATGGCCCATGGATTTCATTGTGGATTGGGTGAAAGAGACAAGGTCTAGGTTCCAAAGGGGCATTTGGTTCAAATGATGTTCTTGGTGGTTTATGAGCGATGCGCTCAATGGTTCCAAATGACGGAAGAGGTGGTGGATTTGTGGGCCTAGGAGGTAGGTCTTCTAAGTCATCTAAGAATGGATTTGGATATGTTGGTGGAGTTGAGAAGAGTTCTATAGGTACAAGCTTTGGAGATTTTGGTGGTGATGGTGTTTTTGATGATTGTATTGGAGCCGGTGGTGGAGAGGTGACAATTGGTGTTTTAGTAGGTGGTGGAGTGGGGATGATAATGGGTGATTTTGGTGGTGGAGTTGGAGTACTTAGAGTGAGGAAGTTTTCATCTCTTATTGGAGATGAAATATTTTGTGGTAATGATTCGAAGGAGGAGCTAAGGTTGACGAAGCAACAAGGTCTTACACTTATTCTTGCAATTTTCTTGAGAGGTTTGGTTGATGATGATGAAGTAGATAACTTTGTCATTTGTGATTAAGCTTATTCTAAGAGAAGAAGGAAGAATTTGTTGAGGTGTGAAGATGATCATCTTTGATGTCTTAATTTATAGGATCATGAGATTAAGGAAAATTGTGTTTGATTTGATGTTAAGCCATACAAGTGAAGTGGTTCCTAATGATTTGGAAGAGTTTAAATGCATGTCAAATCTCACTAAGTCAATCCATACAAGAATTATTGAGTAAATAAGCAAGATATGCAATAAATGGGCTTCAATCATTGCAAAATCTTAAAGATCAGATCATCCACGGATTTCAAAGAACCAAAAAATGGTTCCTTCCTTTATAGAAAAGGGTTCCTTTGGTGGATTTTGAGAATTTTTGAATTTTGGTGGGAAATGGATATCCTATTGGTCTAAGTAAGATAAATAGTCCTAATATAAATGAAAAGCAGGAAAAACTATCCTAGAAACAAAATTTGGTAAATTAGATTGCGGGATTAAGTAAAATTCAGCTACTTACCTGCAGTGTCCCACGACACCAAAAATTTACACGGACGGAACCCAAATTTTGGTTCCGTCTGGTCTGACAGTAATAATTTGGCGGAACCAAATTTTGTAACGGACGGAACCAAATTTTTGGGTCCGTCAAATCCGTGCTGTGCAAAAATGTTCACAGAGGCGTATTTTAACCCTCGAGGACTTTTACGAATCCTGAAATTTTTCTTAAAATATATGGTGATAATTATTTCTAGTTAGGAACAAGCAATAACACACATATAAACATACGGGAGCATGTATTTCCAATAGGGGCTAGTGATTTTCACTAAAAAGTGAAAACGGTGAAAATTTGATAACATCCGAATGTTATCCCCCTGCATGACAAAGTTAGTTCACATCATTGTTTTAAGTTTATTTATCATCCTAGAAAGCGAAAACACATAACTTGCATCATGCATCATTGTTTTTGTCCTTGTACCAAACACTCCTTAAAACCTCCCTCACTTGTCCAACTTCTTGGTAATCTTGGTGAGCATCCTACCAAGACACTTGAACATCCCCTTCATTTGTTGAACTCCTCCAACGGGTTTTCAATCTCTGGAAGTGATGCATAGTACTCGTGAGGTTGAAACCTAGAGTTGGAGAGTCCGTCTTCCGAGCTATTTGACGATGAAGTTGAAGGAGTAGGAGGTTGTGGCCGTTTTCCTTTGGTCTTAGTCTTGGACACCCTTTCATCAATCAAAGGAACAAAGATGTGAGGGATAAGAGGATAGTCAAGTTTTAACCCTCTAGGACTTGGCGGAATGGGTGCAAAAGCTCTAAAGAGACGGGTAAGAAACATCCCATAGGAAAGAGCAACGGTTCCTTGAGTGGGAATGTCGACCATTCTCCTAGCAATGTAGTATGCCAAGTTGAATGGTTGACGGGTGGACACGCTATAAAGCATGTAGAAAAGGAAAGCATTGATATGGTCACGGTTTCCTATGGTGCTTATGACATTAGCTCTAAGAAGATCTTCCCATTTTTTGAATCAAGGCTTAAGCTCATTGAGTTCCATTCCATATAGATCTCGGTTGATTTCTTTTCTGGCTCTAGTGACACAAGTTGGTGCTACCCTATCAAAGAAGAGGTGTTCACGGATGACATATTGGTTGACCAAGGGAGTTTGGTAAGGAGTGGAACAATCATGAATTGAGTCAAGAATTGTGAGTGACCACTTATCCGAGTATAGACAAGTTCCAACACAAGGAATTCTTAACACTTGGGCGAATTGAGTGAGTGAAATGTTGAAGTCAATTCGGTTGACTTTGAAGCTAAGAGACATAAGACCATCATCATTTGTTACCGAAATTACGCTAGCATAGAACTTGTTAGGATCGAAAAACATATGATTTATGTGGTTATGGGAGGCCTTGGTTGGTGAAAGAAGATGAAAAGATTCATCTTGTTAGAGAGAGAAAGTAGAGAAAGGGAGGAGAAACACAAGGATACTTGATTAAGATGAAAACACTACAATACACCTAATGATTCACCTCACCCCTCATGGAGAGTCATGAGGGGTATTTATAGGCTCATCCAACAATTACTTTGCCACTTAAACGATACTAGTCCCTATGGGCAAAGTATACTATGCATCTAGTCCAATTCACGTAAGTGACATTATCTTTATAAAAAAGCAAGGCTAACAATCTCCCTCCAAGATATCGTCACACGTGAATGGTTACAATGAGACCTATAAATACAAAACAAAGTAAATTACAATAGTAATGAACAATGTTGACTTTGTTGAAGCACAGAGTCTCTGTAGTCTAGATACTGAGGCAAACTTGAAGTTCTCTCTTCCGACGATCTCGGCATTTGATCTTTGGCGCTGACGGCACAAATCCTTGTAGCTCTGAACTTCAACTGTAACGGTCTATTTAGGTTATTACTCCCTCCTAACTAGTGAGCCTTTTTCTTTCTTTTCCTCCCTCCTGAATCGACAACTCTCTTCCAACACGCAGCGGAGAAAGTAAACTCTTGATTCTAGCACAATGGTTGTCGTTCTTGGAACATCATAACAACATAACTCACTTAGTATTGCATCCATGTTGGTAAAAAGCCCCGATGTACACACACTACTTCTCCTTCTTCAGTCTTAAGCACAATTCCCTTTGTAATCCAATCACGAAAGATGAAATACCAACTTGAGTCATGAGGGGTATTTATAGGCTCATCCAACAATTACTTTGCCACTTAAACGATACTAGTCCCTATAGGAAAAGTATACTACGCATCTAGTCCAATTCACGTAAGTGACGTTATCTTTATAAAAAAGCGAGGCTAACAGAACTCAAGGATAAATCTAGGGCAAATGGGCTCGTCAATGTCTAGGAGACCATCGAAGTGAATGGTGGCTAGTTCTTGACGAAGGTTCATTTCCTCGACAAAGGATGGGTGAATAGTCCTACCCTCATGAAAGTAGCGTTTCTCTAGACCTTTGAAAACCTCAACCCTTAGTTTTGTGGTGTTGTGGGATGTAGCCAAGGGTGTCTTTGTGGTTGTAGTACTTACCGGGAGGCATGTTTGTTCCTAGGAGTAAAAAGTGTCATGTTTTAGTAAAAACGACAACTAAATTAACATTTTGTTCTAGTGTGTGCCTATATGCGGTTATCTCGACTCATTCTATGCATAAAATAGTTTCTATTAGTAGTGTTTGGCGAAATGTGAGAGATAACCCAAACGCTCCTAATTTCAATTTTGCTTCGTTTGAATATACCCGGGAATACATACTAGTTATGTATTACCTTTAGTATTAAAGAGACATTATGAAAGTGATGAAAATAACGTGTTTATTTGTATGAACAATGGGAAATTGTTTTTCTATAAGTGAGAAATTTTTCAAAATTTTGACATGGGGTTTTTAGTTAATTATGATAATGCCTTATGATATGTAACTCCTAACTAATGGAAACATGATTAGTTATAGAATTTAACAAATGTAGTTCATGATTTGTGCAAGAATATGCATAATTCCCATGTTTTGGTTTTGTGCATAAATTAGAACCCTAGACTCAGAATTAAGAGAAGTAATGTAGTTAGGATACTTACAATGATGATTTTTGGCTCTGATTAGTTGAAGAAGAAACCTCAATTATAAGTTAGGTGTGTTTTGTAGGTCGTTTGGTTATGTGGGTTTTGAAGAAGGAAGTGTTTTATAGTATAAATGTTTTGCTACTGTGGAGACCACGGAACAGACGGACCCAAATTTTTTGTTCCGTCTGTGTTTGATTTTGGTTCCGTGGGAACAACATCAAGTTTTGCTAAATTGTTGTGTTTTTGGTCATTCTAGGTTTTAAGCTATGTTTTTGATTATATGTTTGGTTCCATTAATCCTAAACTAAGTCTAAGAAGATTAAATGGTTCTCGTTTAAGAGGTTTAGTTACGATTTCAACAATGTTATCTTCGGAGGAGACTTTCTTGATTGAGATTGTTGGGATTTGGAAAATCCAGTAGTTAAAGTGTCGGTCACCTCAAGTACATGTAATCGTTAGAAAGCTCGTAGTCGTAGTTATTTGATGTTAAGTAGTATTTAGTTTAGTAACACCGTGGAGGACGGACGGGTCTTTACCCACTGTATGCTTGATCCACAGCCCGTCAAGTGGCATTTTATTGTAAGACTATAAATACTCTCTACCTCCCAAGGTAGAGAGTTGGAGCTCATAATAAGATTTTTCTTTCTCTCACTAAAGTTCCCAAACCTCTAACTTTCTCTCTCTAAAACTCATCTTTTGTACACCTACTTTGGTTATGGTTTGATGTGTATGTGAAATATAATATGTTACAAATGGTATCAAGAGCCATGGTTAGATCATCTCTTACACATCTTTGGATTTCTAGTGGTTTTTAGATGGTTTTGGAGTTTGAAAAAGTTTAGTGGTTTTTGCATCATTGGTTCATTTCTTGTGTTAAAGTTTGAATTTTGGGTGTACTTTTGTGTTTAGGATCATTATATGTGCTTGGGTTTTGATTTGGTAAGCTTGAATCACTGTGGTTGAGCTTGTTTTGGATTTAAAAGTGTGTTTTTAAAGTTTTTCTTGGTAGCGACTTGGATCTCGGTGTGAATTTCTTGGTAGCGACTTGCTTCAGTAAAAAGTAGCGAGTTGTAGTGTGTTTTGGTAGCGACTTAGTCGTAGCGACTTGCCTCTTGAGACAAGCCGACAAACAGTACACTTAGTGGATTCTCCACTACGGTTAGCGACTTGGTAAGGTAGCGACTTGCTTTCAATTTTGATAGCGACTTGTTCTTTAAGTTTCTTAGCGACTTGGTGGTAGCGATTTGGTCCTTAGCGAGTTGCTATTTAGCGATTTGACATCTTAGCAACTTGGTGTATAGCTTACTTTGTCTGTCAAAATTCGTAGAGATTTGGAAACTTAGCAACTTGTCTTCAAATTACTTAGCAACTTGGTGCCTAGCGACTTGGTTCAAGGATTCTTAGTGACTTGGTTGACTTTGTGTGTAATACGGTTTTCTCTTGATCTAGTAAAATCCCGTGAAATAATCTATTTCCCGGTTTAATCATTGAGTTATAAAATCCCGTGTAATCTTTAACATGTCTACCAACATACCTACACTCATCTCCACTGTTGCCGAGGATGTTCAAGCAGCTGGTTCAGATACCCGTCCACCCATGCTTGACATAACTGACTACGACTCTTGGGCTCAAAGAATCTGATTGTACTGTCTTGGAAAGGAAAATGGGGTCAAAATTCTCAAATCGATTGATGAAGGACCTTATCAGATAGAGACTACAAGAGACTTAATTGATACAGCTGCAGATGGAACAATGATCTATGGGATAGACAGACCAAAGACATATGATGAGCTCAATGATAAGGAGAAAAAGAGATTCGATGCTGATATCAGGGCTTCTAACATCGTACTTCAAGGTCTTCCAAAAGACATCTACAAGCTTATCAATCACAACACCGAAGCCAAGGCAGTGTGGGATAATGTCAAGATGCTTCTTTCTGGTTCTGAATTAACTATGGAAGACAGAGAATCACAACTCTATGATGAATTTGAGCACTTCAAGATGAAACCAGATGAGAGTGTCTATGAGTATTACGTGAGATTCCATGTTGAAAACTAGCAAAACTAGCAGACCTTGATAGATCTTGAGCTTCGTAGATCGTTAGTATTGCTTGTGTAATCACAACCAAACTAAAAGAAAATCTCTACAACTTGTATTCTTTAGCGGAATATAAACACAAGTATAAAACACAGATAACTAAGAAATCTTTGATCCTCTATGGATCGTTATATTAATAATATGTAAACGTCTAATAATTCATTCTATTGTGTTCCTTTTATAGACAAGGAACCCTAAATAAAACCCTAAACCGTTTCCCAAGAAACGTATAAACATAAAACTAAATAAGATATACACAATCACTTCCTAATAAAGCTCATGTATATCCAAACTAAATATACTAAACACGGAATAAACACTTCCGCAGAAACAAACTATTCTTCAGCAGAACTATGTCTTCGGCAGAATCCATACACTTCGGCAGAATCCATTCAGCAGAAACAACAGCATAATTCGTACTTCACATAATTCCCAACAATCCTCCCCTAAACTGGAATTTGACTTGGTTAAGTTCCAGTTTCTTGATAGATCTTTAAACTTTGCAGCACTAGAGGATTGTACTCGAACATCATCAGCGAAGAATCAAAACAAAAACATCTCTTTGATGAAAAAAACTCTGAAACTCCAGATCTTTGCAGCAACAAATGACAACATGTACATCAAAACATTTTAGTTTCATACTATTCTCATCACATCCAGGTGTGTTAACTCCTGTGAGAGGTGAATCATTGAAAATAATGGATTTGATGTCTCTTTACCAATAGCCATCACTACTGGAGTAGCCAAATGTTTAAGTTCGAAAACCATGGTACACTGATAACCATCTGATTTATTAGCAAATCAGCAACCATGAACGGATTTGAAATGTCTTTACCTGTAGCCGTTTGATCAGGACTAGTCAATTCTTAAAATTGGTGATCTGATTACCAAATACGGTATTCCACTACCTTTACCACAAGCCATATACATGTGGGCTAGTCAATTCTTGGATTCCAAAAAGGAATAAACCATGGTGAATTGAGGACCATACAACACTCAGCAATTAAGCATGGGTGGTTGCAAACCCTATGATTTTGAGCAAACCATTACAGCTATCAATAGATTTGATGTGTCTTTACCAAAGCTGTACCCTTTGGACTAGCCAACTCTTTGACATACACAAGGTATATCTGGTGAGTTAATAACCAACAATAATATATAACAAACCTGCAATAAAAGTTAGTTAAACAAAGAATATACATTTTTTTTAACTAAGAAATAAAGAAAACAAATATTACAAAAGATACAAAATACCACAATCAAGATAAACCTTTATGTTGCAGAAGCTGAGTTTTAATCAATCCAACACATTGTTCTGCATGAAGGTCATCATTGCCAACTGGATTAGGAGGTACTTCCAACTTCTGTCTAAGCATTCTTTCCATTAATGAAACAGACAAAGGATAAGTCTTATCCGAGAACATACACAAAATCATGCCACATTTTGTCTGAACCACATGGACACATGTCATAGGATAAAATCTCCAACTCTCAATCTCCCACTTATGTGAATTCTTCCAAATAGAATACCCTTTACCATCTGGAGAATGAGAATCAAACAAGACTTGAAGATCACCCAATAAATATAAACCAGAACCCTGTGGTGAATGAATAGTATAATGCTGAGTGACATGTTCATACAGCATCTTCAAATCATGTCTATCCACCAAATGAAAGATTTCCTTCAAGAAGTTGAACTGTATAGTAGATTTATCCAGTCGATAAACAGTGTTAAGCTTCCCAGCTGTCCAATTGATCAATACAACATGTGTTCCTTCAAGAAAAACATCAACAGATCCTACTTTAATAAAAGTTGACTCAGCAGCCTTGAGATCTAAAGAGATACTCTTGGAAAGATGTTTCCTAGCTAGTCTCACAGATCTCCGTAAGGAACGAAGTTTCCTTTTAGTCATCCTTTTCTTACTCAATGTATCACCCAAATTATCAATAGATTCAACACTAGAGAAGCGTCAGAAGAAACAGTAGAAGGTTCAGCAGATAAAACCATATCAGCTGAACTTTTCTCCTCAACATCAATATTAACTACAGAAGAACTTAATTTTGGTGTCACATCATCAAAATTATCTACAATCTCAACTGACTTGGGTCTATTTGCTTTAGGAACATCAGACGTATTAGCAATCCTTTCCAATGTAGAAGAAGTAGAACAAGATGAAGAAAACTTCATAATCATATTATACTTTTTTATCAAAGCATCATCAGATAAAGCTAAGATTTGCTTCATTGACATGCCAGTAGTGTATACAGTAGTACTATGATTCTTCACAATCCTCCTCATATGAGCTCTCTTCTGAGCTACAGTCATTGGTTTTTCCCTTTTTGCTTTATTCCTTTGAGCAACAATAACATTCCTCTTTGCAGCTGCTTCTATCTTCTTTTGTTTTCCAAGAGCCACCATTTGAGCCACAAAATTCTCACTATCATAGGCTGCACCTAAAATGCGTTTAGCAAGATTAGGATCAGATGCACCTTGATTAGTATAGGCATCCCATTGAGCATCAGTGATCTTAGGAAATAATTCATCAAGCTCTAGTTGTCTCTCCATAGACAAATTAGAATCAGATTGAGCATGAAGAAATTCAGCCACTGCACGACTCTTCTGCATATTTTCATAATCAGCAAACATCCTAGCTTGAGCATACCTTTCTTCTTCAGACACCAGATCTGAACCAATCACTTCATCAATCACAGTTTCCTTTCCTTTGTCAAAAGGTTCCATAGCTGAATCAGTTTGAGGAAAATGCACAAAAAGAACTTCAGAAGAAACACCCATATCAACATCGAAAGAAACATGTTGAAAAATGCTTCAACAGGTGTAGAAAAGGCTTCAACATTAGAATCCAAGTTAAAACTTCGCCGCAAGAAACACTGTAGAATCATCTGCTAAAGGTTGAGAACTTGGTGGTTCTTATACAAATGAAGCTTGACCATGTTCAGCACCAACATCCTCCATTTGAACATCAGCAGACACACTTGCAACAATTTGTCCCTTTGAAGCTTCAGTAGATTCCTTATTCAAATATAGTCTTTTCCTTTTGCTAGTGTATCGAATAGGTTCCTTTTTCTTTGAAGATTCAGCAGCAATATGAGAAGAAATATGAGTTGTTAGAGCTGCATCGACCAAGACTCCTAGTGATGCAAGTGAGTCTCTTCTTGCTCCTCATCAGAAGAAACCAAAATTCTGCTTTTGCCCCTTTTTCCAAGTTGTTCCTCCAAGTTCTTAACTTTATTCTGCAACTCCACAATCTTACCACCAAGAGTAGATTTAGTCTCTGCAAGATCCTTCTTGAGATCAGTAACCTCAGCTACATACCTGTTCACTAGAGCATGCAAAGATGTAAGTGTAATAGGGTCCTCAGCTCCACCAGCAGATTGCTCTGTGGGAATGGGAGCATCATTGGGCCTTTCAGAATAAATATCAACATGCTCAAAGAATGGAACATGATCATCAACTGAATCTCTAACAGGACTAGGAGTAGGCAACCTATTAAACTCAGTCTCAGCCTCATCATGAGGAACCTGAGTACGTGGTGGACTAGGTCTAGGTAAAGGAGTGGATAAAGGTTGTTCAGGAGTAACAAGATGTGCTTCAGCAGCATTAGAAGGGCCTTCATCTATTGTTACTGATGGATTCCCATCAGCAGCAATAGTAGTAGAAGGTGGAGAACCAACAACATTCCCTTCTTCAGCAGATTCATTGCCTTGAGGCAACATAGCCACTAGTAAAGGATGATATGCCCTCTCATACTTAGTTCTCATTGAAGCAAATAATTTAGCAGATAAAGCTCCTATGGGATAAAAAGCTTGGATTTGGGTAGTAACATCTAAGATCATCTGTAAAACCTAGGGTACATTAAAAACTTGTTCTTTTTCCTAGTTATATTTTCAACCATATTATCAAAAATAAACTTAGAAAAATTATAAGTTAAACCCTGAGATAGACATATAATACCACATCCCAATTGAGTAGAAAATTGGTCCCATCCTCCTGATTTATTGCTTAAACACTGAAGCAAGGTATGAACCAAAAACCTCCACATAGGACAAAGCTGATTCTTTAACCACATGTCTGTCCTAGTACCTTGATAGCCAATCGCTCTTAGCCCATCAAGTACCACAACAACATTAGAATGATAAACCCCATTCTCATCATCCAAATGAAGTTGTCTTCTTATCACCTCTGTCACCACATGCTCTGTTCCGTCAATCATTGCAATAATCTCTGTATCACTCCGTTTTGTAGCAGTCGCCCAAAATTGAGTAACCAACGATTCATATATTGCATTCGGAGAATGTGTTAAAGCATAATGAATCTTGGACCTCTGTAAGAATTCTACCATCGGTCTATACAACTTATCACCCTTAGCCATTCCCAGAAAAGCGACTTTATTATGATCATGCTTGAATTGAAGCGCCATGAGAAAAATCTTAAGTTAGGGTTAAGATTCACACAAGTGGAAGTGTTTTGAACGTGAGTAAAGAGGGAATCGTTTAATTTGAGACAAAGATATGCGAGTAGAGAATAAGTAGTAGTTTCCCAATTTTGGTCAAATTGTTGACCAAGATCTGACGGTACTTCTACTTTTACCCAATTAAACTTTCAACTTCGGTAGAAACACTAGTCATTCTACTGAAGAATACCAATCAGCAGAAATAGATCACGTATTCAAGAAGCTTCAAAATATCTTTTACTTGTTTCACCCACACGCATTAAATCTCATTAAGTCTTGAAGCTGTCTATAAAACAATCTCAATGCACACATAACTCTTCATCAAAAACCCCCAAATATCATCACAAACCCTAATTTCATTAATGCTTCAATTAACCACAATCATTATGAGTACCAAACCTGAGATCATAGATCTCACAACATCATCCTCATCATCATCATCATCATCAAGTGATGATTCAAACCTATGGCTTCATTACTTTCCTCAACCATATCCACGATCAAGTAAATCACCCTTTCTCCTCTTCTAAGATGATAGTGTAGTGAATCCAAGTGAATCTGGCGATGATTTGATGACTCCTATAAGGAGAGAACATCTTACTCCCAACCTCCAGCACCTCGGCCTCAACGAAGGCCACGAGCCGAAATCCGCCCACTCCCTAAGGATAGAGAGGTGGTTCTTGGTCTTTCTACACCAATTTTTGGTGCATCATCACACATCGTATAAAGGAAGGAGTTAAGGAAGGTGGAAGGATTGCTTTTTGGTGAAATCAACAGATGAGGCACAAAGGACATATTATTTTTCTTCATCATCATGTGTGGTCATCGTCATTATCATCGTTTTCATCAATCCATCCTTCCCATTTTGATCCTTATCTTCCTCGTCGTACAGGTCATGCATATCCAGCCATCAAGATAGAAGGAATGAGTGGTTATGCAAGTCCTGATAAATGCATATCCAACATCTAGTGTGAAAGATGTGAGCGATCATGCATATCCAACACCCTGTTAGATGTTGGAATAGATGATATGAACTAGATTTGGATTAGTAGATCATGTAAAGCTCTTTTCTTGTAGTTGCATTTGATGTTGATTATACTCTGTAAGTCGTAAGTAAAACTTTCTCGAATGAATGAATGAACAATTTGCTTCAGTACTTCTCTTGAATGAACATTGTAACTTCATGTACTTTGTCTTCAGTGGAAACAAATAAATCACTTCAAAGACTTTGAATTCAGAGAAACAAGCTTTAGAGCTTTCTTGACCATATTCCAAAATAACAACCATGGTAAATTCCAAATTGAATAACCAATCTGCAAAACAGAACAAACACAGAGAAACACACAAACCAACAAAGAAAAACAAACTATCATTACATTAGTTGGTTAGTGTTAGAAAACGAAATCAAAAGTATACACAAATCTAAATTTACATAAGAAAATGCAAAGTATACACAAATCCTCCCCTGAGGCATATGCCTCCCCGGAGGCCTATGCCTCCCCTTAAACTTTGCAGTTAAGGGTTAAGCATACCAATATAGACCACAAGGTGTTGAAACCTTGGTCCATCAAAAGCTTTGTTAACAAATCGCCACATTATCATCAGTGTAGATTTTAACCACTTTTATCAAATGTTTGTCATATGCATCTCTTATAAAGTGGTGCCGGATTTCAATATGTTTTGTTCGACCGTGAAAACTGGATTTTTTTAACAATGCATATGGTACTTTGATTATCAATAAAAATTGTTGTGTTCATGAAGTTATACCCATAATCCAACAATTGATTTTGTATCCAAAGAACCTGTCCACAGCAATTTGCAGCGAACGTGACTGCTTCATAGATGAGGTAGCCACAATAGTCTGTTCTTGCATTGCCAAGAAATCAATCTCTTCCTAAGGAATTGGCAACCTCCAGTGGTGGACCTCCTATCCAGATTTGCACCGGCATAGTCACTATCACTATATGCTTCCAGCTTAAATGGAGATTCTTTTGGATACCAAAGGCCTAAATGAGGTTGGCCTTTGAGGTACTTAAAGATCTTCTTAACAGAATTGAGATGGGAAGTAAGTGGAGTAACTTGATGTCGAGAACAAACACTCACAAAGCAAAAGTAATATCGGGCCTTGAAGTTTAAATACATCAAAGAACCAATCATAGATCTGTATAGATGTACATTCACAGGTGGATCTATTTCATTGTTGGTCTTTGACTTTGGAGCTTCATAAGGTGTAGTGGCAGTCCTTACACTCTCCATACCAAACTTCTTCAAGATGTCCCTCACATATTTGTCCTGACTTATAAAGATACCATCAGGTTTCTGCTGAACTTGAAGACCCAAAAAGAATGTCATTTCTCCCATGGCACTCATCTAAAACTCTCCATTCATAAGCTCCTCAAACTCCCTGCACCAAGCTTCCTTTGTGGATCCAAAAATAATGTCATCCACATACACTTGCACAAGAATAATATCTGTGGAATTCTTCTTCGGGAAAAGTGTTTTATCAATAGCACCTCTTTGATATCCATGCTTCAGCAGAAATGATGAAAGCCTAGCATACCAAGCTCGTGGTGCCTGATGTAGTCCATAGAGAGCTTTGACAACCTTGTAAACATGAGTAGGATGATCGGGGTCTTCAAATCCTTTAGGTTGAGTGACATAAACCTCCTCTTCTATTTCACCATACAGAAAGGCTCCTTTAACATCCATCTGATATACCATAAAACCCATATAGGATGCATAAGCCAAGAAAATCCGTATGGCCTCAACTCTTGCCACAGGTGCAAACACTTCATCATAATCAATCCCTCCTCTTGTCTATAACCCCGAGCAACCAATCTTGCTTTGTTTTTAATTACAACACCCCTTGCATCTCTCTTATTCTTCATAATCCATTTAGTCCCAATTGCATACTTGCCATCAGGTAGTGGTACCAATATCCAAACTTGCTGATTTTGAAATTGTTGCATCTCTTCCTGCATTGCCTCAAGCCAACTTGAATCTGCAAGAGCCTGAGTAACACTGGTTGGTTCCACTTGAGAAAGAAAACAAGCAAACGGACAATGTTCATAGTCTGTGTGATTGTCTTTTTGCTGATTTGAGACATAAGAGATAAAAGCCACTTGACCATATTTAGAACTTGCCACAGTACCCTTGTTCTAACAGGTGCATTAGGATCACCAATAATATTTGACTGTGGATGAGTATTGTGAATCCTTTTGTAGCAGTGGTGTTGACTTCAATGGAAGAATCAAGATTAGTCATAGTAGGTTCAAAATCGGTGTCATAAGAAGGTGAGGTGAAGATTCCAGCTTTAGGTTGATAATGACCAAGATCTGAAGGTTTTGGAAAACGTGTATAAGGTTCTCCAAAGTCTGTTGACACTCTAGTGGAAATAGGAGTAGAAACAACATGTTTTTAGCGAATTGGGGATGGTAGGAGAAACAGAATCACATTGGCAGCATTGATGTTTCCACTGATTGCTTCATTGGCACTCTCCTCGATTCCTCTCGATCTAGATTAGCTGCATACTCTTGTTTCTTCAGCCTAGCAAGGTCCTCTACATAATTGGACTCGTCTTCACTCTCATCAGAAGTAACTTTGGAAGTGTCACCGTAAAATTGTTAGGGGAGAAAGAAGGCACTACAATGGGTTGTTCATCATCTTCAAACTCATTGTCAGAATCAGCATCCAGGGTATCTGCACTGTTAGTTGGAGACTCTTGAGTACTTGCATTTTGATTAGCCATATGTCTAGAATAACCCAAATAATCAATTAAGTAATCAAGGTCAAAAGACCAAACATGACCCTGTCCTTGAACATTAGGCTTGTCTTCTAGAAACCTCGTGTTCAAAGTCTCCTCAATCTTCTTGGCGATAAATTGTAAACTCAGACGCCTTACTATGAGCTGAATATCCCACAATGTAACCATCATCAACTTTTTCATCAAATTTGCCCAATGGATCACTCGTATTCAGAATGGTCACTTGACATCCAAAAGGTTTAAGGTAATGAATAGCGGAACTTTCCATAGAGAAGTTCATATGGTGTTTTGAAGTGTGGTCTAGTAATGGATACCCTATTCAAGTATATAACAAGTGTGCCAACAGCCTTCATCCAAAACATGGTGGGTAGCTTAGAGTCTGCCAAAGATTGATCTTGCAGACCTCTATTAAGGTTCTATTTTTCTTTCTCGCCACCCCATTTTGTTGTGGGGTTCTTGGAGTGCTATAGTCCATTTTGATTCCTTTAGACCTACAGAGTTCTATAAGTATAGCATTCTTGAACTCTGTCCCATTATCACACTGAATTCCTTTAACCTTTTTGTTCAACTGATTCTCAATAAGTGTAATGAATTCTTTCAAAGACGGAGATGTTTCATCTTAGGTCCTTAGAAAGAATACCCAACAAAATCTGCTATAACCATCAGTGATAACCAGAAAAAAATACTTTTGATCAATGCTTCTAACTTGAGTTGGACCAAACAGATCCATATGAAGCAACAGAAGAGGTTCAGAAATAATGCTACAGCAGATCACAACTTTGTATGAGGCTCAGTGTTGCTTTCCTTTGTTGCGAGCAACACGTTATGATCATTTGTGAAAACTTTGGAAGGAAGACCTTCAACAAGACCCAGTTTAGAGAGCTTGTTTATGGTCTTGAAATTGACATGGGCCATCCTCCTATGCCATTTGGTAGACTCATCCAAGGATGCTTTAGCCACCAAACAAGTTAAATCACCTTCGGTTTAACATCGCTTAAGTTGAATGTATAAAGATTGTGATTCCGAGGAACTTTCAGCAGAATTGAAGTGTCTTCTGGAGGTTTGAAGTCTTTAGACAGCATAAGACATTCATCCTCTATGAAGAGTACTTTGTTCTTGGTGTCACAAATTTGTGAGACTGAGAACAAGTTGAAGTGTTGGAGTTCCTTGACATAGTATACATTCTCAAAGTCCAGGTGAGGTGTTTTGATGGTCCCTTTCCCAGTAATCCTTCCATCACTTCCTCCAAAGGTTACATTGCCTCCTCCTTCAATTGATACAAAGTTATGCATCATATCCATGTTTCCTGACATACTTCTTGAACAACCACTATCAACAATGCCAACATCTTTATGCTTAAGAGGATGATTCTACAACAACAAAAATATACAAAATATTAGTACACTATGGAGGCTCAAGTCATTGCCGACTTGAACCGCTTGTGGATCATATGAGTTATGCCATGCCGATGTATAAGATCCACTATTGTTCTTGGGTTTCCATTGAAATTTAGGTCCCTTTTATTCCAAGAACAACTCCGAGGACTTGACAGTGATCCCAGACCTTTCCCATCACATTGAGTCAACATATCCATGCCAATAACCATTCTTAAAATATGAACTTGTTGGTTGTACATATGGTCTTGCAACTGGTCTTCTCCAAGGAAAAGGAGAATTAGTATAAGTTGCTTGTGGAACATAAGGTGGTATAGTATTAACATTGGTCAACATTGGTCTAGATGTCCTAGAATCACCACACCTACCCATCCTTTGCTCATGAAAATCACAATCCTTAATTAAATGAAATTTACTTCTACACACAAAACATGTCTTTGCTTAGAAGATTTATTCAAACCAAAGATGTTCTATTACAAGCGTAAGTATTCAAACCAAAACCATGAAAAGAATTGTTTTAACAAGATTATTATGCAAAGAATTAGAAGGCAAGTCTTCGAGGTAACCGCCTTGGAAGAGGATTCCTTGGCAAAGAACTCCGACAGCTTATTGGTAGTCTTGGGTGCAAAGGGGGTGAAGACTTGGGAAGGTCAGACTTGTCATTTGAATCACACTCAGTAGACCCTTGCTCAGAGGACTTGTCACTGTTAACACAAGAGACAAAGTCATTCGACTTTGAAGAAGTATCAGGGTCTGGCAAGTCATTTGACTTTTTGCCATAGAGATGATGTGATCCATCAAAGTCAAAAGTAAGGGAAAGGTCAACAGGCATAGGTATTCCTCTAATAGATCCACGTACAGCATGTAGGTCACCTTCTTTAACATAATTAGCTAAGCCTGCTGGTGTGGATTTACGTATGTCATCTCTAGCTTCTAATCCTACATATTTCTTAAAGCCAAAGCCTATTGAAGTATTAGGAGTTTTACTAGCATAGATGTGACTTGCTAACTTATTCCCATTCAGTAACCATTCGTTATGCCTAGAAATTTCAGCATCTAATTTATCTTGCACTTCTTGTTTTTCTAGCTCTACTTTAGCTCTTTCTTTCTCATAATATTTTAACTCATTTTTAGCACATTCAAGATCCCTTTCTAACACACTTATTTTCTCATCATAAGCTATTTGATTCTTCCTCAATCCAAACCTTTTGTCTTTCTAGTGTTTTTAAAGCCTGCTTATAAGCTTCAACTTCTACAAAGTATTCATTATATTTAGGTTTCAAAATATCATAAGCTTCTTTGAGTTCATTATAACGCCACTATAACCAAACAAACAGCTTTGTACTCGAGAGATGCCCATCAAGGCAATCGATCATGCCTATCCTCCAAGTACAGACTTGCAATCAAACCAACATTATCGGGACCATCATTATCCTCGCTCATGTTGCTTCCAAATCCACATTGCCGTCAAGAGTGACCAAAGCTGCCGATCCCTTTGAAGTTCCGACTCCCTCGATTCTGGCTGATAAGTAGAGTATCTCGTCCTCATCACCGCCTTTCCTATCTTTGCATTCTCTGGAGAAGTGACCCATCTGTTGACATGTGAAGCATTTGACCTTCCTTTTGTCAAACCTCACTGGATCTCTTCCTTGGAAGCCAAACCTTCTCGCCACTTTTATGCTCAAAATTTTGATATCCATGGACAAGATAGCCACCGCCACTTCACTTCATCTCTTCCATCTCCGTGGATCCACTCGATCTAAATCCTCATAGGCCGCCTGCGAGGATCATAATCAGAAAAGAAGGATCCAAGCACATCTTCCATTATACCTCCAGATTGAGAACTTGATGGAGTGGTAGTGTAAGATGATGATGAGTAAGTTGGACTTGGACCATGACTCATCTTAGGGTAGAGGCTCCAACTAATGTGTGACTAGCGAGATGATGATCTAAAAGTACTTCTTACATCATGTTCAAGAGCTTTAAGTTTGTTGTACAACTCATCAAAAGTAAGCATATCTAGGCCACCTTTAGCTTTTAAAGCAATGCTTACTTGTAGCGGGATGGAGGTAATGATCTCAAGAACTTAGAATTACAATCATCATTATCCTGGCTTTGCGCTGGCTTCATTTAACCGACTTAAAATCTTTTGAAACTTGTCATATCCCTTATGAATTCCTTCCTCTTCAGAGATTTGAAAGTCTTGAAACTGTTGTCGCAACATGGACTTTCTCATTCTCCTAGACTCCTCATTCCCACCGAACTTCGCCTTTATTGCTAACCATATGTCCTTAGCATCTTGCATGAAGTGAAAATCACTCAAGTGATCCTCAGGAATAGCTTAAAGAAGAATGGTTTTAACCTTGGTTTCTCTCTCAACCGCCAAGAATCCTTCAAGCAGCTTTGGGGAACATAAGTCATCTTACCAAAGAAGATCTATGGTAGTTTTCTTCAAACTGCTTCCTTTCAAGACTATCTCCCACAGATTCCAATCAATGTTGGAGATCCAGTTTTGCATCTTCATCGCCCAAAGATCATACTCCTCCCTTTTTAGGTAAGGAAAATTAGCATTACTGTTAGAGAGACTTAGGTATTGCAGATGGGTGGTGTTTTGGTTGTTGGTGATTTCAAAGATCAACGCCCGATCCGCATGGTGAGTTTTTGTTTTGGTTGTATTGGTGTTTAGAAAAACATGTCCTTAGTATCGTAGAGACTCTAACGAGGCTCTGATACCACTTGTTGAAAACTAGCAGACCTTGATAGATCTTGAGCCAGAGATCGTTAGTATTGATTGTGTAATCACAGCCAAACTAAAAGAAAATCTCTACAACTTGTATTCTTTAGCGGAATATAAACACAAGTATAAAACACGAATAACTAAGAACTCTTTGATCCTCTATGGATCGTTATATTAATAATATGTAAACGCCTAATAATCATTCTATTGTGTTCCTTTATAGACAAGGAACCCTAAATAAAACCCTAAACCGCTTCCCAAGAAACGATAAACATAAAACTAATTAAGATATACACAATCACTTCCTAATAAAGCTCATGTATATCCAAACTAAATATACTAAACACGAATAACAACTTCCGCAGAAACAAACTATTCTTCACAGAACTATGTCTTCGCGAATCCATATACTTCGGCAGAATCCATTCAGCAGAAACAACAACATAATTCGTACTTCACATAATTCCCAACATTCCACAAGCTTGTTAATGACATGAGGAACATCAGAATGACTATGCCAAACATTCAACTGAACTCAAAGTTTGTGAACAACATGAATCCCGAATGGCACAAGTTTGTCACCTCTGTGAAGCTAACCAAAGGATTGAAGAATACAAACTATGAGCAACTCTATGCCTTCCTTCTTCAGAATGTGAGACATGCTATGTTTGAAAAAGGATTCTTGATCAGCAAAACAAACCGTGGAGAGACAAGCTCATCAAATGATTCAACCGCCTTCTACTCAAACATTGGAATTACCACCAAAGCATCTCAAGTTATACCCATGGGTAATGGTAATCACAAACTCATTCCCCGATCTTATGTTCAAACAAGGATGCCGATGCACACGGGAAACTTCATTAATCAACTGGCTCTCCGATCAAAAACATGAACTCTCTTACACACACCAACAAAAATCTCTTAATCGCATCCAATCCACACAATCAAGCCACCGCCGAGATGGGAAAGTTATGGTGCGGTGATTCAAGAAAGACATTATGAACAAGGAAGAGGTGGAGTCGGTAGGGGATATGTGGCAAATCAGAATAGGGGAAGGAATGGAAATCAGGGACAAGCAAAGCCAATCAAGTGTTACAACTGTGGAGGTGAGGGACACATTGCAAGGAACTGCACATCGCCAAAACGCCTCGAATGCGTAGTACTTCAGGATAAGATGTTGCTTGTTCAAGCTCAAGATAATGGTGCAGCTTTAGATGAAGAAGAGTTGTTGTTCCTTGCTGAGGGAAATGCCAAGACGTATGATGCATATGTAGATGAGCGACCAATTTAGGAGATAGGCAACAATCATCGAATGCCTTTCAAGTAGCCGATTGTGATGCATATGACTCGACGCTTGATGATGAACCTAATGCACAAACAATTTTCATGGCTAGCATTTCTCCAATGGTCCCTCCTAAAGTCTCTTCACAACCACAAGCTGGTCCATCCAAAGAAAAAATCATTTCTGAGGTACTAAAACTAAACGATGAAGTTGATGAGCAAAAGATATATGACGAAGTACAATCAACTGTAATTATTGAGTCAGATATTGAAAATATGGGTAATATTAATGTTGTCCCATATGATCAATATGTGAAACAAAGTGAAAGTGAGATTGTACCAAGTGATGTATCTTGTGCAGTCAATGATGACTATGTTTTTGACTGAATACACCGCATGTGCCCCTCGATGAACTGTTATCTCCGAACTTAATGCCTATAAAGAACGTGTTGATATCTATGAACAACGAGCTAAGTTTGAATTAACTACTCGTGAGCATGAGTTGGATAACCAAATGCGTATAATTATTAGAAAAAGTAATTTTAGAGAAGAAGTGTTAAAACAAGAGTTAAACTCCTTACAAGAAAAGCTTTCTAAAACTCGCTAAGCAAAACAAGAACTTCAAGAAAATGTTAAAGTGCTTAAGAAGGAGTTTCATGCTAAGGAATCAAAACTTTTGAATGATTTTTCCAATCTAAAAACTTTGAAGAACAAGCTTGAAAATAAGTTGTACGCATAAAGGGAATACCATTCAGACACATGGTCACTAAGCATAGAGTTTTAAGCGATAAGCATAGTGTTCCCATTATAGATAAACCCAACCCCGAGTACGGTAAGATAGCAAAAACGGCTCAAAATGTAATCTATGATGGCAATGAGATTCTTAAACCTAGACAAAAACCTAGTTGCATTGAGTGCACTAAGGAAGATAGAAAATTAGATGATGCATCTAGGGAGAAAATGAATAAGAAGCTAGAAGATCCCTAATGTAAAAGAATAACATAACGATCAAACCCCATGATTACAAGAAGGAAAACTGGATTTTCTTAAACAAGTTTAAGCCTCAAACGTTGTTAACACCTGAACAAGTGTTCTGGGAAAAGGACTTAGATAAGCAAAAAGCAGAGAATCTTGTTGTTACAAACCCTCCCCTTAGGAAAATGCCTACAATGATCGTGTATCCTCCAAATACACCAATACATTTAGTTCCTAGAAATATTGCCACTAAGAGCAAGACCTTAATCAGTCAATATGTTATTTTTCAACTATTTGTCGATTTTGAGAAAACTTGTAAGAAAAGGATCACACCCACTAGGATAACTGAAGGGGAAATGGGTTTTAATCAAACAAAAGAATGCTATTTAACTGAGGTCATGCCTTTCTTTAAACAACTAAAAGATCATTTTGAGAGTCTTAAAAAAGGGATTGATTCAGATATTAAAGGAATGGAAAAGGAATTTGATGCAATAATTGTAGAGGTTAGTGACTATGAGCGAGCATTAAAATATAATGAAATTGAGAGGAAGAACTTGCATACCTTAAATGAGAATCGATTTGATTGTATTTCTCAAGATGTGTTTTATACGCCACTAACTTGTTCTATTATCGCTTCTCAATTTCATAAATTATCTGTTGCTTTGAAAGTCTCCCATGATCGTGTCATTGAGCTTGAAATCAAAAACACTAAACTAAGTGAGAAAATTGAACAGGATGATCATGATAATCTGGTAAAACATTTTTCTAAACTAGAAGTTGAACATTTTGAGTTACAACTAAAATATCAACATCTCAAAGAAAATGTTAAAACCTCAAACATCAAGATATCCTCGATGTTCCGAGTTTGATGCGCTTTTGAAATTAGCAAATATGATGAACAGATTCGAGCTCATTGTAACACGATCAGAAAGTTGAAAGCCCAAATTTCTCAATTAAAGGGTGAAATGAACGATGTGACTGGCTCCCAAATGCCTCCTCCTTTAGATTCGCAGAATTCTCAAAATTTTCATCTTCAAAACTTGGTTAATGCTTTACAAAAGGAAAATGAGAGTTTCTAGAAGAAAATGAAAAGGTTAAACGTCATTTCAATGAGTTATTTGAGTCAATAAAAGTCACTCGTAATAAAAATAATGAACAAATAACTTCGTTGCAAAAAGGAAATTGAAAATCAAGAGTCGTAAAGGGAAAATGCCAATGATCAATGGGGAGAATGGTGCATCAAAGGTGCATGGTTGTAATAAATATGCTTTGTCTGTGAAATATGTTCCTCCTCATCTTAGGAATAACAAACTTGCCATTCAAACATATTTCTCATACCTTAAGGATAGTCTAGAATGTCTCCGTGAGATTGTAGAAGAGGATAAGATAGAGAAACCACTTGACAATGCAATTGGCCATGCATGCTTATATGCCAAACGATCTCAAGAAATTCTAGAATGCTTAATTACAATATGCCCTAAATCCCTAGGTGAGCAGGTCAATCCCTTGATACCGTGTTCTATGCCTAGTGCCAAGTATGCAACTCATTCAATGTTATGAATCTGAACTTTAGTATGCCTTCAAGTAGTTCAGATCCCAGCACCTCTAGTGTTAAGAAAGTGAACTTCAATGCACCTTCAAATAGTTCACATCCCAGCACATCTAAACAGGAAATGCAAAAAGTAGCAAAACCAACTAATATTCCCATTCCCTCTACAAGAGTAATCCGTGACATTAAAGCGAGCAGGTCAAAGTCTCAAGGCAATACAAGGAATGATAGGACCTCGCAAGCTAAGAATGTGCATTGGAAGAAAGTAGAAGATCACCGTAGGGAGAATTTGAATAAAATAAATCGTGTTGATTCTAGTATTAGCCATAGGCGTACTGTAATTAATTTGAATTCTGATACTATTTGAAAACCATGTAATGATGTCTGTTTGAATTCTGTTGCTAATCATGATTATGGTGTGAATGCTTTGTCTAATGCTGTCAAATGCCCAGTTAAAATTGTTAATGCTAAAAATCATGCAAAGAAGGCTGAAAGGCAAAAGCGAAAGAAAGTTAGAAAACAGTGGAAACCCACATGAAGAACATTTAGTAAGATAGGTTATCAATGGATACCTTTTGGCCATAAGGTCAATCAGCTGCCCTCAATCGCTAAGACAATGCCCTATAGAAAATGGATGCCTACTGGTAGAACTATTCCCTTAAGAAGTGAACATACTTTGAATAGGTCAAATACGAATACTAGCACTACATCTATTTCTGATGATTCCATTGCTTCTATTTCTAATATGGGTGTTTCTATTTCTGATGTGGGTGTTCCAATCACATTTACTAACCAAGTGGAACCCATTCTTGCATGGGGATCCCAATTATCCGCTTATCCATTCTTGTTCGTGTTCAACCGCAGATCGCTCAAATCGCTTTGGTACTTGGACTCAGTCGTTTCAAGCATATGACCGGAGACCGGTCGCTGCTCATGAACTTTGTGAGCAAATTCATCGGACAAGTAGATTCGGGAACCACCATTTTGGAGCAATTATGGGTTATGGTGATTATGTAGTTGGTAAAAGTGTAATCTCTAGGGTATATTATGTGGAAGGTCTTGGTCATAATTTGTTCTCTGTTGGTCAATTATGTGATTCTGATCTAGAGGTGGCCTTTAGAAAACATACTTGCTTCGTTAGAGAACTTCATGGTGTAGAATTATTAAGAGGTACTCGTGGTTCTAATTTATACACCATTTCTATCGAAGACATGATGAAGTCTTCTCCAATCCGCTTCGTCAAAGGCTTCTAAAACAAAGTCATGGTTATGGCATCGCCGTCTCAATCACTTGAACTTCGGCACCATTAATAACCTTTCCGAAAGGATCTTGTCGAGGCTTACCCATTAAAATATGAAAAGGATCATCTTTGTTCAAATTTGCCAATTGGGTAAAAGCACTAAATATGTCCACAAACCAAAACCCACAAATTCAAGAATGGAAGTTCTTCATACCCTTCATATGGATCTGCATGCGACCAATGAGTGCAAACGATAAATGGGAAGAAATACATTCTAGTAGTTATTGATGACAAAGGATGAAACTCCAGATGTCATTATCAAACTAATCAAACAATTTCGAGTTCAACTCAACAATACATTGAATGAATTGTTCGAACGCATAATGGCAATGTAGTTTGTCAACAAAGATTTAATTCAATTTTATGAAAGTGTTGGAATCAGTCATCAAAGAAGCGTTCCACGAACTCCTCAACAAGCGGTGTAGTTGAAAGACGAAATCGAACTCATGTGGAAGCCGCAAGAACAATGCTAATTTATTCGAAGGTTCCAATGTTTCTATGGGTCGGGCTAAGCCATTGCCACCGCTTTGCTACACCCAAAATCGTTCCCTTATACATACCTCTCATGGAGAAACTCCATATGAACTTGTTCATAAACGAAAACCTGATCTCTCCTACCTTCGTGTGTTTGGTGCTTTGTGCTATCCAACAAATGACGGTCAAGACTTAGGTAAATTAAGAGCAAAGGCAGATATTGGAGTTTTTGTTGGTTATGCACCAAACAAGAAGGGTTATCGAATCTACAACAAGAGAACCTGAAATATCATGGAAATAATTCATGTTACGTTCGATGAGTCGACGTCAAATGGCTCCGACAATCCAGCTTCGACCAAGCACTTCAAAACAGTCCCATTGGTTCATCACTTGCACCAAACTCATCTCCAAAGAACTCCATAGGTACCTCCATCAGAAGATGATTTAAATAAATTGTTTGATCCAATGTTTGATGAACACTATGAACCAAATGCCGATGAAATGTCAATTCCATCAACAGAGGTCGCCCTATCCCCGTGAATGAAGTCAACCCTTCAGCCTCAATATCATTAAGTCAAGAAGCCTGCCGATCACTCTGTCTCATCAATAAATCATCAATCATCAAGTGTACATCATGGAATTGTTTCTGGCATCAATGAAGAAGTTAATCCCTTTGCTACTCCCGAAGATGCTCCATTTGAAAATATCTTTGCTACTAAATCATCATCAGAACCTTCTTCATCAGAGATATCGACTCTCGCTACTTCAGCCCACAACAACAACCACATGAACACCTTCGAAAATGGACACATGATCACCCATTGGACAACATCATTGGAAACCCTCTCTCAAAGATCCACCTCGGAAACAACTTGCTACCGATGCCTTATGGTGCTTCTTCAACTCCGTACTCTCTAAGGTCGAACCAAAAGACATTAAAACCGCCATGAATGAAGATCAGCCGGTTTAATGCCATGCAAGAAGAAATTCATGAGTTTGATCGACTTGATGTATGAGAATTAGTACCGCTCCAGATTGTGCTATGATCATTGCTCTAAATGGATCTTCAAAGTGAAACTTGATGAGCATGGTGATGTCTTAAAGAACAAGGCTCGATTGGTCGCAAAAGGATACCGCCAAGAGGAGGGTATTGACTTTGAAGAATCATTTGCTCCAGTTGCTCGTATTGAGGCAATCGGAATCTTCTTGGCTAATGCTGCTAGCAAGAATATGGTTGTGTATCAGATGGATGTTAAAACCGCCTTTCTGAATGGAGATTTAAAAGAGGTGGTTTACGCCAGTTAGCCGTAATGTTTTGTGAATCCGAGCATCCTACTCATGTATATCGCTTGAAAAGGCCCTTTACGGTTTGAAGCAAGCTCCTAGAGCATGGTACGATACTCTATCTAGGTTTCTTCTATCTTTGGATTCAAAGAAAGGAGCAGATTGATCCGACATTGTTCACCGTGAAGTCGAGCAAACATTTAATTCACGTTCAAATTTATGTTGATTATATTATCTTTGCCTCGACTAACCCCAATGAATGTGATCGCTTTTCAAATGAAATGGGTTCCAAATTTCAAATGTCAATGATAGGACAAATGTCATTTTTCTTGGGATTACAAATTTCACAAAGTCCCGGAGGCATTTTTATAAATCAATCTAAATATGCAAATGAGATTTTAAAGAAATTTGGATTTGTATCATGTGACACCGCTGACACTCCCATGATTAAACGTATCTAAGTGGATGAGGATAACTCAGGGATCATGGTAGATCAAACGAAATATCGAAGTATGATTGGATCCCCGATGTACCTCACAGCCTAGCGCACTGCACATCCTGTTGTGTGCATGTGTAGATATCGCTAAGCCTACTAAAAAACACCTTGAAGCGGTTAAATGGGTCTTTCGGTATCTCCAAGGAACCATCAATGTGGGACTATGGTACCCGAAGGACACGGTATGTCACTAATGCCTATGCAGATGCCGATCATGCAAGATGTCAAGATACTCGTCAAGGCACGTCCGAGGTGCTCGCTGGGTGATAAGCTTGTGAGTGGTCTTCAGAAGCAAATGAGTACTTCTATTTCCTCTACAGAGGTGAATACATAGCCATGTCATCTTGTTGTGCTCAAATCCTATGGATGAGATCTCAATTATCGACTATGGCTTTGAATTCAACAAAATCCTCTATATCGCGTGATAATAAAAGTGCTATTGCTCTCTCATGCAACAACGCATAAACACTCAAGATCAAAGCACATTGACATCCGACATCATTTCATCAGGGAGCAAGTGGAAACGGTGTGGTGGAACTCTATTTTGTGAAGTCGAATACCGCTTAAGCGTGACATATCTTCACCAAAGCTCTTCCGATAGAACGTTTTGAGTTTATTCTTCCTCGACTTGGCTTGAAAAGCCTTCAACCTGAAACACTCAAACGTCTTTAGGAGGAAGATGAGGAGTAAAGGTCTTTCCTTCATCTATATTTTGTATATATTTATTCAAAAAGCAAAATACAAAATTATAAAACCAACTAAAAGCAAATAGAAAAATATAAAACTTTCAAAAAATCCATAAAAATCTGAAAATTTCGAAAAATCTCAAAAATATTGTCCTTTCTATCTTTTCTTTCTTGATTCGATATATATCTACGGTCTTTGTGTCATGCAAAAGATGACACGGACTTTAGATGTGGTTCAATGTTTAAAAACAAAAAATATTTTTGGGAGAAAGTAAAACAATGGTTTATTGTCATTTCAGGCAGTAACCCGCTTTTCAAAGAAAGAACAAAGCCATAATTTATCTCTTGTTTCAAATGTTTAACAAGACAAATGTTTAATTTCAAAGAAAGAACAAATGTCTGCCATTAACAAGACAAATGTTTAATTTCAAATATTTTTCCTTCTAATGATTCCTCTGAAAAATATTTGCAATCTTATGAAAACTCAATTGTTTTGAAAACACTTCGGACTCTATTTTTGAAAATCAAAAGAACTTATCAAGTGTCAAAATCTCAATTCATCAATCAACGACTTTCGTTATTGATTGAGGGGGAGAATGATTTTTCAATTAAATCAAAAAGTGTTCTTTTCAAACAATTTGCACTTAAATGAGTAAGGTCTACTCTAAATGTTTTACAATGTTACACAATTGGTTCCAGACCTTGGTTATTATTATGTTTTCAAAAGATAATTATGCATGTTTAATCAATGGAGTTTAAAGTCTCAAAATCCAATCCTTATCAGCTAAAACGCTTTCATAATCAAGTCACAATTCTCCTTAAAAGCTTTCAAAATCAATTTAAATATACAGAGATCACAAATCTCAAATGATTTGATAATTGTGATCGGGGAGAATTTGTGATTTAAATTGGATTTAAACCGATAATTCGATAAATGGTTTCATAAGTGTTTAGCATGTTTGCCTCCCCGCAAGTGACAAACGATTTCAAATTTTCCATGCACATGTTGAGGGGGAGCATCTATTTTAAACCTCAATCTATTGAAACGTGACTGAATTGTCTCTAAGTGCAGATTCCCTCTAATATGTGCAAAACTCTTTCAAAATTCGAGGCACATATTGAGGGGGAGCAAACTTGTGAAAACCTCATCCTTCCTCAAAATGTTTTATCTACTCAAATTGATTGGGAAGTGATGATGATCATTTTAGAAAATGTTAATCAAAAGATTGGACCTTTCATTCTTAATCTAACAATTTCAAAGATCTCTTGCCTCCATGTGCTAAACAAATTCTGAATTTTTATGCATATGTTGAGGGGGAGCATTTCTAAAATATCAAAACAATTAAGATACAAAATGCTTTGATTCTATATCACAAGTATCTTGATTGATTTTCAAATGGTTTTCAATTGGTTTCAAGGCGGAAGAACTACACCAAAAGACCGGCCAACTCTACTTTATGCATGGTGATATAAGGATGATAAGGTTAGATTTAGGTCCCATGATCCGCCAGAACTGGAGGGATCTACCCAGGGATAATCCACTAGATAGTGTAGAAGTCCTTAGGTATGATGAAAAAAGGAGAAAAGTGAGATATGGGAAGAGTGAGGACTGAGACTGAGCTAGTACTGGAATAAACCCAACAAGGTCCTAGTTATGAAGTCTCGGTAAGCACTAAAGGGGTTGAAGAATGAAAAAGGGTGAAAAAGGGTGAAAATAAATAGCCCTCCATTAATTCAACCTTAGGGCAGAAACCGGGTTCAATTCATATACTACTGGTGGTTACCAAGGTAACATCGGTATTGAAGACAAGACGTCATGGACCCAGTGACACACTGCACTTCAACTTTCCAAACCACTCAAGTTCCTCTTAAAAGGGCTTGTTTCATTTTCACGGGGAACCGACATAATCTATCGACTTTCTCTTAGAGATAGTTGGTATTGAAGAAGGAGACACTCTCCCTAGTCTCTGACATAGGAATCAAATATGCACAATTGATTCTAGAGCCATGAGATCATCAATAAATCTCTTTAGGACACTTACAATGAAGACTCTCTGTTTCACACAATGTGGAAAGACAGATTACATCTTATGAGTCCTACGCATTATCCTTGTGGTATTGCCAGAACATCTGAGTGATATGCAAACATATTCACAATGAAGATGGAAAGCCTTCTGGAGCCAACATCAATCAAGCTCCTGGTAGGTGGCATGTGAGATCTATCCAATAGATCAACCATGTGACAACTGAACAGAAACGATGGAGCGATTCAATCTTTTGAATCAATCCTGGTTCAGGTTATGGATTGACGGATACCTTTGAAAAACCGGTCGTTGTGCTTAAAAACTCTTTTCTTTTGCACATCGACTGCGTACTTATTTCTCAAAATAAAAGGTGTTTATGATTGATAATTGATTTTCATTAAAACCTTCGTTGTATTGCAAAACAATTTCTATTGAGCAATACACGATTGTTTTTCAAATCTCTTTCCATCAATCGTGAATCTCATTTCACGTTCACTCAATTGTTATCTTCTTTGAGACGTTCCGGTTTGAGAACAACTAGAGCAGCTGCGAAACCCTTTCAAGGAAATTCTTCGAATTATACCTGATCATGCGATTTGTATCGATCAACGGGAACCGTGGGCCGTGTACCTCAATTCATCGAAAGTGATCAAAGACACTTTCGCGGCGCTTTATTGCTAACGGTCTTATGCGTACACCCCGACGCTGCAGTGATCAATGAAGCGGTCAATTCACAGCCGCATGCTCACTCAACACATTCAGTTCCAAAGAAATCATGATTAGTGCATCAATGACTCTAATATTTTCACTCCATGCTTCGCTACTGTTGCCAATATCATGAATCAACGAAAGCTTCCGCTACTCTGATAAGAATATATCATGATTAAGAATGTGAGCATGTCGGTCCAAATGTCACAATATCACATAATACCAACACCACAAAGGATGAGTCGAGATTAATGTGGTGATGATCTCAAAGTCGGCTCAAAACTCATTATCACGTGGATCGCTTAAAGACCTCCACTTGGATTATCCAAACATGTAAAAATGAAGAATCAAAGACTACGAGCTACTGAACAAAGAACATGAACAAGAATCCAAGAACAATCTCAATGTAATATCTGTTTGTATTCTATGTAATTTTAATGTGTGTTTGAGGTGACCTCCCTTAGGGGGAGATTGTTGGGATTTGGAAAATCCAGTAGTTAAAGTGTCGGTCACCTCAAGTATATGTAATCATTAGAAAGCTCGTAGTCGTAGTTATCTAATGTTAAGTAGTTTTTAGTTAAGTAACACCGTGGAGGACGGACGGGTCTTTACCCATCATGCCCGATCCACGTACCGTCGGTGGCGTTTTATTATAAGACTATAAATACTCTCTACCTCCCAAGGTAGAGAGTTGGAGCTCATAATAAGATTTTTCTTTCTCTTACTAAAGTTCCCAAACCTCTAACTTTCTCTCTCTAAAACTCATCTTTTGTACGCCTACTTTGGTTATGGTTTGATGTGTATGTGAAATCCAATATGTTACAAAGATGTTTCCTTTTTAAACATTGTTGCGAAGGAAGTGATGGCGAATTTCAATATGTTTCGTTCGGGCATGTTGGACAAGATTTTTACTGAGATCAATGGCTCCTTTGTTGTCACAAAGTATAGAGATGTTGTTGAGTTGAATTCCGTAGTCCATGAGAGCTTGCTTCATCCAAAGAGCTTGTTGACATGCCTTTCCGGCTAAGACGTACTCGGCTTCGGTAGTTGAGATAGTGAGGGCCGTTTGTTTCTTTGCGAACCATGAGGTGAAACATTGTCCAAAAAAAGTACAAATACCACTTGTACTCTTTCTATCGACATAGTCACCGGCATGATCCGAGTCGGCATACACTATGGTTTCTACACTCGTTCTTTTGGATACCATAATCCTAAACATGTAGTGTCTTTAATGTATCTAAGTATTCGTTTTAAGGGTTCTAGGTGTAATGTTTTTGGATCTTCTTGAAAGCGAGCACATACACAAATACTAAACATAATGTCGGGTCTACTAGTCGTAAGATAAAGTAGGCTACCAATCATTCCTCTATATTTAGTGTTATCTACAGATTCACCTTCCTCATCCTTGGTGAGTTTTGTTTCCGAGGACATGGGTGTTTTAGTGGGTTTTGAGTCTTCAAGACCAAATTTATTAAGCATATCCTTTATGTATTTAGATTGGTTAAAGAATATACCATCTTCTAGTTGTTTAATTTGAAATCCTAGAAAGAAGTTCAACTCACCCATCATACTCATCTCAAACTCGTCATGCATGATTTTAGAGAAATCATTACATAGCTCTTGAAAAGTTGATCCAAATATGATGTCATCAAAGTATATTTGAACTATGATAATGTGTGATTCCTTTTTCTTGGTAAAGAGAGTATTATCTACTAATCCCATGGTGTATTTGTGTTCAACTAAGAAACTCTTAAGCCGATCATACCAAGCTTTTGGTGCTTGCTTAAGTCCGTATAGTGCCTTTTTATGTTTGAAAACATGATTAGGTTTTTCAAAGTCGGTGAATCTGGGAGGTTGTGCAACATATACTTCTTCATTAATGAACCCGTTCAAAAATGCACTTTTAACATCCATTTGAAATAGTTTGAAGTCATGAGCATATGCATATGTAAGTAAGATTCTAATAGACTCGAGCCTAGCTAACGGTGGATAAGTTTCGTCGTAATCAATTCCTTCTTGTTGATTATAGCCTTGTGCCACAAGCCTAGCCTTGTTTTTAGACACTATACCGTTTTTGTCCATTTTATTTCGAAAAACCCATTTCCTTCCAATTATAGTTTGATTTTTAGGTTTTGGAACTAATTTCCATACATCATTTCTAATAAATTGGTTTAGCTCCTCTTGCATAGCAATTACCCAAGATTCATCTTTTATTGCTTCGTTTACGTTTTTCGGTTCAATGGATGATACAAAACAAAGTTACTTTTATTTTGGGCTTGTGATCTTAATGTTTTTTGATTTAATTGTCCTATGACCTTTTCTAAAGGATGACTTTTGGATTCTTTGATATTTATAATATCTTTATTTAATGGTTCATCTTCCTTGTTATTATCATTTTTTTCTTGACTTTCAACTAAGTCATCATCTACCAAATGTGATGTCTTAGAGGGAGGTGGACTTTCGTCAAATGTTATGTTCAACGATTCCTCGACTCTCATTTTTTCTTTGTTTAAAACTATGTATGCTTTGGTAGTTTGTGAGTAACCAAGAAATACACCTTCATAAGACTTTGGGTCAAATTTGGTGAGTTAGTCTTTGGCACTTAAAATAAAACGTTTACATCCAAACACTCTAAAGTATCCTAAAGTAGGCTCTTTCCCTTTATAGATTTCATAAGGTGTTTTGTTCAAGAAAGGACATATTAAAACTCTATTTAAAATGTAAAGGGAATTGTCAACGACGTTACACCAAAATGTTTGGGGTATGTTTTGTTCATTAAGCATTGTTCTACTCATTTCTTGAAGAGTTCTATTCTTACGTTCTACGACACCATTAGATTGGGGTTTTTGAGGAGCCAAAAAGTTACGCGTTATACCATTTTTTTCACAAAAGTTTCCAAATTGTGTTTCATTATCGAATTCGCGACCATGATACATTCGAATCGACACAATGTTAACACCTAGTTGATTTTAAATTTTCTTACTAAGTATCTCAAATTTATGAAAAGCTTCATTTTTAGTTTTCAAAAACATTGTCCGAGTGAGCCTTGAGTAATCATCTACTATAACCAAAGTGTAGAAGTTGCCTCCATAACTTTGTATAGCGGATGGACCAAACAAGTCCATATGCAGAAGCTCTAGACACCTAGATGTGGAAACTATATTTTTTGCCTTATGGCTACTATGAATTTGTTTCCTAATTTTGCAAGCATCACAAAAGTGTTGGTCATATTTTAATTTGAGTAAGTTTCTAACTAGCTCTTTTAGGATAAGGATTGAATGAGTCTCATATTAGCGTGACCTAAACGTCTATGCCAAAGGGTAGAGTTATCATCTAAGGTTGTTAGGCAAAGTTTTTCTTTAGATGTTCTATCTATTTTCATGACGTATATGTTATTTTTCCTAACTCCTTTTGCTATGGTGATACCATCTTTTAGTATTTTACTACCATTTTATTTAAATAGTACTTTATACTTTTTATCACATAGTTGGCTAATACTAAGTAGATTAAATCCTAGTGTATCAACATGAGCAACATTTTTAATAGTTAGAGAGTCATGAGCAATCGTACATTTTCCAATGATTTTGCTTTTGAGATTGCTACCAATAGTAACATTACCTCCGTCATACTCTTGGTATGTTGAGAAGAGGTTTTTGTTTCCTGTCATGTGTCTTGAGTATCAGCTATCTTTTATCCATTCATCAGGCTCCAAGCTTACTTTTAAGCATACCTATGATACATATAACTCAAGAGTTTGGTCCCCAATATCTCATTGGGTTAAACATACCATTTACTTGGTTCATGTATGAAAATAATGGATATAGATTCTATGGTATGTAATTAGGAGTTTGATATGGTCTATGGTAGTTTTGATTCCAACCGATATGTTGATAGTTGGGTGGTAGGTTGTAGTTGCTTTTGGGAAAGGGGCATTTGGCAATAGGTGTTTTATTCCTTTGTTGAGTGTTTTTAGATCTAAATTCATTTTAATCCAGTCTTAGTTACTTTGACAAATTCACTACGGTTCGTTTTGCAAACTTGCTGTCCTACTACAGACACCACGGAACCAATTTTTACAACAGACGGACCCAAATTTTTGGTTCCGCCTAGTCCGTGCTGTACTGTTGCAGTTGGGACAGTTTGTTTGTCTTTTCTGGCTGTTTTGGTTTGACTACTTGAAATTATTACTTCATTAAAACCTAATCCACTTGTATTTCGTGGTACTTTTTGAATTCTTACTATTTCATCAGCACAAGAAATGTTTTTGTTAAATCTCTTAAATTTAGAGTTATGTTTGATAAGAACCTCTTGTGTGAGTTTTGGCTTTTCTATTTCAAGACCAAGCTCCTGAAATGATTTACAACCATTGTCATTAGCCATGCGTTTTTCTAATTGCTTTGGCTTTTCTTTTAGCTCATAAACTTCGTTTTCTAAAAATTCATTTTTAGTCTTTAAAAACTTTTTTTTAGTTATGATTTTTAAGCTAAGCTCACACAATTGATTAAATTGTTTTTGCAAAGTGTCATCATCAATAGAGGAGTAAGATGAGTCGGAATGTACCTCGCTAGATTCATGTGCCATGAGGGCGATCTCATCCTTACTTAGTTTTTCGTCATCATCACTTTCACTCCAAGCATCGCTAACAAAATCTCGTTGAGTTTTGCTTTTAAGTAGCTTGGGGAAATCTCTTATTAGATTTACTTGTATCACCGCGTCTAAAGCACTTCCTTTCACTTTTTACCTTTTTATCATCTCGGTCTTTCCGGAATGACTTCTTTTCATCTCGGGGTTTCCTTACAAACTTTCCTCTTCTTCTAAACAACTTTTTGAAATCTCTTACAGCTATGGCATACTCCCCGTCTGCACTATCCGAGCAAGATTCTTCATCATCAGTAGATTTTATTCTTGCCTTTAGAGCAACGGATTTGACTTTCTCTCTTTTGCCTTTGATGATTTCCGAATCTTTCTCCATCACCATTTCGTTTACTTTGAGATTTCCAATTAGCTTGTAAAGTGACATTATTGAGAGATCTTTTGATTCCTCAATAGTCGTTACTTTTGCTCTCCACTTTGGATGGAGTTCTCTAAAAATTTCCTAACAAAGTTGTTGCTACGAAAAGATTCATCAAGTGCTTTAAGAGAAGTAACAATAGTATTAAAACGAGCAAATCCACAATCAATGGTTTCATCTTCAGGGATAACAAATTGTTCATATTGTTGAACAAGAAGATCAATTTTGTTATCCTTTGTGAATTCCCTTGATGTGTAATTATTAAATATTCCTAAATATTTTGGCGGTTTCACACATAAAAATTCTTCCATATTATTTTCTAGGCAAACCATTATAAAGCATCATTTTAGCTTCATTATTTTTAGCTATTAACTTCTTTTGTTCATCATTTGAAATATCTTTTGTTGTAGGATTAATATCACCTTTAATGATAACAAACCAAAGATCTATATCTTTTGATTTCACATATGTTTCAAAACGGTTTTTCCAATAGATAAATCCATTGGTTTCAAAAAGTCGTGGTCTTTGCATAGATTGCCATTCCTTAAAGTTTTCGGAATCCATGGATCGTTTCAAGTTTATAAAATACAATATATTTTAGAAAATCTTGAGCAACGAGGCTCTGGTACCAATTGTGAAAAACTAGAAAGGGGGTTGATTAGTTTTACCATTTAAAATCTTAATTGTTTTGAGAACTTATTGTAAGATCAATCAATATAGATAAAAGATGTGTTAGTGAAGAATAAATAATATGAAAGCAATATATAATATGTAAGTAAAGAAAGAAAAAATCAAACCACGACAAAGTTTTTTTATAGTGGTTCGGTCTACAAGGGCTCTTTTCCCTGTCCTACTGCACTCCCCGAGTCTCCAATTCGAGAGTTAACTTCACTAATCAACAATCTCCTTTAACCGGTGTAGAAAACCTTTACACGTCGCTTACACAATATTTCCAACACAAAGCTAGATGTCGAGTTCTTTTACAAGGGTACAACCACTCCCAACACACTATGTGTTAGTGAAAATATTACGATATTTAATATATATACAGTCTCGTTTGTTTTGTTGATGACAAACATGTAACTTGTAATACATAACGTAAAATGTATAAGTTACTTGTCATTATATTTTGTCTCAACATACTCTCAACACCTCTCGACAACTCAAGTCCTTGTATGCTACAACATAGGTTCGTACATGTTTGTTATGTTGCATTATGATCAAACCCCTAACAAACCATTAAACATGTTTAGTTAAATAGTTTATATAAAACACTTAAGTACATACATACATAAACAAAAGTAAAAGTGTTGGGTAAATACCATGATCCATGATCCAAGACCCATGACCCAATGTCTAGATACATTGTACCATGGAGGCCACTCGAGGCTCATACCCATGACCCATGACCCAAAGCTCATGGATAATGAGGAGTGTCCCACGGATCCCTCAAATTGCCCATGGATCCCTTGGATTTAGGGTCGGATCCCTCTCAGAAAGGATCCTTGGGGCAGAAGCTTGTCTTGGTCTTTTTGTCTATAAATAGCAAACCACTTCTTACCATTTCTTCACACTTTTACACATAGTTTCTCTCCACCATTTCTAACATATTTAGATCATTTAGAAACATGTAAACCACCCTCATCTCATATGATCATAATGCTTCTAACTTTCATTTGTTGTAAGTATACTCCTGAAGTGATCCTCCAAAGCAAGCCTAGAGATCTTGCATCCTTACCTACTGAAGTGATCACCCATCACAAGCATACAAGCACATGAAGATCTTCTACAACAAGCTTGGGAAACTTGTCATCTTCATTCACGGAAGACTAACTACATCATGCTTTGTGTTCTTAATGTTTGGTTTAGGATTTCATATCCATTAGACACATTGTCTTGGATATTGTCTAGTATCATATTCTTGTATCTATAACTAGATTAGATGGTTTATGTATTTGTGCCATAAAACACAAGGTTTGTTATGTTGGGCCACAAAACATAACGGGTGTCATAGATGTGTCATGTTGGTCGGGTAATGGTTCCTCCTTTGTAATGGAACCCGGTATCTAGCCTTGTACCGGATAAAGTGTAGGCGACGTTGTGATAGGTTTGGTTCTACCTCGTGGAAGAACCCGGTATCTAGCCTTGTACCGGATAAAGTGTAGGCGACGTTGTGATAGGTTTGGTTCTACCTCGTGGAAGAACTCGGTATTTAGCTTTGTATCGGAAAAAGTGTAAGCAACGTTTTGTAAGGTTTTCTCCACCGAAAATGGAGTTTCTTGATCTAGTGAAGTAACTCTCGAGTAGGTGACTCGGGGAGTGTTGTAGGGCGAATAGGAGCTTCGTGACCGAACCACTATAAATCCTCGTGTTGGTTTGTTTATCCTTTTACTTATCGCTTTACTTTTATTCTTCCTTTATATTGTTTATTGTCTATGTGGTTGATGTCTATGTTTGTGATGCATACTTGGTCTTTCATATAGTCATAAACTATATTTAACACTTTACATATTATGACACGTTTTATCAAGAAAAAGCAACCGGACTAATAATGGTGAAACTTGATTTATAATGAACCATTAATCTTGCGGAATCTTATGTGATATTAAGGGGTTGGCTTTACATGCCGTAATGCGTTAAATGCATCCTCGCGTGTCACACCCCCAAATTACCTGTTTTGCAGCGAAATGGAATTCTTGGGGGATGACTGTCATAGCACCACAATCACAGTTATATTGAACGACCTAAAGTGTCGTTTGAAAAGAACATCGTTTGATATATTAAAAACATTCAGAGTTACAAAGATAGGTCCCAAATAAAATTAGACATGTGCGGAAATAAGTTTGGTACAAGTCAAACGATGTTTTAAAAATGTATAAATCCATGTGTGACGCGTCGTCACCGCGACTCTATGATAAATCCTCATGCATGCCATGAAGTGAATGCCTTAGTTACCTGAAAATACATTGCTAAAAGTGTCAACACAAAGGTTGAGTGAGTTCATAGAGTTTATGTAAATGTTTTATACGACCAACGCAAGTATAAGTTATGTATGACAAATATGTCACAAAATGATACAATTGCTTAAGCACATGACACAAGTGGACTGATGTTCGCCCCAACAGAGTGTTTTGCCAAACAACTCAATGATGATAATGAAGTGAAATGCATCCGTTGACCAGTTGGGACCACCAACACGGATGGAGGAGTCACCCTCAATAGATCTATCCACTCACCCTCGCTTCTTTCGAAATTAACGGTTCATGATTCGTGAAATGGGGACATTTAATTGGCAATGAAGTAACTTAAGCAATGTAATGAATTTTATATACTTGGTATCGTAATAAAAATTGATGTGCAATGTATTCTCCCCCGTAGGTTTGAAATAAGTATAAACTTGAATAAATCGGGGCTATGAAAACTCACCTGTTGCAATGATAACGATGATATAATGCCAATACTGAAATGAGGCGCAACCTCTGACCGTGACCTATTATGAATGATATGTTCTAATGTAAATCATGAAACAATGTCGTGCATGCAAACTCATATGAAATCCATACCACTTGTACATTTGAAAATAATGTTTATCGTCGAAATATATGTTTATGACATCTCGTCATATTATAAAATACTTTACAAGTATTTATGTTGAAACAACCTCCTACGATAGTCTTTTAGTGATTTATCAAGAATTTATAGCTTTTCGTCGCAAAATGATATACTTTGATAATTTGTGAAAGTGAGTAAATGACCTCGAAAAGCTAGTCGTAAAATAGTGAATATCTAGTGTTAGGAAACAAACTCAATGGTTTTGGAAAGCTTGTAGCATTATCTAAAAGTCTTAACTTTTAAATTTTCATCATAGAGGTCTCGATCATGGAGAAAAACATAGGTAAAGTAGGGTACTTGTATCCAAAATATTGTTTAAGGGTGGTTTTCGGCAAAGTTTAAGTGACCGTGTTTTATTCGTTACAACTCCGCTTGACGAACGGTTGGACATTTTCGAAAATAGGCTAGGCGAACTTACTTTTACTAGAAGACATCATTTTATAAAAAGTATTACATCAATGTTAAAACGACCCTCAACATCACATTCGGCCGATATGTTTGTCTATTAGAAAATATATTAGTTATGCTTATATAAAATAGTTACGGCAACTTGTTTAAACGCGTGTAATTTAATCGTTACAAATCCGTTTTCTACGTTTTATATGCCCTTAGCTTCGTGTTAAAGTATACTAATATATTTTTGATAAGTCGACACATTTAGTAACGCTTAAGACTCATTTTTGACTCGTAAAAAGTCGAGACAGCTTGCTGAATTTTCTGAAAATATGTTTTCGTCGTTAAACTTGAAAATAGCATAACTTCTTCGTTATAACTCCGTTTTAACCCGTTCAAGCGGCCACATTTTCGTTTTAAAGTATATTTTCTGAATATCTAGCCCAAAATATTTTGTAAACTGTCAAAATTTCCAGATTTAACAAAAACCAACAGACCCTATTTTATAGTTGTCGAAAATGATTTTTCTTGCGTAATACTTATTCTAACCACTTCAAATCAACGCCAAAACTATTCTAAACCTACCATACACCTTCTTAGGGTGTCATGGGTTCCTAAACATCATCAACCATGATATGTCTCAAGGGATAATTATTTGGATAATTAAAACTCATTATATGTACTAAAAACCAATAAAAGTGGTATGGATCATGGAATTCATGCATGTTTTTCTTGCAAAAATAATGAAATAACATAAATATGAATATAAAAGAGTAATAAAAATCATGAAATGCTTACTTGAGTGATTGAAGAGTTTTAGGTGATAGAAAACTTAGTTAATCTTCAAGGTTTAATCCTAAACCTTAACTAGAACACAAAATGGATCTTGTAAACACTTGTTGCTTGAAAAATTATGGATTTCTCTTGGTGTATTGAGCATGGCCGAACCATAGAGATGAAGAAGGAGAGAAAATGATTTACTTCACCTTTTGAAAGTGTTTACTATGTGTTTTAGAAAGAATAATATCTAGTATTATGTAAAATATCTAAGATTAAGTGTAGGTGTACATGAGGTAGCCAAAAACAATTTTTCAACTATAATGACAAGGGGGTTGAGGTGGCTCATAGGGTGAATTTGGGGGTTTAATGATTTTTGTTGAGTTAAAGTATTTAGGTGTAATTATAATGTGTAATTTGTAAGTATAGGTAGGTATTTAGTGTAACGTTAACTAAAAATAGATTTTAACGGGACAAAATAAAATGTATTGATTTGTAACACCCCGTGGACGACACGACTTAAAATCATTGAAATTTAAATCTTTTACGCGGAAATGACTTGACATCAAACTGACCTGCTGTTACTAATCGTTGAACTGATAAAATTTTGTAACTAACTGACCCTTGAAAGTATTTTTACATGAAACTAGACTCAATTATCTACGAAATGATGGGTGGCTCGACCCGTGACGACTTACGGTTAAAAAGATATGATTTTTCCAAGTTTGTTCTCCAAGTTTGTTCTCCAAATTTTTGTTCTCCAAATGATTTGTTCTCCAAATTTGTTTAAATCACCGGGTAAACTAATAATATTATTTTTATAATCTTAATATGAGTATAAAAATATATCGAGATAATTTTTGGAAGTATCGGATCAAATGTTCAAAATAATTAATTATGCGATAACGTTTATTTAATAAGAAATTATACGTTTTAATGTCAAATGCAAAATCATGCATGAACTAATATGATGATAATGATGCTAATGATATGTAGACTAAACCTAGTCTATATGAAATGTCCTTGATGATTTTCCATGAATACGCAGCTTAACCCTCCAGGTTACGCGTATTTGATACTCGTAAACCTAATTTACGAAAAATGATGAATAGTAACAGGTGAATAGTAAATTCCCGAGATGAATAGTGAAATTTTCAAATTTTGTAAAATGATCTGAAATTACGAGTTGTCACATTCGCCCATCCAAAAAGGAATTCAGTCCATGTTAGGTTCTACGGTGTTATCGGTGAATAGGTGAGGATATTTGAGTCGCATCGGGTCGTCCAATGTTTTTCTGAATCGTACCACGCCTTTCCAAGACGGGACTTTGAACATAAACCTGTTGCCAACTTGAAACTCTAATGTTTTGCGACTTATGGAACATATTTCCAATATCTTGCGTCGTATATCGACGTAGCTTATCTAGCTATTTGTTGTTGCTTGTAACTGATTTTTGATCTGTACGATTTCTTTGTTGTTTCATGAATAAGTCATGGACTAATGAGTTGGACTTTCCTGATTTTGATCAGTGAATAAGTGATTGACACCTCAACCTTAGAGTGCCTCAATTGGTGTAGTCAATATATTCATGTAATAACTATTGTTGTAAAGCAACTTGTTCAATGAAGAATGATTTGCCTAATCATTTCTTGAATATCACACATGCCTTGAGTATATCTTGTAATGTTTGAATTGTTCTCTCGCTCTGACCATTGAGCTGAGGGTAATAGGTGGTAATCATGTCCTAGTAGGTTCCATGGGAATCCTGATATGATTGTTAGAAGCCTAAGGTGAATCGAATAGCTTATAATAAGTACAACTGAAATTGATACCACGTGTCTCGTGTCAAATTTCAAAATGTTAAATCTGTCGAAAAGGACCTTATTGAAAAAAATAGATTATAGGTAACAGTTGTGATTCCTCGCGTTTCTCGTTCTAACGAATGTCATTACTTGAATCTTACTTGCCTAAGGTGCTTAGTCTCCATCACCAAAAAGGTTTATTGTTTGATGGTGTCTCTCCTAATTTCTCTTATCGAAATATTTCCACACTATATGTTGTAGAGTCACCAAAAACCTTAAATGTTTAAGTGATGTGGTGCGGTGGTTGATTTTCAAGACTTGTTTCAATATTGAGTGCTTCTCAAATAATTCACCACTTAGGTTTTTATCATGCTAGCATAAACATAGATATCAGCTTATAATATGTCGAAGAATGTTTGTTCTAATTTCACTTGTAGATGGAGAGTCATTGATTGTCTGATATGTTCAAACCTGTTTCATCTCTTTATATGGAAGTGAGGTTATCCGTAATTTTTAGAGAACACAATGCCTTAGGGAAAGTTTATATCGATAACCTAAATTTAACCAAATTTTCCTTTAAGGGAAACTCATTGTAGGAAAATTCACCTATTGTTGAGGCCATGTTTAATGGAATGTTCTGCAGTCACAGCTAGAAGACTTGGTTGATCCCTATAGTGTTGCTTAGTGTGTATTCGCTTCATACTAAATCTTATAACTCAGTCTTGCTAGTACTTTTGAAATGATAGAATTTGGCTTCTAATCCAAAGATAGTGGTTCGGATTGTCCCGTGATGGCTTAAGATTTTTGTTGAGTTTTGAATCATCTTACTACATACTTCTAGTCCTTGTGGGGAATTCTGAAATCCTTTCATTGTTTTCTTGTATCGAGGAATCCTCCTCATAGATTGTATAGGAAGCCTTTCCTAAAAAGGTCACTCGTCAAATTCTAACTTATCGGTTGAGTGAGGGATGAATGACGTAGGCTTCTATAGAGTGTTAACAAAAAGAAATGTTAATGAACAATTTATCTGATTACATAGCTTTGCTTTTGAGTGAAGATTGTTTTAGGAAGTTTGAAAAGATGTTTGTTTCTTTCATGACATAATTCTTCCTGAATTATACATAGGTGATCAGGCTATGTATAATCGAGGACAAATGATGTGATGATTGGTTTTGTTGAAATGGTATTATGTTTCTTCGAAGTTTTAGATGGTATTCAACGTTTTGTTTTGTAAGATAATGGCTCAATAATTTTTCAGAGTAACATGAAAATCGTTTCGCATGAGGGTATTAAATAGTTGATAAAATGACTGAAAACCAATTGTTAGGTTGGTAACAAAACAACTTGTTTTAAAACTTTATGAAACAATGTTTCTAAGATGGTGTAAAATAGCTTGAAATAAAATTAAATGAAATAATGTTATGAAGTAGTAGCAAAGTAACATGAAATATAATTTGTTGATTGGTTTGTAGGATACATGGGAGAACCTCATAGAATGGTAATATTCTCCTAATTAGTCAAGAATAAAGTTGGCCTAACCCCTAGTAAGATAGTGATGTATCGTCGCGAAATGATTGAAAATTGGGCAATTGGAATAAGGAATGAAATAAACAAAGGTTGTGATTATCGTGGAGATAATAAATGATACATATTACATTAGCTAAAAAGGTACTTATTATCTGTTCCTGTTGATAGTCTAATCATGTCTCAAGTGTAGGAGCAGTAGGCTGTCTAGTAACAACAGCTTTGAAACTCTCACAGTCCTTAAATCTATAAGATAGTGTAGTTTCTGTAGTCTTAGTGGTAGATGGTAGTGGTGTGTCAAATCATGCACGCTTCCCAAGCGGCAAATCAAATGTATGACTAGTGTATATGAGATGTGATGGTACGAATGGTGCTCTAGATGATGATGATGATGGAAATCCTAGTGGTAAGTTAGGAGATGATGGTGAATGAAATACTATTGTCTTCCTTGTAGTAAGCATCCTAATAGGTCCATTAGGACTAAGCCTATAAGTCCTACCAAATGGTATGATCTGTCCCAACAGAATGATAAAAATTGTCCTGATCCTACAGTGAATCAATGGTGATCGTGATGGTGTAGGTGCAACTTCGTCCTCCTAAAAGGGTTCAGTCTCATCATCTGATGTTATCGGTGTTGAGTCAACTGATGTTAAAATTGTGATAGGTAATGACAGGGCATTCTCCATGTCAATGTGATGGGATAGGTATCTGAAGGCATTAATGTGACAATTGATTTGAAATGAAAGTAAATAACTCGCAAAATATGCGTATAAAACCGCATGTATAGTGACTATGCACTTATGATGAAATGATGAGATGCTATGATGATGTAGTTATAGTCTAGGGTCAATGATGCAACCTAGTTCTCTATAACCAAGCTCGATGCCAACTGTCACACCCCAAATTACCTGTTTTGCAGCGGAATGGAATTCCTGGGGATGACTGTCATAGCACCACAATCACAGTTATATTGAACGACCTAAAGTGTCGTTTGAAAAGAACATCGTTTGATATATTAAAAACATTCAGAGTTACAAAGATAGGTCCCAAATGAAATTAGACATGTGCGGAAATAAGTTTGGTACAAGTCAAACGATGTTTTAAAAATGTATAAATCCATGTGTGACGCGTCGTCACCGTGACTCTATGATAAATCCTCATGCATGCCATGAAGTGAATGCCTTAGTTACCTGAAAATACATTGCTAAAAGTGTCAACACAAAGGTTGAGTGAGTTCATAGAGTTTATGTAAATGTTTTATACGACCAACGCAAGTATAAGTTATGTACGACAAATATGTCACAAAATGATACAATTGCTTAAGTACATGACACCGAAGCTGGACTGATGTTCGCCCCAACAGAGTGTTTTGCCAAACAACTCAATGATGATAATGAAGTGAAATGCATCCGTTGACCAGTTGGGACCACCAACACGGATGGAGGAGTCACCCTCAATAGATCTATCCACTCACCCTCGCTTCTTTCGAAATTAACGGTTTATGATTCGTGAAATGGGGACATTTAATTGGCAATGAAGTAACTTAAGCAATGTAATGAATTTTATATACTTGGTATCGTAATAAAAATTGATGTGCAATGTATTCTCCCCCGTAGGTTTGAAATAAGTATAAACTTGAATAAATCGGGGCTATGAAAACTCACCTATTGCAATGATAACGATGATATAATGCCAATACTGAAATGAGGCGCAACCTCTGACCGTGACCTATTATGAATGATATGTTCTAATGTAAATCATGAAACAATGTCGTGCATGCAAACTCATATGAAATCCATACCACTTGTACATTTGAAAATAATGTTTATCGTCGAAATATATGTTTATGACATCTCGTCATATTATAAAATACTTTACAAGTATTTATGTTGAAACAACCTCCTACGATAGTCTTTTAGTGATTTATCAAGAATTTATAGCTTTTCGTCGCAAAATGATATACTTTGATAATTTGTGAAAGTGAGTAAATGACCTCGAAAAGCTAGTCGTAAAATAGTGAATATCGAGTGTTAGGAAACAAACTCAATGGTTTTGGAAAGCTTGTAGCATTATCTAAAAGTCTTAACTTTTAAATTTTCATCATAGAGGTCTCGATCATGGAGAAAAACATAGGTAAAGTAGGGTACTTGTATCCAAAATATTGTTTAAGGGTGGTTTTTGGCAAAGTTTAAGTGACCGTATTTTATTCGTTACAACTCCGCTTGACGAACGGTTGGACATTTTCGAAAATAGGCTAGGCGAACTTACTTTTACTAGAAGACATCATTTTATAAAAAGTATTACATCAATGTTAAAAACGACCCTCAACATCGTCATTCGCGGCCGATATGTTTGTCTATTAGAAAATATATTAGTTATGCTTATATAAAATAGTTACGGCAACTTGTTTAAACGCGTGTAATTTAATCGTTACAAATCCGTTTTCTACGTTTTATATGCCCTTAGCTTCGTGTTAAAGTATACTAATATATTTTTGATAAGTCGACACATTTAGTAACGCTTAAGACTCATTTTTGACTCGTAAAAAGTCGAGACAGCTTGCTGAATTTTCTGAAAATATGTTTTCGTCGTTAAACTTGAAAATAGCATAACTTCTTCGTTATAACTCCGTTTTAACCCGTTCAAGCGGCCACATTTTCGTTTTAAAGTATATTTTCTGAATATCTAGCCCAAAATATTTTGTAAACTGTCAAAATTTCCAGATTTAACAAAAACCAACAGACCCTATTTTATAGTTGTCGAAAATGATTTTTCTTGCGTAATACTTATTCTAACCACTTCAAATCAACGCCAAAACTATTCTAAACCTACCATACACCTTCTTAGGGTGTCATGGGTTCCTAAACATCATCAACCATGATATGTCTCAAGGGATAATTATTTGGATAATTAAAACTCATTATATGTACTAAAAACCAATAAAAGTGGTATGGATCATGGAATTCATGCATGTTTTTCTTGCAAAAATAATGAAATAACATAAATATGAATATAAAAGAGTAATAAAAATCATGAAATGCTTACTTGAGTGATTGAAGAGTTTTAGGTGATAGAAAACTTAGTTAATCTTCAAGGTTTAATCCTAAACCTTAACTAGAACACAAAATGGATCTTGTAAACACTTGTTGCTTGAAAAATTATGGATTTCTCTTGGTGTCTTGAGCATGGCCGAACCATAGAGATGAAGAAGGAGAGAAAATGATTTACTTCACCTTTTGAAAGTGTTTACTATGTGTTTTCGAAAGAATAATATCTAGTATTATGTAAAATATCTACGATTAAGTGTAGGTGTACATGAGGTAGCCAAAAATAATTTTGCAACTATAATGACAAGGGGGGGGGGGGTTGAGGTGGCCGGTCATAGGGTGAATTGAGGGGGGTTTAATGATTTTTGTTGAGTTAAAGTATTTAGGTGTAATTATAATGTGTAATTTGTAAGTATAGGTAGGTATTTAGTATAACGTTAACTAAAAATATATTTTAACGGGAAAAAATAAAATGTATTGAGTTGTAACACCCCGTGGACGACACGACTTAAAATCATTGAAATTTAAATCTTTTACGCGGAAATGACTTGACATCAAACTAACCTGCTGTTACTAATCGTTGAACTGATAAAATTTTGTAACTAACTGACCCTTGAAAGTATTTTTACATGAAACTAGACTCAATTATCTAAGAAATAACGGGTGGCTCGACCCGTGACGACTTACGGTTAAAAAGATATGATTTTTCCAAGTTTGTTCTCCAAATTTTTGTTCTCCAAATGATTTGTTCTCCAAATTTGTTTAAATCACCGGGTAAACTAATAATATTATTTTTATAATCTTAATTTGAGTATAAAAATATATCGAGATAATTTTTGAAGTATCGGATCAAATATTCAAAATAATTAATTATGCGATAGCGTTTATTTAATAGGAAATTATACGTTTTAATGTCAAATGCAAAATCATGCATGAACTAATATGATGATAATGATGCTAATGATATGTAGACTAAACCTAGTCTATATGAAATGTCCTTGATGATTTTCCATGAATACGCAGATTAACCCTCCAGGTTACGCGTATTTGATACTCGTAAACCTAATTTACGAAAAATGATGAATAGTAACCGGTGAATAGTAAATTCCCGAGATGAATAGTGAAATTTTCAAATTTTGTAAAATGACCTGAAATTACGAGTTGTCACATCGCGTCAAGATTAGCAAATGCAATGGTTTATACTATAATTGATACAAAAGTTTTAAGTGTGAAACGAAAACGTATTCACCCCCCTATATATTTTCCACAATTGGTATCAGAGCAGGTTGGCTCTAGTTTTTAAAAACAAATGGTTTTCAAAACGAGTAATGTAACACCCTAACCCGATAAGGGCAGAAGTGTCACATTCTGGTGTCATATCAGAACATACAAATAAAATCCTCACAAACGGAAACCTTAAAAATGAGGTATCAAATCATATAAACAATTGACTGACCAGGAAAATACAATATCCAAAATGAAAAGAAAAACTCAAAACAAAAGCTCTTCAAAATAAGTCCCAAAGTAATAAGGTACTAGGGTTGGTCCACTAAGATACTCTAACTCTCATCCCATCGAAGCCCATCTTCCAACCTAAAACCTGCCAGCGGAAAAGAAATGCGGCTGCGCTTAAAAAGCCCAGTGAACAGATATAACAAAATGAAAGCTAAATAAAATCAGAAATGCGAAATGGAATAATGAAACTGATAACAAAGTCGCAGCGAAATGAGGACAATGAGTCAATGAGGATCCTATAGAACACAATTATACAGATATCCAAAGCACATATAACAAGGAGTACGAAGCAAAGCAAAGCATCATGACAAGCATACAAGCACATACAAACCAGGCATACAAGTACTGAAACATAAGCAAGCATAGCAGACGTCATATCCACACAACATATACAGCATACAATCAATTCAGGAAATCATAAGCCATACAAGTCAAAGAGAAATCTAAGGCAAGCGGAAGCAAATAATTAGTAAGTGAACATGGCAAACACACATGTCAAAAACACTTATTTGAAAACATAATCAGATCATAATCAATGTAAGTACCAACAAGAGTCAACACATGGCAGTCACACGTAACAAGTAGGAATACAACGTACGATATAATTGAATGAATCAAAGACATAGCAGGACAACAGATTAACAAGCCATACGTCACAAGTGGAACCATTTACCCAATCAAACCGTAGCATAGACAGAATGTAAACATGGCGGTCAACAATAAATGATAAGAATACAACGAGATAGTCATAGTCCACGAGATTAACCAAACAAAGCACACATAATAAACCGACAAAACTATCGATTACACATTGGCATGGTCACCAGACAATTCAGAGGTTCACATAATAGTGAGATCACATATCATCGATGAAAAGGTAATTCAGATAACCGCATATTAATCACATCATAGCAGGATAATCAATGGTCATATAAAACATGAATAGCATAATCAAATTCAATAAACACATAAGAACCCGGTACGTGAATGGAACGATAGTCTGAAGTAACGGAATGAGAGTGTGACAGATCAAAGCAATGGAATATATATATCTTGGTAGTAGAGTGAGTCATATAAGGGTACTGAGTAATGAACAATTTATACAGAATATGGTGCGTTGGGGAAAACAGAAAGTACAGTATAGGTCTATCAAAAGTGTAAGGGTTGTCAGAAATCTACCAGGAGCCCGGAACATATCATATCATATCATAAGTAACCATTGTATTCGGAGGGGTGACCTCGGAATACCATACATAATAGGAGGGGAGACCTCAGTAACAAATGGAGTAGCTAGCTCCCGGAATGTGAAGACGCGTATTGCACACGACATCATTCACCATATAAATCATATCATATCATATTAAATCCACTAATATCATATCATATCTAGGATGCATCCATACGCCCCCCGAAAACATAGTGGCCAAATCATATACATATAGTGAGCTCATAATCATATCATAATGGGGACGGTGTGCAACATCACTCGTGCACACTGGAGTCATGCCATTGGTGCATCAATGACACGGTCATGTTACCTTCATGACTAGGAACACATATTTGGCTCGGGTATCAAACTGACGGGTCAAAGCATAATCATATCATATCATAAGGGTTCATATCAAAGTTCATATCAAAGATCATATCAGAGTTCCATAACATAGGTTCATAATCAAAGGGTTTATAACCAGAAGGTTCATAATCATAACAAACGAATATCATAGCGAACAGAATCGTACCAAAAGATTATGTCGGAATCATATCAAAGAATCATAGCATAAGGAAAATCATAGCAAAGGAATATCATAAGTGAAGCAAAGTCAAGGATTGAAAAGTCAGGAGAAATCCCTACTGAAAAGGGATAGAATATCTGTACCTCAATCGAAGCAAGCAAAATAGGAAACTAAGGTCACACGATGAATCACTCCCGCCGTCCAGAACCTATGAATTATATAACGCTTGTTAAGATCGGATTACTCATTTTAGACGGCTTTCCATTTTTAGCAGGTTTCCACTTTTAGTAACTTTCCATAAATGGCAGGTTTCTATATTTAGTAAGTTTCCGCGATTAGAAATTTTACCGATTCGCAACTTTTAATTCTTAAGTTTAATCCGTTAAATATTTTCCCCAAATTAGAAAGGTTTTTAACTATGTAAATTGTCCGAAATAGAAAGTTTAGATTTAAAAATGCAATTTAATAAAATAAAGGTCTAATAAAATTATTATCATGGTTTAGGGTTTAAAAATAAAATGATTCAAACTTAAGGTTTAAAATGTAACTTATCAAAGTTTAGGGCTTATAGCGACAATTAATCAAACATTAAAACTTAATATCATGCTTATAATAGTTTAAGGTTGTAATTTGCCAAATCATAAAGTTTAAGGTTTGCATGCAATAATGTTCTAAAGATGAGGGTTAAAAGTGAAAAATGTCAATATTTAGCATGCAACATTCTTACAGATTCATGTCCTCCATTTCACATTTCATTTGCAAAAACGTTTCCCTACTTGCATTCGACATGAAATTTACCCTCGCTCGCGGTTCATAAAACTTACCAACACGACTCGGTAAACGCACCTAATGACTAACCCCCGACTCGTCTTCCCCGACACCCTTTTACCTTCTCGTTACCCATCCCTTGCGATAACAAAACCAACCTAGACAACATGTTTTATGAATTAACACCGAACCATATACAATTTGTTTACAAGTCTCATGAACTAGGCTAGAGCGTGTATAATATTCAACGCCTTCAAATGACAAAACCATACGCAAGACGACACACATAACATTTTCGTGATCGTTAATTTATGTGGCTCGTTTTAAGCTGATTCAAAATGTGATCTGTATCCATTTGACAATTATATTATGTTAAAGAGAATTACCAGTTTTAAATAAAATAAAGGTCGACATATGGTCTTTCCCATTAGATATCTTAGGTGACTTATTCATGATATTATGAGACTAAAGTATCATTTTATGTGAAGAGATTTAACGTGTCTCATGCTTTCGGATATGGGTACTAAAACCACATGACAACAATATAAATGAGAACGAATTGAAATAGGATTTGTGATGCTATTACCCTTGAAATGGTCGAGTGAAGGAAAGCAAGAGAACAGGGAAAACTTCACGACAAGGCCAACACCAATAGCCATCTTTCGACCTAGCAACTCTCGACCAAGAGCCCTTCGATCCAACCCCGATCACAGCAGCCTCCAAAACCCTCGACAGAAAATAATTCCCCATGACCAGGACCCTTTTCGAGTGATACACGATCATAGCAGCCTTATTACCACAGCCTCCGTGGAATGCTTCTGACCTCCTTGTTGTATTGTTGTCGAAAAAAAAAAGAGTATGTGCCGTCATTTTTTTGTTTTGTTTAGGGTTTCTTAGCTTTTCAAATTTATGAAGCGTATAAAAAGAAAAGGGATATATGGGGAATAATTGTGGACGAGATTTTAGGGGGGGGATTGGCGTTTCATTGAGGCTGAAATAAAGGGAAGATTTTAATGACAAAAAAATCAATTTATCATTTACCATATTTAGCTATATTATAGGTACATTTATTTAGTTTAATTGTGTTGGTAAATTGTACATGTAATGGTCTAAGTAAATCTATAATGTGTGATATTTATAAAGTAGGCATAAGTGAAATTTAATTTAATATTGTCTTGCTTAATTTATTTGTGAAGCCGGTGTTAAACGTAATTAACGAGATTAACGTTTGAGTTTTCGAGTTAATTAATTTGAGGGCAAAATGGTCATTTCACACGTTTACGATTTTAGGGTTTTACAAGTAAGGTCCTTGTATCAAATTTTTGATGATGTCAAGCATAATATGAAAAGTGATTTGTTGATTTTTGTCTTTGAAGTTTTGTTGTTAGATATCTTGTTAATCAAGCTTGAATAAAGATTAAAATGGGTAATATAACTTCACTAAAAATTCTACAAAGGTTAAATCTTTTTGTCGGGTCAAAACACGCATTTTTTTAAATCTGTGTTAGATCCGCGGATCCCTTTGTTATCGAAGGGCGGATCCGTTTTGGAAGGGATCCGGCGAATCCGTGGTAGAGAAGATATTTTTTGTCTAAATTTCAAAAATTCATAACTAATTAACCGTAAGTCCGAAGAAGTCGTGCCACCTATCGTTTGAAAGGTATTTGAGTCTAATTTTATTTAAAAATGATTTCATAAACTGATTCAAAACAAAAGTTTACAGAATCATTGATTTATAATAGAAATTCATTTTTCGGTCATAACTTTTGCACAAACTTTTGATCTAATTGGAGACGGATGTTTTCGTTTTTGAATAACAATGTGTTCTATTTTGAAATTAAGGTTTTGATCATATTTATAAATATAAAAGAAACTAATCAAGCTTGGTATACATGTTTATATTTAACACAAAGCGATGAAAAGAACTTTCGTATGCTATGCTATATGATTAATTGTCTTACCTTGCAGTACTTGATTATTTGCTTATCTCAAATAGCTTTTGTGCTTGTTTGATTGAATAACATATGTGGTTTCCTTACCTTGTTATTCATTCTCTTGTTTGTCGATTTAGAAATATTCTACTAATGAATGTGCTATTTGAAGGAGTATTTGGGATAACATCTAGTTGTGACGAAAATGTTAGTTTAAATACTTAGATAAGTCATATAAGTTGAAAAATGTTTAAAACATGTAATACACTAAATGGCTTCTTGATTGAGTTTGTCATGTGTGCAACATAAATGTTTTATGTGCTTATTTGATTTCTTGATTTCATATTTTCTTGTGTCGTTTTCTAAAAACAACAAGAATGTACATCGAATCATAACCTACACTTATGTTGATGATGTACTCTCCCGTTTTCTTTTTCATGATCGCTTTCCAAGATTCATACTAGGATTGACAACTTGATTATTTCATCCAATATACTCAAGTAAATTATTTTGAAACGCAAACATAATTGGTCATATCCGAAAATCCAAACTTGAGCTTTCCAACATATGTTGAACTAGCTCATCCAACCATTTTTTGTTCATCATATGGACAACTTTAAATTTTTATATTTAAACATGACACCTTCGTTACATTAGTTGTTTCAGGCATAATATTAATAAAAAACAAAGCGAAGTATCACCATTGTTACTCTTCGATACGCCATTGTAGGAATATAAATTTTCCTAACTTGAAAATGAATACTGGAGAACTTATTGCACTAGAAACTCAATTTGACCTAACGGTTGAATTGCTTCCTTGACAGAAGTTGGGTATGTGGAATCGCCCGTAAAAATGGTCGTGTTTAGCCGTAATTGAGCACCGCTAGTAATAGTCTCATATTCATTCTCTCACTTGAGAAATTTATACTCCTAAGTTTTCCTAAAGCAAGTTTACAATGGAAATACTTTGCATTGTCTTAGGATTACTAATCAAACAAGTTGTAAAATTAATTTTTCTTTTAGTTAATCATAACCACTTGCCTCATCAAGTGATTATCTTGCTTTGATCGAGACGAGCTACATGACTTCATGGACGAATCTCATTGTATGCTAATCACCATCCGTAATGAGTATACATAATTCATTACTTCCGTTGACAAAAACAACTTTCTAAAACAATTCACTTTCTTAAGGACGCATATACATGTGTTTCTTACTCTTCAAATACCAACACATAGGCAAACATCTTTTAGCTAAAACCAACTCACAAAACGGTACTTGCTTCAAGCCTTTCTAATCCAACACTTACTCTTCTAAACACAATTCCTTCATCACCACAAATAAAAACTGCACCTTTTGGATATAAAGATAGTTTAGATTGTCCTAAACTAGCACCTCACAACTCCTTTGTCTTGAACACTATCATGTGCTCTTTTCTTTCTAGACACATACCTTGCATGTCATTGTTAGTTTAAATGATTTACTAATCTAGACCATAAATCTGTTTTGGGCTCCTTGAATAGTGCTTGTTAAGTTTGCTAAACCTCTGTGTTATTTGTGAGCTCAATCTCATTTGATTGCCTATATGTTATTTCTACATGCTCTCCTTGCTATGCTTAATTTGTATATATGTATACTTGCTGTAGAAATCATTAGTTTCAAAATTCGAAACATAGAGCAAAATTTTGCAACTATTATGTTAAGAAAATCTATCTTAGACGCCGGATTCCTTAGATATAACTAGACGGATCCCTCAAGTGAAGGCACCGTGGGATCCGGGAGGTCATAAATTCCTTTTTAGCCTCTTTGCATCAATCCAACCTTCCAGACATTATTGGACTAGTTAAACATGCTACATTAGGATCACTTAAACTTTCCTTAGGCTCAGTTGATCTCACATTCACTCATAGATGACTCAGGATCACATTCAAAGTATTTTTGATTTATCATTACTTCAAAACTCACCATATTTTGCTCCAATGTTTACACATTGTTCCTCTCATCTCAAAACACCTAGTTTGATATTTCTCTCAATTTTGACAAATTGATTTTAGTCATCTCTACCTTAAAATACTCAAAAAACTAGTTTTTCATTTCTTGTGATTTTTAGGGAATTTTCTAAATTTTCCTTTGATCACCATCTAGTCTCTATGATCATTAGCCATCCTCAAAACACTAAGTCTCATCCATGATCACTTATTTGTGTTTCTAAAACATCATTTTCCCCACAAAAGCCATTATTGACAAACCTCACTCATTAGTCTTGACCACTTAGGTCTCATGCCATGTAAGACACTTAATAGACTGACTAACTTAGGATATGTCGGTGCTAGACCTTGCTAGAATCCAATCACCTCATTTTCACCTCATCTGTTAACCGATTCCCTAGACTAAAGCTAGCCGGATCCCTCTAGTGTGGGAACCGGTGGAACCGGGGAACACAAGGTACATTATCTCTTGAGATAATCATTTAAAATTTCCTTTTTCCACTCAACCACTTGTTCAACACTTACGATTATCAGTTTCTTATATTTTTATAAATAAGTTGCATTTATGTGATTATTTACGTGTTGTTTGTTTCCTTTCATGATATTATGTGAACAATTTATCTATTTGTATAAATGTTTTCGTTTTGTACTAACTCATTTGGATTCTTGTAGGTTGACAATGGTCGATTTCATTATCAAGTCAAGTTGTGCTCATTTTTTTTATTCCTAATCTTGCATCATCCTAACCATCTTCCTCCACTTTTGTCACTAGTCACAAAGTCGTCATGTCTACCACCTCTATTGAGTCATCAACCGAGTCAACAAAAAGTGTCACCTTGATACCTTTCATCACCATCCTGAGTCACTTTATTACCTAGTAAAACTTGACCTATCATCACCTCTACCACAACTTCCATACCTCTAAGTCATAATGATGATTTCTATCATTATCACCATGTCCAAGGTCTAGTTCATGAACTACGTGATGAAGTATGTTTCATATTCTTCCACCTCCTACTTGTGTCAACCACAACCTCAAACCACAAGCTACTTGTGTCAACCACATTCTATAAGTGTCTCACTACCACTACAATTCAATGTCACTCAACCATCCTCCACAAACATCTATGTTGTCACTCATCCACAAATACATTTATTTTCTTACCTTGAACAACCTTACAACCTCTAAACCAACCACGATGATGCAAGTAGTAGGATTATTCTCTTTTTGACACTAATCCTTTCTTTGTAGGTTCATATATATACACTTTGATGTGTATGGGATTCTCGTCTATATATGGACGAAATTTTACACTAATTTTTTCTTTGTAGGTTCACTCATATACATGGGTTTATATATGGCACACTTGTCTTCGGACGAGGTTTACTTATTTTTTTTAGGTTTTTCTTGACGCCCTCGAGCTAGGGGAGCTTTCGTTGAGCATCTACAAAGTGCATCATATGACTTACTCATCCAACGACGAATATATTTTTTCACTAATTTTTTGTTTTGTAGATTTTCAAAACACACTAGGAGCACTTGACGTCCTCAATAAAGGGGAGCTTTCGTCAAAGCAAAAACATTGCAAATTTTGGAATACTTTCGTCTTATCTTCCTAAAACACTTGACGCCCTTAACAAGGGGGAGCAACCGTCAAGAAGGAGCATGCACACATTCATTCTTCAAAATTCCTTTATGTTTAAACAAAAGGGAGATTTCTTTCTCATCGTATATTTTTTTTCATTCCTTAACACTAACCTTGATGTAGGTTAAGCCTCAAAAATTTGATCCATTAATCCGTTGGCAACAATGGTTATAATTCAAAGGATCTTTCTATGTATTTTTTTGTGTGATTCTCTATGTTCCTCTTAAAGGCGAGATCACCACCTCTTGAAGACGTGCAAGCTCAAGGTCATGAGTTGCTAAGCTTCGTCATCATCAAGACCACCGAAGTGAATCTTGTTGATAATTCTTCTCTTCGTCCATTAGTGTTTAGTGTTGAAGGTATTGGCGTGGTTTACCAATTGGAGCAATAAGGTGTTTTCAATTTAACTTCACTCGGGATGATGCAAACTCGCCATTCTTGGGAGAAATTAAGTTTAAACTCCAAGGACACACCCTTTTTGTTTCGACAAAAGAGGGAAAAGAGTGTAAATGGAGAAGGTAATGTATAGGAAGTACGAACACAAGTAATCTTTGCCATTTTACCTATCTATTACGTTTACATATATTTTGTCATCTTCAAAAAGGGGGAGATTGTTAGTGGAAATATTACGATATTTAATCTATACAATCTTGTTTGTTTTATTAATGACAAACATGTAACTTGTAATACATAACGTAAAATGTATAAGTTACTTGTAATTATATTTTGTCTCAATATACTCTCAACACCTCTCAACGACTCAAGTCCTTGTATGCAACAACACAGGTTCGTACATGTTTGTTATGTTGCGTTATGATCAAACCCGTAACAAACCATTAAACATGTTTAGTTAAATAGTTTATATAAAACACTTAAGTACTTACATACATAAACAAAAGTAAAAGTGTTGGGTATATACCATGATGCATAATCCAAGACCCATGACCCAATGTCTAGATACATTGTACCTTGGAGGCCACTCAAGGCTCATACCCATGACCCATAACCCATGACCCATAACCCATGGATAATGAGGAGCGTCTCACGGATCCCTCAAATTGCCCATGGATCCCTTGGATTACAAGGGCCAGATCCCTCTTAGAAGGGATCCTTGGGGCAGAAGCTTATCTTGGTCTTTTTGTCTATAAATAGCAAACCACTTCTTACCATTTCTTCACACTTTTACACATAGTTTCTCTCTACCATTTCTAACATATTTAGATCATTATGAAACATGTAAAGCACCCTCATCTCATATGATCATAATGCTTCTAACTTTCATTTGTTGTAAGCATACTCCCGAAGTGATCCTCCAAAGCAAGCCTATAGATCTTGCATCCTTACCTACTGAAGTGATCACCCATCACAAGCATACAAGCACATGAAGATCTTCTACAACAAGCTTGGGAAACTTGTCATCTTCATTCATGGAAGACTAAGTACATCATGCTTTGTGTTCTTGATGTTTGGTTTAGGATTTCATATCCATTAGACACATTGTCTTGGATATTGTCTAGTATCATATTCTTGTATCTATAACTAGATTAGATGGTTTATGTGTTTGTGCCATAAAACACAAGGTTTTTTATGTTGGGCCACGAAACATAACGGGTGTCATAGATGTGTCATGTTGGTCGGGTAATGGTTCTTCCTTTGTAATGGAACCCGGTATCTAGCCTTGTACCAGATAAAGTGTAGGCGACGTTGTGATAAGTTTTGTTCTACCTCGTGGAAGAACCAGGTATCTAGCCTTGTACCGGATAAAGTGTAGGCAACGTTGTGATAGGTTTGGTTCTACCACGTGGAAGAACTCGGTATTTAGCTTTGTACCGAAAAAAGTGTAAGCGACGTTGTGTAAGGTTTTCTCCGCCGATGATGAGTGTCTAAATACTCATCATTTTTATACTGTCTAGACTACAAAAACATCTGAAAACACTCAGAAACACATCAAAATGATCAAAATATCACAAATCAGTGCTTTATGTGTTTTAAATGCAAAAAGATCAAAATCAGATGAAAAATGTATCAAGTTTGCAAAATTGGCAGTTTTAGTCCCCAAGTTTCAAAAGTTGTCAAATCTAGTCCCCGAATCCAAAATGTAGAAAAATATCATTCAAGGTCCCTAAAATATTCTAAGTTGTTAAAATTGGTCCTTGAATGATTCTTTGGTCAAATGGCGAAAAAGGTCCTTAAACTTTGGAAAATTGCAAATCTAGTCCTTGGATTTTTAAAAAAATGGATTTTATGCAAAAAGCGTCCTTGTTTTATCAATGTTTGTCAAGTATGGTCCTTGAGAGAAGTTTGGAAATGTGGCACTTTCAGTCCTTGAGGTTTGGATAATTACAAAATTGGTCCTTGTTGTTACTTTTAAACCAAACGGATCCTTATCATATATCAACCCAAGCCCAAAATCCAATCCCTTGGCCCATTCCATACCCGGCCCTTTGATATCACACTTTGGTCAACGCAAGTCAAACCAAGAGAAAACGCGCCCAAAACCGGCCACTGTTCATCTCCTCTCACATATCACCGCCAAACCGAAACCGAGAGATAGTTTTCCATGATTTACTCAACCTCCCTTTACCTTGTTCCCTCCACCTCCTCTAAACACCAAAAATCCTTTATTGATTGAAACCAACTCCAATTAATTCTCAAACCTGCTAATGAGAAAAATGGCGCCAAAAATACAAGTGTATGGTTCTGATGAATTAGAGTGATCCAAGGGCTCAGAGATGGTGGGAAACAATCAGAGGTCAACAAAGGTTCACAAAATGATATAAAAGGAAGAAGAAAGAGAGGAGAAGACACTTTTGGCCTTAAGCCATAGTCACGTAGTTGTAGTTTTAACTGCTTTTCTTAGTTAAAATGTCTTTTAATCTTTCAAATGTTGTATTTTGTCTTAAAGTAGTGTAATGAACCTTTAATTTTCAGTTTAATTTCAGTTTCATTTCAGTTTCAAGTTTTGCTTAATTTCCTTTAATTTTCAAGTTATTTCAATTCCATGCTTTGTAGTTGTTTGATGGATTCTATAAGCCATATAAGCTCCTGACAAGAGCTCATTAAGCTTTTAGAGACATTAAAACAAATTTAGACTTTTAAAATTTTAAAAATACTAAAAATCAAGAAAATCAATGAAAAATCAAAAATAGTGGGTTAATGAAGAAGATGATGAAGCAGGGGTAAATTTGGATTACTAAGGGTATTAGGAGCTTGATGGGAAGCTATTGGGTGTAACCTTGTCCTTGGTTCCATGTTTCTCAGTTTGATGCATCTTGTAAGCTCATTTTCTTAATTTTTGCATATTACTGTTTCAGTCCTTTTTATGCTTTAATTCTCATATTTCTGTGTTTATATGTTGATTGTTCATGATATTATAGCTTAATATAAGTTTGTTATGTTTTGGAATTGATTGTGCTTGAATATTGCATTTTCACTGTCAAAAACTTGATTTTTGATAATCATATGCATGAGCTTGTGTGACTACTTGTGTATGCTGAAAAGGTCCATGTTGACACCTTGGATCCTCTGGATTTGATAAATGATGTTTACTCAGTCTTATGTAATGAAAAGCTCAATTTAATTCCATTTAAGGTTGTTTGGTTGTGATAGATGATCTGTGTTACAGGCTCTATTGTGTGTCCTTCTTGTTTGTTGTATGCATGATATGACCTTAATGACTCAGTGAAACACTAACTAAAGAGTATATCATGGTAGAAAGTCAAAATGACTCTTGACTGTCTCATTATGAGTATTTTGAAGTTGTCACAACCTTAAATCTTGCTAATGTGTTTATAAGTTATTCTTAATTGTTTATCTCATGTTCTTTTAGCTTAATATGTCATAATCAGTTGTTAAATTCAGATCAAAGTTGATCAAAGTCAACTTTGATCATAAACTTAAAAAGTCAAATTTCCATTTTGGTCGTTTTTGATTAAAATAGATAATTTTGTGTAGCTTTTAATACTTAGTTTCATAACCTGTGCTTTTAGTATGTTTTAGTTTAGTTGCTAATCTAAATTAGAAAAATGCTAGTTCTCTTTTAATCAGCTTTTTAAGTGCTTATTTTCTAGTTTTTTGTGGATACCGCTTCAAAACATGCCCCGCACCACAGTTTTAGGTGTCAAGTTGATAAGCTTGCATAAGCTTCATTACTTGACCCTAGCTTGTGTACTTGGTTTCTTTATGTTGCCTGTGTGGCCTTTTTGTTATATGTCTGTTTATTTTTCCCTTATTAGCTTATCTAGTTAGCTTAATCAACCCAATCTTTTTGTCCCATTTTACTCCTTCCACCTGAAGCAAACAAAGTGGAAGTGGAGTTGTTTTCCCTAGTTCATGAAAAGTTCCCCACTTAGCTTGAGCTTGTGATTTTTGGCTTCTTGTAAGGCTATCCAATCATACTCAATGTCCTAGTGCTGGTTGAGCTCTTATGAGCTTATTTGACAAGTCTTTAGAGCTTATAGTTTGCCCACTCACAACAGTCCAACTGTTTGGACTTGCATCATTACCTATAGCTCTAAAAAGCTCATCTGTGATCCCCACAGGTTGAGTTTTGGTATTTTGAAATCCTCACCAGCCTAGCTTGCTACTCCAATTCCTATTTTGCCATTTTTAGCTTATAATCTTAGCTTAATTTGTCATTAAAAAGGTAAGCAGGTGTGTTTGGTACTGCAGTGTATTGGAGTAGCTTATTAGCTTATCACAAGCTTATAGGTGAATGCCAGTGCATAAGCTTGTTCATATATATATATATTATACTTGTACAAATATATTTTTCCTTTTATTTCCAGTGGGGAGCTTATTACAGGCTCCTTGAAGCCTCAATTCCATCCAAGTCAAGCTTGTAGCTTGACTGTCTAAACCATAAGCTCACACTATCATAGTCCAATTTCCTTGTTTATAATGATCCATTGGACTTGTATATATCTTATTTTGCCTTTTGTTTCCTGTGTATAGCTTATTTCAAGCTTATTTTTAGCTTGAGCTCCAACAGTCAAGCCAAAAGCTTAACTGTTGGACTCATAAGCTAGTATGTTGCTAATTTTCAAGTTTGTAAAGTTTCATTTTCATCAAATATGTATAATATCGATATGTTTAGTCCAGAAAAAGAAAAACAAAAAAAAAAGCTCCTTTTTAAGCTAAGTGATAGCTTTTCCTTAAAAGCTTAATTGCTTATTAGCTTATTTTTGTTAATGACATATAGTTTTTATATTTTTCCTAGTTTCTTTTATTTATTTTAGAATTTTGTAAAAAGTTTCAGATTTTTATTTATTCATTTAATATTTTTAATAAATCTATAATAGTTTTTAGTAATTAATAATAGTAAATAATTAATAATAAATAAATAAAAAGCATAAAAAATATCTTTTCAGTTTTAAAATAAGTTTTATCATATTTTAGATTTTTCTAAGTTTTAATTTCATTTTTCTAGGTTAATTTTGTATTTTCTTATATTTTAGTCCATTTTAAATACTTAATAAATAGTTTTTAATTAATAATAAATAAATAAATAGTTGTAAAAATAATTTTCTTTTTCTAATAATTTTCTTTTATTATTAGGATTGTAAAAATATAATTTTCATATTTGTAGGCATTTTATTTCTTAAAACTCACGTTTTATTTTGTACGTTTACGTAATTTTATTTAAACGTACGTTTTAGGTTTTAAACGTTCATCATTTTAAAAATAGTGATAGCGTTTATTTAATATATTTTAGCTTTTCCTTTAATTTGCATTTAAGTCGCTAAGACATGTAAATCCCTACTATAGTTATAATCGTTTTGTTTTTATACGTTTACGTTTAATTTTGGTTAAACGTACGTTTGTATATCTTTTGCGTTTTTAGGTTTCTGATTGTACGTTTTTAACGACATAGCTGTGACAGAGCTATTACTATTCACATTCCTAGTGTTAGTCAATCAGATTCCTGTTTTTGTACATTCTATATCATTTCAGCATTCACAAGTCATTGTATGTAGAATGTCACGCCTCATCAGGACATAAACGATCCAAGGATATTTTAATCCTTGGTAAACTTGTATTCCTCTTCCAGGCTGTCTGACTTTAGTTACAACTATTTAATAAAAGTCATTGTATGTAGAATGTCACGCCTCACCAGGACATAAACGATCCAAATTTTGGCGCCGTTGCCGGGGAGGCTGTGCTACGTATTATGACTTGAATTTTGTATTTTGTTGAAATATCTATCCCTTGTATATAATATATATAATATCATATTTTCATTCTAAAAACAATATAAAATTCAAAAACATTTTTCCTTTGCACACAACTTGCCCAGTTTGATAAGTCCCTCAGTTACAACATTTGGTTGTTGGCTGTTTACAGTTGCTGAGCTCTGTCAGACCCAGATTCCCTTTCGAGGGGCGGTTGTAAGGAATTTTCTTTCTTCTGTATATATATATATAAATCTAAAAATACAAAGATATTTTCCATTTCTTTTTATAAAATCAAAAATCAAAAAGATTCTTCTCGCCTTTTCTGAGTTTCTTTCTAAGATTCTTAGACTCATCTTAGTGATGATTATTCATAATTCTGTGAGTGGCAATCCCACTCCAATTTCTCACCAAATCTTTGAGTGGCAATCCCACTCCACTTCCCCATGAACAATTTAATTCGGGGTCAAGTCAAGCTAGTGACTTGGTTATCAAAAAAACAAGCCATACAATATGGGTTTTCACCCATATTTCTGTCTTCTTTCTATTTTCTACCACCCTAGTGTGGGGGTGTTGCCCCACATGTTGTGTATATATATAAGTTTTCAAAAAAAAAAAAAAAAAAAAAATTTGCTCTTTTAAAATAATGGCCGTAGTATTTCCCTTTTACGTTCTTTGTTTCGCATAACCGCTGTACTTTGAATATTGAGGGCAATATTCATTTCTAAGTGTGGGAGGGAATTCTCACCAATTTCATGTATTATCTACCCAATTCCCCGCTTTTGGCCAAAATTTTTGGAGTAAGTGTTCTACACTTACTCATTTGGTTATCAGACCGCCTTGTCTAATAAACAAAAGGATTGGCTAATCCAGGAGCAAACGGCTCTTGGTAAAGATTTCTCAAATCCGTTTATATGGCTTGCAATTTGCCCAAAATTGTATGGTTCTCAACTCACCATATCTTTAATTAGTGAAGAGTTGGCTAGCCCGCAAGATTATGGCTTGTGGTAAAGGCAGTGGAAAATCCATAATTGGTAATCAGCTCACCAAAGATAATTCTGATAATTTATCTAAGAGTTGGCTAGTCCAGAAGGGTACGACTTCTTGTAAAGACAAATCAAATCCGCTTACAAACTTATGATTTGCTCAAAATCATTTGGTTATCAAGTGTACCAAGGTTCTTACTTGAACTGAAACATTTGGCTACTCCATAAGTGATGGCTTTTGGTAAAGAGTTTTTAAAATCCATTAAAGTTTAAATCATTGCTAGGGACTAGCAATATCTCAGTGTGGGGGATTGATGAGTGTCTAAATACTCATCATTTTTATCCTGTCTAGACTACAAAAACATCTGAAAACACTCAAAAACACATCAAAATGATCAAAATATCACAAATCAGTGTTTTATGTGTTTTAAATGCAAACGATCAAAATCGATGAAAAATGTATCAAGTTTGCAAAATTGGCGTTTTAGTCCCCAAGTTTTAAAAGTTGTCAAATCTAGTCCCTGAATCCAAAATGTAGAAAAATATCATTCAAGGTCCCTAAAATATTCTAAGTTGTTAAAATTGGTCCTTGAATGATTCTTTGGTCAAATGGCGTAGAAAGGTCCTTAAACTTTGGAAAATTGCAAATCTAGTCCTTGGATTTTTAAAAAAATGGATTTTATGCAAAAAGGGTCCTTGTTTTATCAATGTTTGTCAAGTATGGTCCTTGAGAGAAGTTTGGAAATGTGGCACTTTCAGTCCTTGAGGTTTGGATAATTACAAAATTGGTCCTTGTTGTTACTTTTAAACCAAACGGATCCTTATCATATATCAACCCAAGCCCAAAATCCAATCCCTTGGCCCATTCCATACCCGGCCCTTTGATATCACACTTTGGTCAACGCAAGTCAAACCAAGAGAAAAACGCGCCCAAAACCGGCCAATCGTTCATCTCCTCTCACATATCACCGCCAAACCGAAACCAGAGATAGTTTTCCATGATTTACTCAACCTCCCTTTACCTTGTTCCCTCCACCTCCTCTAAACACCAAAAATCCTTTATTGATTGAAACCAACTCCAATTAATTCTCAAACCTGCTAATGAGAAAAATGGCGCCAAAAACACAAGTGTATGGTTCTGATGAATTAGAGTGATCCAAGGGCTCAGAGATGGTGGGAAACAATCAGAGGTCAATAAAGGTTCACAAAATGATATAAAAGGAAGAAGAAAGAGAGGAGAAGACACTTTTGGCCTTAAGCCATAGTCACGTAGTTGTAGTTTTTACTGCTTTTCTTAGTTAAAATGTCTTTTAATCTTTCAAATGTTGTATTTTGTCTTAAAGTAGTGTAATGAACCTTTAATTTTCAGTTTAATTTCAGTTTCATTTCAGTTTCAAGTTTTGCTTAATTTCCTTTAATTTTCAAGTTATTTCAATTCCATGCTTTGTAGTTGTTTGATGGATTCTATAAGCCATATAAGCTCCTGACAAGAGCTCATTAAGCTTTTAGAGACATTAAAACAAATTTAGACTTTTAAAATTTTAAAAATACTAAAAATCAAGAAAATCAATGAAAAATCAAAAATAGTGGGTTAATGAAGAAGATGATGAAGCAGGGGTAAATTTGGATTACTAAGGGTATTAGGAGCTTGATGGGAAGCTATTGGGTGTAACCTTGTCCTTGGTTCCATGTTTCTCAGTTTGATGCATCTTGTAAGCTCATTTTCTCAATTTTTGCATATTACTGTTTCAATCCTTTTTATGCTTTAATTCTCATATTTCTGTGTTTATATGTTGATTGTTCATGATATTATAGCTTAATATAAGTTTGTTATGTTTTGGAATTGATTGTGCTTGAATATTGCATTTTCACTGTCATAACTTGATTTTTGATAATCATATGCATGAGCTTGTGTGACTACTTGTGTATGCTGAAAAGGTCCATGTTGACACCTTGGATCCTCTGGATTTGATAAATGATGTTTACTCAGTCTTATGTAATGAAAAGCTCAATTTAATTCCATTTAAGGTTGTTTGGTTGTGATAGATGATCTGTGTTACAGGCTCTATTGTGTGTCCTTCTTGTTTGTTGTATGCATGATATGACCTTAATGACTCAGTGAAACACTAACTAAAGAGTATAGCATGGTAGAAAGTCAAAATGACTCTTGACTGTCTCATTATGAGTATTTTGAAGTTGTCACAACCTTAAATCTTGCTAATGTGTTTATAAGTTATTCTTAATTGTTTATCTCATGTTCTTTTAGCTTAATATGTCATAATCAGTTGTTAAATTCAGATCAAAGTTGATCAAAGTCAACTTTGATCATAAACTTAAAAAGTCAAATTTCCATTTTGGTCGTTTTTGATTAAAATAGATAATTTTGTGTAGCTTTTAATACTTAGTTTCATAACCTGTGCTTTTAGTATGTTTTAGTTTAGTTGCTAATCTAAATTAGAAAAATGCTAGTTCTCTTTTAATCAGCTTTTTAAGTGCTTATTTTCTAGTTTTTTGTGGATACCTGTTCTGAAAACATGCCCTGCACCACAGTTTTAGGTGTCAAGTTGATAAGCTTGCATAAGCTTCATTACTTGACCCTAGCTTGTGTACTTGGTTTCTTTATGTTGCCTGTGTGGCCTTTTTGTTATATGTCTGTTTATTTTTCCCTTATTAGCTTATCTAGTTAGCTTAATCAACCCAATCTTTTTGTCCCATTTTACTCCTTCCACTGAAGCAAACAGTGGAAGTGGAGTTGTTTTTCCTAGTTCATGAAAAGTTCCCCACTTAGCTTGAGCTTGTGATTTTTGGCTTCTTGTAAGGCTATCCAATCATACTCAATGTCCTAGTGCTGGTTGAGCTCTTATGAGCTTATTTGACAAGTCTTTAGAGCTTATAGTTTGCCCACTCACAACAGTCCAACTGTTTGGACTTGCACCATTACCTATAGCTCTAAAAAGCTCATCTGTGATCCCCACAGGTTGAGTTTTGGTATTTTGAAATCCTCACCAGCCTAGCTTGCTACTCCAATTCCTATTTTGCCATTTTTAGCTTATAATCTTAGCTTAATTTGTCATTAAAAAGGTAAGCAGGTGTGTTTGGTACTGCAGTGTATTGGAGTAGCTTATTAGCTTGTCACAAGCTTATAGGTGCATGCCAGTGCATAAGCTTGTTCATATATATATATTATACTTGTACAAATATATTTTTCCTTTTATTTCCAGTGGGGAGCTTATTACAGGCTCCTTGAAGCCTCAATTCCATCCAAGTCAAGCTTGTAGCTTGACTGTCTAAACCATAAGCTCACACTATCATAGTCCAATTTCCTTGTTTATAATGATCCATTGGACTTGTATATATCTTATTTTGCCTTTTGTTTCCTGTGTATAGCTTATTTCAAGCTTATTTTTAGCTTGAGCTCCAACAGTCAAGCCAAAAGCTTAACTGTTGGACTCATAAGCTAGTATGTTGCTAATTTTCAAGTTTGTAAAGTTTCATTTTCATCAAATATGTATAATATCAGTATATGTTTAGTCCAGAAAAAGAAAAAAAAAAAAAAAAAAAAAAAAAAAAAAAAAAAAAAAAAGCTCTTTTTTAAGCTAAGTGATAGCTTTTCCTTAAAAGCTTAATTGCTTATTAGCTTATTTTTGTTAATGACATATAGTTTTTATATTTTTCCTAGTTTCTTTTATTTATTTTAGAATTTTGTAAAAAGTTTCAGATTTTTATTTATTCATTTAATATTTTTAATAAATCTATAATAGTTTTTAGTAATTAATAATAGTAAATAATTAATAATAAATAAATAAAAAGCATAAAAAATATCTTTTCAGTTTTAAAATAAGTTTTATCATATTTTAGATTTTTCTAAGTTTTAATTTCATTTTTCTAGGTTAATTTTGTATTTTCTTATATTTTAGTCCATTTTAAATACTTAATAAATAGTTTTTAATTAATAATAAATAAATAAATAGTTGTAAAAATAATTTTCTTTTTCTAATAATTTTCTTTTATTATTAGGATTGTAAAAATATAATTTTCATATTTGTAGGCCTTTTATTTCTTAAAACTCACGTTTTATTTTGTACGTTTACGTAATTTTATTTAAACGTACGTTTTAGGTTTTAAACGTTCATCATTTTAAAAATAGTGATAGCGTTTATTTAATATATTTTAGCTTTTCCTTTAATTTGCATTTAAGTCGCTAAGACATGTAAATCCCTACTATAGTTATAATCGTTTTGTTTTTATACGTTTACGTTTAATTTTGGTTAAACGTACGTTTGTATATCTTTTGCGTTTTTAGGTTTCTGATTGTACGTTTTTAACGACATAGCTGTGACAGAGCTATTACTATTCACATTCCTAGTGTTAGTCAATCAGATTCCTGTTTTTGTACATTCTATATCATTTCAGCATTCACAAGTCATTGTATGTAGAATGTCACGCCTCACCAGGACATAAACGATCCAAGGATATTTTAATCCTTGGTAAACTTGCATTCCTCTTCCAGGCTGTCTGACTTTAGTTAGTTAGTTTGGAAGGAATCAAAATTTTGAATAATGGAGTTTGTTGATCTAGTGAAGTAACTCTCGAGTAGGTGACTCGGGGAGTGGAGTAGGGGGAAGAGGAGCTTCGTGACCGAACCACTATAAATCCTCGTGTTGGTTTGTCTATCCATTTACTTATTGCTTTACTTTTATTCTTCCTTTATATTGTTTATTGTCTATGTGGTTGATGTCTATGTTTGTGATGTATATTTGGTCTTTCATATAGTCATAATCTATATTTAACACTTTACATATTATGACACGCTTGATCAAGAAAAAGCAACCAGACTAATAATGGTGAAACTTGATTTATAATGAACCATTAATCTTGCGGAATCTTATGTGATATTAAGGGGTTGGCCTTACATGCCGTAATGTGTTAAATGCATCCTCACGTCAAGATTAGCAAATGGAACGGTTTATACTATAATTGATACAAAAGTTTTAAGTTTGAAACGAAAACATATTCACCCCCCCTCTACGTTTTCCCCACTATGTATTTTGAGGACTAAAATACTAACCACTCACACTCAGAGGTTTAAGATGCTTTGATACAACAATGATGTATTAACAATAATGATTCACACAACAACAAGACAAACAAGCCTTCCAACTATTTGTTGAAGCTTGATTATGCCATGATCTTCTTTTCTACAAAAGATGATCACTAAAATGAAATGAAACTGAATTAGAAGTAATAGAATGAGAGAATGTATGTGTTTTTTGCTAATGATGGATGATAAAACAACTTGGGTTGGCTTGCTATTAATAGGCCAAGTGATCAGCAAGACCACGGACTGGACGGAACCAAAAAAAGGGTTCCGCCCTTTATAATTTTTAGTTCCGCCAGTCTGACAGTAACGATCACAAAAAATCTTTCCAAGATCATCAAAATCTCTCCAAGATTATGTAAGATATGATGAGTGAATATCTAAACAAAATATTCTATGGAATCTTCTAAATATTTCCAATGTGATGCAATCCATGATGTAATATGTTATTTCCATTTTTAGAATTAATATGTTATATAAGTAAATACTTATGTAATGTTATGTTTAAGAAACTAAACATACTTGTTCTAAAAATATTTATGCACATTATAGTTTAGAAGGATATCAATGTTAATTGGTACATAGCTAATAAAAATGTGATAAGATGTAAATGCTTTAAGTGATGAAGACTTTATTTAAGAAAAACTTGTTTAAATATCTATTAATATTGACAAGCTTTATACTTTAAAAAAATGAAATTTACTTTTGTCGTTAATAAAACAAGGTAAAGATCATAGAATATAAATAACGTTTTAGGACGAGATTTGTATTAACAAACTTGATTCCAACATAGTTACGAGTTAGACATTCCAACCACAAGCTTTGTCCTTACCCTTGTCTACACCGCTTGAACCTACAAATTATATCAGCTATAACATGTAAGTATAATGCTTAATAAGTAATTGGCCTAACTATATTAATAACACATAATCCAAACACAATGGATCATAACATACCCTAAGTTAGTTTTATCAACTAACTAATTTAACATATGCATATGAAGCTTTTATACTAACCAACATTAAGATGGTATTATAATATCATAGTTAGTTTTAAGTAACTAAGCTATTTGCATATCTTAGCATGATATGAGCTAACAATGCTAAACACACCTTAACAAATAGATCCAAGCTCGCTAATACTTGCTTTCCTATACACTTTACATTTTTATAATTTTAACTCAACATTATGATAAATCATTATAAAGAAGTTAAGACCAAATTACTCACCTCAATACAAGGTTATCCTATTTCAAGAGCCAATCACCAATTTCTTGTTTCCTAAACAAGAATCACTATCAAATAAGCATGTTCCTCATTATATAAAAAGCGATAATAACTTACCCAATCTTTATGCCATAAATCATTTTTCACATGCATATGGTCAATCACCTTAATCATACTAAAACTCCAAAATCATCAATTTACTCACATCACAGTTAAGGGGCTTACTTCTCTAACATTATTAGCTTATCAATTTAACTCAAAACCCTATTTTACCCAAAATCCCCAAATTTCATCTTGCATGAACCCTAACTTAAAATGAAAATAATTAAATAATTTAACAAAACTTATTTATGGGGAATGATGTTTAGGGGCTTAGGGCTTGCATAACACAATATCATAACCAAAATTGCCTTAAATAATTTTCCCACTTTTTCTTTCATGTGAAACTCTTAACCTGACAAACATATAAACACTCTAGTGGGTTTTGGAAAGTGAATAGATGACGAGGTGTAATTTCATACTCTTCTAAAGGGTCATTCAGCCTCCAAACTCATTCATATTTGATCATTTTGGTACATGAGATGCATTTGTTGGAAAAGGATGCACTTTGGGCGCGATTGGATGGAAAAAAAATAAAATGACAAAGACGTCACAACAAGGCCTTGTGACAGTGTCACAAGTTACTAAGTGACATCGTTACTTAAGGGTGTTGGCTATACAGTATCTGGAGACGGCTTACGAGGACAATGTTAGGTCAAGGCTAACGACATCACAACCCCTAAGTGACGCCGTCAGAACTAAGTTGGTACAAGAACGAAACCCTAACGGACCGGCGAGCTGACAACGTTATAACCACAACGTGATGCCACCACATCATGAAATCTATTAATATAATCGCATTGTGTTCATTATTGGGCGTGGAACTTTGGAGAAACTTTTACCACTGAATCCTAGTCAGGTTTTAGCAGCTTTTACGCCTTTCTTTGCCATTGAAGAACTCATGTATTATTAAGATTAGTTGTTTAGTCAATCATTCAATCATGTTTATTTGTGATTGCTTGATTTGTTTAATTGCTTCTCTTTATATTACTATGCTAGGCTATATTGAATAGTATTTACTAAAGATTGCATGAAACCTAGTTATTAATTATTTTGTTGTCGTCTCTTCTTTAATGGTGTGTGTATCAGGAGTTACAAAACTAGCTAGGGAAAACTAAACTAGCGTGAATGTCTACTAGTTAATTAATTGGGCGAGTATTTAATGTGTAGGTTAGTTATTGGGTGACCTTGACAAATCAGATAGGCATCGTTCACTTAGGCTAATCTATGGATGTGGAACTGACCACACCACAACCGATACTTAGGAATACTTCACATTACATTAGTCAAGGACGTGACAATTCAACAACACAATAAGAGATAACTAGGGAGTAATAAGATTCTTGGTAAACACGTTTTTCATCATATAAGAAGTTTACCACCACTTTACTTTTTCTATCATTTAATTTTATAGCATTTTTAGTTTAATTAGTTAAAACCAACCTCCTACAATACCCGAGATTTTTAATTGCTTTCAATCAAAACAAAAATACCAAAAATAATCTTCCTTCAACCTTTAGGCTTAAACTGTTATACACTTTGAACCTACATCACTATTCCCATTGAGAACGATCAGTCCCTTAAGACTTGCCTATACTACACTACAACAATTAGGTACTCGGCCTAGGAGGATTGTAAAAATTTGATGTTGCAATCAGTTGCATGCCAGGGAATAGTTTAGGTTTCGATTTCTATTTTGTTTAGGTGTATTCACTAGATTCTTATCAAGTGAGATTTTTTCTTTTTCTTTTGTGGATTTCTTTAGTCTATCTTTTTCTTTATGCTTTTTTTTTGTAATACTTTTTAATTGACTATTATGTTAGCCATTATGGAGAACATGAATTCGTCTAATGCTTCACCTGATCACCATTTTGGTGATTTACTTGATCTTGATGATTTGTATCCCAATAATGAAATCAAGAATTTGCCTTTTGTTTCCCCTTTTGTTGATTTTTCAGATTTTGATGATGATTTAGATGATGAGTTGACTTATGAAGTAGATGATAAGGATGAAACCTTAGAGGATGCCTTAAGAGATCAACTTCTTATAGGACATGACTTTTCATATAATGGTGGGTGATCAGGTGTAATTTCATACGTTTTTAAGAGGTCATTTAGTATCTAAATTTGTATATATTTGATCATTTATTGCCTTAAATCGTTTTTGTTTGAGTTTTAGGTACTTGGTAAGCAAATGCTGAAAAATGAATCATTTTGGGCTTGATTGGACGAGAAAATGAAGAAAATAACAACACATAGAAAAACCGTCACGAAAGGAGGTGTGACGGCGTCACAAAATACAATGTGATGTCGTTTCTTGAAGATGTTGTGACCACTCAGTGGATTGAGACAGTCTCAAAACGGCGGTGTCAAGACCGAAAGTATAAAGGCTGACGATGTCACAGTTCCTAAGTGACACCGTCACAACTAAGTCGGTGCAAAAGAAAAACCATAGATGACAGCGGGCTGACGACGTCACAAATTACAAGTGACACCGTCACATTTGTAATCCTATATATATTTTTCTCATTATTTTCATTGTAAAGTGTGGAAGACTAGAAGGTGGGGGGGGGTTGAATAGTTTTGCCATTTAAAACTTCCTTTTAAACTATTTAGATCGACTTATGTAAATCTATTTGGATGTGTGTGTTGGATGTTGATAAACAAGCATATAAAGGTAAGTAATGAAAAGATAAGAGTAAGAAGCACAAAACCACAACACGAGTATTTATAGTGGTTCAACTACAAGGACACCTTCCTTGTCCTACTCCACTCCCCGAGTCACCTACTCGAGAGTTCGTAATCACTACACCAATCTCCTTATGGCGGAGAAGCCTTCACAACGTCGCCTACTCTTTTTCCGGTACTAGGCTAACCACCGGGTTCTTTCACTCCAAGGTGAACCACACCTACACAACGTCGCCTACCCTTTATAAGGTACTAGGCTAAGTACCTAGTTCTTTCACTCCAAGGTGAACTACACCTTTACAACGTCGCCTACCCTTTATTAGGTACTAGGCTAAGCACCTAGTTCCATTGCAATGGAGGAACTACTACCACACTACACCAACGACTAATCCCAAAGGAGATCTACTCTTTTACAACATCATCAAGGATATCAATATCCTTGGATCTAATACTAGTCTATCTTGTACATCGAAACACACCATATCGAATGTACATCTAAGGCACCTTTCACTAATGCCTTTGACTAGATCTACAAGACACCTTTCACTAATGTCTTGTGTCTTCACTTCTAAGCACATTTCACTAATGCTTCTTTGTCTTGACTTCTAAGCACCTTTCACTAATGCTTCTTTGTCTTGACTTCTAAGCACCTACCACAAGTGCTTTATCCTATAGACGATAGATACCCTTTACTAGTATCTTCGTCTTGACTCTGGAGACATCTTTCACTAATGTCTTCAACACTACACTTCTTTGAAGAAAGAAAGGAATCATCAACAAGAAGACTTAAATATCCTTGATGATGAAGAAGCATGGCAACTCATGGACTTGAGCTTGCTCGACTTCAAAGGTGGTGATCTTGCCTTTAAGAGGAACCTAAAAGATCACACAAAAACAAAAGTACACACATAGATCTCTTGGATCTAAGGTTAGTGAGATTTAACTCAGGGGAGAAAGTGTGTTAGAAATGGGTGATAAGGTGTGTAGAACAATGAAGAAATGGCTCACTATTTATAGAGAAAATTCTCTACTGTTCCCCGGATCCCACGGATCCCTTCCACTTGGGATCCGGCTAGCACAAAGCCAGGGATCCGTGGAACGCTCCTCTTTGCCCATGGGTATTTTTGGTTATGGGTCATGGGTCATGGGTTATGGGTTGATCCATGGTTTTCTTTCTAGATACAATGAACTTGGTTAAGTGGTATATATAAAACCATGGGTTATGGGTCAATACCATTTGCTAGTTTTTACCCATTTTAGTATTAACATGTTTTTACCCATTTTATTATTTACATATTTTTACCCATTTTAGTATACTTAGTTTAAGTATATGTTAATCCAATATGTAAACACTAGTTGTTATACATATGTATCTAAATCATAAAATCACTTATACTTGTTTTAGTGTTTTATGTGAAAATGTGAATATGTTAGAAACTATTAGTTCAAACCATTTACGTATTCTATTTGTTTCGTTAAAATGATTTTACGTTTGTTATCGACAAAACATTAGAAGATCGTAAAATATAAATAAACGTTTTTACGGCTTATTTGTATTAACAATCTCCCCCTTTTTGTTGATGACAAAACATAAAATTATTTTAAGGAAAAGCTAAAATTAAGTAAAAGTTTGAGTTTGTAGTTTTTACTTTCTTCTCCCCCTTTTTATCGAAACAAAAAGTGTTTGAAGGAAGGCAACACATTGTTTTTAAGAAAAACATGTGAAAAATAGAAAAGAAATAGGAAAAAAAGAGCAAGTAACGGGAAAGGATCTCGTCTTTTGCTCCCCCTTGACGAGTCCATCCCTAAGTAAGGGCGTCAAGAAAGTAATACTAATCTAGTTTGTTTGCAAAATATTACGTCTATGTGACAGGTGTGCTCCCCCTAGATGATTGCAATTTTGCAATGGGAAGTCATGAAATATAAATCTAAGATTGCAAGTAATTTTGCAATGTATTGTTTTGACACCAAGCTCCCCCTAGCTTTAAGGTGTCAAATTATTCATGTGTTAATTGAATAACTACGAAACAAAGGTTATAAAAACAAGTATAATTCACAATTTCCTGCAAATGTGATCCAAGTTAGTAGAAAGAAAGCTTTCTATCTCACGGATCCCACGGTTCCCTCCTAGTAGGGATCCGTCTAGGAAATTCTGAGGGATCCGTCTGGCTGATGAATAAAATCAGTAAAGAGTGGTATAACAAGAAATGTTAATACCAAAAAGAGATATGGATTATATAATATACTCATATACTCAGAAATATAGCAAGTAGCATGTAATTTCATTTAATAAAACACGAGTTATGATATACATGACTCTAAAAATAAGAAAATAGACAATACGTGACTAGGAATTTCTAGACCAACTAACGCTTGATGCTAGGACACCACTAGAATCTTCTAGCTCAAGTTTTGTTTAGGTTTAATCTCGTCGAAATGTTCGAGGAGATGATAGAACATGAAACGTTGGTCTTCTCGTACTTCATGTATCAAACTTTCAACATGTTGACAATGATAGCAATCTTTGTCATGGCTAGGTAGTGGTGGTGGAAGAAATGACATGGCTTGATGCGAAGGATCAAGTGAAGCGGCTTGAGGAGCTTCAAACGATGGAGGAATTGGTGGAGGTGCATTTGAGAATGACTCAACCAAGAATGATGGTGGTGGTAGAGAAGTGTCAACATCCATATGGTCGGTTGGTTGACTTTGATGATTTCTCATAATCCAAATGGGATTATATGATGGAAACGGCGAAAAGGAAGCCGGAGCAAGTGTTGACTTAACACCTTGATTTTGAACCATTATTCCTCCTAATGAGGAGAATGTTGTCGGCGGAAGCGGATGAGACGGTCTAGGAGGCAAGTCCTCTAAATTGTAGAGGTGTGGTGATGATAGTGGGGATGTAAATGAAATAGCTCTAGGAACCAATGGTGATGGTTTAGTGGAGATGATATTATTTGGCCAAGGAGGTATGGTGGTGTTTGGCATAGGTAGTTTTGTGGGTACTATCCTTCTAGGAATTGGTTTGATTGGATGATGAAGAATTCTATTATTTGTTGGTTTGACGGGAGATGATTCGGTTGAAGAAATTTCGTGTATGACACGAGCTCTTTTCATGGGTGGTTCTTTGGTAGATAAGTTACTACTTGGGGTTTTCCTCATGATGGGATGATTTCAAGAGGTTGCAAGAGCTGAAAGTTAGGATGAGAGTGATGACTATGGAGGTCCTAACAAGGTGGTTTATAAACTAAGAAATTTGGCGAGTGCATTTAAGCCTTAAGCCACTAGGATTCATTGGAATGTGATGATTGACATGCACAAGAGTCAACTTCAGAGGTTGCACTGATCTAGGAACTCATTTAAGATGAGATGGAGTGTTTGAGTTAGGAAGATGAGTTGAAATGATTGTTTTTGAAAGATTTGACGTAAGCTGTCATCCGGATCCCACGGTTCCCTCCTCAAAGGGATCCGTCTAGGCTAATCCTAGGGATTCGGCTCTCAGCAGCTATGAAAGAGTGGAAATGATGTTTCTAAGATCTAAGACCTATATCATCTTGAGTATTTCAGTCCTCCTAAGTGTTTTTAATGAAGGGATGCTTGAGTACTTGAAGGTAATGAATGATGTAGCTAATGAATGTCATTTATGGAAGGATTTGGAACTTTCAAGAGTACCAATGGATGAGCAAGGATGACACTAAAGATTTAGAGTGTCAATTGAAGCTAAATGATCCTAGAGATTAGGTTGTGTCTTAGGATAGTGTTTTGGAAAATGTCCTAGAAGCTTTGAGATGAGAAAACTAGATTTTGATCAACTTTGATCAATTTTTAGGTGAGGATGATTTATGATCAATTTTGCTATAATCGAAAGATTTCTAAGACTAGATGTGAGGGATCAAGTAGAAAATGAAGTGTGAGTTTAAGAGCGGAAGAGTAATGGATTAAAAACGAAACGGTAGATCTACAAGCGTTTAAGATTGTGACCTAGGTGAGTTATGTACAAATAGGAAAGATTAACCTATCTTGATAAGGACTTAATTTGCCTTAAGACAGTATGTTTAGCTTAGTGTGAGGTGTTCTAAGAATGTGTTTGAAATACAATGCTTGCAATTGCATTTTCTGTTCGCCGGATCCCACGGTTCCCTAAGAGTAGGGATCCGTCTAGTACAACATTTGGGATCCGTCCATCTGCTAGGCAGAACCTTTACTAAAGGTATGCAATGATCTTGACAATGCATTATATTCCAAGATTAGTTAAAGGAGTTCTAAAAACTAAGATATCAAATGTAAGATGTTTTATTTCATGAAGAAAATAGGATTACATTGATAAAGCACGAGTAGAGTAGAATTGATCCTATTTGAAATACTACTAAATTCCTTGAGTGTTTTCACTAGAAGGATCATTATGTGATTGATGAGTGTTGGTGGAGTCAAGAATGAAGAAAGTCTTTATGAGAGATATGTTTAGCGGTTCCATCATGTTGTTCACAAGTACGTACAACGGACTTTGAAATTGAGGATGGAAGTGCATAACATTATGGTAGAGATGCGTCAAGAACATTCCATAAGGGATGAGTTTGTTCTTGGAGCTTTGAAGATTTACAATTAGCCTTGCAAAGAAATAGGCGAGATTGTATGGTTGTTGTGTTATCAAACAGTACAACATGTGAGCACAACAAGCGGGAAGAATTTCTCGATTTCCCCTAAGGCTCCAAACATTTTCACGTAGGATGAGTGCAAGAGGCTTGTACTCTTCTCGGATATCCCTTGTAAAGATAATGTTTGGATTGGAGTAATATGGTCGAGGTTTGCATATTATGCGGTTTAAATCTTTCGGAGAGGGTATGTGTGAACAATATGGACTATTTTCTTCACGAAAGTTGAAGAGAGAATCAAGAGACCAATTGTCCATGATTGGGAATCCGAAGGATGTGAGAAAAATGCCCAAGGGTTAGACTGAACTTTTGGTTTTTGATATAAAACCAAAGAGATAGAGAGCGATCCTCGTTACGAACGAGTTTAACTTGACGGAAGAATTCCATTATGAACCTTGGACATATCTTCTCGTTGATTTCAAGAAGAAATTCTAGTCCTATGGCTCGGAAGGTGGTATTGATACCTTCTTCGAATTGTAGAGAGGTGTCTACAATACGTCCTTCGTGGAAGTGATGGTTTTCGATATTATTGAACCCACGGACATGATTGCCAGGTGTGTTGGGCTTAAGGGAGATGTTTGGAGTGTAGACGCTAGTGAGTGAAAAGTCAAACTCATATTCATGCGTCATAGTTTAACCTATAGAGATGATGAATTAAAAGAAGGTGATGATCGTAGTCACTTAATGATTATCTAACGTTTTTTACAAGATATTTATTAACAATGGTTTTTAACAAAAATGACACTTAACTCAAGGTTTTGACTTTCTAGTGGATTATTATTTTTGTAAGATAGTGGTTTTTAATCTTGCATGAAAATGCTTTTCGTAAAAGCAGATCCCACGGTTCCTTTACAAAAGGGATCCGGCTAGTATATCTTCCGAGATCCGTGGATGCAGTAAATGTAAACAGTTTTGATAAAGAAGTAGGTTTTACATTTTTATACCACGAAATATGTTTTATCCTACATTTTCTTTTAGCATGCACACATGACTTCTAATGTATCACGAAATAAAACATATAAGTCAAAAGAAATGACAAACACATTATGATAATAATAACCTAGATAAACTAGATCATTAGTAATATTGCATTTCATTACTAAGGATGATACAAAGGATTTGGTATATAATCCCAATATAGATTAACAACACAAAGTAAATGTCTCCGTATGTGAACTTCATCATAGGGAACACAAGTGCGATGAATGTTAGGGCGATGAGCACGAGTGCTATGTAAACCATGTTGATGATCGATCTTCTTGGTTTCGATTGAGATGGAATGAGGAGGAAGATGAAGTTTTTGAATGAGAGGAAATTTTTTGAAATTGGAAGATTTAAAAAAAATGATGGTTTGATGAGATGGTCGACTGTGGGAGTATTTATGGGGAAGGAGGAATTTTGAGATTTGTGTTTTGTTTTATTAGAAGATATGATTTTTGGATTAAGTGAGATAAAACACAATTATTATAAACCATGATTTCTAGACGCAGGAGTGACACATATGTGAGAAAAAGCTTCCTAATGAAGCTACATGTAAAGCATGTGTAAACACGAAATCTACTCAAATAAATGCCTAACAAATAACACTTATTTATTAAACTAATATCATTTATATATAAGTGGAAAGTCATACCTCGAATGCACTTAGGAATGTCTTTACAAATGACACGACAAATGTCACTTAGACGATTCCCGCTCCTTTGCGATTAAGATACCTTTTTAAGGAAGGTATTCTTGTTACCAAGCGACTCCTACAGCTTGGTGGGTATGAGTTTTGACTAATCAACATGACAAAGAAGATTAGTGCAATTAAATGAAAAAGTAAATAAGAAAAAAAATGTTGTTATCAAATCAACATCCAAACATATAGTTTTAAAAGACATGGTGTTTGTTTTTATGAAAAACCTTCTTTGTAGTTTTCAATTAACCATGGATCGTATCAAGTTTTTAAAGTACAATATACTTTAAAAAACTTGGTAACGAAGCTCTGATGCCAATTGTGGAAAACTAGAAGGGGGGTTGAATAGTTTTGCCATTTAAAACTTCCTTTTAAACTATTTAGATCGACTTATGTCAATCTATTTGGATGTGTGTGTTGGATGTTGATAAACAAGCATATAAAGGTAAGTAATGAAAGGATAAGAGTAAGAAGGACAAAACCACAACACGAGTATTTATAGTGGTTCGGCTACAAGGACACCTTCCTTGCCCTACTCCACTCCCTGAGTCACCTACTCGAGAGTTCGTAATCACTACACCAATCTCCTTATGGCGGAGAAGCCTTCACAACGTCGCCTACTCTTTTTCCGGTACTAGGCTAACCACCGGGTTCATTTACTCCAAGGTGAACCACACCTACACACCCTTTACAAGGTACTAGGCTAAGTACCTAGTTCTTTCACTCCGAGGTGAACTACACCTTCACAACGTCGCCTACCCTTTATTAGGTACTAGGCTAAGCACCTAGTTCCATTGCAATGGAGGAACTACTACCACACTACACCAACGACTAATCCCAAAGGAGATCTACTCCTTTACAACATCATCAAGGATATCAATATCCTTGGATCTAATACTAGTCTATCTTGTACATCGAAACACACCATATTGAATGTACATCTAAGGCACCTTTCACTAATGCCTTTGACTAGATCTAGAAGACACCTTTCACTAATGTCTTGTGTCTTCACTTCTAAGCACCTTTCACTAATGCTTCTTTGTCTTGACTTCTAAGCACCTTTCACTAATGCTTCTTTGTCTTGACTTCTAAGCACCTACCACAAGTGCTTTATCATATAGACGATATATCTTCGTCTTGACTCTTGAGACATCTTTCACTAATGTCTTCAACACTACACTTCTTTGAAGAAAGAAAGGAATCATCAACAAGAAGACTTCAGTAGCCTTGATGATGAAGAAGCATGGCAACTCATGGACTTGAGCTTGCTCGACTTCAAAGGTGGTGATCTTGCCTTTAAGAGGAACCTAAAAGATCACACAAAAACAAAAGTACACACATAGATCTCTTGGATCTAAGGTTAGTGAGATTTAACTCAGGGGAGAAAGTGTGTTAGAAATGGGTGATAAGGTGTGTAGAACAATGAAGAAATGGCTCACTATTTATAGAGAAAATTCTCTATTGTTCCCCGGATCCCACGGATCCCTTCCACTTGGGATCCGGCTAGCACAAAGCCAGGGATCCGTGGAACGCTCCTCTTTGCCCATGGGTATTTTTGGTTATGGGTCATGGGTCATGGGTTATGGGTTGATCCATGGTTTTCTTTCTAGATACAATGAACTTGGTTAAGTGGTATATATAAAACCATGGGTTATGGGTCAATACCATTTGCTAGTTTTTACCCATTTTAGTATTAACATGTTTTTACCCATTTTAGTATTTACATGTTTTTACCCATTTTAGTATACTTAGTTTAAGTATATGTTAACCCAATATGTAAACACTAGTTGTTGTACATATGTATCTAAATCATAAAATCACTTATACTTGTTTTAGTGTTTTATGTGAAAATGTGAATATGTTAGAAACTATTAGTTCAAATCATTTACGTATTCTATTTGTTTCGTTAAAATGATTTTACGTTTGTTATCGACAAAAAATTAGAAGATCGTAAAATATAAATAAACATTTTTACGGCTTATTTGTATTAACATAAAGGGTGGAACCTTGTGTGCAACTTTGGAGGAAAAACCCTATACGATTTTCACAGCTTTTTTAGGCTATTTTACCACCAATAACTCCATATTTTATTGAAGATAAGTCATTTAATTATTAAACATTACAATATGTCTATGTATTATGTGATTATTTTTCTTTCTTCTGTTCAATCTAACATGCTAGGCTAAATTATATTATTTTTTCTTATGGTTGCATGAAATCTAGTTGTAGTCTTTAATATATTTACTTCTTGTTAGTGGTGTGCATCTTAGGAATTAGAAAATTATTTGTATCCGTACCACAGTTAGGCGTCTAGTTAAACATGATTAGAATTAGAGGATACTCTCGCATTTATAAGTCGACTGAGTGAATTTTCTTCTTAAGTATTTATTGCTATTGGGCGTGTCTGCAGGTAACACTTTCCAATGTTGACACGTAGATAGCGGACTTTACCAACCCGCTGCTGAATTAGGATAATACTTACACATTACACTAACGAGGGTGGCATGACAATATATTAGAGAATTTAACTAGGAAGTAATGCATGATTAAGTGAGCATGTTTGTTTACTATAGGAACCCATAAACTATATCATTTCACACATAAATAAGAGATGAAGAGATGTATGAGAGAATAGAGTATATTAGATTAAGATGAAGATGATGAGATACAAGAGAGAATTGGAAGAACCTAGAACTTTTACCCCTAGAATTCCACACATAGAAATGAGGGTTATGGGTTCCTTTTGTAACAAAGGAACCCTTACAAGGTTTACCTTCATGAGCTATGTGGGATAGGTTAGTGTTTTAGACAAAATAGAATGACTTACGGTTTTTACAACTTGCATAAACTGTGTACATATCATTATAAGTTTATTACAAAACACGAGCTCCTAATCTAAGAATGACACTCACTTTCTTTAAGTCTAACAATCTCCCCTTAAGGGATATAATTCTTTAGATTCTTCATTGTGATGAGGTCACTAGTCGTCTTGATCTTGAACTTCGTGAAATGTCTTAGAATTATCCAGATTCTTTGTTCCTTCATGCTTTGTGATCTTGGATAAATGTCTTTTGATTGTTCTCGCCTTTGATCAGCATCTTCCTTGATTTGTCATGTCGTATTCTCTATAATACTCATACGTCTTGAAAAGACTTTGAACTTCATACTAATGTCTTCCTCACTTGATACATGAACTTGTTCTTTGACATCCTGATCTTTAACTTTGAAATAAAACTTTGTCTTGAACATTCTGACTTGATCTTTGATGAGGATGATCTTCATATATGTATAAGTATGTGGAGGTGAAGGTTTTGATGTATGTGGTGGTGATAAATGGCCTTTCCTCCAAGGGACTATGATCAGTATCTACATAAAGATGTTAGTTAAAAGATACCAATCAATCACGGTAGACTTTTCTTAGAGAATAGATTACTATGATTATTTTACTAATGAATGTCTTGATTCCATTCACCTTGGTCAGGCACATCAGTAGTTCAAATCCCGTTGAGGGACAATTGTCAATACTGTAGATGAAATACAAGTAAAGATCCATGTCTTCAGGATTCGATTCATGAAAGGAATCTCCTTGGCAGGATTTCTAGCTCTTACAGGCTTGGATGTCGAGAGTATTAACAGCATAGTGCGAAAATACTTCTCTAATCCTTACAAAGGTTGTTCCTGAATTGGAGGCCCTTAAGAAGGCTAACAAGATATACTTACGTATATCAACAATTCAGGTGAGTCGCTCAAGTATACCAAAGTATCACTCCACGACTGTAGACCGTTTGAGACAAGTAACCACTATAAACACTAAGCGTAATCCATAAAGAATTACCGAAGCGACCTGCTGTCAGTTCTATTTGATGTTAACACTGACAGGATTTCCATTCGATCCTTTGTGAAACACAAGTTTGAATCCACTCATGAATGTTATAGCAAGATTGCTAAGATCTGCGAAGGACTCTAAAATAACAACTTGTGTTCTTATTGATGAAGAATCAAGTGTAGGTTTGAAATTGTGTCACAGGAGATTTTATTTGTGAATCTCATTTGGCTCTAGACTCAATGTGTGCATTCTGGTTTTAGTGAGCGGATCTATTGGTTTTAATTCTGAGTTCTTTTGTTTCATTTTTGTTTTACTCTCTTTAATAAGTTTGATCATTTCATGAGTATCACGAACATTGACAGGTTCAGGCTTATCTAACAAAACCTTTCCATTATACAAAGCATTCTGTTCTTTCTGAGCTTTCTTGAGAGCCCAAGGAGTTTTGTTTCCAAGAGCCATTTTGTTTTCTATGGAAAAACGGATCTGTATGACTAGTGAGCATATTGACTGTTTGACTTGAATGACCTGTTTTAACAAGCAAATTTTCCAATTTGTTGATTTTATCATTTTTCTCAAGAATTTCACCAAGAAGTTCACCTTCTCGTTTTGAAAAATAAGCTTTCAACTGTTTCTTCTCTTTTTCAAGATCAGAACAAGTTGCATTTTGTTTAGAAAGTTGGTTTTTAAGATAAAAATTTTCCTCATTTAAAGATTTTATTTTCAAGCTCAAATTAACATCAAGTGTGTCATACTTGATTTGCAATCTTTTTTCTCTTGAAATAGAATTTTGATAACCAATTTCTAATTCTATCTATTTTTTTGTTAAATTCAAAAGCTTTTTCATCTTCCTTGTACCTCGCAAACTCAACGGTCAATTTCATATTCGCGGCCTTAACTTCCCGATTTACCTTCTTAATTTTCTCAATCTCAATACCACAATTATTAATTAATTTTTCAAAGAAAGCACGTATTTCCTCATCATTAGCACAATTCTGTTCAACTTTACCTCCATTAGGATCCATATATGAAGTTTCAGAGTTAACATTGCTATTAACTTGCTCCCCCACATATGTGTCATAATAAGATTCGGGTGGCACAGAATGTGGCTTCTCATGAGCAAATGGATTAGCATCATTATTATAATTTGGTACCTCATGGAGTGGATCGGTGTCATAGACAACATTTGTGTCAGAAGTACTGCTTGATGTTGTGTCCTGTTGATTGACTGTATGACCAGAGTTCACATTTATGTTTTCTTTATCTGCCCATCTTTGCAACCCTGAATTCGTATTCATCGTGATCAACTTTATTACCGGCTCTTCTTTATGTGCTAACATCAATATGTACTTAATGCTTTCTACCTCTGTGATTTCTTTGACACTGCATTCTGAATCAAAATAACCTGAATCTTTCTTTGTGAACGTGAGAGGTAGCTTTCTGAACCGCAGTCATAAAACAATTATTCCTAGTTGGTTCCTTATCCTCTTCTTCAATATAAACACTGTTTTAATACCTTGTGATATTCAGGTGCATTTGGCTTAGATTCAAACAATGGTTTAGCACTTCGTGTCTGTTCTGTTAAAGGCTTTTTCTTTATATATTCAACGAATGAAATTGGAAATCTCAGGTCAAATGATTTTAACTGATCTGGAAGCTCATTTTCTTCAACCTCTTGCTCTTTATCCGTCGACATCTTCTCATTCTCAGTCAACATTTTCCCAGTCTCAGTCGCCGTCTTCTCAGTCGTAGGATATGGAGCAAAGAATTGAACTAGAGAGTCCATATCAATCAATGATAGGAAATTGTTGAGAAAAGACATTGTGAACGTGTGAAATGAATTTACGTATCTTGTAGACGATAAAGAAGTGATTTTTGTTTTCAAAACGAGTTATCCAATAACTAGCACAATAGTTATATTCAACATACCCGAAAAATTTCATCGAAATTTAGAGTTAATCTCGTATAATTGAAGCTCAATCAAAACCTTTTTAACAAAATTTTAAGATTGTAGCTAAAAACTTTTGTTCTTGTAATAATCCTTGAGGTTTTACTTCACGAGAATTCAACAATTTACGCATAAGATCGAAAGCCCAAAAAAATTCAATCCAAGGCAAGAAAACCTGAAGCCCAAAAAGCAGCCCAACACCTAGGCCACAAAAAAATTCGTCCCTTGATGTAATAGCAGCCCAAAACTAGTTTAATCCTTACCCTACTAACTCACTATATAATACTCCTAATCTTAGCAACTTAACCTAATTTTATGCAAAACCAAATCTCACTCTCCTATATCAAATGCAGTGACAACAATCTATTCTTTCTTTTCACTGACAACACCAACAAAAGTAGACAGTCCCTTCTTTTCTTATCTCAACATCAATGAACCACTTCTATCTTCTTGTTATCCTTAAGTAGATAAACTAGTAACACAAAAAAAACTACTCTCTAGATATGATTGAAGTACATGGCGACAAGATTTTGAAAATGTCTCTGGTAGGTTAATATTGTTGATTAGTTTTAATTGTTCTTGTGTTTCTTACAAACGAAATGAAGGAAGAATGAAACTGGTTAGTTTTGTTCTTACTTTGAAACTTTCGGATAACTAACAGAAGTTTAGCTTCTAAAATAGATCAATGATGGTTAATCTCTTGTGGATTTGTCTTTTGACGAATCATTGATTACACAAAGAGCTAACTAAGATCTTTTTGTTATTTCCTTTTCGTTTTGAGTCTTTTAAGTTGTGAGTATATGTGACTGTGAGGCTGTGTTGGGATTGTGGAATAATTTGGATGTGATGTTGTTGAATGTTTGTTGGAGTGGGTTATGGATCGTAAATTTGTTCTCATCTTTCTTTTCTTTTCTCTTTTTTCTTTTCAATTTTGGGTTAGGACAGCGAGAATGGTATAGGACAATAAGATGGTTGTGTTAATTGTAAACAGTGATGGAGAATGTAATAGGTTAGAATAAGGCTTTGTTTGATATGGATCTGGTTTGGATTTGGGTTGTAGTTTGTAACAGCTCGTGGTATTATTCTTTATCTGTTATGAATCTGGTCTAGTGTTTTCCTTTTCTTTTTTGATAAGTCCGATAAGTCAAACTCTGATAAGTCAAATTGTGATGAGTCAAAGTTCGATAAGCCAATTCCAAGTTTGATAACTCTATCCCAAGTTCGATGATTATATCCAAGTTTGATAAGAACCAGTTTGATAAGAGTTCGATAAGACCTATCGAATTTCTTTCCAAGAAATTGATACCAAATTCGATGAAGCTTATTGAATATCTTTCCAAGAAATTCGATAACTGAGGATGTTGAGGTGTGGTATGTGTGAAAACACATACCATTTTATTATCAAAACCCGACCCAAAAGACCAAAAACTAACCCATAATTCCAAATATATATGTGTTTTTGTGTTTATGCTTGTGCAGGTAACGGATACGACAAAATGGACAAATAAAATAGAAAACAAATGAAAACGGGCACGAGATTGGAAAAGAGTGTAAAAGCCGGAGCCGAGGAAAATGTTTCTACATTTTTTGGATCATGCTTATCTCAATATGCCAAAACACAACCACAACATATACCAAATTTCAACTAACCTCCCTAAACTTTTACAAAAATAGTCCTAAAAATAACCTAAGTTAAATAAATTAAACCTTTAATAATAAACCCCCTTTATCCCATTTAAACCCTTCTCAATCCCTTTAAACCCTGGTCCGTCTTCCTTTTAACCCACAGTCCATCCCGCACTTTAACCTTACCTCCAATTAAACTCCTTTCCTTATTAATAAACCTCCCCATTCCAAATCACTAAAAAAACCTAGGCCAAATGACCCTTCACCCTTAACACCCGATTTACCTCAACTCAAAAAATAATAAATAAACAAATACGCCAAGCTTTTCTACTGTTCACCTTCTTTCCCCAATCTTACCCCGATTTACCCTGCACCACCTTAATTACCCACTCACTTAAAACCACTTCTAGAAGGCTGACAAAGCACTGAAATAACATCATAGGATAACACCTTGGCGATCCTAAGCTTCGTGATTGGTGGAAACACCCTGGCGTACAATCCAAGGGTTATAGGCCAGGGTGTTTCCCAAGCTGCCAGAAGCTTGAGGATGTGAGATGGATTAAAGGGATAAGATTGAAGTTGAGAAAGAATCCCAAGCTGCCAGAAGCTTCTCAGCTCGGCTATATAGGCCCCTCCTCACTTACAGATTGGAGGCATTAGGAGTAGGAGTAGGATTAGTGTCTTTAGCTTATTTTTAAGTTTAGTTTATCTTCCATTGAAATTTTTAATTTCATTCTTATTTAGTTTTAAAAGCATTGTAACTCCCTTTTTACTAATAAGAATTAGTTTGCCTTTTATTTCATGTCTAAACTTACTTTAAAGCTACTATCATGTTTTCTTATGGTTGATTAAGCTTCAATAAGCTCTTATATTGTCTCTTAAGCTCATATAAGCTTCTTAATAGCTTTTTGTGAGTGATTGTAGTCTTTTGCTTAATTTTAAAGCTTTTAAGTTAAGAAAAATTCCATTTTAAGGGTAATAAGCTGTTTTGGAAGATAAGCTAGCAAGGGAAGAGCTTGTAGGGTCTTACTAGCTTGTATTTGACAAGCTAGAGCTTGTAGAGTAGCTCCTCGAGCTTGTTTGATCTTTGTTGAGCTAGGACCAAGGTATTTTCCATTTTCAGCTTATAATTTGCTTATTGCTTATTTGCTTATTTTCTTGCTTATTTACTGCTTTTCTCTTTAATTATAGCCTATTAGTTCTGTTTTCTTTCATATCTTTTTTTTTCATTTAGTTTAAAATCTGATTTAGCTTATTTTTATAAATCTGTCTTATTTAGCTTAAAACTGCTTTTCCTTATAGCTTATTATAAAGTCCTTTTTAATAGTTGATTGTTGCTTTTTAGACCTTAAGCTAGTTGGTTAATTGTCTTTTTTCATTCATCTAAGTTTGTTCTAGTCGTAATCTGTTTTTTAAATCAATTTTTGGTGTTTAAAGGAGTGTTTGGATTTGAGTTTTAGAAATAGGTAAAATCTGTTTTAAATTGATTTGTCCATTAAGTTAATTTCATTAAGCTTTAATTTAGTCTTAATATTAGTTTAGAAGTAGTTTTAACATGTTTCAAGTAGTTTTATAGCTTTTAGTTTCATTTCCAAAATTCCCTTGTTCAAAACTGGTTTAGAGCAGCTTATTTTGAAAATTCATAAAAAAGTCTTTTTAGCTGTTAAAATTCAGTGATGCAGGTTTCATTGACCAGATTTTAATATTTATAAGTTCTCGTTATACCCATGGTTTACCCTAATCCACTAACGGGCAGTGTACCCGGTCGTGTGTAGTGTATGTAGTATTCGGTAAACCGAGGTCGTCCCAAGAGCTATGTGTGCGGATTTTAACTAAGTCTAGGTGTCATAGATTTTAATATGATTTTGATATTGAATTAACGAATTAACTACTAAAGACAATAAAATATGAAAGCAAATAAAGGCGAGGGTTGTGATCAATAGAGGAGAGGGGTGCTAACCTAGTAACTCATTTTATCAAGTTATGTTTACGTCTAATTACTTCCAATTACTTCAGGTGGGGTGAAAGTCGCTAGGACAACATTTGGTCAATTCATCCTAACCTATCAGTAAATGGTTCCACTGGAGAAGTCAGGTGACCCGTCGTAAGTCTAATTGTTCTTAGTCCCCTAAGCCAAGTCATTAAGTACCGCTATATGCAAGATTCATTATAATGAGTGCCCGGGCGCTAGCATCTTAAACATTCATCCCCGACTTCTTAAGTTCATCCAAACGGTAGGTGATCAGTTGGTAAAATCGCACAAGCAAAAAGGGTCTTCAGTTGGTCATATCTTACCCTTCCCACTCAGTCTACCTACTTAGGGTCAGTTGGTCATATCTCCTAAGTAACTAGCCACTATTTCCATTCAAAACTACCGAAACAAGGGTAGCTACCAACAAACTATGCATGCATACACTTAGAAATAATTATACGGAAGCAATATAAACATAAATAAAACAATTAAGTGATCATAACTAGGCCATCACCAGACGTGCTTAGCCGTTCATATTAACTAAAACAATCGATTCAATGTTTAACATTACGAAATACATGAATTGAAAGTAAAGAAAAGATAAAATGCTAATGCTTATCGTAGGGGAGTGATTTCTTCCTTGGAGATGGCTCTGTATGCTCCTCTAGATATGCCTTCGATTTCTACTCACGTTCACAAATGTTGTGTGTGAAATGGGATGATTAGAAATGCTGGAATTCGAGGGGTATTTATAGGCCAGATCTGGTTACGGCACAACTAATGTTAAGAGTTACGCCGTAACACCCAATTCTTCGTATTTTGCACTGAAAATGCTGGTTACGGCGTAACATCTGGAAGGAGTTACGCCATATCTTCAATAAATCATGGTTACGCCGTAGTTGAGACAATGGTTACGGCGTAACTTGCGTGCTTGGGAACCTCATTTGACCTAGTTAGTTACGTCGTAATCTTGGGAGAGAGTTACGCCGTAATCTTCAGTTGAGTTGGTTTTCTGAGCCACGCTTCTGTTATGGCGTAATGTGAGAGAGGATTTATGCCATAACATATTCAAAATGAGCATACTATCATATATCTTCAATAAACTTCTCCAAATCTGCATCTCTTTAGCTCCAATGCTTGTAATTTACCAGAAAGTGAAATATACAGGAAAACAAGCGTAAATCCATATAAATGATATAAAAAATGAGTATTATCGGAGGAAATTGACACTTAATATTCAGGACTATTTAATGTTATCAAATATCCCCCCACTTGAACTCTACTTGCCCTCAAGTAGACCTTATTAGATAGATTCCTAAAAAGATATCTCCCATTACCTGAAAAATATAAGTTTATAAATCCCTTATGCTAGAATAAAACAAAGCCGAACACCTCACGAAATGGGAACAAAACACTCAAATCTCTCAACTATTCTAAGTGTCAATTCCAGGGTGAGCACTCATTGCACAGTCATAGCATGTATTCTATCATAAGCTTCAATCTCCACCACTAGAGTTAGGGACTAAACAATTTTCGAAGGCAATATGGGTAGACACGACAAAGGTTAAGGGTGATTTGTCATTACTAACATGTCACGGTGAAGTGGACACAATCAATGATACATGACAAAATCTGTAGGACCTAAGATATATCAACCTTATCAAATACCCACGTTATGAACACAAGAATACCACGTTAAACCCAAACTGTTATGCGTAAATAAAGAGAAAGATTAAGATAAGATATGGTGACTTGATGTATATTCGTGTATATGTTTAGAGAGGTAGAGAGAAGAAAGATGGAAACAATAAGTTGTATATTGCTTCAAAGGAAAAACACACACACACACACTCAAGCACACCCCTCAAATGACATACTTGAGGGGTATTTATAGTAAGAGAGATGATGCCCTAAGGCTTGGCCATGGGCTCGGTTTGGACTTGGATTGGGCTTGGGATTCTTAAGCTTATAAACGTTAGAATAGCTTAACTCTTAACCAATTAGCTTAGCCCAATCCACGAGCCCGATGACTATTCTATCACGATATCTAACACACTTTACAAAGTTCCTAAACGTGAATGACCATCACTTCTAATAAAAACTATTAAGGCTAACAATCTCCCCCTAAGGGGTGGTCATTCAAATGATGCTCCACTTGATAAGATCTTTACTTTTCTTGAGCTTGAACTTTGTGTATAGATATAGAATAGTCTTGATTCTTTGTTCCTTCATGCTTTGTGATCAATTAATGTGGTTGTCTGCCATTGTCAACTTCGTTGGTTAGGTGTCTCCACGTCTTTCTCCACCATGCTCACACTTCTATTTGTCTTTTGGTTACCAATGATGTAGTTCTCGAGTCTTTAAACTTTGTGTAGCCTTTGATGATGATGAGAACTTTCATGTGTCGTTGGTATGAGCATGTGGCGAGTCTGCACGATCCATCCGCTCCGGAGCTTCCATAAGAAGAAAACATAAAACAGGTTAGTAATAAGCGGATTCAGGCACTTACAAGTTTGAATTTCGAGGGTGTTAACAACATAGTGTGAAAACACATCTCTAATTCTCACAAAGGCCGTTCTTGAACTGGAGTCCCACAAGTGAGATAGCGATATACCGGTACATCTGTTTAGATGAGTCGCTGAGGTACGAAGCATCACCTGTAGACCGTTTGAGACACACTAAGCGTAATCCACGGAGAATTACCGAAGTGACTGCTCGGTACGCTTGATGTTGACCACTGGCGGGAGTTTCCATTCAATCACGAAGATCACGAAGTGAAACTTCTCACAAATGTTCGGCAGGATTGCTAAGATCTGCGTAGGACTCTATAATTTATCACTTGTGTCCTTATTGATGAACAACAAGCGATGTCATGTCAAGTGTTCCTATGAGATCTTTTGATGAATCTCGTGGCTCTAGACTCAATTAGTGCGTTTTGGTTTTCCTGAGCGGAGACTAGGGAGAGGGTCTCCTTCTTCAATATCAACCATCTCTAAGAGAAGGTCAATAGATTATGCAGGGTTCCAGTGAGAATGAAACAAATCCTTTTAAGAGGAATTGAGTGGCTAGAAGGTTTAGTGCGTCGTCACTTTGGGTCCATGACGTCTTTGTCTTCAATACCGGTGTCATCTTAGTGACAACCAGAGCGATGAATTGAACCCGGTTTTTACGCCTAAGGTTGAATATGAAGGGCTATTTCTTTTCACCCTTTCTTTTACTTTTCTTTTTAATTCTTCAACCCCTTCTTTCTCCTTTCTCACATTACTCCTTTTTTCAATCATACCTAAGGACTTCTAATACTAACTATTTGTGATGTCCTTGGGTAGATCCCTCCGGCTCTGGCGGATCATAGGACGGATTTCCTATCCTTAGTCACCTTATAACTCCATGACTGTCCTATTGTTGCCATAAAACCATTTTCTTGAAAATCTCTCAGTGTTTTGATATAAAAACATGTTTGGAACACTTCGAGAGTTTTATATTTTCAGAAACACTCCCCTTCACATGTGCTTATAAGTTTTGAAATCGCACATAGAGGGTAGAGTTCGCACTTTTGAATTGATCGACTTTAAATGAACTAGACCGATTCGAGACACGTTTACATCACTAGAGAATTAGCTTGAAATTATTACCCGTCCTGGTCAAGTCCATAGAAAGTTTCTAGAAATGGTACATTTCTTGACTTTGATTACTCGTCAATTCATTGGTTTTAAGCGGAGTCGAGCTCTTTTGAAATTCAAACAACGATCATTAAACTTTTTGATCACATTTTAATCACGTTTCTCCCCTCAAAAATAGCATATCCATGATGTTTTTGAAACAAAATGATTAAAAGATATGTTTTTAGGAAAGCATTTGGAGAGAAACTGATTTAGCATGAATTTTGGAACAATTTTAGTTTTATACTCCCCTTATGAAAGCATATTTTTCATAAAGAAAATTTAGAATCAATTAAGGGTTTAGAGGGAGTTATCTTGGTACCAAATGTGAGAGATTTTGAAAAATCTTTTTGAAAATTTTTGAATCAATGGTACGCAAGATGATAAGAAGATTTTGAAAATCTTTTGAAGATATTTAGAGAAAAAATATCTTCATTTGTTTTAGGATAAGTGCTCGATATATATGAAAATCGATTTTGCGTAGCACTTTCCTTTCTTTAAAGATCGGGTTGCAAGCTGAAATACTTACAAGCCATTATGTTTTAAGGAATAGTGCTTGAAAAATATTTAAAACCTTTGATTTTGATAAGCACTTTCCTTTCTTTGAAGCTTGGGTCTGAATGATGTGTCGAAGCCATTATTTTGAAGTCCGGGTTTAAATCTTGAAGTATCTGAAAGTCATTATGTTTTAAGAATTTTTTAAGAAACGACATATTTTAGAAAACATTTAAAGAACTCTCGCTCAAGCATCTGTACATACCCGTATCATTGTTGAATGACATTTCTAAAACGTCTGAGAATATTGATTATCTGAGAGACATGTCGTGAGAAAAATATTTTTGGATTTTTGATTTTCTATTGTTTTTGAATTTTTTGAAAGTTTTATATTTTTATATTTTGCTTTTGATGGTTTTTCAAATTTTGTATTTTGTTTTTCAAAAATATTTACAAAGAAGATTTTAAGAAAGAGAAATTAAGTTGGGACAAGTAAAAATGGAGTTAAGAGTGGAATAAGAAAAGGATTTCCACATGCGAAATTGGCATAAAGTTCTTCTTTACCACATGGGGTATATGAATCTTCAACACTTTTACAAGTACCTGCATCCACAGAAGAAGAATTTTCACAAATAACAGTGTTAGAAGTACATGATTCCTCACGGTGAGGGTGATCACTATCAACGGTTGTAGTGGATCTGACTTCCTTATCCAAATGATTTTCACTATTATCTGTGTTGGAGCAAGTATCAAAAATCTTTCCTGTGGGAATCCATCTAAGACCAATTTGGTTGAAAACTTTGCCCGTGGGTATCCACCTAAGGTAAGATCTAGGAGTTGTTTTCTTATCGGATGTGGAAGACTCTTTTTGGAAAAACTACTTCCTGAAGAGATCCACCTATTAGGTTTCTGTTTGTTTGACATTTTATCAACGGGCTTGTTTCTATTTGGTGTCTTAGTGGATTGTGCCTCGGCATGAGAATTATCTTTCTTGAGATATTGTAAGGCACATGCATCATGATTAGCTGAAAAGACACATTTTTACATGTAGTACAGACAAATTCAATATTCTTGTTTAAAACAGCAGCTTTAACTTTGTCACTCAGATTTTTGGACATTGATTCTTGTTCGAAAAAGGCTTAGAATTCCTAGTTTTGTTTTCTAAGGGCATAGCGGTTTCTTTTAGCAACTACTCTTAGAGGCAAGCCAATCCCTAGTCTTTTGTAGAGTGTTCCTAGGTAATGGTTTACTACTACTAGCGGTGCCTTGAAATCTTGTAGAATTCATCACCCTAGATGTTGCACCTAGAATTCCGTCTTTTTGAGTCTTGCCTTTTTCTAGCTTCTTCTAGATAGTGATTGTTGACCATATTGTTAGAACCAACAGATTCTTTAACTGGATTTTTGGTCACATTCCGTGTACTATTCCTAGAAATGCCAGGTGTAATCACTTTAGGTTTTTCAGCAACTGTTTTTTCTTTTTCAAAACTTTTGACAATTCTCTTTTTAATAGGCGGGGACTGTGGAGTGCGGTTTTGACAAATCATTTTTCTCATTGACTTTTGGAGGAGAGAAATAGACATTTTGGTTTAAAACGGTTTGGGAACCTTTGTTTTCTCCTCAGTCAATGATTTTGCAAACTTAGTATCCACAGCCTTTCCTTTTGACTTTCCAAGCTGAGCTCTCAAAAGATCATTTTGCTCTTTCATGTCCTTGTAGGCACGCTCATCCGACAGTTTGTCATACTTGCATTCCTCGATTTTTCGATCAAGCTGTTTAAAATAGGACACGTTTTCTTTTTCAAGTTTTTCAAGAGCTTTTTCATATTTTGAAACAATTTGGAGGTCTCAATTTGGAGTCTTTCATGATCTTCAACAGAATATGTTTGCAAAATAATGGACATGATATTTGTAGTCATAACATCTTCGAAGAGAGAATCATTCAAATTTTCCAAAAGTTTGATGTGTTCAACACTTTCATTAGCTTGCTTTACCAGGGATTTATGGTCCTTGACAAAGTCACTTGTTTCTTTCAAAAGTGCTTGTTCAACATGAATTACCCTCGCACTGATGGCATTAACGAGGGCAATTAGAGTTTCAAAAACTTTTTGTTCATTATCAAAACTATAAAACCGGATGTTTGTTGTAATATTGGTTTTAGTTTTATGATCTCTTGAAGATACCTAATTCTAGTTTTAACGTCATCTAAAATGCTTCTAGTATCACTTGTGTTAAAAGGATTGTTTGAAGACATTTGTTCGATTTTGGAAAGAGATTTGGAAACTACAACCGGTTTTGAAACCGATTTTGGCCGGTGTTGATACTTTGTTTGAAACACTTGGTGTGATGGAAGACTTTGACGTTTCTTTTTGATTAACAAAAGTAATCCCATTAATTTTGTTCCATTTGTTATAATCAATCGGTTTAAGATCCGGATTCTTTTGTTTCATTTTTGATCTACTCTCCTCAAATAGTTCCAACGTTTCAAGAGAATCACGAACAATTATGGGTTCATGCAAAGGTTGTCCATTGTTCAACACATTCGAGATTTCGAGATTTCGAGCTTTCTTGAGGAGCGAAGAAGATTACCAAGTGCCATTTTAAGTGAAGTATGAAAACGCTGATTTACTTGGTTTGAAAGCATCTTGTTTGTTTTATCAGAATGACCCGTTGTGAGAAGCAAATTGTCCAAAGCTTTAATTTTCTCATTTTTATCGAGAATTTCATCAAGAAGAGAATCTTCTCGTTTTGAAAAATCGGCAATCAACTTTTTCTTCTCTTTTTCAAGATCGAAAACTTGATGCTTTTTGTTTAGAAAGTTGGTCATTTAGATCTAAAATTTCCTTGTTTAAAGATTTAATTTTCAAGTGAGAATTCACATCAAGTGTGTTATACTTGATTTGCAATTCTTTTCCTCTTAAAACAGAATCTCGATAACCAATTTCTAATTTGGACATTTTGTTTGTATGAAATTCATAGGCTTTGGCGTGCTCCTTGTAACTCTCAAGCTCGGCGGTCAATTTAGCATTCGCGGCCTTAACTTCGCGATTGACCGTTCTAACTTTCTCAACTTCAATGCCACATTGATTGATTAATGATTCAACATAAGCACGTGTTTCCTCATCGGTCTGGTATTTTGTGCCACACGCCTCCAGGGATCCACATATGGAGTTTGGAGTTTGTATTGCTACAACTTCGGATTGTCCGGTATGTATCATAAGTGGGTCTTTGGCGTCCTGAATTCATTTGTCATGAGTAAACACATCAAATATGACATTGTTATAACATGGATCAATGATTGGTACCTTAGATCTTTGCATTTGCGTCATAGGCAGGGAGGTGCGTCGAGTCGATCATAGTACTTAGTCTCTGAAGATGTGCCATTAAGACGCAGTTAGCATTGATGTCCTCTCGGTCTTCCAAATCATCCATAATAGCGAAAAAGTCATGTTCCTCAAGCACTCAGCGTAACCCAGCTTTTTGCTTATGCGCTAACAAAGCGGCTTTCGAAGAAAATCACCATTCTTCTTGTGCGGCTTAGTGGGACAATTCCTTGCCATGTGACCCAGTCCTTGACAGTTATAACACTTAACTCGATTACCGATTCACATTTCCATGATTCCCAACGATGGAGCGCAACATACCCATTCGATTACCCACTGCTCTATTCCCAACATTACGTCCCATCGATTTCCAACATCTTGACCGGTGATTACCACGATACGGAACCGCATGATTACCGATCATGGCTATTAAATGCTTTATCCAATAAAGAAAATATCATTTGCAAGGTCGCTTCTACATGGTCGGTTCATGATCGGTGATTCCTTGTTCCCGTATTGTTGATCTGGATAGAATTCTTGTTGTGGTTGTGGAATGTATTCTGCAAGTTGTTGTTGTTGGAAGATGATGAAGCTTGTTGTTGTGTATTCACTGTAGTTTGAGTCTTTGCAATGAGTGCCAATGAATCATGATTCTTTGCTAATCTTTCTTGCTGACTTCATTCGCTGACTTGGTTTTGTTTGAGAAATCATTGAGTTGATAAAAGTTCACCTGATGTAAGTCTTTTGTTTGGTTGACAATAGTGACATATCGTCCCCATTCTTCGGAAGATTATTCAGAACTTGATGTTTTGAACGATTGTTCCGGGTGCCAACTTGTTTCTGATAAGCTCATTCATCAAAGTGCAAAACCTTCCATAGTAGGATTCAATGGATTCTCACGGGTAGATGTAAACTTCTCCCATTAGGTTAGCGGCTTGTTCTCCATGTCTTGTTTACCAATTTACGTTCCATAACAAAGTCGTCTAACACGTTCCCACATATCAAAGCGGTTTTCACAGCTGTCTACGCGCAAAGATGTCTATTGGTAAACCCTGTTGGACAATATGAATTGCCATGTCATCTGCATCGACTTGTTTGATCCTCTTGATGTAATGATTCGATTGATTTGAAGATGAGAGGATGGTGTGGTGGGAGGTGTTGCATCGATTTCAGTACATGAACTTGTCGAGGCTTGAAGGTCCATCCGAATGGATTTAATCACGAGTTTGCCATTAGGTTTGGTCTTGATGTAGCGGAGCATTCGACTTGTCCATTGAAGATAACCACCTTTGGCCAACATAGGAGGTCGGTTTTGCGCATGAATATCTTGTTGAGTTGCCATTGATGAAGGTATGATACGATAAAGTTGATGTAGGATCGATTCAACGATAAAGGAGTTGTGGTTGATGAAGATTAAACTCGGTTGAGTTTTCGAAAGTCATACTCGTAACCTTGGTTCTTAGTCGAAAAATTTTAAGCCAAAATTTGAAATTCTCTATAAAAATCAATTCTAAGGTCGTATGAAAAATTTGAGTTATGACAATTTTGGCGTAAATTTGACCGAAAAATTTGAATTTAGGCTAAAAATTTGAATTTTGACCAAAATTTTCACAGTTAAAGCAAAATTTGAATTTCGCGTAAAAATTGAACGTTTAGTCTCCTCAAAAATTTGAATTTTACTCAAGTTTTCCGCCAATTTTTTTTTTTTAAAAAACTTTATCGCATTAGAAAGAGCTTGGTAGAAAAGAAGTTACGAGTAGGATATGGTTACGAGTAGGATATGGTTACGAGTAGGATCTTATGCGTAGGAAGCTTATGTGTAGGATCCCTTAGCGTGGGAAAGCTTATCGTGCGTAACCTTAAGCTTATCGTGAAAAAAGTTACTCGTAAATGAAACCTTACGCGTAATTGTGAAGTTATGCGTGAGTTACTGTAAGCTTTTAGCTTATCGTAAACTATGGTTAGAACCAAAATCCTTTACTGTCACAGCGTAAGGGATATCCACAAGTCGAAGTGTTCCACACACTTATCCAAGTGAGGAAGCACTGAGTAACCGTTATAGCTCGAAGATTCTTCACCAAAAAGTTACAGTAGAAAACTTATAGTAGTTGAGTTTCTTACGAGTAGAACTAGGGTTTTGACTTACTCGTAAAAAATTTCCAACGATTCAAACAAATTAAACGCGGATATCCTAAAACACTTTCGAATAACACAAAATGTTAAACTTTTTCACCCAAAGTGCTTAGAAAAGTTACTGAGTAGAAACTAGGGTTTTGACTTTTTGACTTCTACTCGTAGAAATTTCCAACGATTCAAATGATTTAAACACACGGATATCCTAAAACACTCGAATAACACAAAAATGTTGACCTTTTTCACCCAAAGTGCTTATAAAAGTTACGAGTAGAAATGACCAAAGAACCAAATACGAGTTTAAAACTTAACCAAAACGCGTAAAGCTTGAAACTTTTTGAAAAAAACTGAAACTTTAGCACCAAATAAACCTTAAACCACAAGAATCTTGAATTTTTTGGTGAAAAAATGAAAGCTTTAAGCGTTTCAAATATGTAAAACGTGAGCTTATACGCGTAACCCTTCAAAACAAACACAAACACTCCTAAACCATTGTTAGGCGATTGATACCAATTGTAGGACCTAAGATATATCAACCTTATCAAATACCCACGTTATGAACACAAGAATACCACGTTAAACCCAAACTGTTATGCGTAAATAAAGAGAAAGATTAAGATAAGATATGGTGACTTGATGTATATTCGTGTGTATATGTTTAGAGGTAGAGAAGAAGAAAGATGGAAACAATAAGTTGTATATTGCTTCAAAGGAAAAACACACACACACACACACTCAAGCACACCCCTCAAATGACATACTTGAGGGTATTTATAGTAAGAGAGATGATGCCCTAAGGCTTGGCCATGGGCTCGGTTTGGACTTGGATTGGGCTTGGGATTCTTAAGCTTATAAACGTTAGAATAGCTTAACTCTTAACCAATTAGCTTAGCCCAATCCACGAGCCCGATGACTATTCTATCACGATATCTAACACACTTTACAAAGTTCCTAAACGTGAATGACCATCACTTCTAATAAAAACTATTAAGGCTAACAAAATCCATGGCCAAGACACCAAAGATTGCTCGCTGCATCACCTAGACACGCTTCATGACTAAGGGTAGGATAAGACATGGGTGTAAAATAAAATCAAGCAAATAGTCTAAATCTATAACCAAGTCATCACCGCTTACCGTTCGCCCAAAGTTTAAGTTTCGAAGTTAAGAAACCGGATCATGATATAACCAGGTAGATGTGCCATTAGGGCGTCATGATGGGCACTTGAACTTCATTCTTCAAATGTCACCGAGGTAGCCTCCTTGATACTAAATCTATATTAAGCTCATAACAATAGTGCTTATAACATCACACTTTACAACCACTAAATAACAATAGCTATAATATATATTTTTTTTAGAATCATTTTTTTTTCAACATAACATAATAACTAAACATAACATCCCCCCCCCACTTGAGATGAACAATATGAGAATTTGGGGGGTCTTCAATGATCTTTAAGGATATGTGGAAAACTAGAAGGGGGGGTTGAATAGTTTTACCAATTAAATATTCATTTTAATCTATTTAGATCGACTTATGTCAATCTATTTGGATGTGTGTGTTGGATGTTGATAAACAAACATATAGAGGTAAGTAATGAAAAGATAAGAGTAAGAAGCACAAAACCACAACGCAAGTATTTATAATGGTTCGGCTACAAGGTCACCTTCCTTGCCCTACTCCACTCCCCAAGTCACCTACTCGAGAGTTCGTAATCACTACACCAATCTCCTTATGGCGGAGAAGCCTTCACAACGTCGCTTAACCTTTTTCCGGTACAAAGCTAAATACGAGTTCTTTCACACCAAGGCGAACCACACCTAACACAACGTCGCCTACCCTTTATACGGTGCTAGGCTAACCACCGAGTTCTTTCACACCAAGGAGAACTAATCCTATCACAACGTCGCCTACCCTTTATATGGTACTAGGCTAAGTACCTAGTTCTTTCACTCCAAGGTGAACTACACCCTCACAACGTCGCCTACCCTTTATTAGGTACTAGGCTAAGCACCTAGTTCCATTGCAATGGAGGAACTACTACCACACTACACCAACGACTAATCCCAAAGGAGATCTACTCCTTTACAACATCATCAAGGATATCAATATCCTTGGATCTAATACTAGTCTATCTTGTACATCGAAACACACCATATCGAATGTACATCTAAGGCACCTTTCACTAATGCCTTTGACTAGATCTACAAGACACCTTTCACTAATGTCTTGTATCTTCACTTCTAAGCACCTTTCACTAATGTTTCTTTGTCTTGACTTCTAAGCACCTTTCACTAATGCTTCTTTGTCTTGACTTCTAAGCACCTACCACAAGTGTTTTATCCTATAGACGATAGATACCCTTCACTAATATCTTCGTCTTGACACTTGAGACATCTTTCACTAATGTCTTCAACACTATACTTCTTTGAAGAAAGAAAGGGATCATCAACAAGAAGACTTGTAGCTTGATGATGAGGAATTATGGCAACTCATGGACTTGAGCTTGCTCGACTTCAAAGGTGGTGATCTTGCCTTTAAGAGGAACCTAAAAGATCACACAAAAACAAAACTACAAACATAGATCTCTTGGATCTAAGGTTAGTGAGATTTAACTCAGGGGAGAAAGTATGTTAGAAAAGGATGAGAAATAATGAAGAAATGGCTCACTATTTATAGAGGAAAAATCCTACTGTTCCCCGGATCCCACGGATCCCTTCCACTTGGGATCTGGCTAGCACAAAGCTAGGGATCCGTGGAACGCTCCTCTTTACCCGTGGATCTTTTTGGTTATGGGTCATGGGTCATCGGTTATGGGTTGATCCATGGTTTTCTTTCTAGATACAATGAACTTGGTTAAGTGGTATATATAAAACCATAGGTTATGGGTCAATACCATTTGCTGGTTTTTGCCCATTTTAGTATTTAACATGTTTTTACCCATTTTTAGTATTTACATGTTTTAACCCATTTTAGTATACTTAGTTTAAGTATGTGCTAACCTAATATGTAAACATTAGTTGTTGTACATATATATCTAAATCATAAAAACACTTATGCTTGTTTTAGTGTTTTATGTGAAAACGTAAATGTGTGTCAGAAAACTATTAACTCAAACTATTTACGTATTCTATTTGTTTCGTTAAAATGATTTTACGTTTGTTATCGACAAAACATTAGAAGATCGTAAAATATAAATAAACGTTTTTACGGCTTATTTGTATTAACAATCTCCCCTTTTTTGTTGATGACAAAACATAAAATTATTTTAAGGAAAAGCTAAAATTAAGTAAAAGTTTGAATTTGTAGTTTTACTTTCTTCTCCCCTTTTGTGAAACAAAAAGTGTTAAAAGAAACTAACACAATTTTTTTTAAATATGTAAAAAAAAATGTAAGGGGAGCAAGTGACGGGAATGGTACTCGTCTTAACTCCCCCTTGACGAGTCCATCCCTTTGAAAGGGCGTCAAGGCCATGACGTAAAATAAACTAATTGTGTTTGCAATTAAGTTTTGCAAATGGTTCGTCTAAGTGACGAAAACTTGCTCCCCCTTGAAGATTGCAAAGATGCAATGGGGTATCATGAAGTATAATCCTAGTATTGCAAGTAATTTGCAATGTATTGCTTTGACATAAAGCTCCCCCTAGCTTTAGGATGTCAGAGTCTTGAATAACTACAAAACAAAGGTTAGAAAGCAAGTATAATTCACAATTTCCTACAAATGTGGTCCAAGTTAGTAGAAAGAAAGCTTTCTGTCTCACGGATCCCACGGTTCCCTCCTAGTAGGGATCTGTCTAGGCAATTCGAGGATCCGTCTGATGAATAAAATCAATAAAAGTGGTATAACAAAAATGTTAATACCAAAAGGAGATATGGATTATATAATATACTCATATACTCAGAAATATAGCAAGTAGCATGTAATTTCATTTATTAAAACAAGAGTTATGATATACATGACTCTAAAAATAAGAAAATAGAGAATACGTGACTAGGAATTTCTAGACCAACTAACGCTTGATGCTAGGACACCACTATAATCTTCTAGCTCAAGTTTTGTTTAGGTTTAATCTCGTCGAAACGTTTGAGGAGATGATAGAACATGAAACGTTGGTCTTCTCGTACTTCATGTATCAAACTTTCAACATGTTGACAATGATAGCAATCTTTTTCATGGCTAGGTAGTGGTAGTGGAAGAAATGACATGGCTTGATCCGAAGGATCAAGTGAAGCGGCTTGAGGAGCTTCAAACGATGGAGGAATTGGTGGAGGTGCATTTGAGAATGACTCAACCAAGAATGATGGTGGTGGTAGAGAAGTGTCAACATCCATATGGTCGGTTGGTTGACTTTGATGATTTCTCATAATCCAAATGGGATTATATGATGGAAACGACGAAAAGGAAGCCGGAGCAAGTGTTGACTTAACACCTTGATTTTGAACCATTATTCCTCCTAATGAGGAGAATGATGTCGACGGAAGCGGATGAGACGGCCTAGGAGGCAAGTCCTCTAAATTGTAGAGGTGTGGTGATGACAGTGGGGATGTAAATGAAATAGCTCTAGGAACCAATGGTGATGGTTTGGTGGAGATGATATTATTTGGCCTAGGAGGTATGGTGGTGTTTGGCATAGGTAGTTTTGTAGGTACTATCCTTTTAGGAATTGGTTTGATTGGATGATGAAGGATTCTATCATTTGTTGGCTTGACCGGAGATGATTCGGTTGAAGAGATTTCGTGTATAACACGAGCCTTTTTCATGGGTGGTTCTTTGGTGGATAGGTTACTACTTGGGGTTTTCCTCATGATGAGATGATTTCAAGAGGTTGCAAGAGCTGAAAGTTAGGATGAGAGTGATGACTATGGAGGTCCTAACATAGTGGTTTATAAACTAAGAGATTTGGCAAGTGCATTTAAGCCTTAAGCCACTAGAATTCATTGGAATGTGATGATTGACATGCACAAGAGTCAACTTCAGAGGTTGCACTGATCTAGGAAGTCATTTAAGATGAGATGGAGTGTTTGAGTTAGGAAGAAGAGTTGAAATGGTTGTTTTAGCAAGATTAGACATAAACTGTCATCCGGATCCCACGGTTCCCTCCTCAAGGGATCCGTCTAGGCTAATCCTAGGGATCCGGTTCTCAGCAGATATGAAAGAGTGGAAATGATGTTTCTAAGATCTAAGACCTATATCATATTGAGTGTTTCAGTCCTCCTAAGTGTTTTAGAAGAAGGGATGCTTGAGTACTTGAAGGTAATGAATGATGTAGCTAATGATTGTCATTTATGGAAGGATTTGGAACTTTCAAGAGTACCAATGGATGAGCAAGGATGACACTAAAGATTTATAGTGTCAATTGAAGCTAAATGATCCTAGAGATCTGGTTGTGTCTTAGGATAGTGTTTTGGAAAATATCCTACAAGCTTTGAGATGAGAAAACTAGATTTTGATCAACTTTGATCAATTTTGCGGTGAGGATGATTTATGATCAATTTTGCCATAATCGAAAGATTTCTAAGACTAGATGTGAGGGATCAAGTAGAAAATGAAGTGTGAGTTTAAGAGCGGAAGATTAATGGATTAAAAACAAAATGGTAGATCTACAAGCGTTTTAGAGTGTGATCTAGGTGACTTATGTATGAGTAGGAAAGATCAACCTATCTTGATAAGGACTTAATTTTGCCTTAAGATACTATGCTTAGCTTAGTGTTTGAGGTGTTTTAAGGATATGTTTGAAATATAATGCTTGCAATTGCATTTTCTGTTTTCCGGATCCCACGGTTCCCTAAGAGTAGGTATCCGTCTAGTACAATCTTTGGGATCCGCCCATCTGCTCAGCAAGACCTTTACTAAAGGTATGCAATGATCTTGACAATGCATTATATCTCAAGGATGGTCTAAAAAGAGTTTTAATATTAATATATCAAATGTAAGATGTTTTATTTCATGAGAGAAGTTGGATTACATTGATAAAGCACGAGTACAAGAGATTTGATCCTATTTTGGAATACTACTAGTTTCCTTGAGTGTTTTCGCTAGGAGGCTCATTATGTGATTGATGAGTGTTGGTGGAATCAAGAATGAAGAAAGTCTTCATGAGAGATATGTTTAGCGGTTCCATCATCTTGTTCACAAGTACGTACAATGGACTTTGAAATTGAGGATGGAAGTGCATAACATTATGATAGAGGCATGTCAAGAACATTCCATAAGGGATGAGTTTATTCTTGGAGCCTTGAAGATTTGCGATTAAGCCTTCATGAAGAAGTAAGGCGAGATTGTAAGGTTGTTGTGTTAGCAAACAATACAACATGTGAGCACAACAAGCGGGAAGAATTTCTCGATTTCCCCTAAGACTCCAAACATTTTCACGTAGGATGAGTGCAAGAGGCTTATACTATTCTCGGATATCCCTTGTAAAGATAATGTTTGGATCGGAGTAATATGGTCGAGGTTTTCATATTATGCGATTTAAATCTTCCGGGGAGGGTATGTGTGAACAATATGGACTCTTTTCTTCACGAAAGTTGAAGAGAGAATCAAGAGACCAATCTTCGGTGAAGGCACATTGTCCATGATATGGAATCCGGAGGATGTGAGCAAAATGCCCAAGGCTTAAGGTGAACTTTTGGTTTTTGATATAAAACCAAAGTGATAGAGAGCGATCCTCGTTACGAACGAGTTCGACTTGACGGAAGAATTCCATTATGAACCTTGGACATATCTTCTCGTTGATTTCAAGAAGACATTCTAGTCCTATGACTCGGAAGGAGGTATTGATACCTTCTTCGAGTTGTAGAGAGGTGTCTACAATATGTCCTTCATGGAAGTGGCGGTTTTGAATTATTGAACCCACGGACATGATTGCCGTGGTGTGTTGGGTTCAAGAGATGTTGAGTGTAGAGCGTTAGTGAGTGAAAAATCATACTCATATTCATGCGTCATAGTTGAACCTATAGAAATGACAAGTTAATAAAAGGAGATGTTTGTGGTCAACTTATGATAATCTAATGTTTTACTAGATTTTTATTAACAATGGTTTTAACAAGAAATACACTTAACTCACTTATGGTTTTGACATACAAGTGGAGTATTACTCTTAGAAGAAAGAGATTTTTTGATTTGCATGAAAAGCATTTTCCAATAGGGCCGGATCCCACAGTTCCTTTTCAAAAGGGATCCGGCTAGTATAACCAGGGATCCGTGGATCAGAGTAACAAGCAATTTTTTGATGATAAAAACATAGGTTTTACAATTTTTTTATACAACGAAATATGTTTTATCCTACATTTTCTTTTAGCATGCATACATGACTTCTAATGTATCACGAAAGAATACAAAACATATAAATCAAAATAAGTGACAAACACATTATGATAAAAATAACCTAGATAAACTAGATTATTAATAATATTGCATTTCAATACTAAGGATGATACAAAGGATTGGGTATATGATCCCAATGTAGATTAACAACATAAAGTAAATGTCTCCATATGTGAACTTCATCATAGGAACACAAGTCGCGATGAGTGTTAGAGGCGATGAGCACGAGTCGCGAATAAACCATGTTGATGACGGATCTTTGGTTTCGTTTGAGATGAAATGAGGAGGAAGATGAAGTTTTTGAATAAGAGAAAATTTTGAAATTGGAGGATTTGAAAAAGTGAGGGTTTGGTAGAGTGGTCGACGGTGGGGTTATTTATAGGGAAGGAGGAATTTTTTGAAATTCGTGTTTTGTTTTATTATTGGATTAGAAAAAACAAAACAGTTTTATATACCACGACTTTAGGCGAAAATAAAAACACGTATGTGAAAAAAAGATTCCTAGTGAAGCTTTATGTAAAACATGTATAAGCACAAAAGATAATCATATAAATACCTAAATAGGCATACTTAATTATCAAGCAAAATAAAAAGAAAATCATACCTCTAGCGCACTTAGGAATGTCTTTACAATTGACACAACAAATGTCACTTAGACGATTCCCGCTCCTTTGCGATTAAGATACCTTCTTAAGGAAGGTATTCTTGTTACCAAGCGACTTCTAAAGCTTGGTAGGTATGAGCTTTGACTAATCAACATGACGAAGAGGATTAGTGCAATTAAATGAAAAAGTAAATAAGAAAAAAAAATGTTGTTATCGAATCAACATCCAAACATATAGTTTTAAAAGACATGGTGTTTGTTTTTATGAAAAACCTTCTATGTAGTTTTCAATTAACCATGGATCGTATCAAGTTTTTAAAGTACAATATACTTCAAGAAACTTGGTAACGAAGCTCTGATACCAATTGTGGAAAACTAGAAGGAGGGGTTGAATAGTTTTACCAATTAAATCTTCATTTTAATCTATTTAGATCGACTTATGTCAATCTATTTGGATGTGTGTGTTGGATGTTGATAAACAAACATATAGAGGTAAGTAATGAAAAGATAAGAGTAAGAAGCACAAAACCACAATGCAAGTATTTAAAGTGGTTCGGCTACAAGGTCACCTTCCTTGCCCTACTCCACTCCCCGAGTCACCTACTCGAGAGTTCGTAATCACTATACCAATCTCCTTATGGCCGAAGCCTTACAAGCGTCAAACCTTTTTCCGGTACAAAGCTAAATACCGAATTCTTTCACACCAAGGCGAACCACACCTAACACAATGTCGCCTACCCTTTATACGGTGCTAGGCTAACCACTGAGTTCTTTCACACCAAGGAGAACTAATCCTATCACAACGTCGCCTACCCTTTATAAGGTACTAGGCTAAGTACCTAGTTCTTTCACTCCAAGGTGAACTACACCTTCACAACGTCGCCTACCTTTTATTAGGTACTAGGCTAAGCACCTAGTTCCATTGCAATGGAGGAACTACTACCACACTACACGAACTACTAATGTTAAAGGAGATCTACTCCTTTACAACATCATCAAGGATATCAATATCCTTGGATCTAATACTAGTCTATCTTGTACATCGAAACACACCATATCGAATGTACATCTAAGGCACCTTTCACTAATGCCTTTGACTAGATCTACAAGACACCTTTCACTAATGTCCTGTATCTTTACTTCTAAGCACCTTTCACTAATGCTTCTTTGTCTTGACTTCTAAGCACCTTTCACTAATGCTTCTTTGTCTTGACTTCTAACCACCTACCATAAGTGCTTTATCCTATAGACGATAGATACCCATCACTAATATCTTTGTCTTGACACTTGAGACATCTTTCACTAATGTCTTCAACACTATACTTCTTTGAAGAAAGAAAGGGATCATCAAAAAGAAGACTTCAGTAGCCTTGTTGATGAGGAAGCATGGCAACTCATGGACTTGAGCTTGCTCGACTTCAAAGGTGGTGATCTTGCCTTTAAGAGGTACCTAAAAGATCACACAAAAACAAAACTACAAACATAGATCTCTTGGATCTAAGGTTAGTGAGATTTAACTCAGGGGAGAAAGTATGTTAGAAAGGGATGAGAAATAATGAAGAAATGGCTCACTATTTATAGAGGAAAAATTCTCTCTTGTTCTCGGGATCCCACGGATCCCTTCCACTTGGGATCCGGCTAGCACAAAGCTAGAGATCCGTGGAACGCTCCTCTTTACCCATGGGTATTTTTGGTTATGGGTCATGGGTCATGGGTTATGAGTTGATCCATGGTTTTCTTTCTAGATACAATGAACTTGGTTAAGTGGTATATATAAAACCATGGGTTATGGGTCAATACCATTTGCTAGTTTTTACCCATTTTAGTATTTAACATGTTTTTGCCCATTTTTAGTATTTACACGTTTTAACCCATTTTAGTATACCTAGTTTAAGTATGTGCTAACCCAATATGTAAACATTAGTTGTTGTACATATATATCTAAATCATAAAAACACTTATGCTTGTTTTAGTCTTTTATGTGAAAACGTAAATGTGTTAGAAAACTATTAACTCAAACTATTTACTTATTCTATTTGTTTCGTTCAAATGATTTTACGTTTGTTATCGACAAAACATTAGAAGATCATAAAATATAAATAAACGTTTTTACGGCTTATTTGTATTAACAGGATATGTCGTCAACGAAAGCGTGATTCCCGAACCTTTCCACTTGAACCTTGAACTTAGGCAAATAATGACTTCCCAATTACAAATAAAGACTACAGGGTAGGCTAAGGTGTAAAGGTGTATCAAAACAATATGTTGGGTGAACAAAATGAAAGGAATGGCTCAGAAGAGTGTATCTAGGGGTATCTTGCACTAAGGTTAGTGTAACAAAGCGTTTTACATGAGGGTCGAGAAGTCGAGGTGACTAATCGATAGACACACAATGATAGGCTATTTGGGTGATAATCCTATAATACTGCCTTCTTAAACTAAAAAGTCCAAATACATCGAGCTAAATCAACATACCTCATCTATGGTCTCGAAATGATGTAAAGGTGATGAGTGTGTAAATACTCATCATTCTTGGTCAAATCGGAACTGCAAAACGTTTAAAAATGCTCAGAAATGCATCAAAATACTGAAAATATCTTAAAGTGCATTTTATATGTTTGGATGCAAAATGTTTAAAATCGATAAAAAACGAGCAAAGTTTGCATAATTGGCGATTTCAGGTCCCAGACTTTGAGAAAATGGCAAAATCAGGTCCCCTAGGCATTTATTTTAAAAGAAAAGTCACCAGAGGTCCTTTTGGAATCATAAATTGTCATATTTAGTCCTTTGGTGAAAAGTTCCAAAATATTTGAGAAATTACAGTTTTGGTCCACGGATTTTTAAATGGTCAAAATTAATCCTTGGAATTTTCAAAAGTGTCAAAACTAGACCTTGGTCTATTAAAGATTGGCAAAACTAGTCCTTGGATTACTCTTCATAATTTCTGATTTGGTCCCTTGGATTTGAAGAATTGCAATTTGGTCCTTGTGTTTAATAAACAAACCAAACGGACCTAGTATATGACCCCAAACCAAATCCCTTGGCCCAAATCCTTTACCCCGGTCCAATATCCCAACCCGAGCCAAACCCAAGCGTTTAAAATATAATAACCCGCCCCTAAAACTGTCTTCCCAGACATCCTTGTCCACCTCGACCACCAACACAAGCCTACCCAGTCCACTTCACACCTTGTCTCCCCCCTCCTCACCTACCAACCCATCACATTTAATGCACCCTCTCCCTTGTCCCAACTGGCTTGTACCAGTTTTGGCGCCAAAACCATCAAATGGCCAAGATTGATTTCAAGACATCCAAGGGCTCAGATTAATCTTTGGGAAGTGTCGGAGAGAGAGAGAAGACGGTTTGGTGCATAAAAAGAAGGAGAAGCAAAGGAGAAAAAGTGTAGTTAGTTTATTTTCAAACAATGTATGTCGAATTTGATTTCTTAGTCTTAAATAACTTTGTACTTGTATTTTCAAGCCCCATTGTATTAAAGAAAGGTGTTTTGATGTATTGCAACTCATATCAAGTTTCAATTTAAGCTTTTGTTTACATTTAATATCTTGTCTCAAGCTGGCAATTTTCCAAATTAAAATCATTTGTATAAGCTTCAATAAGCTTATTTATAAGCTCAAACAAGCTCAAACTAGCTTATCATAGCTTTTGTGAGCTTACTTTTAAGTTTCAAGCAATTTCAATCAAAGGTGCTAAAGTCAACGAAAGTCAACCGAGAGGGAAATGGGTATGGAATGGATCATGGGTGAAGCAATTGGATTTGGGGTGAATAGGTTAGGTTAGTGGTCCTTATTTTGGTTTGCAAGCCATTGTGGCTATGGAATTCTTGTAAGTGTACTCTAAGTTTCATTTCTAGCTTATATAAAGTAGCATTGTTCATTTCAATTAAGATCTGTTATAAAGTAGTGTATTTCTTGTCATTAGCTTTAATTTAATGTGTTAAATCTGTTTTGATGTTGGAAGGAGCTTGTCATATTGATTTTAATATAGTTGCTTGCAAAAAATTGTTTTTAAAAGGGTGTTTGGATTGCTTGCTAAAAGCTGTCTCCAAAATGTTTTGGTCTAAGCTCTTTATTGTTTCAAACCTCTAATATCACTAGTCAAGTCATCTTAGTCTTTATTTACACAAGTCTTTTACAAAGTCAAAATGAGTTTAAACACTGCTCTTGTTAGTTTTACTATTGAAATCGATTAACCTAAATCAATGCAAATAGGTTTAAAACTTGTTAAGCTTGCTTGGTAAAGTTGCATTACATCATATTTCATCTATATCAGTCTTACATTTGCATTCAAACCTCACCAAAGTCAAACTAGCAACTGATTTTCAAAAGTCAAACATGTCAAAAATTTATGCGAGAACTTGCGGCAGCATCACTTACGGGGTTCATTAAAGCTTTTTAGGGTCTGATTTTTGGTCAATAAGCAGTCTACTAGGTGGTCTTTAAGACCTCATATCTATTTTTAGCTTAAGCTCTCTGGATAAGCTAGTGCATAAGCTCAAAGTTGGTACTGCTTTCTGTTTCTTTTGTCAAAATCGGTTTAGCTCATAATCTAGTGTAACTTGCTTGCTCGAGAAGTTAGGAGTAGCTATAATCACTTGCTTTAGAATAGTTTTGATATTATTTAGGCTCTGTAGAAGTTTGGTTGCTTAAATTGTAGTTTAGCTTATTGAAAAGTGCTTATTTGGTCTCCATTAACTGCAGACTCGATTTCTTCCACATAACCATCATATTTGACATTTTTCCTAGGATCAAAGTTACATTTTAGCATTTTCCTGAATTTTTCATTAATTTTGGTTACTCAAGCTATTTTTCTAGATTTAAAATAGTTTTTAATCATTTTTAATTAGCTTTAAATACAATTAATTAAGAAAAGGTTCAAAAAAATATTTTCAATTTTATTAAGTTTAGATAAATATAAAAAGTAAAAAAGGTAATTTTCCAGATTTTTCATAGTTTAATTTGTATTTTTAGATAATTTAATTAGTTTTTAATAGTTTTTAATTCCTAGAAAATCCAATGAAAAAATACAAAAATAGTTTTGAAAATTCTCTTTTGATATTTTAGACTTTTTCAATTCATAATTTTATTTTTCAAGCCTTATTTCATATTTTCTTTCATTTTAGGTAATTATTTAATAGTTAAAATTAGTTTTTAATTAATAATAACTAATTAAATAGTTATAAAAATAATTTTCTTTTCCTAAATATTTTCTTTTATCATTAGGATTGTAAAAATATCATTTTCATATTTTTAGGGTTAATATTGTGTAAGTTTCACGTTTTTATTTATGCGTCGTAGTTTTAATTAGAGTTTTATAAAAACATAAAATCAAACATCATTTTAAATATAGTGATAGCGTTTATTTAATATTTTTTATCTTTTAATTTCCTTTAATTTGCATTTAAGCCGTTGTAATTTGTTGGCTTTTACGTAGTTATAGCCATAATTCAAATCCCTTTTTCGTTCAAATTTCTCGATCACTTTACGTTTGATAATCCATTGCATAGCTCGCTGGGACATAACGACCCGGGGAAACACTATATTGATGAGTGTGTAAATACTCATCATTCTTGGTCAAATCGGAACTGCAAAACGTTTAAAAATGCTCGAAAATGCATCAAAATCGCGAAAATATCTTAAAAGTGCATTTTATATGTTTGGATGCAAAATGTTTAAAATCGATGAAAAGCGAGCAAAGTTTGCATAATTGGCGGTTTAGGTCCCAGACTTTCAGAAAATGGCAAAATCAGTCCTAGGCATTTATTTTAAAGAAAAGTCACGAGAGGTCCTTTTGGAATCATAAATTGTCATATTTAGTCCTTTGGTGAAAAGTTCCAAAATATTTGAGAAATTACTGCTTTGGTCCACCGGAATTTTAAATGGTCAAAATTAATCCTTGGAATTTTCAAAAGTGTCAAAACTAGACCTTGTTCTATTAAAGATTGGCAAAACTAGTCCTTGGATTACTCTTCATAATTTCTGATTTGGTCCTTGGATTTGAAGAATTGCAATTTGGTCCTTGTGTTTAATAAACAAATTAAGCGGACCTAGTATAACCCAAGCCCAAACCAAATCCCTTGGCCCAAATCCTTTACCTGGTCCAATATCCCAACCCCACCAAACCCACGTTTAAAATATAATAACCAGCCCCAAAAACACATGTAGAGCATCCTTGTCCACTCCAACCACCAACACAAGCCTACAGTCCACCTACTTCACACCTTGTCTGCCCCCTCCTCACCTACCAACCCATCACATTTAATGCACCCTCTCCCTTGTCCCAACGGCTTGTACGGTTTGGCGCCAAAACCATCAAATGGCCAAGATTGATTTCAAGACATCCAGGGCTCGAGTTAATCTTTGGGAAGTGTCAGGAGAGAGTTTGGTGCATAAAAGAAGGAGAGAAGCAAAGGAGAAAAGTGTAGTTAGTTTATTTTCAAACAATGTATGTAAATTTGGTTTCTTAGTCTTAAATAACTTTGTACTTGTATTTTCAAGCCCCATTGTATTAAAGAAAGGTGTTTGAGTGTATTTGCAACTCATATCAAGTTTCAATTTAAGCTTTTGTTTACATTTAATATCTTGTCTCAAACGCAATTTTCCAAATTAAAATCTTTGTATAAGCTTCAATAAGCTTATTTATAAGCTTAAACAAGCTCAAACTAGCTTATCATAGCTTTTTGTGAGCTCACTTTTAAGTTTCAAGCAATTTCAATCAAAGGTGCTAAAAGTCAACGAAAGTCAATGATGGGAAATGGGTATGGAATGGATCATGGGTGGCAAGCTGGATTTGGGGTGAATAGGTTAGGTTAGTGGTCCTTATTTTGGTTTGCAAGCCATTGTGGCTATGGAATTCTTGTAAGTGTACTCTAAGTTTCATTTCTAGCTTATATAAAGTAGCATTGTTCATTTCAATTAAGATCTTTATAAAAGTAGTGTATTTGCTGTCATTAGCTTTAATTTAATGTGTTAAATCTGTTTTGATGTTGGAAGGAGCTTGTCATATTGATTTTAATATAGTTGCTTGCAAAGCTGTTTAAAAGGGTGTTTGGATTGCTTGCTAAACTGTCTCCAAAGGCTTTTTGGTCTAAGCTCTTTATTGTTTCAAACCTCTAATATCACTAGTCAAGTCATCTTAGTCTTTATTTACACAAGTCTTTTTACAAAAGTCAAAATGAGTTTAAACCTGCTCTTGTTAGTTTTTCTTGTTGAAATCGGTTAACCCAAATCAATGCAAATAGGTTTAAAACTTGTTAAGCTTGCTTGGTAAAGTTGCATTACATCATATTTCATCTATATCAGTCTTACATTTGCATTCAAACCTCACCAAAGTCAAACTAGCAACTGATTTTCAAAAGTCAAACATGTCAAAAAGATTTATCTGCGAACTTGCGGCATCGCCGCAGGGTTCATTAAAGCTTTTAGGGTGCGATTTTGGTCTATAAGCATCTACTAGGTGGTATTTAAGACCTCATATCTTTTTAGCTTAAGCTCTCGGATAAGCTAGTGCATAAGCTCAAAGTTGGTACACTGTTTCTGTTTCTTTGTCAAAATCGGTTAGCTCATAATCTAGTGTAGCCTTATCGGAAGTTAGGAGTAGCTATAATCACTTGCTTTAGAATAGTTTTGATATTATTTAGGCTCTGTAGAAGTTTGGTTGCTTAAATTGTAGTTTAGCTTATTGAAAAGTGCTTATTTGGTCTCCATTAACACTGTGACTCGATTTCTTCCACATAACCATCATATTTGACATTTTTCCTAGGATCAGAGTTACATTTTAGCATTTTCACAGATTTTCATTAATTTTGGTTCTTGTTTGCTATTTTTCTTGATTTAAAATAGTTTTTAATCACTTTTAATTAGCTTTAAATACAATTAATTAAGAAAAGGTTCAAAAATATAATTTTTCAATTTTCTTAAGTTTAGATAAATATAAAAAGTAAAAAAGGTAATTTTCCAGATTTTTCATAGTTTAATTTGTATTTTTAGATAATTTAATTAGTTTTTAATAGTTTTTAATTCCTAGAAAATCCAAAAATAATCAGAAAACCCAAAAATATTCTTCTTTCCCCATTTTCATAATTCTCTTATTTCCTTGAGTTACGACTAGTGTATGCTTTCATCGCATGGCTCGTAGAGCGTAACCATAACCAAGCAGCGTGCGGGAGATACGTGCCGTTGAACATCCCACCATGGAATCAAAGGAAGGACCTCAAGTCCAACCCGATCCACAAAATCCGACTCGATCTCCTCGACGATGGAGGAGCTTTGCAACCCACGATGAATGGGCGGCGGTCCAATTGCCCCGGTCAACATCGAGGCAACGTATTTTGGACTTAAGCATCACATGATTCAACAAGTCCAAAGTTTTTGCCAATTTCACGGATCACCGGGTGAAGATGCCAACAAGCATCTTGACAAATTTCTCACTGTCACCCAAAGTATGAAGCAAAATGGGGTCACGATGGCGCCCTTACGCTTATACCTCTTTCCTTATTCTTTGGCTTCATGCCACGCATGGTTTGATCGTCTTCCCAAGAACTCAATCCATAGTTTTAGATGAAATGATCTCCAAATACTTGGCGAAATATTTTCCACCGTCGATGGTGACGAAACTAAGGAATGAAATCGAAATTTTAGAGCTTCCGACGAGTCCTTATGCGAGGCATGGGAACGCTATAAGCTTTCAATTGACCGATGTCCGAACCACAACATGTTGCTTGTCACCCAAATAGATACATTCTATAACGGGTTAACACTGAGACATCGTGACACAATCAATCTTGCCCAACTGCTTGGTGGTACCTTTATGAAAAGGACCGAAGAGTGCTATGATCTCATCGAAAATATGATTTGCCCACCACAATTATTGGGATTCCTCTGCAGAGAGTGAGTCACAGATCCACCACCCTTCCATCTTGAATTCACCACTCTCAACAAAAGTTGGAAGAAATATCAGCCGCCATGCTTAAAATGAATCACAGAAATGCTAATCAACAAGTTAATGCCGTGAACAAGAGTTGTGAGACTTGTGGTGGTCCACATCCTTATTTTGAGTGTCGACCTCGGTGGTTTTCACTCAAGAGAGCGTATATCTTTGCTCAAGGTTCCTACAATTCGGGGGTAACTCCTACCAACCGCAAGGGGACGTAACCTTCTAAACTATCGTTCTAACAATTACCTTGGACCACAGGTTTAATCAAAATCGAACAATCAAACAAAATAATCGTTTAATCGGAATAATAATCGAATTTTCAAAATCAAGGTTCCCAAAATCAAGGGAACTATAATCAAAACCGATTCCAAGCTCCACAACAAGCGTTCAAGCTCCACCTCCTCAAGCTTCCATTGACATTGTTAGTTACATCAAAAACAATGAAGCTAAGATGGTGTCCATGCAAAATCAGTTACCTCATGAGAAATGATTTTACATCCGAGATTAGAACAACTAGTAGCAAGATTGATCAGACAAAATAGCAAGATCGATAAGCGTGCTTGCTCTTCTCGTAAGTCAAAAGAATCAAGCTTCAACCGGGATCTCTTCCAAGTAACACCATTCCCAACCCTAAGGGTGAGTTGAATGCTATTACCACTCGTAGTGGTAAATCTTATGAGCAACCCTCGATGCCTACTCCTTCTCGGTGAAGGATGTGGAGCGAAAACCGAGGTGACAAAGGGCGAGGTGCATATCTCAAGCCTGAAGTACCGCTGCAAGTCAACCTTGATTCGACTTACCTCCAATTCGGAACCCGTTGTTAGATGACCAATCCTAAGCCTTCATTTTATCCTTCAAGGCTGAATGATCAAAAGGCCCGCGACAAAACTAATCAACAAATGGAGAAGCTTATCCAAATTTTTCAAGATTTGCACCGAGATTAGTTTGCTGACGCCTCTTCTTCTTATGCCCAAATTCGGTCCAACAATCAAAAGTCTGCTGACTAACAAAGAAAAGATTTCCGAATTGGCTAAAACTTCTTTGAATGAGAATTGTTCGTGGTTATCCTTAAAAGCTTCGAAAAGCTAGAGACCCGGAAAATTTCTCATCCCATGTGATTTTCAAGGAATAGTTCAATGCTTGCCTTAGCGATCTTGAGATGCGGCATTAACTTGATGCCACACTCCATGTGGAAAAAGCTTTCATTACCTTCGCTTACACCTACATGTATGATCCTCGAGCTTGCGGACCGTACAAGTTCTCGTCCGCTAGGTATAGCCGAGGATGTTTGTGTGAAAGTAGGAGAATTCCATTTCCAGCGCGATTTTGTTGTTGTCGAATTTGATCTTTGATCCCGAGTACCCTCATTCTTGGGAGGTGCTTCTTAAAAGCGAATTAGTTCATTGATCGGCGGCGTTGATAAGAAATCACCTTGAGATCAAACAAGGAAGCAGTAACTTTCAATCTCGATCAAGTTACGAGATATTCCCACAGTTATGAAGACATTTCTGTCAACATGATTGATGTCATTGACATTGTGTCGGAGGAATATTCTCAAGAACTTCTTGGATTCTCGGTGGCAATCCCGCCGGTTGATCCCATCGTTGCTCTCTCTTCCATCTCTCACTCGTTTGAGGAAGTAACTCTATTTGGTGGAAGAGATGAAGCATATTTGTCTAGTGATTCGGTTTCATGGGAAATTGATCAGCTATTGACATCGAGGAGATATTGCTTCTCATCGAAGTTGCTCAATGATGATCCCTCATCTCTCCCTCCTCAAGAACTTCATAAAGAGGAAATCAAAACGATTGAAAATTTGATGATCCTCGAGAGGTCGAACTAAGGACTTACCACCTCATCTCGGTATGCATTTTTGAGGATGATGACAATAAATCACCCGTCATCATTGCTAAGAACTTGAGTGAGGATGAAAAGCCGGCTCATAAAGTTTTGAAGTCACACAAGCGAGCCATCGCTTGGAAACTTCCGACATCAAGGGTTGACCAGAGATTTTGTACTCACAAAATTCTCACGGAAGATGACTCCAAACCACGGTTCAACATCAAAGAGAGTGAATCTAAAATCCATGAAGTTATCAAGCGAGAGTCATAAAACTTCGATGCGGATTGATTTACCCTATCTCGGATAGTCCTTGGGTGAGCCCCGTTCATTGTGTGCCCAAAGGTGGCATAAGCATTTGTTAAAAATGATGAAACGAAGTTGATTCCTACCGATTGGTCACGGGATGGCGTGTTTGCATTGACCATCGAAAGTTAAATGAAGCCACCCGTAAAGACCACTTTCCATTACCCTTCATGGATCAAATGCTTGAGAGGTTAGCGGAAAGCGAATACTATTGTTTTCTCGATGGTTTCTCGTGTTACTTCCGTACCCATTGACCCCAAGATCAAGAAAAGACCACATTCACGTGTCCTTATGGAACATTTGCCTACCGGCATGCCTTTCGAGCATGCAATGCTCTGTGCGTTCAAAGGTGTATGATGGCAATTTTCCATGATATGATCGAAAAGACTATGGAAGTCTTTATGGATGATTTTTCGGTCTTTGGGATTCTTTTCCAAACATGTCTCCCATTTGGACAAGATGCAAGCGTTGTGAAAACACGCATCTTAGTCTAAATTGGGAGAAATGTCACTTTATGGTTAAGGAAGGAATTGTCCTTGGCCATAAGATTTCTAAGCGGGATTGAGGTTGACAAAGCTAAAGTCGATGTCATTGCAAAACTACCTCATCCACACCGTTAAAGAGTTAAGTTTCCTTGGTCATGCGGTTTTCTATGCGCTTCATTCAAGACTTCTCGAAAATATCGACCTATGACCCGACTTCTTGAAAAAGATACTCCTTTCATCTTCTCTAGTGAGTGCATTGAAGCATTTTCAACTCTTAAGAAGAAGCTCACGGAAGCTCCGATTCTAGTTGCCCCGATTGGGAATTACCATTTGAGCTTATAATGCGATGCAAGTGATTCGCCATAGGTCAGTTTTTGGAACGAAAGTCAAAACATTTCCGGCCTATACATTATGCTAGCAAACTTTGACCAAGCTCAAGCACATTACACTACGACGGAGAAAAATTACTAGCGTGGTGTATGCTTTGAAGTTCGACCATACTTGATCTTGTCCAAAAGCATAGTGTATACAGGATCACTCGACCTCAAATATCTCTTTGCTAAGCAAGATGCAAAGCCGAGATTGCTTCGATGGGTTCTCCTCCTACAAGAATTTGATATCATTATCCGTGATAAAAAGGGAGCGGAGAACCTAGCGGCTGATCATCTCTCTCGTCTTGAAAATCCACATCAAGATGTGCTTGAGAAAAAGGAAATAAATGAAACGCTTCCTCTCGAGACTCTTATGTGGTATCTCATCATGAAAAGTACCCCATGGTTTTGCCGACTTTGCAAACTATCATGCGGGTAACTTTGTTAATGAAGGGATGTCGTCCCAACAAAAGAACAAATTTTCAAAGATGTTAAGCATTATTTCGGGCGACCCCTACTTGTTTAAGGTTTGTGGATCAAGTCATCCGATGGTGTGTTCACGGCCAAGAAGCCGATGAAATTCTCAAGGCTTGTCATCATGGACCCACGGGGGACATCATGGCCGAACTACACCGCCAGAAGGTGTTTGATTCCGGTTTCTATTGGCCAACGATTTACAAAGATGCCCATGACCTCGTCAAATCTTGCGACTCTTGCCAGCGTCATAGCAACATCTCTAAAAGAGATGAAATGCCTCAAAATGCCATTCAAGTGTGCGAGATCTTTGGCGTATGGGGCATGAATTTAAGGTCGTTCCGTCTTCTCGGGAACAAGTATATACTAAATGGCGATGGAATTAATTTGTCAACTATATTATCATCGCCAGTGCGGCCTCAGAAGTCTTGAGGGTGATCGCCGGAAGAAGTTTCAACTCCAGCGAAGATTAAATGAACTCGTGATCAAAACACTCTGAAACTCTTTGATCACAAAAGAAAAGACAAAGAAGATCCATGACTTTCGAAAGATTAAGAACACGGCGTTTTTCAACGTTGGTGACCGAGTCCTTCTTTTTTAATTCTAGATTGAAAGATCTTCTGGAAACTTAAGACGTTGGTGGTCCATTCACCATTACCAAAGTGTTTCCATATGGCATCGTCGAATTATCTCAAATAGACGGGCCAAACTTCAAAGTGAATGGACATAGGTTGAAGCATTATTTTGGAGAGGACATTCCTCATGCGGTTGTCCTGCATCTACTTTCCCCGAACCAATAAATGCGGGATCGAGTCAAGCTAGCGACTGGAATCAAAAACAATAGCACACTATATGGTTTTCACCCATATTTACGACTTCTTTCTATTTTCTACCACCCTAGTGTGGGGGTTGCCCACATGTTGTGTATATATAAGTTCCAAAAAAAAAAAAAAAAAAACTTTCAAAATAATGGCCGTAGTATTTCCCTTTTACGTTCTAAGTTTCGGCATAGCCGCCGGTACTTTGAATATTGAGGGCAATATTCATTTCTAAGTGTGGGGGAATTCTCACGAATTTTATCATGTAATTATATGACCTAATTCCCCATTTTGGCCAAAATTTTTTTTTGGAGTAAGTGTTCTACACTTACTCAATTGGTTATCAATCCGCCTTGTCTAATAAACAAAAGGATTGGCTAATCCAGAGCAAACGCGCTCTTGGTAAAGATTTATCAAATAGTTGACGGGCTTACAATTTGCCCAAATTGTATGGTATTCACTCACCATATCCAAAAAGTGAAGAGTTGGCTAGCCCGAAGTTTATGGCTTGTGGTAAAGGCAAAGAAAAATCCATAATTGGTAATCGGCTCACCAAAGATAATATAGATAATTTATCTAAGAGTTGGCTAGTCCAACAAACGGCCGGTAAAGACAAATCAAATCCGTTGGAAGTCGGTGGTTTGTCAAAATCACATGGTTATCGGTGTACCATGGTTCTTACTTGAACCAAAACATTTGGCTACTCCAGAAGTAATGGCTTTTGGTAAAGAGATGCAAATCCATTAAGTTTTCTCAAAAGATTGCTAGGGACTAGCAATAGTTTAGTGTGGGGATTGATGAGTGTGTAAATACTCATTCTTGGTCAATCTGACGCAAAACGCTTAAAATGCTCGAAAAATGCATCAAAATACGAAAATATCTTAAAAGTGCATTTTATATGTTTTAGATGCAAAATGTTTAAAATCGGAAAACGAGCAAAGTTTGCATAATTGGCGCTTTGGTCCCAGACTTTCAAAAATGGCAAAATCAGTCCCTAGGCATTTATTTTAAAAGAAAAGTCACCGAAGGTCCTTTTGGAATCATAAATTGTCATATTTAGTCCTTTGGTGAAAAGTTCCAAAATATTTGAGAAATTACAGCTTTTGGTCCACGGATTTTTAAATGGTCAAAATTAATCCTTGGAATTTTCAAAAGTGTCAAAACTAGACCTTGGTCTATTAAAGATTGGCAAAACTAGTCCTTGGATTACTCTTCATAATTTCTGATTTGGTCCTTTGTTTCAAGAATTGCAATTTAGTCCTTGTGTTTAATAAACAAACCAAACGACCTAGTATAACCAAGCCCAAACCAAATCCCTTGGCCCAAATCCTTTACCCGTCCAATATCCCAACACCAAACCCAACGCTTAAATATAATAACCCGCCCCTAAAACACATCTTCCCCGACATCCTTGTCCACCTCCAGCCACCAACACAAGCCTACAGTCATACTTCACACCTTGTCTCCCCCCTCCTCACCCTACCAACCCATCACATTTAATGCACCCCTCTCCCTTTGTCAGCTTAATACTGCAGCTTTGGCCAAAACCATCAAATGGCCAAGATTGATTTCAAGACATCCAAGTGGCTCGGATTAATCCGGAAGTGTCCGGAGAGAGGGAGAAACATTTAAGTGTATATAAAGAAGGAAAGCAAGGAGAAAAGTGTAGTTAGTTTATTTTCAAACAATGTATGTCGAATTTCAGTTTCTTAGTCTTAAATAACTTTGTACTTGTATTTTCAAGCCCCATTGTATTAAAGGTGTTTCATTAATATTGCAACTCATATCAAGTTTCAATTTAAGCTTTTGTTCACATTTAATATCTTGTCTCAATCACATAATTTTCCAAATTAAAATCTGTTGTATAAGCTTCAATAAGCTTATTTATAAGCTCAAACAAGCTCAAACTAGCTTATCATAGCTTTTGTGAGCTCACTTTAAGTTTCAAGCAATTTCAATCAAAGGTGCTAAAAGTCAAGAAAGTCAGTCGTGGAAATGGGTATGGAATGGATCATGGGTGAAGCAGATTCGGATTCGGGGTGAATAGGTTAGGTTAGTGGTCCTTATTTTGGTTTGCAAGCCATTGTGGCTATGGAATTCTTGTAAGTGTACTCTAAGTTTCATTTCTAGCTTATATAAAGTAGCATTGTTCATTTCCAATTAAGATCTGCTATAAAGTAGTGTATTTGCTGTCATTAGCTTTAATTTAATGTGTTAAATGCTTTTGATGTTGGAAGGAGCTTGTCATATTGATTTTAATATAGTTGCTTGCAAAACTGTGATTTAAAGGGTGTTTGATTTATTGCTAAACCGCCTCCAAAGTCGCTTTGGTCTAAGCTCTTTATTGTTTCAGCCTCTAATATCACTAGTCAAGTCATCTTAGTCTTTATTTACACAAGTCTTTTTACAAAAGTCAAAATGAGTTTAAACTGCTTCTTGTTAGTTTTTTGTTGAAATCGTTAATCCAAATCAATGCAAATAGGTTTAAAACTTGTTAAGCTTGCTTGGTAAAGTTGCATTACATCATATTTCATCTATATCAGCCTTTTTTGCATTCAAACCTCACCAAAGTCAAACTAGCAACTGATTTTTCAAAAGTCAAACATGTCAAAAGTTGATGAGTAACTTAAAGATCTTGCAGTGGTTCATTAAAGCTTTTAGAGTCTCATTTTTGGTCTATAAGTGCCTACTAGGTGGTCTTTAAGACCTCATATCTGTTTTAGCTTAAGCTCTCCGGATAAGCTAGTGCATAAGCTCAAAGTTGGTACCTGTTCTGTTTCTTTGCATCAAAATCAGCTTAGCTCATAATCTAGTGTAACCTTGCCAGGGTTAGGAGTAGCTATAATCACTTGATTTAGAATAGTTTTGATATTATTTAGGCTCTGTAGAAGTTTGCTGCTTAAATTGTAGTTTAGCTTATTGAAAAGTGCTTATTTGGTCTCCATTAACACTGCAGGTCTGATTTCTTCCACATAACCATCATATTTGACATTTTTCCTAGGATCAGAGTTACATTTTAGCATTTTCCTGAATTTTTCATTAATTTTAGTTCTTTGTTTGCTATTTTCTAGATTTAAAATAGTTTTTAATCATTTTTAATTAGCTTTAAATACAATTAATTAAGAAAAGGTTCAAAAAATAATTTTTCAATTTTCTTAAGTTTAGATAAATATAAAAAGTAAAAAAGGTAATTTTCCAGATTTTTCATAGTTTAATTTGTATTTTTAGATAATTTAATTAGTTTTTAATAGTTTTTAATTCCTAGAAAATCCAAAATAATCAGAAAAATACAAAAATAGTTTTGAAAATTCTCTTTTGATATTTTAGACTTTTCCAATTCATAATTCTATTTTTCAAGCCTTATTTCATATTTTCTTTCATTTTAGGTAATTATTTAATAGTTAAAATTAGTTTTTAATTAATAATAACTAATTAAATAGTTATAAAAATAATTTTCTTTTTCTAAATATTTTTTTTTATCATTAGGTTTGTAAAAATATCATTTTCATATTTTTAGGATTAATATTGTATAAGTTTCACGCTTTTATTTATGCGTCGTAGTTTTAATTCAGCTTTTATAAAACATAAAATCAAACATCATTTTAAATATAGTGATAGCGCTTATTTAATATTTTTTATCTTTTGTTCCTTTAATTTTCATTTAAGCCGTTGTAATTTGTTGGCTTTTCCGTAGTTATAGCCATAATTCAAATCCCTTTTCGCTCAAATTTCTCGATCACTTTACGCTTGATAATCCATTGCATAGCTCATTGGGACATAACGACTGGGAAACACTATACTCCCGGATCTTCATTGCATTCGTTGTAGCGGTTTTAAGGCGATTACGGTCGCCATTCACAAGTAGCGACTCGAGTGATTTAGCAATTGCTTGCACGCATCAAAAGGAAGTTCTAAAGTTTACAAGCTACCCAAGCACACTCATAATTTGGTGGATTTGGGGTAAAATTTGGAAACAGATAAGGCTAATCTCACCATATAATATCAAGGGTTATAATGTGCTCGGCTAAGGTCTAATAAAGATAGGTTAAGAAAAACATGTCAAAATTTATAAAATGGCATAATTTTTCAAAATAAACTAGAAAAACGAGGGCAAAATAAAGTTCAAGAGACAATTCTACCCCGGCCCCCACTTGAAATGTACAAAGTCTCTTTTGTACTAAAGCGTTAAATAAAGGTGAAGAGAAAAGTAGAATTAGGCGAGAACTTCCGAAATTTGCTCAAAAAGAAAGAGGCCACTTAAAAGAGTCAGCCTTTAAGCATCCACGAGCAAACTTCAATCCCTGAAATCACAATACCGACAAGCATAATTCTAAAAAAAAAAGAAAAGAAAAATGAAAAATCTAACTCACTTTAGGGAATCATGGTTGCATTTAGCGATGCAACAAGTTTTTAAACCACTTGGTGTCCCAAGTGGACGAGTGTAGTCTCGTGAGGGCTTACTGGGAACATACCCACAAAGTTTATTTGAAAACTAATACAAGGTTATTGTGTTTTTTTTAAAAAAGAAAGAAGTGTTAAAGAGGACATTTACGTCGTAACCCTTATAAGTGGTTATGCCGTAATTAAAACCAAAACACGCGACGCCTTCATGAGTGTAGCTACAGTAGCAAGCTGAACGGGATTGTGCCATAATGGTATTACTCAAGTAATCAGTAAAAGCGATGTTACTAGCGAACTATAAGAATGAGTTCGAACCGTGGCTTATGACGTCGAGGTCCTTCGTTCGGCATGTTAAGCTGCAACTTTTCCCGAAATCCGCAAAATATGGTTAAAACACAAAATCCAAGAAATGGAAATAAAAACAAATTAAAGGGATAATTCGGTTGTCTCGAAGAGCACTTTTCTTTATTTACGAAGTCTTTAGTTAGACTCGAGCCTGGGCTTAATGGTGGCCTTTGACTTGGCCAACTTCCTCCTTGTCCGATTTTTTGTTTGAGCGGCTGGTCCCAAACACACGCTGAGGAAATCCGTCGAGGAATATCGATTTTTCTTGCAAAAATTAGCTTTGCCCATTCAGAGCGAAAATTTAGCCGACTTCCCATTTTAGCTTCACAGCTCCAAACTTTACTTTTAACCAATTTTCAAATGAGATTCCCTATGCAACTTCCATTCTTTTTTCCTCATCAAAGCATGCCCATTCCTTGTGTTTGAGCCAATTAGGATCGAGGAATTCTCTCCATCGCAGTATCTTTTGGTCGAGACCATACGTAGTCCATGCTCACGTGAATTCATTAGACATCATAATAGCGGTTCGCAAAAATGAAGAGTCAATCGACCTCGGTGAACCAATCGTTCCTAATATCGTGTCCTTGAATCCACCGCCTCTTGGTTTAAT
>OU343220.1:125761572-125788094 GCA_910596185.1 Chrysanthemum makinoi
GTGCTTGAGTCAATTGACCCAAGTTCAAGTCCCAACCTTGTCATTTACTTCATATAGGTACCCACTTTCGCAAAACCTATGGGCACACTAGAGAGACTTTGTGGAATAAGAGCTCACGGGTCCGAGTCTTGGCTCGTGATCACTCCAGTTGGTGCCCCACTAGGCCAGGAGAGTTGCCGGAGCTATTCCTTATGGGGTGGACAATGGCTGGTGCCAAAAGGCACCCGTGGTCAGGGTGTTCTCGCCAATCTACACTTTTTTGTGGAATAAGTAACCTGCAAAACACATTTGTCCTTTAGCTTCACTTCCTCAGTGAAACTTCAAATGGCAAGAAACGAAGAAGGGGTAGGTGTGGTGGTGAGAAACGGCGAAGAGTGAAGAGCCGCCACGTCAGAACGGCGAGCCTTTCTTCTTCACGCTACCTTCTGCTCTTAAATAGACCAGATTGGTTTGACAACCTTTTTAATCTATGCATGCTCTAGGTAACTCTCATGTGTAATCTGCTCCCCTATAGTTCTTTTTTAGGTGGTTAGGGTTTGTTTGGTAAGACGGAATGAAATGTTAACTGAATGGAATAAACGATGTAATGGAATGAAGAGTGTAATGTAATGATTAATTGTAGTAATTAATCTTGTTTGGTTAGTATGGTAAGACGTAATGGAATCGATAATAAAAAGACTAAAGTACCAATTAATGATAGAAAATTTATTTAATGTGGTTAATTAATGATGAAGTTTTATGTAATTTTGATTCCATTACAAGATGTAATGAAAAAAAAGTAGGGAACCCCTAAGGAATGATTTTGGTGTAATGGGTCATTACTTGTAATGAGTCATTACATTCTATAAATGTAAACAAACAACATTTATTCATTAAATTGTAATAATCTTTTTCATTACGATTTTGATTACGACATACCAAACACTATATTAACGGTTGATATACTTTCCTTAAAAAATAAAAATAGTTGGAAGACTGTATAATTTTGCGGTAATGAGCACTATTATATTCCACCATCATCTAAGTGTCCTAACAAGTTATTAAGTTCTCAAGTCCAGACATTAGGATTTACGAATTGACCATTAATTCTATCATATTTAATGAGTAATAACGCGTTAAAACTCAGGTTATTAAATGGATAGCTCAGTCATTCACGTATCTAATTCAAGACATATCATATGTTGTTGAGTACAAGGTTATATACAAATAAAAAATGGTCGGTCACGGAACATTGTAAAGTATTTATTTCAGTGTTGCAAAACAAGGTCTACAAGGCCGATTAATCACCGATTAGGTCTTTGCAAGGCCACAACCTTTCCGATTTATGTAAATCGGTCAAATAAATCGGTCAACCATGGTCAATGACGGTTAATGGTGGTCAAACTTGTGAAAACCCATATCTTGCCGAAAATACTTAAAACTACCCATAAAATTGTTTGAATAACTTATGGTCATTTTTTATATCTATTACGAGATGTTTTTCAAGAAAAATATTGCCGAAAATACATAAACTTGTCGAAAATACCTAAAATTTGCCGAAAATACTAAAAAATTGTCGGAAATGCCAATCCTATTAATCACCGATTAATCCTGTCTAGACCGATTACAAGCTATAGGGAGGTCGACCGCCCGACTACCGATTCGCGATTTTTGCAACATTGATTTATTTCATTGCTTTTTTTTTTTTTTTGAAATTTTGACTAATATTCACAAGCAAACCGACACTCCCCAATAAGGGTGAGCATTCCGACCGAACGGACCGGACCGACCGAAGGACCGACCGGACCGGTCCGGACCGACCACATTCGGTCCGGTCCGCGTCTTGGCATTTGGTCTAATTCGGTCGGGTCCTTCCGGTCCGGACCAAAACCGGCGATTTAGCTAATTTGACCGACCGACCGAAGCCGACCGGACCGGTCCGACCGAGACCGACCGACCACATGGTCCGTCTCGGTCTAGGGTTTATGCCGGTCGGTTTTCGGTCCGGTCCGTCTTAGCGTCCGGTCCGGTTTTGAGACCATGCACAGCCTACTCCCCAAATCGGGGAGCCAGACGGACCAAAAACAAACCGATTACAAAAGATCGAACGAGTACCAGTCCTTCCATTCTATGTTACAATTGCTAGCTCTATTTCTATACCATAAAAAGCTAAGGGATTTGATGTCTTGAAAAATCTTCTGACTGTCAAAACTAGAGTTATCAAACCGGTTCCTATTTCTAGCAATCCATAAACACCAAAGACGTCGTAAACATAATACCTTAACCGAAAGATCCCTTCTCCTCCTATCTCGACCTACCCCATTGTGTAATTTGAAAATATCAAACCGAGAGAACAAGAACAGGGGCGGAAGTTTGCACCATTTACCCACCTATTCCGGACTTCCATGGCGACCTCACACGAAATTTGAACAAATGGTCCATGTCTCGCTTCGGACCTACACAAACTACACTCAAAACTACCAGTTACGCGATTGAGAAATCTAAGGCGGTCCGAGGTGGGCAACCGATCCAGCCCCACCCTCCACATGAGAATATTGCACTTCTTCGTAACCCATTTAGACCACATGAAAACAAATCGGTTACTATAGTCCGATCACTCTTGAGAAACTCCTTCACAGCTTTCACACTAAAACCATTAGACCCCCTACCAAGCCAACTCCATTTATCTAGACGATTACATAAAACCCGACCCACCAACATTCTACCCAAGCGTATCTCTCTTTGCTCCCACTTGCTTATTTTGTACAATAAATGGAGAGCAAATGGATGATAGAGAGGAAAGTATTTTGCTTGGTATATCACTAAAAAATGCTTTGGCGAACAAATAAAATGACGATCAAACTTGTTTTACTCGCTATATCGTATTTTGTAACACAAAGCTCTGAGTTAAAGATTAATGACACGATTTTTAAAGCGTCCATACTGAAAGTTACCTCTATAAAAAAAAGTAATGCACATGTATATTATGTCATTAAATTACATTTAAGATAGCGAATTTTGCATTCAATCATAGAAAACACTTTCAAATTCTAATTGATTAATGTATAAGATTTAAGATCATTTGAGGACAAAAGATTATTTACATACTAAATGATCAATCTCCACCATTCATTTTTATTTGATCTAATGGATGAGATTAATCCTAACAATTTAAAAAACCCACTTTCATCATATTTTTTCAGATATTAATAACTTTCAAACCGTTAATCGTTAAGCGAAAAAAAAAATGTCATTGCGACGAGCATTTAATTATTTTTCTATAGATAGGCACTTTGATATACTTTCGAAATTTTTTTTTTCGTATTTTTCACGTTTTTCTTTTAAGTTTTCTCCTTTTTTACGTTCTCTGAAATCTGTATTAAAAGATCATATATGATAAAACACTAATTTGAATATCACATGTATGATATTAGTGTATATCATATATAATATTAGTGTTATATCATATATGATATGTAATATCACATGTGATATTAGTGTAATATCACATATGATATACATATCATATCACATGTGATATCAAATATCATATATGATTTAACAATAATATCACATGTGATATTCAAATCAGTGTTTAATCATATATGATTTTTTTAATGCAAATTTCAAGTAACGTAAAAAAGACGAAAGAACATGAAAAAAACGAAATTTTTTTCTTTTTTCGAAAGTATATCAAAGTGCCCGTCTATAGAAAGATAATTAAATGCTCTTCGCGACGGTGTAAATATTTTCACTTAACGATTAACGGTTTAAGAGATACTTAAATTATAAAAAAATAGGTGAAATAATAAAATCTTTAATCTCAGTATTGATTTCCTTTAATTGGATGGTGAAGATGAGTCACTTGGTATGTAAGAAAAGTTTGATATGTAAAATAACTCTTCTCCCAAAATATATATCTTAAAGCTAAAATCACTTGGTATAAATGATTTGTCAGTAAACAAATCAGATCATCTATAAAAAATGATGATTTAGCCCGTCACATGAGATACTAATAACAAGGGATTTCCTAGCAACTAACAACCCATATAGGTTTTGTTTAAGCATCTCTTAATTAATAATGTTTCTAAAACAAAACAAATCATTTTTTATAAATGGGTTTATTAAACAGTGCTCATTGGGCAATGCTTAAGAAACATTAAACAATATTTTTTTTCTCATATATTAAGTAATTATACATTTAATGCACAATAAATAAACATAAAAATTAACTTAAATATACGTCATTTTTTATTTAACAAAGTTCAAGTTTTTTTTATATTTATATTAAACATTGCCCCGTGAGCATTGTTTAGCAAAACCTTTTATGAATATATGATTTCAACACACATATTAAGATAAATAAGTTTTAACAAGGAATGTATTAATAGCAAGTGAGTTCACATTTGAAAATGCTTTTTAATTAATGCGAGCTTAAGCAGCACTTACGGAGTTGTTATTAGCAAATTTTTAATTACAATTACAGAATGATAAAAACAAGATTTTGCAACCTAACCATTGTGATGGAATAAATTTCTCATTTACTTTTACTGTAACTAGTTTAGATATTACTAGCAGTGTACCCGCGCGTTGTAGCGGCGGGCATCATACAATTAAAATATTCAGCGAATTTTTTTTTAGATATATATTTTACATTACAATAGATATACGGACGACGATAATTTTAATTTTGAATACTGTTATGCAATAACAAAAATTTTCATATAAAAATTGTAGATTATCCACGTGATGTGGTGACAATAATGAGTTGTTATTAGGTATATTGTAAAGGTATGAGATAAAAGTAGTTGACAATAACCCGTAGTCATAAATTATCAATAAATAGTAACACAATATCGACTTTTAAAAATCACTTACATTATATTAAGAAAATTTAGCTCTAAAAAATAATGTTTGTTAAATTTGTCCCACATAGATGGATGATACAAGTAAAAGATTACTTATAAAGATAAAGTAAAAATAAATATTCAATAAATCATGTTGGTTATTTAAAAAATATATTATTATATATATATATATATATATATATAAAGAGAGAGAGAGAGAGAGAGAGAGATTGAATCATTTAAAAAGTTGATCTCAAGAGAAAAGTGAGAGAAGTGATCTCAACCATTAGATCATCTCCTCTTCCCCTCCTTTTTTCTTGCCAACTACAGGGACCTTATTGCACTTTCTTTCATTCTTTAAGGGAGGGTTTCATAAATTCACCCCTTTCATATATAATGCCTATTTTTTTTCATTTTTTCTTTTTCTTACTTCTCTCATTCCACGAAACGATAATTTTTTTCTCTCTTTCTTAACTCATATCAAATCGAAGATCAAATTGACACACTAAATTATATCGTTTGATAGATTCACAATAGCATATCATCATAATTTATCAATTTGAAGTTCAAATTCAGGTATGTAACTGAATTCGGTTATAATTTTTTTATTTTTGCTACTTAAAATCAATCATAAAGCTTGTATATGTGATTGTTGTTGTTGTTTTACTGTACGGATTTTGTTCATAGTGAGTTAGGTTTTGTTTTTATGAAATTTGATTCGTTAATCATCATTTTTGTTTATAGATGTAACGATTTTTAGAGTTTATTGACATGATTCTTTGTATAGAATAGTTATTTTGAAACGAAATTGAGAAATAGGTACATGGAAAACATGTTTACAAAAACCTGCATGCCAAGTGTTTGATAAAATGTCTGAATGAGATTTTATAACTGCGATGCACTAATTTTACACTGTGGTTATCATGTTTCATTTTTGTGAGTAATTTCCGTAGTTTACTTATGTTTTCTACACATTTTATCTTGTTTTCGGATTCAGGAGTTATGCTAGAAGAATGCTAGAAAACAAGGGCTTGAATTGAAAGAGGTATTTTGTTCATTTAAAATCAAATTGGTCAACTTTGAAAACTCTGCTAAAAATGTAACGGGTCAACATGGGTTCAAAGTTGTTTGAAGTGCTATTTAAGTGTTTCAACCTCGTGAATCGGTATACTTAAACATATCACACGTCAAAGTTTTATTAGTACATAACATATCAGTTTAAATAATATGGTATTCTCAGTATATTAATTATTTGTAAGATTTCGTATATCTGAACCTCGTACATGAGATTGCTAACCCCCTTTTACACGGTGCAGGGAGAGGCACTTTGAGGCATCATGAAGGACTTAACGGAGCGTTCAGAACATGGAAACAAAAGATTAGGGTTTGGGATGGAATTAGAATAGAAATTGGAATCACTCCTTATCTGAATCTAACTATTATCCGGCTCAAATATTTCAGCATAATGTTCATTGGTTAAACTTCTGGATCACTCTGAGCTTCTAAATTGGTTGATCTAGCTGCCACCAATTCCACTGGATGGATCCCTAACGGGCATACAAACTGTCGTAAAAACATAAATTAGATGCACATTAGATATTTTTTATTCCACTTTTGTTCAATTTTTTTAAATCATAATTAGAATTATTTGTTCTGATTTTCACTTTATATGAGACATCAGTTAGAACTATTTTTATTTTCTCCTTTGCTTATTTGGAATCTATCATTTTTTTGTACCACAAACAGGTTATTAGGTTTTGTGAGGTGTTTGTGGAAAAGCAAGTTGGAAATGTACTGTTCAACATATTTAGTGTATGTCCTTCTGGCCAAACAACCACTATTGTTCTTCGAGGTGGAGTTGATCAGGTTGTCTCGCTCATCATTATATATTAGAATGTGTTGATAGTGTTTTTCACCAAGTTAGATAATTATGTGATGCACTAACTGTTAACTAACTGATGCGCTGAATTAGATAGTGTGGTGCCTTAATTTATACAATGTGATGCACTTGTATTTGATCCCGGATAAGTATCTTTAGTTTGTTGTGTTGCCTTTAGAAACGAGTTTAAGTTTCTTGATTGCCAGGCTTTTTTAAAAAGACTCTTAACTGGACAAATACATCCATTTTAGACATTTACTTTGTTCAATCGAAGTATCTTGTATCTTCATGGAATTGGTATACAATGTTCATACTTAATAAACTTATTAGCAGCTTCTTTTGCAGATATAAATGGCTAGTAATGGGATGATTTTACTTCTTATTGACCATCAAGAAAAAGAGAGCCAATATTTGACTAGTATTTGACTGTCTTCCTGTTCAACTTCATGGAAAAAAGGTCCTAAGTGCCACGTGGAGGAAAGCAAAGTATATCTGGTTTAAACTGTTATACATAAGGAAGTGTAGAAATTGCAATCTTAACATTATGTAAGAGATGCCATGTGGCTTTGGTAGTTTTTGCTTGAATGAAGTTGTCAAATGCTAAATTTAATGTAAATACAAGAATGTTGTGTCATGCAATCTTTAGAGTGTAGATAAATAGTCTGAAACAACCCTGGTAAATTGAACCTTTTTTGTACCATTTAAAATTGACATGTTTAATTGGATCATTTAATAAAAACCTAGTGCGCGTTAGTGGCTCCTTAAATCATTACTACTACTATCTTTATTGTTTCCTAACTAATGTATACATCACCACTAGCAAGCAACATTAGTTCACATGATTAAGAATAAACAATAAAGTCGTGACTAGTAGATGTATGTGTTTATAAAGAAATACCTGGGTGAATGGTGATCATGAAGGACGAAGAAATTTAAGAGGTATGCATCCATTTTTGTAGATAACACTTTCAGTTTTTTAAATGTTAAAAGAGAAAAATAGCAATTCTTATCTTTTCTGAACAAAAAGCATGGCAATGAAACGGAGATCAATAAATATACAAGTAAAACATTTCAAAGTCAGATAGATTTTGAGATGAAACGCCAAAATGAAACATTCCTACATAGCAGGTAATAAAGAAATGCAATAGTTTATACTCTATACTTGTGCGTAGTTCTTTGAAATATGTGTTGCTATCTTTCATTTCATGAGGATCTCATCCATTTTAAATCCTAGTGTACACACATGTATCAGCAATTATGAACAGATAAAAGTTGCTTTATTGCCTTAGTTTACTCAATAATCAGAAACTAAAACCATTGTATCATGTGTCGTTATCAAAATAGTTTGCTTCCACTCTTATACTGAAAATCTTATATATAGATTTACAAGAACACATAAGAATGTACGTATCAGAAACCATGAACAGATACCCATTTTGGTTCAGGATCATAGTGTTCGTGGCTGGGTTAATTAACTATTCATCCGGATACTCATCCAAATACTGCTTTATAATCTCTCGTTCACTGGTTGTGATGTCAAAGTCATTAGTGCCCAACCTCATCAAAAAATAGCACTTGCGCTCTCTGGGTCTTCACTGACAACCTGCACCAGTGAAAAAATGCGCTAGTAACAACCAATGTGTAATGTTCCCCTTTATACTACAAGTAATATTTACCTTTATGATGCACTAATCATTCTTATAGATGCCCGATATCTACCTTTTGATGCACTAATTATACACATAGATGCCCTAATATCTACCATTTTCATCCATTTTCAACCTGTTTGCTTATGAGCGATCAACTTGGTTGAGAAGAAAAGATAGCTACAAATAATCATTGAAGGGTCAAATGGGTCGCTAGATCTTAAAGTTTTTAAACACGCTCATTACTTTTTATTAAACATAATCCAAAAAGTGCGCAAAAAAGTTTGCGAATCACGACCCATAAAAAAACTACTATATTTGAAACCTCTAGCCACACATCAGCAAAACATAAACAACATACCATTTCGTAGTTACAAAATGAGATTATAAGAAATCTCGTCTTTTCAAGCCTTGCTACCTCTTTAACAGTCTGAGAATTAACCAACCTGCACATGCTATGCAGGTTATTTAGCGTGCAAATTATATGCTTAAAAACCTCCTGTTACTTTATTAAAAACCTCTAGTCAATGAATAGGTTTTATGAGAATAGATTCTTACTAGCACACTAACTCCTGACATCCACACTTCAATATCAGTAGATGATTTAGAAGGGACACCCGCACCATGTATCCACCACCACAATAAGCTTCTGCTCATGCTTGACAGAAAATTGGAAGACAAGTGTTTTATCCTTGTTCTTTGAATTCATGGTATTCGGCTGAAATGGTGTAACATCTATAGTCTCTACATGTCTGAATAAGAGGACCTTTTGTTCAAGACACTGTATTTGCAGCAAGGTATGTGTTAGACTTAATAGATTATTGACGGTTATACTAGCCTTCTTAAATTTTGACACATCACCACTGAGACAATCTTCTTTGGCAAAAAGCTCATTGCTGAGCAACTCTTCAGCAACAGAATCTGAAATACAAGAACGCCCATGTGAACATTATACTCGAGATCCCTAGATGAAGTTCATTGCTGATACAAACATGCTCCTAACATAAGACTAAGGTGCTCACATGTTTCATCACATCTGATCTGAGTGTGAAGTTGGTCCTGAATCACAAATATCTCATTTATGAAGGATGATCATAGTGTTTCAAAGTTAGCTATACAAACTATGCATATATTAGAGTATGTGTGCAAAACGGTAGTGGATCAAAAGTATTTACAACGATGCACTAATCTTACAAATGGATACCCTAATATCTACCTTTTTAATGCACTAATCATTATCATAGATGCCCTAATATCTATTTTTTCGATGCACTAATCATATATATAGATGCCCTAATATCTACCATTTTCAATCTGTTTGCTTATGAGCGATCGAATTGGGTTGATAAGAAAATATACCTAAAAATAATCATTAAAAGGTCAACTTTGGTTGAATGGGTCGCTAAATCTTAAAGTGTTTAAAGACGCTCATTATAATTGATTCATCTTGTTCTTAAGGTTTCATTCTTGTTGGCAAGTTAATGTGATCAACGCAAAGATGTAAAGAAAGCATATTTCTAGTAGACAATGTGGCATTATATACATATTAATGTATGATATTAAAAATGAAAAGAGGACTTCTATAATTATCGTACCGCAAAACCAACAAATGTGAGACCGCTTTCCATTACATCCCTGTCCATGTTTCTTGCTTCACTTACCTATAACCAATGAACAAACAAAAAAGAAACGACCCTGTGAGCGAAAAGTACAAACGCCAAAAACACGGCAGCAAAAAAGGAAGGAATATTACCATCATATCAGGAAGAGGCTTATATGCTAAAGCCAGGACACAAGATCATTTCCGTGTGTATTTCTTGTAGGTGCTTACATAAAATTCTTGTACATCATTTAATCTTTCTTGGATGGTCTCTGGTGCAACCTGAAATTACAACATGCCATATTTTACTTTACGGAAGTACACAAAGTCCTATGGTGCAGGTGCACAAAATGGACATTACAAATAAGTGGTATATGCTATCTTATGACCATCATATTTGATATTAATATTTTACATACCTTCACAAAGGGCATAAAACTGCCCTTTTGTACGAACAACTGCCATCCTTTTCAAGTGAGACGCAAAGTGATGTCTTTGAATAATTTAAATAGTACTCTCACCTCCCCTACAAACAATGCCAAAAAAAATGATTTCAAATTACAAGAAAGTTCATTAAAAAACATAGAGAATGCAGAAAGTTCACTTCCCCTTATGTGTTTATTGATGCCCTAAATTTTTCACTTGATGCACTAACCATACACTCTCGATGCCTTACTTTTGTAACATGATGCCCTAATACGTTCATTGATGCACTAACCATACCAAAAAATTAATTGTTGATGCCTTAATCAAACAAATAGATGACTTCATCTATATCACGATGCACAATATTTCAAACGATGCCCTAAACATACAAATGGATGCCCTAATCAAACTAGTAGAAATCAAACTAATGAATCACAATTCACAACAATAACAGCCAAAAGAGCATCAAACTATATCACAATTCACAATTCGATGCCCTAATTTTACTCAAATCGATGCCATAATTTTATCTTTTAAACCTCCAAAATCGATGCCCTAATTTTAATTTTAAAACCTCCAAAATCGATGCCATAATTTTACATGAATTCACAATAATAAGAAAAAAATAAGCTTAAAATCGATGCCTTAATTTTATACAAATTCACATTAATAAGAAAAAAATAAGCTTAAAATGTACATACAAGTGATAAAGAAATTATCCAGTATCACAAAATCACGCAACTCAAATCGCATCTTAAATCGTTGTGAATAAGCTTGATGTTTTTTCAAGTTTGGGCGTCGGTGTGACGGTGGCGGCGTGAAGAATAACGTGGTGGAGGAGGGAAGACGGTGGCGCCGGTGGTGGTGGTGGTGGTGATGGTGAGTGTGTGTGTGTTTTGAATCAAGAGAGAAGTCGTAACTCTGTGTTTGTCTCTGAATCTGTATTTGTTGGCATTGTTTCAAATTTTACCCTGAAGTTTTGATTGTTATCAAAATCTACCCTGTAACTTTTTTTCTCACTTTTCTCTCTAATTACACTTTTCTCTAGAACCGGACTATATATATATATATATATATATATATATATATATATATATATAGGGTAGGGTTAAAATGAAAAGTTTCTTATAATGAAAATAATGAGAAGGCATGTGGAGGTGACATGTATCACTTTTGCCACATCACCATGCCATGTCATGTGACATGTGTCACCCCCACCCCCCGCAAAAAAAAAATTTCCCGCCAAAAAAATTTTTTTTGGGCAAAAAAAAATAAAAAACAATTCCAGCCAAAAATTCCAGCCAAAATTTATTCTTGCATCACAGTTATAAAAATCTGCATCACAATCATAATTGTAATGCATAATTTATTTTAACCTTAATGCACTAAAATCATGATTATGATGCACGATAAATTTATAACCGTGATGCAAGATAACTTATAACCTTAGTGCACTAATAAGTTTTGGTGTATCTTTATTATAAGTTACTGCATCATAGTTAATAGTTCAATGCATCAACTATGATGCACTAAAATCAAGGTTATAACCTTAAATGCACTAAAATCATGATTGTGATGCAGTAACTTTATAACTGCGATGCAGTAATTTATAACCTTAATGCACTAAAATCGTAATTATGACGCAGTAACTTATAACCTTAATGCACTAATAAGTTTTGGTGCATCTTTATTATAAGTTACTGCATCATAGTTAATAGTTAAGTGCATCAACTATGATGCACTAAAAACAAGGTTATAACATTAATGCACTAAAATCATGATTGTGATGCAGTAACTTTATAAGCGTGATGCGATAATTTATAACCTTAATGCACTAAAATCATTATTGTGATGCAGTAACTTTATAACTGATGAAGTAAAAAATTTGGCGGGAAAAAAATTTTTTTTGGCGGAAAAATTTTTTTTTCGGGGGGTGGTATGGTGATGTGGCAAAGGTGACATGTCACCTCACATGCTTTCTCATTCTTTTCATTCTAAGAAACTTTTCATAATAACCCAAACCTATATATATATATATATATATATATATATATATATATATATATATATATATATATATATATATATATATATATATATATAGTATATATATATATAATTAGCACTTAGCACTTTGCACCTTTGCATCATTTGATTTGAAAAAATCGTCCGATTTTTATAAAACAAAGTTTTTACGGTAAGTTTTATTAAAAATATTACAAAAGGCGCATATGTTGATTCTCGAGGCACTCTTGCGATTTAATAATATTTTTTGAACATTGTATTTTAGTATGCATTTTTAAACTCTATTGATTTAACAATATCGTTTTCGTTTGACTAAGAACCAAGGATGACCAAGAACATGGTTTAAGGTATTTTAAGTATTCTAGTAATATTTAATGCACAAATTATGTTTAAGTTAGTTGTACATTGTGGTGAAATAATTGTATATTTTGATGATGGGGTGAATTAAATTGTGTATTAATTGTGTATGTTGGTTGGTGTTTTTTTTTTAGTTTTATTTGTATTTTAAATATTTGTAAATAATGCTTCCTTACTTGTATTTGCTTAAAAATCTATTTTAAGAAATCTTAAAAAATTAATTAGGAGGGAAGTGTCTTCCTCCATTATAAGTAGTATAGATATAGATAGATATGTGTAAATGTGTATAATCATATAATTAGGACCTTACACCTTTGCATCATTTGCTTTGAAAAAATCGTCTGATTTTTATAAAACAAAGTTTTTAGTTTTTAAGGTAATTTTTTTTTAAAAATATTACAAAAGGCGCATATGTTGATTCTCGGCACTCTTTCGATTGAATAATATTTTTCGATCATTGTATTTTAGTGTGCATTTTTAAACTCTATTGATTTAACAATATCGTTTTCGTTTGACTTAGAACCAAGGATGACCAAAAACATGGTTTAAGGTATTTTAAGTATTCTAGTAATATTTAATGCACAAATTGTGTTTAAGTTAGTTGTACATTGTGGTGAAATAATTGTATATTTTGATGACGGGGTGAATTAAATTGTGTATTAATTGTATATGTTGAATAGTGTTTTTTTTATAGTTTTATTTGTGTTTTAAATACTTGTAAATAATGCTTCCTTACTTGTATTTGCTTAAAAATCTATTTTAGGAAATCTTAAAAAATTAATTAGGAGGAAAATGTCTTCCTCCATTATAAGTAGTATAGATTATTCACTATTTAGCAATTTTATTTTTTTTTAATCCGAAAAGTGATGCTTTAGTGGATATTAGAAGAGTACATCTTCGGTTACCAATATACACAAACATTCTTGAAACTCTACCTTATAACAATGTCTCGTCACTACATCCCATGGCCCGAGTAGCTATAGGAGCAACCATATTCTCCCCTCTATTAATAAAATACCCTTTACATAACCTAATAGCTAACAAAATATATATGATTTGCGCAAAAATGCTCGCAATTTGTAGAAGAATAATCAATTTGTGTAGCATATTAACTAAGCACAAGGATTCTGAATAGAAAATGACCTTGTAATAACCTTTATCATGCGCATACTTTGTCTCCTACACGATAGCTTTAACTTCAGCCTCCAACGGCGAGCTTGCATAGTGTTCGACCAGAGCACCTAAAAGTAAGTATCTCACAACAATCATTACTAGCTACAAAACCTAGTCCAGTTTCACTAGATTCTTTTTCCATAACGCATCACAGTTAAATTTGATGTATCACCATGTGGTTTAGCCCACCCAATAGAAGCTTTAGTTATTATTGTAGCAAGTTCGCACTTGTTTGCTTTTTGGTAATCCATGAAATACCCCAAACTCTTTTCAAATATTTTTTTTAATGTAGCCTCTACGCCATAAAGGCTAACAAGCCTCCACGCCATACAAGGCCGGCTAATAATTCCTACACTTTACCAAGTTTTGTCAAACACTAGACTAAACGAATCGAAGACTATAAGGAATCAAAACTTACTTCTAATTATCATTAAAACATCGTTTAAGTACATAATACTTTTGAATTAACATAAAAACACCAAATTACCACAAATTGGGTATTATTCCAAACACCCATTTCAAAATCAATTCATAACACACTTACACATTTTTCATTATTTTTTTTATTGACAACTTCATTGAGATGACCCAACTTTAAACTAGCTTAAAAACACAATGAGATGACCCAACTTTAAACTAGCTTAAAAACACAAGTTTAAACCAAAAGGACCCATACGTACAATGACCTAAAACATGACCAAAATGAGAGGATGTTTAAACTTTGTGGAAAACTAAAATGGGGGTTGAATAGTTAGACCGTTTAAAATCTTAATTGTTTTGAGAACTTATTGTAAGATCAATCGATATAGATAAAAGATGTGCTAGTGAAGAATAAATAATATGCAAGCAATATATAATAAGTAAGTAAGGAAAGAAACAATCAAACCACGACAAAGTTGTTTATAGTGGTTCGGTCTACAAGGACTCTTTTTCCTTGTCCTATTCCACTCACCGAGTCTCCAACTCGAGAGTTATCTTCACTAATCAACAAGCTCCTTTAACCGGCGGAGAAAACCTTTACACGTCGGTTACATAATATTTTTGACCCAAAGCTTGATGTCGTGTTCTTTTACAAAGGTACAACCACTCCCAACACACTATGTATTTTGAGGACAAAAATACTAACCACTCACAATCAAAGGTTTAAGATGGTTTGGTACAACAATGATGTATGAACAATAATGATTCACACAACAACAAAACAAACAAGCCTTCCAACTATTTGTTGAAGCTTGATTATACCTTGATCTTCTTTTCTACAAAAGATGATCACTAAAATGAAATGAAACTGAGTTAGAAGTATTAGAATGAGAGAATGTATGTGTTTTATGCTTATGAGAGATGATAAAACAACTTGGGTTGGCTTTCTATTTATAGGCCAAGTGATCAGCAAGACCACAGACTGAACGGAACCAAAAAAGGGTTTCGACTGGTCCCACTAGTTTGATAGTAAAGATCACAAAAAATCTTTCGAAGATCATCCAAATCTCTCCAAGATTATGTAAGATATGATGAGTGAATATCTAAAAAAAATATTCTATGAAATCTTCTAAAGATTTCGAATGTGATGCAATCCATGATATGTTGTTTTCTATTTTTAGAATTAATATGTTATATAAGTAAATACTTATGTAATGTTATGTTTAAGAAAGTAAACATACTTGTTTTAAAAATGTTGATGCACATTATAGTTTAGAAGGTCATCAATGTTAATTGATACATAGCAAATCAAAATGTGATAAGATGTAAATGCTTTAAGTGATGAAGACTTTATTTAAGAAAAGCTTGTTTTAATGTCTATTAATCTTGACAAGCTTTATACTTTAAAAAAAATAAAATTTACTTTTGTCGTTAACAAAAAAAGGTAAAAATCATAAAATATAAATAACGTTTTAGGACGATATTTGTATTAACAATCTCCTCCTTTTTGTTGAGGACAAAACATAAATTTTATTTTTACCAAAAATGTAAAGATGTACAAGAATTATAAAAATATGAGATTAATTTGAACTTGGAAGAACTAGTTAGTTAGATAAAGTTGACAATAAAAAGATTACTTTATCTTAAGACTAGTTGGAATTTTGTTTGTCCAATAATTGGTCTTCTATAATTTTGACTTTTGAAAGTCAAGGCACGATGTTGACTTTTTGATAGTCAATGGTCAAGCTCACTAATAATCTCCCCCTTTTTGTCGAAACAAAAAGAAGATGCGAGGAGGAAAATGCAATGAGCCCGAGCCAAATTCTCCCCTTGGCCAATGCTCCCCTTTAATTGGGTGCCAAGAGAAAGATACATGGATTGTGAAAAGCTAGAAAAGAAAGGTTAGTAACATTCATCATCACAAGTATACAAGTAATTCCAACTAACAAGTAATTACCAACAACAATATAATAAACATCATTCATTAGTTAAAATTTTTATTACTTAGAAGTCATAAAATGGAACATAATAGAGATGTTGATACATAAAAAAAAAATAGACAAATAACTTAAAAAATTAAAAAAATAAAAAAAACTAAGAAAATAAAAAGTCCTAAAAAAAATAAAGCAAGAGCCATCCTATTGAGGAGGAGAATGAGAAAGAGCGTTAATATGCTCAAGGATATGATTGAGGATGAACCTCATCTCATCTTGTAATTCGTGGACCATAATTCGGGTCCTTTCACTAAGATGAGCGGTGCGCTCACAATGGGAGCAACCTTGTCGAGGTAGGAGAGTAGGATCATTATTAGGTGGTGGAACATTGGTGGAGGTATTGTTGGTATTTGATGGAGCAATGAGGGAGGAAAGCAAAGCATTTTGCATTTGCAAAGTCTCATTTAGATGAGAATCCACCATATTTGAAAAGGCGTGGAAGTTTTCTAGATGAGCTTGTATCTCTACTTGAGATTGTGGTGGTCTTCCCACATTGACTCATCAATGTCAACAATATGAGGAGAAAAAGATGTAGGTGTTAGAGCATGGTCTCCTAATAATGGCCCATGGATTTCATTGTGGATTGGGTGAAAGAGACAAGGTCTAGGTTCCAAAGGGGCATTTGGTTCAAATGATGTTCTTGGTGGTTTATGAGCGATGCGCTCAATGGTTCCAAATGACGGAAGAGGTGGTGGATTTGTGGGCCTAGGAGGTAGGTCTTCTAAGTCATCTAAGAATGGATTTGGATATGTTGGTGGAGTTGAGAAGAGTTCTATAGGTACAAGCTTTGGAGATTTTGGTGGTGATGGTGTTTTTGATGATTGTATTGGAGCCGGTGGTGGAGAGGTGACAATTGGTGTTTTAGTAGGTGGTGGAGTGGGGATGATAATGGGTGATTTTGGTGGTGGAGTTGGAGTACTTAGAGTGAGGAAGTTTTCATCTCTTATTGGAGATGAAATATTTTGTGGTAATGATTCGAAGGAGGAGCTAAGGTTGACGAAGCAACAAGGTCTTACACTTATTCTTGCAATTTTCTTGAGAGGTTTGGTTGATGATGATGAAGTAGATAACTTTGTCATTTGTGATTAAGCTTATTCTAAGAGAAGAAGGAAGAATTTGTTGAGGTGTGAAGATGATCATCTTTGATGTCTTAATTTATAGGATCATGAGATTAAGGAAAATTGTGTTTGATTTGATGTTAAGTCATACAAGTGAAGTGGTTCCTAATGATTTGGAAGAGTTTAAATGCATGTCAAATCTCACTAAGTCAATCCATACAAGAATTATTGAGTAAATAAGCAAGATATGCAATAAATGGGCTTCAATCATTGCAAAATCTTAAAGATCAGATCATCCACGGATTTCAAAGAACCAAAAAATGGTTCCTTCCTTTATAGAAAAGGGTTCCTTTGGTGGATTTTGAGAATTTTTGAATTTTGGTGGGAAATGGATATCCTATTGGTCTAAGTAAGATAAATAGTCCTAATATAAATGAAAAGCAGGAAAAACTATCCTAGAAACAAAATTTGGTAAATTAGATTGCGGGATTAAGTAAAATTCAGCTACTTACCTGCAGTGTCCCACGACACCAAAAATTTACACGGACGGAACCCAAATTTTGGTTCCGTCTGGTCTGACAGTAATAATTTGGCGGAACCAAATTTTGTAACGGACGGAACCAAATTTTTGGGTCCGTCAAATCCGTGCTGTGCAAAAATGTTCACAGAGGCGTATTTTAACCCTCGAGGACTTTTACGAATCCTGAAATTTTTCTTAAAATATATGGTGATAATTATTTCTAGTTAGGAACAAGCAATAACACACATATAAACATACAGGAGCATGTATTTCCAATAGGGGCTAGTGATTTTCACTAAAAAGTGAAAACGGTGAAAATTTGATAACATCTGAATGTTATCCCCCTGCATGACAAAGTTAGTTCACATCATTGTTTTAAGTTTATTTATCTTCCTAGAAAGCGAAAACACGTAACTTACATCATGCATCATTGTTTTTGTCCTTGTACCAAACACTCCTTAAAACCTCCCTCACTTGTCCAACTTCTTGGTAATCTTGGTGAGCATCCTACCAAGACACTTGAACATCCCCTTCATTTGTTGAACTCCTCCAACGGGTTTTCAATCTCTGGAAGTGATGCATAGTACTCGTGAGGTTGAAACCTAGAGTTGGAGAGTCCGTCTTCCGAGCTATTTGACGATGAAGTTGAAGGAGTAGGAGGTTGTGGCCGTTTTCCTTTGGTCTTAGTCTTGGACACCCTTTCATCAATCAAAGGAACAAAGATGTGAGGGATAAGAGGATAGTCAAGTTTTAACCCTCTAGGACTTGGCGGAATGGGTGCAAAAGCTCTAAAGATACGGGTAAGAAACATCCCATAGGAAAGAGCAACGGTTCCTTGAGTGGGAATGTCGACCATTCTCCTAGCAATGTAGTATGCCAAGTTGAATGGTTGACGGGTGGACACGCTATAAAGCATGTAGAAAAGGCAAGCATTGATATGGTCACGGTTTCCTATGGTGCTTATGACATTAGCTCTAAGAAGATCTTCCCATTTTTTGAATCAAGGCTTAAGCTCATTGAGTTCCATTCCATATAGATCTCGGTTGATTTCTTTTCTGGCTCTAGTGACACAAGTTGGTGCTACCCTATCAAAGAAGAGGTGTTCACGGATGACATATTGGTTGACCAAGGGAGTTTGGTAAGGAGTGGAACAATCATGAATTGAGTCAAGAATTGTGAGTGACCACTTATCCGAGTATAGACAAGTTCCAACACAAGGAATTCTTAACACTTGGGCGAATTGAGTGAGTGAAATGTTGAAGTCAATTTGGTTGACTTTGAAGCTAAGAGACATAATACCATCATCATTTGTTACCGAAATTACGCTAGCATAGAACTTGTTAGGATCGAAAAACATATGATTTATGTGGTTATGGGAGGCCTTGGTTGGTGAAAGAAGATGAAAAGATTCATCTTGTTAGAGAGAGAAAGTAGAGAAAGGGAGGAGAAACACAAGGATACTTGATTAAGATGAAAACACTACAATACACCTAATGATTCACCTCACCCCTCATGGAGAGTCATGAGGGGTATTTATAGGCTCATCCAACAATTACTTTGCCACTTAAATGATACTAGTCCCTATGGGCAAAGTATACTATGCATCTAGTCCAATTCACGTAAGTGACATTATCTTTATAAAAAAGCAAGGCTAACAATCTCCCTCCAAGATATCGTCACACGTGAATGGTTACAATGAGACCTATAAATACAAAACAAAGTAAATTACAATAGTAATGAACAATGTTGACTTTGTTGAAGCACAGAGTCTCTGTAGTCTAGATACTGAGGCAAACTTGAAGTTCTCTCTTCCGACGATCTCGGCATTTGATCTTTGGCGCTGACGGCACAAATCCTTGTAGCTCTGAACTTCAACTGTAACGGTCTAGTTAGGTTATTACTCCCTCCTAACTAGTGAGCCTATTTCTTTCTTTTGCTCCCTCCTGAATCGACAACTCTCTTCCAACACGCAGCGGAGAAAGTAAACTCTTGATTCTAGCACAATGGTTGTCGTTCTTGGAACATCATAACAACATAACTCACTTAGTATTGCATCCATGTTGGTAAAAAGCCTCGATGTACACACACTACTTCTCCTTCTTCAGTCTTAAGCACAATTCCCTTTGTAATCCAATCACGAAAGATGAAATACCAACTTGAGTCATGAGGGGTATTTATAGGCTCATCTAACAATTACTTTGCCACTTAAACGATACTAGTCCCTATAGGAAAAGTATACTACGCATCTAGTCCAATTCACGTAAGTGACGTTATCTTTATAAAAAGCGAGGCTAACAGAACTCAAGGATAAATCTAGGGCAAATGGGCTCGTCAATGTCTAGGAGACCATCGAAGTGAATGGTGGCTAGTTCTTGACGAAGGTTCATTTCCTCGACAAAGGATGGGTGAATAGTCCTACCCTCATGAAAGTAGCGTTTCTCTAGACCTTTGAAAACCTCAACCCTTAGTTTTGTGGTGTTGTGGGATGTAGCCAAGGGTGTCTTTGTGGTTGTAGTACTTACCGGGAGGCATGTTTGTTCCTAGGAGTAAAAAGTGTCATGTTTTAGTAAAACGACAACTAACTAAATTAACATTTTGTTCTAGTGTGTGCCTATATGCGGTTATCTCGACTCATTCTATGCATAAAATAGTTTCTATTAGTAGTGTTTGGCGAAATGTGAGAGATAACCCAAACGCTCCTAATTTCAATTTTGCTTCGTTTGAATATACCCGGGAATACATACTAGTTATGTATTACCTTTAGTATTAAAGAGACATTATGAAAGTGATGAAAATAACGTGTTTATTTGTATGAACAATGGGAAATTGTTTTTCTATAAGTGAGAAATTTTTCAAAATTTTGACATGGGGTTTTTAGTTAATTATGATAATGCCTTATGATATGTAACTCCTAACTAATGGAAACATGATTAGTTATAGAATTTAACAAATGTAGTTCATGATTTGTGCAAGAATATGCATAATTCCCATGTTTTGGTTTTGTGCATAAATTAGAACCCTAGACTCAGAATTAAGAGAAGTAATGTAGTTAGGATACTTACAATGATGATTTTTGGCTCTGATTAGTTGAAGAAGAAACCTCAATTATAAGTTAGGTGTGTTTTGTAGGTCGTTTGGTTATGTGGGTTTTGAAGAAGGAAGTGTTTTATAGTATAAATGTTTTGCTACTGTGGAGACCACGGAACAGACGGACCCAAATTTTTTGTTCTGTCTGTGTTAGATTTTGGTTCCGTGGGAACAACATCAAGTTTTGCTAAATTGTTGTGTTTTTGGTCATTCTAGGTTTTAAGCTATGTTTTTGATTATATGTTTGGTTCCATTAATCCTAAACTAAGTCTAAGAAGATTAAATGGTTCTCGTTTAAGAGGTTTAGTTACGATGTCAGCAATGTTATCTTCGGAGGAGACTTTCTTGATTGAGATTGTTGGGATTTGGAAAATCCAGTAGTTAAAGTGTCGGTCACCTCAAGTACATGTAATCGTTAGAAAGCTCGTAGTCGTAGTTATTTGATGTTAAGTAGTATTTAGTTTAGTAACACCGTGGAGGACGGACGGGTCTTTACCCACTGTATGCTTGATCCACAGCCCGTCAGGTGGCGTTTTATTGTAAGACTATAAATACTCTCTACCTCCCAAGGTAGAGAGTTGGAGCTCATAATAAGATTTTTCTTTCTCTCACTAAAGTTCCCAAACCTCTAACTTTCTCTCTCTAAAACTCATCTTTTGTACACCTACTTTGGTTATGGTTTGATGTGTATGTGAAATATAATATGTTACAAATGGTATCAAGAGCCATGGTTAGATCATCTCTTACACATCTTTGGATTTCTAGTGGTTTTTAGATGGTTTTTGAGTTTGAAAAAGTTTAGTGGTTTTTGCATCATTTGGTTCACTTCTTGTGTTAAAGTTTGAATTTTGGGTGTACTTTTGTGTTTAGGATCATTATATGTGCTTGGGTTTTGATTTGGTAAGCTTGAATCACTGTGGTTGAGCTTGTTTTGGATTTAAAAGTGTGTTTTTAAAGTTTTTCTTGGTAGCGACTTGGATCTCGGTGTGAATTTCTTGGTAGCGACTTGCTTCAGTAAAAAGTAGCGAGTTGTAGTGTGTTTTGGTAGCGACTTAGTCGTAGCGACTTGCCTCTTGAGACAAGCCGAATAAACAAGATACACCTAGTGGATTCTCCACTACGGTTAGCGACTTGGTAAGGTAGCGACTTGCTTTCAATTTTGATAGCTACTTGTTCGTTAAGTTTCTTAGCGACTTGGTGGTAGCGATTTGGTCCTTAGCGAGTTGCTATTTAGCGATTTGACATCTTAGCAACTTGGTGTATAGCTTGCTTTGTCAAAATTCGTGAGCGATTTGGAAACTTACCAACTTGTCTTCAAATTACTTAGCAACTTGGTGCCTAGCGACTTGGTTCAAGGATTCTTAGTGACTTGGTTGACTTTGTGTGTAATACGGTTTTCTCTTGATCTAGTAAAATCCCGTGAAATAATCTATTTCCCGGTTTAATCATTGAGTTATAAAATCCCGTGTAATCTTTAACATGTCTACCAACATACCTACACTCATCTCCACTTTAGGGATGTTCAAGCAGCTGGTTCAGATACCCGCGAATCCACCCATGCTTGACATAACCGACTACGACTCTTGGGCTCAAAGAATCAGATTGTACTGTCTTGGAAAGGAAAATGGGGTCAAAATTCTCAAATCGATTGATGAAGGACCTTATCAGATAGAGACTACAAGAGACTTAATTGATACAATTTGCAGATGGAACAATGATCTATGGGATAGACAGACCAAAGACATATGATGAGCTCAATGATAAGAAGAAAAGAGATTCGATGCGATATCGGGCTTCTAACATCGTACTTCAAGGTCTTCCAAAAGACATCTACAAGCTTATCAATCACAACACCGAAGCCAAGGCAGTGTGGGATAATGTCAAGATGCTTCTTTCAGGTTCTGAATTAACTATGGAAGACAGAGAATCACAACTCTATGATGAATTTGAGCACTTCAAGATGAAACCGGATGAGAGTGTCTATGAGTATTACGTGAGATTCCATGTTGAAAACTAGCAAAACTAGCAGACCTTGATAGATCTTGAGCTTCGTAGATCGTTAGTATTGCTTGTGTAATCACAACCAAACTAAAAGAAAATCTCTACAACTTGTATTCTTTAGCGGAATATAAACACAAGTATAAAACACAGATAACTAAGAAATCTTTGATCCTCTATGGATCGTTATATTAATAATATGTAAACGTTTAATAATTCATTCTATTGTGTTCCTTTTATAGACAAGGAACCCTAAATAAAACCTAAACCGTTTCCCAAGAAACGTATAAACATAAAACTAAATAAGATATACACAATCACTTCCTAATAAAGCTCATGTATATCCAAACTAAATATACTAAACACGGAATAAACACTTCCGCAGAAACAAACTATTCTTCACAAAGAACTATGTCTTCGCAGAATCCATACACTTCGGCAGAATCCATTCAGCGTAAACAACAGATAATTCATACTTCACATAATTCCCAACAATCCTACCCTAAACTGGAATTTGACTTGGTTAAGTTCCAGTTTCTTGATAGATCTTTAAACTTTGCAGCACTAGAGGATTGTACTCGAACATCATCACGAAAGAATCAAAACAAAAACATCTCTTTGATGAAAAAACTCAAACTCCGGATCTTTGCAGGCAACAAATGACAACATGTACATCAAAACATATTAGTTTCATACTATTCTCATCACATCCAGTGTGTTAACTCCTGTGAGAGGTGAATCATTGAAAATAATGGATTTGATGTCTCTTTACCAATAGCCATCACTACTGGAGTAGCCAAATGTTTAAGTTCGAAAACCATGGTACACGATAACCATCGATTTATTAGCAAATCAGGCAACCATGAACGGATTTGAAATGTCTTTACCTGAGCCGTTTGCTCGGACTAGTCAATTCTTAAAATTGGTGATCTGATTACCAAATATGGTATTCCACTGCCTTTACCACAAGCCATATACATGTGGGCTAGTCAATTCTTGGATTCCAAAAAGGAATAAACCATGGTGAATTGAGGACCATACAACACTCAGCAATTAAGCATGGGTGGTTGCAAACCCTATGATTTTGAGCAAACCATTACAGCTATCAATAGATTTGATGTGTCTTTACCAAAGCTGTACCCTTTGGACTAGCCAACTCTTTGACATACACAAGGTATATCTGGTGAGTTAATAACCAGCAATAATATATAACAAACCTGTAATAAAAGTTAGTTAAACAAAGAATATACATTTTTTTTAACTAAGAAATAAAGAAAACAAATATTACAAAAGATACAAAATACCACAATCAAGATAAACCTTTATGTTGCGTAATGAGTTTTAATCAATCCACCACATTGTTCTGCATGAAGGTCATCATTGCCAACTGGATTAGGAGGTACTTCCAACTTCTATCTAAGCATTCTTTCCATTAATGAAACAGACAAAGGATAAGTCTTATCCGAGAACATACACAAAATCATGCCACATTTTGTCTGAACCACATGGACACATGGCATAGGATAAAATCTCCAACTCTCAATCTCCCACTTATGTGAATTCTTCCAAATAGAATACCCTTTACCATCTGGAGAATGAGAATCAAACAAGACTTGAAGATCACCCAATAAATATAACCGAACCCTGTGGTGAATGAGTAGTATAATGCTGAGTGACATGTTCATACAGCATCTTCAAATCATGTCTATCCACCAAATGAAAGATTTCCTTCAAGAAGTTGAACTGTATAGTAGATTTATCCAGTCGATAAACAGTGTTAAGCTTCCCAACTGTCCAATTGATCAATACAGCATGTGTTCCTTCAAGAAAAACATCAACAGATCCTACTTTAATAAAAGTTGACTCAGCAGCCTTGAGATCTAAAGAGATACTCTTGGAAAGATGTTTCCTAGCTAGTCTCACAGATCTCCGTAAGGAACGAAGTTTCCTTTTAGTCATCCTTTTCTTACTCAATGTATCACCCAAATTATCAATAGATTCAACACTAGGAGAAGCGTCCGAAGAAACAAGAGAAGGTTCAACAGATAAAACCATATCGGTGAACTTTTCTCCTCAACATCAATATTAACTACAGAAGAACTTAATTTTGGTGTCACATCATCAAAATTATCTACAATCTCAACTGACTTGGGTCTATTTGCTTTAGGAACATCAGACGTATTAGCAATCCTTTCCAATGTAGAAGAAGTAGAACAAGATGAAGAAAACTTCATAATCATATTATACTTTTTATCAAAGCATCATCAGATAAAGCTAAGATTTGCTTCATTGACATGCCAGTAGTGTATACAGTAGTACTATGATTCTTCACAATCCTCCTCATATGAGCTCTCTTCTGAGCTACAGTCATTGGTTTTTCCCTTTTTGCTTTATTCCTTTGAGCAACAATAACATTCCTCTTTGCAGCTGCTTCTATCTTCTTTTGTTTTCCAAGAGCCACCATTTGAGCCACAAAATTCTCACTATCATAGGCTGCACCTAAAATGCGTTTAGCAAGATTAGGATCAGATGCACCTTGATTAGTATAGGCATCCCATTGAGCATCAGTGATCTTAGGAAATAATTCATCAAGCTCTAGTTGTCTCTCCATAGACAAATTAGAATCAGATTGAGCATGAAGAAATTCAGCCACTGCACGACTCTTCTGCATATTTTCATAATCAGCAAACATCCTAGCTTGAGCATACCTTTCGTCTTCAGACACCAGATCTGAACCAATCACTTCATCAATCACAGTTTCCTTTCCTTTGTCAGAAGGTTCCATAGCTGAATCAGTTTGAGGAATATGCACAAAAAGAACTTCAGAAGAAACACCCATATCAACATCAGAAGAAACATGTTGAGAAAATGCTTCAACAGGTGTAGAAAAGGCTTCAACATTAGAATCCAAGTTAAAACTTCTGCCTGCAAGAAACACTGTAGATTCATCTGCTAAAGGTTGAGAACTTGGTGGTTCTTATACAAATGAAGCTTGACCATGTTCAGCAGCAACATCCTCCATTTGAACATCAGCAGACACATTTGCAACAATTTGTCCCTTTGAAGCTTCAGTAGATTCCTTATTCAAATATAGTCTTTTCCTTTTGCTAGTGTATCGAATAGGTTCCTTTTTCTTTGAAGATTCAGCAGCAATATGAGAAGAAATATGAGTTGTTAGAGCTGCATCAGCCAAGACTCCTAGTGATGCAAGCTGAGTCTCTTCTTGCTCCTCATCAGAAGAAACCAAAATTCTCTTTTTGCCCCTTTTTCCAAGTTGTTCCTCCAAGTTCTTAACTTTATTCTGCAACTCCACAATCTTACCACCAAGAGTAGATTTAGTCTCTGCAAGATCCTTCTTGAGATCAGTAACCTCAGCTACATACCTGTTCACTAGAGCATGCAAAGATGTAAGTGTAATAGGGTCCTCAGCTCCACCAGCAGATTGCTCTGTGGGAATGGGAGCATCATTGGGCCTTTCAGAATAAATATCAACATGCTCAAAGAATGGAACAT
>OU343220.1:125789401-125812091 GCA_910596185.1 Chrysanthemum makinoi
AGATGGAAAGCCTTCTAGAGCCAACATCAAACAAGCTCTTGGTAGGTGGCATGTGAGATCTATTCAATAAATCAACCATGTGACAACCTGACGAAACAATGGGGTGATTCAAACTTATGAATCAATCTGGTTGGTTATGGATTGACGGATACCTTTGAAAAACCGGTCGTTGTGCTTAAAAAATTCTTTTCTTTAGCACATCGTCTGTTTACTAATATTTCAAATATAAAAGGTGGTTATGATTGATAATTGATTTTTCTCAAAAACCCTCGTTGTATTGCAAAAACACTTTATTGAGCAATACTCGATTGTTTTTCAAATCTCTTTTCATTAATCAGTGAATCTCAAATTATTTGGTTCACTCACTCCATGTTGTCTTCTTTGAGACGTTCCGTTTAAACACTAAACAGTGAAACCCTCAAGGAGATTCTTGAATTATACCGATCACGAGGCGGTACTTATGCTTGATCAACGGGGAACCATGGGCGTGTACCTTAATTCAGGAAGTGATCAAAGACACTTTAAAATTCGCTTTAATGCTAACATTTGTATGCGAATGCAGAAGCGTTTGCAGTGGTCGAGAATGGAGAAGTCAATCCATAGCGCATGCTCACTCATCACATTCATTTCTAAAAATCATGATAAGTGCATCAATGACTCTGATATTTTCACTCCATGCTTCGCTACTGCTCTGAAATATCATGAATCAACTAAAGCCCGCTACTACGATGAAAAGATTTCATGATCCAGAATGTGAGCATGTCGGTCCAAAAGTCACAACTTCACATAATGTGAACACCGCAATGGAAAGTGAGAGATTTATGGTAGATGATGATCTCAAGCGGCTCAAAACTCCTTATCCGTGGATCAGTTAAAGACCTCCACATGGATTAACCAAACATGCAAAAATGAAGAATCAATGACTACGGCTCTGAGCAAAAAACAGTAACAAGAATCCAAGAACAATCTTAATGTTCATTTGTATTCAATGTAATTTGAGGTGACCTCCCTTAGGGGAGATTGTTAGGATTTAGTAAATCCAGTCATTAAAGAGTCGGTCACCTCAAGTATATGTGTCGTTAAAGCTTCGTAGTAAGTAGTTATTTAAGAATTAAGTAGTAGTTAGTTAAGTAACAGTAGTGGGCGGGGTCTTTACCTTTATGCACGATCCACGGCCGTAGGTGGCGATTTGTGTAAGACTATAAATACCTCACACTCCCAAGGTAGAGGGTTGGAATATAATAACACTTTTACTTTCTCTCACTAAGTTCCCAAACGTCTAACTATTTCTCACTCTAAAACCTTATTGTGTACGCCTCTTATTGATCATGGTTTGATGTGTTTGTGAAATCCAATATGTTTCAGTTTGTCTGATAGAAATCGAAATCATGAACCAAAGTGAGGCTTGGTAAATATATCTGCAATTTATAAAGAAGACATAACAAAAGGCAAGGATATGGTGTCAATTTGAAGTTGATGATAAGTGAAATGGGAATGAATCTCAATATGCTTGGTTCGCTCGAGAAATATTGTGTTACGTGCAATCTGAATAGCACTATGCTAGGAAGATGGTAGAAATGGTAAATGAGAAGAACAAGCTTCTCAGAGAGTAGAGATAGAGAGAAAGGATGAACAGACCATTGACCAAAGGTGAGCAAAGGGAGTATATAATACACTACATAAAGAGTCAAGGTCATCCTAGTTGGAAGCTGAACCAGTTGAAGAAGTTAAAGCCTGATGAACTACAAGCTGAATTTGAGAAGGTGATCAAACAAGTTCAAAATTTTGTGCCTAAAGATTTAGAATTGGAAGCTTCAAAGATGAAAGGGCAGGGCATTCAACTTGAATCAGAAAAGGATAAGAAGCAGAAGGTTGAAGAGGTTGAAAAGGCTGTTGAAACTGAAAAATTAAGAAGGAAGAAGAGCCTGAAAAACCAGTTATTAAGTGGATTAGAAGGAAATCCAAGGCAAAGAAAGGAGTAAAGAAGGATAAGACTGAGACCAAGAAGGAAATGGATGATTATATGAAAGACAAAGTTGATGAACCCTCATCTGAAGAGTTCACCATGGGTTCCATTCCTGAAGGTTCAGCACCTGCAGCCAAGATAGACAAAGTTCATATCATCAAAACTAGGAACAAGGGAGTATATCAGCTAGTAAGGGAAGATTATACTGACACTATTTATGTAAACTTTCCTGCTTTGTTAAGTGATGTTTCCAAGGATGATTTGAAGACTATGTACCAGCTAATGATGGAAAAGCATGGTGACAAGAGGCCTGAGGAAGAATATGAAAGTGTCCTTTGAGGTGAATTGAGACCTTTTGAGGCACAGTCTTTGATGATGAAATGTGGAGCTGGTCGAGGAACAAGTGTCGGATGGAGATATTTCCATACACAGCCAGTTCCTTTGTTTGGAATTAGAAACTGCAATTGTTTATATGCTAATAGAAGTGGAGTATCCACTTTCAAATAGGATTTGCAGGGCTATGCTTGAGAAGAAGCTGTCAGGTGAAAGGAAAGATGATGCTTGTTATCAGCTTTCGAAATTAATTGAATCAAAAGCTCAACAACAATAATTTTTAAGTGCTTTAAAGAATTTTCTAAGTGCTGTTGAGTCTATTTTAAAAGGTTGATAAATTAAAATGGTTTTTGAGATGGTTTCACTTGGTGAAGGTGCTCTGCACCAACATAACAAATGGTTATCAGTCTACTATGTCTAATCAACATAGGGACTGACTAATCATGAGCAAATGGCTTTGGTAAAGATATCTCAAATCCGCTCATGGCTGACAATTTGCCAAAAATTGTAGGTAATCAACTTACCATATCTGTGTTTGATAAAGAGTTGGCTAGCCCACAAGAATATGGCTTGTGATAAAGGCAGTGGAAAACCATAATTGGCTATTAATTCACCAGGGTATGAATACACCAAAGAATTAACTAGCCCAAAAGGGTACGGCTTTTGGTAAAGGCAATTCAAATCCATTGTTAGCTGACGATTTGCTAAAAATCATATGGTTATCAATGTACCATGGTTTAAACACCAAAACATTGGCTACTCCAGAGTTATGGCTACCTGGTAAGGAGACATCAAATCCATAAACTTTCAATGATTCACCTCTCATAGGAGTTAACACACCTGGAAGTGATGAGAATAGCATGAAACTTTATAAATTGATGTACAAAATGCCAATGTTGCTGGAAAGAAGAGAAGATCAACTATGGAGTGTTGGTACTTGCCTCAAAGATGCTGCAAAGACTGATATTGAAGATTCAAAGAACTCAGCTCAACATAATTCCAAGACGATACTTTACAACATCCTCATGAAGCTTAAAAGAAAGAAACTTGAAGTTCACAAGTGAAGATCAAGTTAGGGGAGGATTGTTGGGAATTATGTAACCAGACTTAATACTGGTAGTATAACAATTAAGTATGGTAGGCTTAGAATTAATAGTTAAGTCTGCCAGTACAAAGTTAAGTCTGGCAGACCTAAGTTAATACTGTTTAGTATTCGTAGTTAGTTCTGTTTATGATAAAATAGAATAGTTTGTTAGTGTTATATTAGGAAAGGATATGTACGCGTAGAGATATCTTAGGAAGAAATATGATTATCTTTCTACACGTTTTGTATACTAGGGTTTCCTAAGAGTATAAAGGAACCATAAGGCATAGTGTTATGTACTTAGACGATTAGAGCTTACAAAAGTTATTAGAAATATTAATAGTAAAAGTTATTTAGTAATCATTGTGTTCTTCTTGTTGTTGTTAATATTACGCGTTAGCATCAAGTACTCATTGTTAAAGAGTTCTTCACATAATTAGTTTGGATTTATCCAAGTTAGTTATTGTCTTACAAGGCTGCTTAGATGTATAACCTTGGACCTACAAGTGGTATCAGAGCCTATAGAAGGACTCTGAATTAGAAGAAACACAAACACCAAAACACTCATTTCATTTCACAAATCCTATATCATGTCTGCACCCGCTGATAATTTCTCAAATCACCTTAGTGATGAAGAGGCTTCTGACCATGAAGATGAAGCATCAGAAGCAGGGTCTAAGAAACAACAACAACAAGTAATCCCTGCTACAACCACCATTTCCAACATCAAACTTCCTATTCTGAAAAAGGAAGAGTATGACATCTGGGCAATGGAAATGGAACATTATCTAGAGTATGTTGATAATGAGGTATGGAAGGTGATCTAGAATGGGAATTCAAAGAAGAGAATTTCCAAAGAAAAAGATGGTGTTATTAGAATTCTCCCACCAGTCTCTGCTGTAGAGATTCATGCAGTGGAGAAGGAAAGGAAAGCAAGAACCCTCTTGCTGATGGCCATACCAAAGGAACATCTTAGAAGGTTCCACAGTATGGATGATGCTAAAGAGATCTGGGAAGCAACCAGAATAATATTTGGAGGGAATGCTAACTCAAAAAAGATGCAGAAAGCTGTTTATAAACAACAGTTTGAAGCCTTCACTATGAGCAGTTCAGAAGGGTTATAGAAAGGTTATGACATATTCCAACAACTTCTATCACAGTTGGAAGCGCATGGTTCTGAAGTGTCCAATGAGGATGCAAACATGAAGTTTCTCAGATTATTGCCTAAAGAATGGTCACATCTGGCAATGATCATGAGAACCAAAGAAGATACTGACACTCTGTCAATAGAAGAATTGTACAATAACCTTAGAGTTTATGAACAAGACATCAAAGGAAGTTCAAAGGCATTCTCAAGTGCCAACAATGTTGCTTTTGTTTCCCAAGGCAAGAGTAGTACAAACAAAGTTAAATCTGGTGGTTTTAGTTCTGGTAGTTACACCACTTCATCATCTGGTGTGAAGGAAGGAGATGGTCCTGCTGGCTTTGCTGATAAGGTCATCTACTCACTATTTTCTAGTCAATCTGAAGACATCCTTAATGAGGACATGGATCATATTGAAGATGAGGAGATGGAGGAGATGGATATAAACTGGCAGTGTGCCATGATTGCTTTGAGGATGAAGAAGTTCTACAAAAGGACTAGTAGGCAAGTCAATTTTGATGGGAAGAGACCAGTAGGGTTTGATAAGTCAAAGCTTAAGCGCTACAGGTGCCAGAACAGAGGTCACTTTGCTAGGGAGTGCACAACAAAGATGGCCAATAAAGAAAAAAGGATTCCTTCTATCCTAGGCATCTTTGAGAAGGAAGATAAGAGTCGAGATGGGGTTCTGACTTTGGCTGGTGTGATTAACGGGGGGAGCACACGATGAGGTGCGAAATCAATCATGCTCTGTGGCCATAAGCTCTACCATGAGGTATCCTTGTGTTCTAAAATTGTCCACTGATTCATATAATAACGCAAACACTTTGTGATGAACAAATGAGTCAGTTAGGTGACCAGAAGTTAAACTTCTGGCTATGAAAATCTTTGTTAAATTAGAGGCCCAAATTGTCACTTTACAAAAACAGAACACATCTTTAAATGAAAAACTTACATTCCACGGAAATAAAATATTTGAAAAAGATGAAAATCTTAGAAAATATAGAAGAATTGGAATGAAAGCTGTTAAAGATAAGGAAGAATTGCAAAAGATAGTTGACTAATAGCAAAACAGTGCTAGAAACCTATGGAGGTTAATTGATTCAGCAATGAGTTCAACAAGTAAAATTGGTTTAGGGTTTGAGATAAAATCAGATAGAGAGGTTTTAGGATATGAGGAGGAAATGAAAGAAACTATGTGATGGATCTTGGACACTCTCCTTGTGTCAATGATATTTTGTATGATATTATCAAGCAAGCGGAATTTACTTAAGTAATACTTAGAAGATGAATTATATGATGTATGAGAATAAACACAAGTTAACACAAAAATCAAGCTCCAATATTATTAATGAATAATACGAGTTATCTTAGCTTATCACTAGGGTTACACCTTGAAGCTTTCGTAGGTAATATTTTAATATGATCATTACTAAGACAATGACCTAGGATCTCCTTTTATTCAACAAGGAGTCCTTTACAAGATAAGTATAAAGCTAACATAATAGAATATACACAAGATCAATTATATACTTATCTAGACGCGTTTAACCTTATCATAAACCGATAGCATGGTAATGAAGAACTTGCAGTGGGAATACGTTTCCACGCTAGTGTTCAAGCAGATGTAAACCACAACTATCCGTCGTAACGGATTATTCCCAACAATCCTCCCCTAAACTTATGATTTCTTTGAAAATCAATAAGTTTATTCAATATCATTAACTTCAAGGATTTGGGAATTCAATCAAACACTTCACTTCTTTTCTCTTAACTTTTGTATAGCTCTTGAACATTGATCTTGAAGCCTTTGTAACAATGCTTTGACCTTCTCATTGTCTTCATTGACTCTTATGTGTAAGCTTAACATTATTGTAAGAGCTCCACTCAAGTGGATATTCTTTCTCAGCAAGCATGAAAAAGTCTTCTCCATTAGCTGTAGAGACATGATGAACTTCACATGAATCATAATAAAACCATTTAGTACCAAAACATGTGAATAAGGTTTTCCAGTAGTCATCATCAGCATTTGGTTCAAAAAGCCTTCTAAGATTTACCCATAACTGCATTTCCTTTGTATCTTTGAGATCTTGAGCATTAAACCTTTTTTGAACTAATTTCCATAGTGTATTAAGGTCATCTCTGTCAAAAGCTTTAATAAGATCTTCAAATGTCATGAATGATGAAGTTTCACCTCCCAGCCTTGTGATCTTCCATGTTGAAGCAAAATTGCTAGCAGTGTAAACTTCCCAATCAATAATAGGATGTCGAATTTGCAGTGGTTCCGGATAAAAATCTCTGTCTTCAATCACAATCATTCCATCATTTGTTCTTGATGAACTTCTCATTAGGAATCTCCTTTTCAGAGAGCTTTGTATGATCTTCATCAACCTTAGTCTTCTTAACAGTTTGAGAATCACTTACTTTAGCCTTTCTCTTTAATCTAGGAATCCTTCTTTCTTCTTCTTCAGAACCCATTGGAATAAAAGATTTATCTTGTTTTGATTCGTAGTAAGCCTTTCAACTTGATCATCAGACATTCCTTTAAATTGATGCCTTTTCTAGTTACCAACATGACAACAATAAGTCTTCATATATGCAAGTATTTGTGCCTTGGTTGGTTGTCTTGGTTTCTTTCGAACCTTTTTGACTGAATTAATCACATCTTCAAGTGCTTGATTGTTCTTCATTTGAATAAAATCATTTAATTGAGCAGTTCTTTGTTCCTCAGTTAAGGATGCATCAACAACAAGGTCAATTGCCTTTTTCTTGATTTACGGATTATTAGCCACGAAACTGAATATCTTCTTTAGTAGGAACATAACTAAACTCTGGAGCTTTCTCTTTCATAATTGTAGGTTGAACAGTGGAAATTGAATCTTCAGTATCTTCCATTCTATCCAATCTTTTAGCTTCTAAAAAGCTTGCAACTTCCATTTCTTTCAATCTTTTCTTCTTCCGACAATTTGATCTTCTGCTATCTTCTTAGCAAGTTCTCTATCAAGATCAATCCGAACTTGTCTTTTCTTTGAAATCTTACTTACACGTTGCTGTACATCTTCCATAACTGCTTTACCCTTGTTTGTCTTCAATTTATCAAATTCTTCACTTGCAGTGGCAATATTTGGCTCTGCAGTGGGAATAAAATCAGTGGTAAAATCAGTTGCAGTTTGGAAAATGTCTTGATCTTCAAGTTGCTTGCAGTTTGGAAAATGTCTTGATCTTCAAGTTGCTCTCCATGAGTTTCAGATTCCTTTGCTCCTTTACTTGTATCTCCTTCATCTTCAAAATCAATTGTCCTCCCCTCGTTGTCACCTGTTTTCCTCCCTGTTTGGAAGAATTTCCCAAATCATGATCAGCTGAATCACCATCAGAAGGTGAGGATGAAGATGAAATCACTATCTTTGCAGTCTGCTTGTGCTTTTCAACCTCTGCATCTCTTCCTTTAAAGTCTGAATCTCTGTCTTTAATAGTTGAACATCCTTGGCATCTGCTTGCAACAGTGCTTGCCAGCTTTGTAAAGACTCAACTGCTTTCCTAATTTGGTACACAAAACCATGAATTCCAATTGGTTCCACGCCCTCAGCACTTCCACTTGTGTTACGTTGGGAGAGGTGAATCATGGGGCAAGGTCAGATTCCTCCATCGTAGGACTAGGTGGAAGTCTAGAACCACCACTGCTTGTTCCTAGACCATAACGTTCAGAAACTTGATGTGTTGTCATGAGAGGAGTTGTCTGTTTAGACCTTCTCTAGGTTCTTGAAATGGTGGGGTATAATCAATGTTGGGAACATTAATTATGGGTGTGTTTTGTTCAGATGAAATTTTAGCAAGCATTTAGGGTAGGAGAGGTGTAAAAATCATATTTCCATCTTTATTCAAATTTTGAAAAACTTTAGGCTTTAGGCAACTTATTTGATAAACAGTAGTATGAGGTTGCAGTTGAAATTCATTTAGCACAGCTTGCACGAACCTTAGATACATTAAAATTTGGTTTACTTCTACATTGCCTTTCATACTTGTAAAAATATAGTTGGACTAGTTGAAAATCTTATTAGTGACTAGACAAACCAAAGGATAAGCCATGGTTGAACTAAATTGCTCATAAGATGTTTTCTTAGGACTAAGGCAATGTAACAAAGTATGAATCAAAAATCTCCATTGGGGACAAAAACCACTCTTTTTGAAAGTAGCCTTTTTGTCAGTGGTATCATACCCCATGGATGATAAAGTATCATGAATTTCAGACATAGGTAATGTGATGAGACTAGTGATATCATCCAAGTGAAGTACTCTCCGCAGGGATTCCTTAGTAACATGAATAGTTACCCCATCTACAGTGGCTCTTAGAGCATCCACTGGTTCATGTGTATCTCCAATCTCAAGTGCTATGGACTGAAGTCCAAAACTAATTGATTTGAGATATAGATTGTGGGTTTAAAAGCAATGCATACCTTATATGAGTGGTATGAAGAAAGTCCACAATCTGATGAAAAACAGGGCCACTCTTCTCGTTAGACTTTTGTAGGTAGGCCACTAGGTTGTGCTCATCTGCAAATTTCAAAGACGCCATAGAAACTTTTGATGACAAATATTATTATGTCAGTAAGAATTGAAGTAATGACTAGCCAATTGAGAGAAAAAGATATATAGGGTTAGGGTTTAGAATTGATGCGTAAGTAAAATTATCTTTAGAAAGTAGTTATAATATAGAAAGAAGATAATTTACTTAAAATTTTAACCCTATATATATAACTATCAGTGGTTACTTTCAACGGCTAGTAAAAAATAAACTACTAACATAATCAGTTGTAACGGCTAGAACAACAGTGGTAAAATAACACTGTCAGTGGAAACTGTGAACTAGCAATGGTAATTTTTCACAAAAATTTCAAAGAGCAGTGGAAAATAAAATCATTAGAAAACAATACTGCTCCCATTATAGTTTTAAGCAAACTATCACTATCAAGTTTGATATGTCTTTACCATGAGCCGTTTGCTATGGACTAGCCAACTCTTAATCATAAAGAATATGGTGAGTTGAAAACCATATAGTTTTTGGTAAACTATCAACCATAAACGGATTTGTCAAGTCTTTACCAATAGCCGTTTGCTCTGGACTAGTTGATTCTTATATGTATTAGACATGGTGAATCAATAACCATTTGTTGTGTATCTCATATATACACCTTTTAACTCCAACTCCTCATCAAAACTTGATATACAAACTCATACAACAATTGCATTACTCTACAGCCTCCCCTCAACAACAGAAAACATTTATGGATTTATCATTCCAAGACTTGTTACCAAATACGAAATCTTCCCACATCAAGACCTTTTGTTAATAAATCAGCATAGTTGTCATCAGTATGAATTTTGACAACTTGAATTAGTCCCTTTTTATAGCAATCTCGAATGAAATGGTGTCTAATTTCAATATGTTTGGTCTTTGTGTGTTGAACAGTGTTCTTTATTATGCAAATGGTACTGCTATTGTCAATATGTATGATGGTATTCATGAAATTGTACCCATAGTCCAAAAGTTGATTTTGAAGCCATAGTATTTGAGCACAGCAACTTGCGGCAGTATATACTCTGCTTGGTTGAAGAATAGCCACCATTGTTTGTTTTTGCCTTTGCCATGACACTAATCTGTTGCCAAGAAATTGACATCCATCAGTTGTAGATTTTCTATCCAAGCTAGCTCCAGCATAGTCACTATGAGGTAAGTAACCAGATCTAAAGGAGAATCTCTGGAGTACCACAATCCCAGACTAGGAAATGCTTTAAGATATCGAAAATCTTCTTCCTGCAGTCAAGTGAGTAAACTTGGGAGTAACTTGAAACCTTGCATGCACACACCACAAACATAATATCTGGTCTAGATGATGTAAGATACATCAAAGAACCAATCATAGACCTATACATGTGCACATCAATAGCTTCACCACTATTTTCCTTAAGAAGTAGATGTGTAGTCTTGTCTGCAGGAGTGATGTAGGACTTTGCATCAGTAAACTTGAACTTCCTTAGTATCTCAGCACATATTTATCTTGATTAATGAAAATACCATCCTTCGGGTACTTGAATTCCCAGAAAGAATGTGAGTTCACCCATAGAACTCATCTGAAATTCTTCTTTCATCAGTTTCTCAAAATCTTTGCACATCTCTATCTTTGTAGACCCAAAATGATATCATCAACATATACTTGGACAAGCAAGATATCATTCTTGTCTTTCTTGATGAACAAATTTTGATCCACTCTGCCTCTATGAAACCCATTTGCAAGAAGATAAGTAGTTAAGGTTTCATACCATTTCCTTGGTGCTTGATGCAAGCCATATAAAGCTTTAACTACCACAGACTTTGTTAGGATATTGGGTCTTCAGCCTGGAGGTTGTGAGACATAAACTTCCTCATCTATCGCCCATATAGAACACTCTTTACATCCATTTGATAGACTTTAAAGCCCATAAAAGATGCATAGGCTAAGAACAACCTAATTGCTTCAATCCGTGCAACAGGGGCAAACACTTCTTCATAGTCAATACCTTCCTCTTGAGTATATCCTTGAGCCACAAGCCTATCTTTGTTTCGATAACAATTCCTTTCATCTTTCTTGTTTTTGAACACCCATTTAGTACCTATTACCTTCTTGCCAGAAGGCAAATCACAAAGCACCCATACCTTTTGAAGCTTAAATTGGAGCAGCTCTACTTGCATTGCTTCCACCCAACTATCATCTTCAAGTGCCTTGTAAACATTCTTTGGCTCCATTTGTGTGAAAACACATAAATAGACATTCATTCTTGCCTTCATGTATTTTAGATTCATATATTTTACTTATGAATCCATGAACATCAGGAAACTTTGTTTGTCTTCTAGTCTTCACAGGTGAATAGACATCCCCAATCACATTTTCAAAAGGATGTGATTTATGAATAGAAGTGTGGGGATTCGAGGCTGCAATCTCACTTGGCATATTTGAAATTTCAACATTATTGGCTTGAGCTTCCATAGTAACTGGAGTGGTGATTCCCACATCTGGTGTTGCAGTGGAAACACTTTGCCGAACAGTGGAATCTGAATTTCCACTTTGCTTTCAATTATCAGCATTCAAATTACTATTTCCTTCTTTTTCTAAACCACTAGAAGGATGAGCAACTCCAGTTTTCAGTATATCATTATTATCTGCATAGTCCCAAAGACGTAGACTGAATTCATCTTGATCATCTGCATCCTCTTTGCTTGGTTCATCATCATCAAAAACTCTTCGAACCGCAAAATCAAAAGAAGATGTTCTGTAGAAACAGCACATAGTTCATAGTATTTGTTAGAGTATCAAGATCAGCAGTCTTTCGGACCAGTTCCTTTGACATTGACTTTGTTTTCCAGGAACTCAACATGCCGATTCTCTTCAATCTTTTGGGTTCTTAAGTTGAATACTCTGAAAGCTTTACTAACCATGGAATACCCAACAAAATACCCTTCATCAGCCTTTTCATCAAACTTTCCCAGATAATCTATGGTATTGAGAATAGATACATGACACCCAAATGGTCTCATGAAGTCAAGGGTAGGTGGTCTTCCCCTAAACAATTCATAAGGTGTCTTGTTCTTTGTCATTACAATTAAAACCCTGTTTTGCACATAACATGCAGTGTTAAATGCTTCAGCCCAAAAAGTAATTGGCAATTTGGAATCGGCCAACATGGTTCTAGTAGCCTCTATCAGTGTCTGTTCCTCTCTCAGCAACACCATTTTGTTGAGGAGTTCTAGCCACACTAAATTCCCTTTTAATACCTTTATCTCTGCGAAACTCATCCATAACTCTTTCTTGAATTGGTTCCATTGTCACACCTAATGATTTTAACTTTCATATCATATTGGTTTTCTACTTCTGTGATAAATATCTTGAGGATGCCAGTTGTTTCATCCTTAGTTCCAAGAAAGAAAACCCATGTAAATATGCTAAAATCATCAGTCACCACTAGACAATATTTCTTAAGATTCAAGCTGCTCACAGATGTGGGATCAAATAAGTCCATATGTAACATTTGAAGTGGGTGAGCAATAGAGTTAACCAACTTTGACCTGAAAGAAGCTCTGTGTTGTTTGCCTTTAAGACAAGCCACACAGGTTTGATCATTTTCAAATCTTTTCTAAGGTAAACCTCTCACTAAACCATCTTTGGCAATCTTGTTAATGGTTTTGAAGTAAACATGAGCAAGTCTTCTATGCCATAACATGGATTCATTCACTGTGGCCTTTGCAAGCAAGCAAGCATAATCATCTTTAGCTACAATGTTGTTCATATCAAAGCTATAGAGATTGCCTTTTCTAGGAACTTTAAGAAGAATCTGACTTTCATCAGGCATCTTAAAATCCTTAGAAAGAACAAAGCACATATCTTTGGTAAAAAGAACATTGTTCATCTTGTCACACGTTTGTGACACACTAAAAGATGTACTTAAGCTCTTTACATAGTACAGGTTCAAAGTCCAAGTTACCGTTTAATAACTCCTTTACCAGCAACTTTTCATTTACTCCACCTCCAGCGACATCTGTCCATCATAATGCTCAAAATCAGAAAGATAGGACTTGTTTCTAGTCATGTGCCTTGAACACCCATACTGTATATCCTTGATCTGACCTTTTTGACCTTGGATGTTCATGCACATAAGAGTAAAGAGTTAGTTTCTTTTGGGGACCCAAGCCATGATTGACTTGGATCCTGCGTTCATCAATATAGTTAAATCTATCAAAGGTCATTGATACACCATTGGGATTGGTTGTAGAGGTATTTCCTTTAGGTTTCCATTCCCAACGTGCTGAGGCCTTCACATCATTGCCCATGTCCCCCTTTTCTTATTTAAAACCCTTGCAGTGGTAACTTTTGAATGAGCATTGGTAACTGCGGTTTCTTTTAGGTACCCATGTTGGTTATTAATAACCTTTCTAGCTTGAAAGGTTCTTTTTCCTGTTTGTGCAAATTTTGTAAAACTTGTTTTGGTTTTTGCACTTTTAACAGTGACTTAGGGTGGCGATGTGCAGTTTTAGTGGCAAGTGTTTTGAGGCCACTTCTAAGTTGAACTGCTCTTGGGACCATTTTGCAATGAGAGTTAGGGTGTACATTATATTGATACCTGTTAGTCTCCACCCTTTTATACCCATAGTCTTCCCTCTCCTCAACATGATAGTCACAATAAGCATATAAATGATCAAAACTACCACATATATAGCATGCCTTATTGTTCATAACAAAGTCACTACCTAGTTGTTGAGATTTAACATGATTCCAACTCCTCTGGTTACCCCTAGGAGCTGTATACTTGTTCCTATACATACCTTACAGTTGGTGGTTTATTAAGCGGTTTCCTAGGTTCCTCGTACAGATATTAACAACTTTTGGGATAGTAGTCTCTACATTCTTTTTAACATTCTCATCAACAACTGATGAGTCACTAGCACTCAAAAACATCATTATCAAGCTTACTCTCTTCCTCACTCTTCACCACTGTGTCCTTTAAAGGACCATATTCTCTTTCCAGTTCCTTAAAGTCTTAAACACAGATGAGCTAAATCTATACCAGGTGATGGAACACCTCTTAGTGGTGGTGGCAGCGTATTATAACCCATACAGACTTAGCTTTATTAAATACTTGAGCATTCCATATTTTATCAATTGACTTAGACTGATGATAACATGTGTCTAGAGTTAAATTGATATTTTCAGTTTTCTTTTGAAGCTTTTCAAGCTCTATTTGGTATGCATCATTCATAGCTTTTGTATGATCTAACTCTCTTCAAAGAAGAATCATATCATCACTATATTTTGATTCATTTTCTTGAAAGTGCTCTATTTGTGTTTCTAAAACTGCCATGGCTCTCCTAAGATTAGACACAATATAATGCAGGTGTATAACTCTTGTCTTTCATTAGAATATAAATCATTAAGTCTTTCAACTTCTCTAGCAGCCCTATATGTTTTAGAGCAACATTTAGAGTTTTGTACCTCGAGTCGAGAGAAAGCCATAAGAGCAACAGTGCAGAAACAAAGCGACATCGAGTGTTCTTCTTCAAGATCATCGACCATGAAACTCCAATCATAGCTCACACCATCAATACCAACATGCTGGTTTTCCACTGTTGGTCCCTTCTTTTGCTTGTACCATGTAGACTGTTGTCCTTGGTCTTTGGTCTTCTACATTCTCTAGCAAAATGTCCAAACTTGTGGCAGTTAAAGCACTCCACTTTCTTCTTATCAAAGCCTGCATTATCATCACCATTAATGTGGATAGGCTTGCCATCTTCTTGTATTTCTTAGCCCTCATGCTAAGAAGAGCTATCTGCTATTTTATATCCATCTCCTCCAAGTCATCTTCATCGATTTGCTCTATGTCTTCATGAGTTAAGAGAGAGCCATCAACTTGTGTGGAGATAAAAGCATAAAAGGTAGGATCTCCAAGACTAGCAACCTTCTTCTTTGATCCTGCAGTGGCAATATTTACATTGCCAGTGGAAACTTTAGAACCTACAGTGGCAATATCATCATCACTTTCATCTTTAGAATCATCACTGTCAACAGAATTTGACAACAATGCCAAGCTACTAGAGCTTGTACCAAGTTTCCCTACCTTCTTCAACCTTTGTTCAATAAGTTTGAAGTTGTTGTAAAGATCATTGAGCTTCATTGTTTCTATGTTTGTTTTGTTTTCCCAGTAGTAACATTGGTTTGAAACTCTGAAGGCTAACTTCTTAGAAACTTCAAATTGAGGTCTTCCTTTTCTACCTCAATGCCAAACACAGTTAGCTGTGTAACAATCTTCTGAAGTTTGGTGAAAATGCTATCAAGTGAGTCATTGCTTGAAGCATAGAAGTTTTCATAACTTTGCTTTAACAATGTCTTCTGAGTCTTCTTTGTATCATCATTACCACCAAACACTGAGCAAATCTCTTCAAAAGTTCTTTAGCGGTCTTGAATTTCTGAATGCAATAATCACGGTCTCTAGGAAGAGTCATCAGCAACAAACTTCTAGCTTTAAGATCATTCTTCTTTTGAGCTTTTTCAGCATTTGATTAGTAGCGAAACTTTCACAACATCTGTGTCACCAACTTTGGAAGTAGGGGTCACAGACTTGAAAGAATCACCAAGTTGAATGATCTCCCATAGAGCATAGTCTGTATGAGGAAGTATTGCTCAATCAGTATCCTCCACATCTCAAACTCATTATTTAAGCTTAGAGTGCGGGTGTAGAAGAAGAGTTTGATTGGTTGTTTTCCATCTCCATTGAATTGAGTGAGTGAGTCAAGCTAATTCTTTGGATCTTCTAAAACAAAATATCAGAACCTTCGCTCTGATACCACTTGATGGATCTTGGACACTCTCCTTGTGTCAATGATATTTTGTATGATATTATTAAGCAAGCAGAATTTACTTAAGTAATACTTAGAAGATGAATTATATGATGTATGAGAATAAACACAAGTTAACACAAAACTCAAGCTCCAATATTATTAATGAATAATACGAGTGATCTTAGCTTATCACTAGGGTTACACCTTGAAGCTTTCGTAGGTAATATCGTAATATGATACGTACCTAAGACAATGACGTAGGATCGCCTTTTATACAACAAGGAGTCCTTTACAAGATAAGTATAAAGCTAACATAATAGAATATACACAAGATCAATTCTATACTTATCTAGACGCGTTTAACCTTATCATAAACTGATAGCAGTGGTAATGAAGAACTTGAAGTGGGAATACGTTTCCACTGCTAGTGTTAATCCAAGCAGTGTAAACCACAACTATCCGTGGTAACAGATTATTCCCAACACTGTGTTTGTTAGTTCAAAGAAAGATCATGAAGGAAAACCTATATATCATAGATTTGCTAAAACTAAGAACTACAAAGGTGTTTCTCATCCCTTTAATGGTGATTATACTCCTAAACGAGAAAAAGAATATGATGAGTCCTTATTTGATTACAGCAAATGGAAAAACCCTGAAACACTTGCTTATAAAGACTATTCCATTGAATTTTCCACCTGTCAATCCAATGACAGTGAAGGATCCTTTGGGAAGAGTCCTGGAACCAGTGCCTCAGAAGACAAATCCAGTGAGTATTCTACCTGTCAATCTAACGGCAGTGGAGGATCCATTGGAAATGTCTCTGATTGTTTTCTTGATCTTAAATCAGAACCTTTGAAAGAGTCTAAACAAATTAAAATCAGTAAACCTGCTATGTCTACACCTAAACCAGAAAAAGTTGAACCTAGTTGTGTGCAACACATAAAAACTCCTAGGTAACAAATCAACCCAGAGACACCTAAAGTAGACACACAATATTGGAATGGGCTAATGCAAAGAGAATTTGGGGATGGTTACTCTTTCACTAAAAAGAGATGTTTTGTGTGTGGAAGCCTAAGTCATTTAATAAGAGATTGTGATTACCATGAGAAAAGAATAGCTAAAGAGGCTAAGCTTAGAAAGAAAATGGCTGTAAACACTGGTAATAGAATAGTTAGACCAACAAGATTAACCATGCGAATAAATTTGTTTCTAGACCAATACCCGTTAATACTGGTAATACACATGTTAATTCTGTTAGACCAAATGTGAGTATTGGTGTACCAGTTAAACCTGTTAGGCATAATATTATTTCAGGTGTGCCTAAAGTTAATACTGGTTTTGCAAATGTTAATTCTGTTAGACTTAGAAAACCAGTACCCACCAGTACCTCATCCCAGGTGAATGTTTTGATCCATAAAAGAAATTTTGCAAAATCACATTCACCTATTAGAAGACTCTTTGTCAAAAATGCAGCAAAAACTTTTAAATCTGGTGCTGCAAAGAGTTATGGGGGATCTGCTGTTAAGGCCTCAGTAGGTTATAACTGGAGTATTAGACCAAACTCCAAGTATAATAGTGGACCAATATCTGATAATAATGTGAAATCTACAAGTCCACAAGGCAGATCCAAGCGTGTAAAGGCCTGGGTCCCTAAGAGAAACTAATTTCTCTTTTTTGTGCAGGAACATCCTTACATGAATATGGGAGATAGAGGAATTTTTGACAGTGGATGTTCTGGGCACATGACTGGTAACAAGGACTACTTGGATGACTTTGAAGATATCAAAGGTGCTTCTGTTACATTTGGAGGTAGCAAAGGCTACATTACAGGGAAAGGTAGAATAAAGGTTGGAAATTTAGAATTTGATAGTGTGTCCTTTGTAAAAGAACTAGGCCATTTAATTTTTTTTCAATATCACAAATCTGTGATAAGCAGCATAAGGTTCTTTTTACTGAAATTGAATGTTTTGTGTTGACTTTAGACTTTAAGATGCCTGATGAAAATCATATCCTTCTTAGGGTCCCAAGGCAACATGTATATCAGGGATTTTGATATGAACTTGCTAAAGGTTTTGCCTGTTTGATTGCAAAGGCCACTATTGATGAAACTAAATTAAGGCATAGAAGGTTGGGTCATATAAACTTTAAAAGTCTAAACAAACTTGTGAAGGGAAACCTTGTTAGAGGTCTACCTTCCAAGGTTTTCAAAAATGACCATTCTTGTGTTGCTTGTCACAAGTGAAAGCAACACAGAGCATCATGGAAGGCCAAATTAGAAAGGGCCATTACAGCCCCATTGCATACCTTGCATATAGACCTTTTTGGACTAACCTTAGTAAAGAGTATAAATCATGCATCCTATTGTCTTGTCATTACTGATGATTGTACCAGGTTTTGCTGGGTTTTCTTTTTATCTACCAAGGATGAGACTACTGGCATCCTTCAGACCTTTATTAGGCAGATAGAAAACCAGCTTGACCATAAAGTTAAGATAATTAGATCAGATAATGGCACCAAATTTAAGAATAGAAGTATGCTTGAATTATGTGGGGACAAGGAGATAAAACAGGGATATAGTAGTGCTCGGACTCCACAGCAGAATGGATTTGCAGAAAGAATGAACAGGACCCTAACTGAGGCAACTAGGACTTATTTAGCTAACTCACTCTTACCTACCACCTTTTGGGCAGAAGCAGTTAGCTGTGCTTCATATATTTTCAATAGGGTAAGGGTGACCAAACCTCAGTGCAAGACTCCTTATGAGCTTCTTTTTGGCCATAAGCCTATTATTAGCTACATAAGACCATTTGGGTGCCATGTTACAATCTTAGATACCCTCGATTGCTTGGAGAAAATTGATGGAAATCGATGAGGGGTTTTTAGTAGGTTATTCACTAAATAGTAAGGCCTATAGGGTATAAAATTTGGTGTCTAAGAGAGTATACGTGACGCTGCATGTTGATTTCCTTGAGTAAAAGTCAAATGTGAAGGGAGTAGGATATAAATGGATGTTTGACATAGATTATCTGTCTGATTCTATGAATTATATACCTGTGTCTTTGGACAATCAAGCTAACCCAAATGCAGGTTCCTCTGAAGAAACTAACAGTGCAGGTATTGATACTCAAGATCCCGAGGAAAGTGAAGAAAATGAGGAGCTAGTGATTATGTCTACAGCAATTCAACATTCAAGATCTCCCTGCTCTGGAACAAAGAAATATTCGGCAACAAAGAAAAAAGAGACTGCTGCAGTGGTTCTGGAGAAAGAAACTTCTGCAACTGGTCATTCAGATGCCATTCTGGCTTTCAAGAAAGATTTAGATGCTCTTAATGAAAAGCATATGGGGCTAGAACTTACTTTTAAGGCTACCAGTATTAACTCAGTTAATACTGGTAATGGAGCTGTTAATACTGGCATGCCTGATCAACCAATACCTGCTGCTATGCCTACCAGTACTAACTCCAATAATATTGGTAGTGCATTTTTTAATTCTGGCAAGGCTGATGATGATTTTTATGAATCAGCAATGCCAGAACTTAACATATTTGAGAAGCCTGCTAAAGGAATTTTTGAACAAGCTTCTTATGATGTTGATGGAGTAATCACTGACTTCAATATTCTCCCTACAGAGATATATGTCAGTCCTGTTCCAACACTTAGGATACATAACATTCATCCACAGAGTCAAATACTGGGTGATCCTAAGTCTGCTGTGCAAACCAGAAGCAAAGTGCAGAAACAATCTGCATATCATGTACTCATTGGCTTTATTCAGAAACAGTAGAGGAACAACCACAAAGACCACCAACATTGTCTCTTTGCATGCTTCCTTTCTCAGAAGAAACCTACCAAGGTAACTGATGCTCTCACTGATGAAAGTTGGGTGGAGGCAATGCAAGAGGAACTACTGCAGTTCAAGCTGCAGAAGGTTTGGGTTCTGGTAGATCTACCCTCTGGTGCAAAGGTGATTGGCATAAAATGGGTCTACAGGAACAAGAAGGATGAAAAAGGTGTGGTGGTCAGAAATAAAGCTAGACTGGTGGCCCAAGGATCCAAACAGGAGGAGGGGATTGATTATGATGAGGTTTTTGCTGCTGTGGCTCGCATTGAAGCCTTCAGCTTATTTTTACCCTTTACCTCTTATATGGGCTTCACAGTCTACCAGATGGATGTGAATAGTGCCTTTCTCTATGGCACTATAGATGAGGAGGTTTATGTTGCTCAACCTCTATGTTTTCTGGATCCTGCTCATCCCAATAAGGTGTACAAGGTTATTAAGGCTTTGTATGGATTACATCAAGCTCCCAGAGCTTAGTATGCTACACTTTCCACCTTTCTTGAGAAGCATGGATACAGAAGAGGCACCATTGACAAGACCCTATTTATTAAGAAGGACAAGAAGGATATCATGCTAGTGCAAGTATATGTGGATGATATCATTTTTGGCTCTACTAACAGGTCTTGGTGTGAAGAATTTTAAGGCCTTATGAAAGGCAGATTCTATATGAGTTTTATGGGTAAACTCACTTTCTTCCTCGGATTGCAAGTCAAACAAAAGCCAGATGGTTTGTTTATCTCTATGGATAAGTATGTTGCTGAGATGCTGAAGAAGTTTGACTATGCCAGTGTGAAGACTGCAGTGACTCCAATGGAGACCAAGGTGGCATTAACAAATAATGAGGAAGCTGAAGATGCGGATGTACACTTGTACTGATCTATAATTGGTTCTCTTATGTATCTAACTGCCTCTAGGCCTGATATTATGTATGCAGTCTGTGTTTTTTCTCATTTTCAGGTTGCACCTAGGACTTCACATCTCCATGCTGTAAAGAGGATCTTTAAATACCTTAAGGGCAAACCCAATCTGGGCCTTTGGTATCCTAAAGAGTCATCATTTGACCTGGAAGCCTATTCAGATAGTGATTATGCTGGGGCAAGTCTGGACAGGAAATCCACAACTGGTGGATGTCAGTTCCTTGGCAGGAGACTTATTTCATGCCAGTGCAAGAAGCACACTATAGTGGCTACATCAACAACTGAAGCTGAGTATGTGGCTGCTTCAAATTGCTGTGGATAAGTCTTGTGGATTCAGAATCAAATGCTATATTATGGTATTAATTTTATGAACACAGTAATCCATATTGATAATGAAAGTACTATCTGTATAGTTAAGAACCCTGTTTACCACTCTAAAACCAAACATATTGAAATCAGGCATCACTTTATAAGAGATTGCTTTGAAAAGAAGTAATTACAGTGGAAAAGATTCACACTAATAATAATGTAGCAGAATTATTGATTAAAGCCTTTGACGGACCTAGATTTAACTTTCTGGTGGTTAACATTGGGATGGTAAACCCATAGCTACATTTAAGGGGAGGATAAATGTATAGTTTATACTAGGAGACTTAATATTAGTTAAATCTATTAGGTTATTAGTTAATACGGGTAGTTAATCCTAGTAGTTAAAACTGGTATGTTAATACAAATAAGCCGTAAAAACGTTTATTTATATTTTTTGATCTAATGTTTTGTCGATAACAAACGTAAAATCATTTTTAGGAAACAAATAAAATACGTAAATGGTTTGAGCCAATAGTTTACTAACACACTTACGTTTTCACATAAAACACCAAACAAGTAATAGTGTTTTCATGATACATATGTACAACAACTAGTGTTTACATATTGGGTAGATATATACATAATTAGTATGGGCAATATAATGGGTAGAAGTCTTTGGTGTCTTGGCCATGGATTTGGTCATATATCATTGATTTTGTCACTTCGCCGTGACATGTTAGTAATGACAAATCACCCTTAACCTTTGTCGTGTCTACCCATATTGCCTACGAGAATTGTTTTGTCCTTAACTCTGGTGGTGGAGATTTGTGCAACCACCAAGCTTATGATAGAATACATGCTATGACTGTGCGATTGAGTGATCACCCCAAAATTGACACTTAGAATAGTTAAGAGATTTGAGTGTTTCGTTCCCATTTAAATGAGGTGTTGGCTTTGTTTTATTCTAGCATAAGGGATTTGTAAACTTATATTTTCCAGGTAATGGGAGATATCTTCTTAGGAATCTATCAATAAGGTCTCTTGAGGGCAAGTAGAGTTCAAGTGGGGGATATTTGATAACATCAAATTATCCTAAATATTAAGTGTCAATTTCCCCTGATAATGATTGTAATTTATATCATTTATATGGATTTAAGCTTGTTTTCCATTATATTTTACTTTCAGGTAAATTACGAGCATTGGAGCTAAAGAGGCGAATTGGAGAGTTTATTGAAAGATTTATCATAATATTCTCACTTTGAAGAAATTACAGTGTAACTCTCTCCATACAGCGCCGTAACTAAAGCGTGGCTCGAAAACCAACTTAATAGAAGATGCGGCGTAACTCTATCCAAGATATGACGTAACCATATTAGGTCAAATGAGGTTCGGCGCCGCTACTAATTGCACCGTAACTCATGCATCAACTACGGCGTAACAGATTTATTGAAGATGCAGTGCGTTTCCTTCCGAGGGTTACTGTGTCAGCCAATGACCAGTGCAAATTACGAAGAATTGTGGAAGTTACGGCGTAACTCTTTTAATAGTTCTGGCAAATGCTTAGGATACTGCCTATAAATCTTCGATTTAGCATTTCAAATCATCCCATTTCACATACAACAATTAGAGAGCGTGAGAAGAAATTAGAAGGCAGATCTAGAGGAGCATCTGAGGCTATCTCGAAGGAGAAATCACTCCCCTACGATAAGCGTATTAGCTTTTATCTTTTGCTTTAGCAA
>OU343220.1:125812191-125888823 GCA_910596185.1 Chrysanthemum makinoi
TACCTCGTTTGACTTTTTTATTTGATCAAGAAACTGAAAGCGTAAACAACATGCTTGATTATCAAAAATAAAGCGGTATCATGGAGCGGGATTCACACAAAATGGGTGTCTCGGTGTGATCGTCATCCTCTTTTTATACTCCCAAACTAAGTCTAGACTTATTGTGCAAATGTTTTTGTAAAATGCTAAAACTACTTATACAAATAATCTATGTAAGTCAAGACTTAACTTTTTACTCCATAATTTATCTGATTTAAGTGTGTGTTGTTTTTCAAAACTTTGATCATAAAATCGACACTCATCGGTTGTTATCTATTCAAGTTTGATATTAATTCACGAAATCTAAAACTTAAGGTTCGAAAGGGCCCTTTCCATGTAGCGGCTTTCTTCCGGCACATCCCAAACCATTGGCTTTAGGTGACCGGGCTTTTGACACCCCACGAGAATAGTGCAGGAATCAATTTGGATTTCGATTCCAAAGGTTTAGAAACTTCCGCTAACTTAATATTAAGACTTGAATGGACAACAACCACCGATTATTTAGAGATTGAAAACTTAAAGGCCAAATCACTCCATGTAACGGCTTTCTTCTCGGCACATCCCGAAACATAAGTTTTAAGTGACCGGGCTTTTGACACCCAGAGAGAATACTACCGAAGCTTTCTAGACCTTTGAAATTAATAATCTCTAAATTCCGTTGCTTTTAAGATAAAATTGACGAATCCGAGTTCAACTCGATTTAAATTTGAGAAAAAAGTTTAGCACATTTATTCATAACTTTTTATTTCACCAACATTTTTTTTCATTTTTCATTCACTTTTTTCACTTTTTTTTTTTTTTTTTTTTTGACTTGCAATTTTACTTTTGCATCATTCAAGCACTTTTACGATACTTTCATTTTGCAATTTTATTCAGATTTTAAGAAAGTATGCTTTCCCAAAAATTTAAACAAGAAGTTGAACTCTAACTCTTTATCAAAATCGCTTAAAAATTTTATTGCATAAAAAAACGATTTTTATGTTGAAGGTTTGAAAGCGACACTATATTAGGTTCAATTATGAGCTCTAGGAAAAAGCCATAGATTACTTATATAAGCTCTAAAGAGAACCAACTACTCCATGCTTAGCATTTTCATTTGCACAACTTGTAAAAACTAAGCCTAATCGTTAAGAGCGACTAGATCAACACTCTAGCAGAGTCGGGATTCCCTTTGTTCTAACCTAATCAAGACTAACTTTTATCAACACCGAAGTGTTAACACTTTATTTTCGTGAAAATTTTTTTTAAATTTTGGGTCAAAATGGGGGTACAAGGGACTAAAGGGTACAAATGTGACAAAATTGACAATTCCCCCACAGAATTGAATATTGCCTCAATATTAAAGTCGGCCGGCCGATACTATCGAGCGGAAAAGGTAATACCACTTAACCAAGTGTGTGGAAATCTGTTATTTTACTCAAAAGGATTTTGAAAACATATCCCGGATAAGCGTTAGTAAAATGATCGGATATTGGTAATTTGGATTGAAAGCAGTAGCATCAATCATCACGATCAAAGGGATTCCTGAAAACATGAGCAAACACACAAGAAGCAAACACTTGTGGAGGTTTCCCACACTTAGTTGTTAGAAAATAGAAAGAAGTCGAAACATGGGTGAAAACCCATGTGATGCTCTTTTTTGTTACTTAGAGTCGCTAGCTTGACTCGACCCGATCATTGGTTCGTGGGAAGGTTTGGAGATCCGGGACAACCATGGATGGTATGTCCCCTCCAAAATAGTGCTTCAACCTATGTCCATTCACCTTGAAGTTTGGTCCGTCGGTTTGAGATAACTTCGGCGGTGCCATATGGAAAAACTTTGCGGTGAATGGACCCGGTCCAACGGGTCTTAAGCTTCCCTGAGAAGATTTTCAATCTAGAATTGAAAAGAAGGACTCGGTCACCGACGTTGAAAACGCGGTTCTTGATCTTTGAGTCATGGATCTTCTTTGTCTTTTCCTTGTAAATCAACGAGTTCTCGTAGGCTTGATCACGGAGTTCATTTAATTCATTGAGTTGACCTTCCGGTGATCACCCAGCGGTGAAGGTCAAAATTTACATGCTTCAAGGCAATAGGCTTTGTGCTCGAGCTCGATCGGAGATGACCGCCTTTCCGTACACAAGCTTGTAAGTAGTACACCCGATGGGTGTTTTGTAAGCGATGCGAAGGCCAAGTGCATCTTCAAGTTTGTCCGACCAAGAGTCACGGTTTTCACCTACGGTCCTCTCCAAGATTCTTTTCAAACCACGATTCGAAACTTCCACTTGCCCACTAGTTTTTGGGTGATACGCGGTAGAGGCGGTGAGTGACACCGTACTTAAGCATCACTTTGCGAATTGATCGTTGCAAAAGTGCGTACGCGATCACTAATGATGGCACGGGAGTTCAAAGCGAAAGAAGACTTTAAGAATTTCACAACTACTCGAGTCGTTGGTGGGTGGCGCTTTCACCTCACCCTTGGACAAATAATCTACATGCAGTATATACTTGTTCCTCGAGAAGGCAGGCGGCCCCACAGTCGATGCCCCACCGTCAAGATCTCGCACACTTGAATGGCATTTTGAGGCATTTCATCTCTTTTCGAGATGTTGCTATGACGTTGACAAGCGTCGCAAGATTGGACTAAGTTGTGGGCATCTTTGTAGATTGTAGGCCAATAGAAACCGGAGTCAAACACCTTTTGGCGGTGTAGTTCGGGCCATGATGTCCCCCTGTGGGTCCATTATGACAAGCCTTGAGAATTTCAGCGGCTTCTTGGCGAGTGAACACCCGTCGGATGACTTGATCCGCATGATTTTGAACAAATAGGGTGTCCCGAAATAATGCTTAACATCTTTGAAAAACTTGTTCTTTTGTTGGGACGACATCCCTTTCACAACAAAGTTACCCGCATGATAGTTTGCAAAGTCGGCAAACCATGGGGTACTCGAATCTCTGCGATGAGATACCACATTAAGTGTCTCGAGCGTTTCGTTTATTTCCTTTTCTCGCACATCTTGATGTGGATTTTCAAGACGAGAGAGATGATCAACCGCTAGGTTCTCGGCTCCTTTTTATCACGGATGATGATATCAAATTCTTGTAGGAGGAGAATCCATCTGACAACCTCGGCTTTGCATCTTGCTTAGCAAAAGATATTTGATGGTGAGTGATCCATTATACACTATGCTTTTGACAAGATCAAGTATGGCCGAACCTCACCACACCACGGCTAGTAATTCTTTCTCCGTCGTAGTGTAATGTGCTTGAGCTTCGGTCAAAGTTTGGCTAGCATAATGTATAAGTCGGAAATGTTTTGATTTTCGTTGCCCAAGACGGCACCTATGGCGAAATCACTTGCGTCGCACATAAGCTCAAATGGTAATTCCCAATCGGGGGCAGCTAGGATCGGTGCTTAGTGAGCTTCTTTTAAGAGTTTGAAAAGCTTCAATGCACTCACTAGAGAAGATGAAAGGAGTATCTTTTTCAAGAAGTCGGGTCATAGGTCGGGATATTTTTGAAAAGTCTTGAATGAAACGACGATAAAATCCGGCATGACCAAGGAAACTTCTAACTCCTTTGACGGTTGTGGGAGGAGGTAATTTTGCAATGACATCAACTTTAGCTTTGTCAACCTCAATCCCGTTCTTAGAAATTTTATGGCCGAGGACAATTCCCTCTTTAACCATAAAGTGACATTTCTCCCAATTTAGACAAAGATTCGTGTTTTCACAACGTTCAAGCATCTTGTCCAAATGGGAGAGACATGTTGGGAAAGAATCCCCAAAGACCAAAAAATCATCCATAAAGACTTCCATAGTCTTCTCGATCATGTCATGAAAATGGCCATCATACACCTTTGGAACGTACGGGGAGCATTACACAAGCCAAAAGGCATGCGTGTTCGGTGAAAGCAAATGTTCCATAAGGACGATAGATAGTCTTTCTTGATCTTTTGATAGGGTAAAATGGGTGACCGATTATCGTCCATCAATCGATACCAACAACGGTGCATACCACCTTTTGGGCACACAATGAACGGGGCTCACTTGAGGACTATCGAGATAGGGTAAATCAATCCGGCATCGAAGTTTTATGACTTCTTGTTTGACCTCAAATTTTAGGATTCACCTTCTTTGTTGTTGGACCGGGATTGAAGTCATCCTCCATAAGAATCTTGTGTGTACAAAATTTCGGGTTAATTCCCTTGATGTCGGAAAGTTTCCAAGCGATGGCTCGCTTGTGTGACTTCCAAACCTTTATGAGAGCGGCTTTTTCATCCTCACTCAAGTCTTTAGCAATAATGATGGGTGATTTATTGTCACCCTCCAAAAATGCATACTCGAGATGAGGTGGTAAGTCCTTAAGCTTCGACCTGGGAGGATCATTAGATTTTTCAATTGTTTTAATTTCCTCTTTATGAAGTTCTTGAGGAGGGAGTGAGGAAGGATCTTCATTGAGCATTTTCTCGATGAGAAGAATGTCTCCCTCGATGTCGATGGGAGCGTGATCAATTTCCCATGAAACCGAGTCACTCGATAAGTAAGCTTCAATCTCTTCCAAAATAAAGTCACTTCCCTCAAGCGGGGTGGGGAAGAGATGATGGGATCAATGGGAGTGGGATTGCCACTCGAGAATCCAAGAAGTTCTTGAGAATACTCCTCCGAAATAATGTCCATGACATCAATCATGTTGTGGAAGTGTCTTCATAATTGGGGAGTATCTCGTAATCGAGGTTGAAAGTAACGGCTTCCTTGTTTGACCTCAAAGTAATTTCCCCTTTATCAACGCCGATCAATGCACGACCCGTTTTTAAGAAGCACCTCCCAAGGATGAGGGGTACTCGGGGATCGGCATCAAATTCGACCACAACAAAGTTAGGGAAATGAAACTTGCCCACTTTTACAAATACATCCTCGACTATACCTAGCGGACGAGAATTTGTACGGTCCGCAAGCTCGAGGATCATACATGTAGGTGTAAGCGGAGGTAATGAAAGCTTTTTCCACATGGAATGTGGCATTAAGTTAATGCTCAGCAAGATCGGCCAAAGAAGCATTGAACTATTCCTTGAAAATCACCGGGATTAGGAATTTTCCGGGGTCTCCTAGCTTTTGAGAGCTTTTGAGGATAACCGAGAACAATTCTCGTTCAATGAAGTTTTGGCCATTTCGAAAATCTTTTCTTTGTTATTCAACAAATTCTTGATTGTCGGACCGAACTTGGACATAAGAAGAAAAGCGTCCGCGAAACTAATCTCGAAGTGCAAATCTTGAAAGATTTGGATAAGCTTCTCCATTTGTTGACTAGTCTTATCACGGAGCTTTTGGTCATTAAGCCTTGAAGGATAAGGAAGTGAAGGCTTAGGAGTGTTCATCGGAACAACGGGTTCCGGAATTGGAGGTAGGACAACCAGGAGGTTGGACTTGTCGGTACTGTGGGCTTGAGATATGCACCTTGTCCTTTGTAAATTATAGAAGGTATAAATTTTATGATCAAAACATCTCATAATTTGTACTTTTTGAAGAGTAACTTATCGTTATAGTTTCAGTAATGAAAATAATAAATTCTTGATTACTAGTTATAATTTGGAATCCATTTATAAAATATGCTTAATCAATTAAAGTACATTGAATAAGCCGGATCGAACTACCCTTTCGGGTTTCTTTTGTGACGACTCAAACTTGAACCGAGACCTACACCATCAATTGAGTGGGCCTGAACTAAACCAATCACCCTAGAGTGGGTGGGTGGTTTGGTGGGTTTAACACCCACAAGTCCAACACAACTTAAAATCACTCAAGCCCAGTCCGTAGTTAAAGATTAACATCACAAGAAAAAAACAAAACTTTTATATCTTTCTGTTCATGTGATTTACGTGACAACAAGGGAAAGAAAGAAGAAAATATATAAATAGTGTGACACAATCAAACGAGGTACACCTTCTTATGGGTCGTGTCAAACTGAGACATAAACAAAACAACACACTTGGTGGCTTTTGAACCAAATTCAAAACACCTCTTTTGTGCAGAAAAAAAAGTAAACAAAACGCACTCTTTAGGGGAAGCAGCCTTTAGGGGCTGTAATGAGCAGGTCGAGACGCACCCTTTAGGGGCTGAAAAGAGGTAAGTGGAAAGCAATTCAGCCTTTGATAACTCGAAGTAGATACAAACGCAAGTACCAATGGTGACTTGAAACAAGGGTTATACACGACTCACGACCACCCTTGTGGTCTCGTGTCAATAGCAGGTAAACAACACCCTCTTTGGGTGATATTGAACTAAGATAGAAAATGAGACCGATTACTTATCATTGCGAGCCTTCCTCGAGTTCAAAGTTAGGCAACATGCCAATACTTTCGAGGTGTCTTGTTGTGACCCGCAATGCACACCCTTTTGTGACCCGATAAACACCAAATGACTTAGATTCTTGTGAGTCTATTTGCTTATTGGAGTAAGACAATAAGGACACTAGGCTCTGAGGTCAAGTTGCAACACGAGTAGTTAAGAATTAAGCCAAGATGATAATACTAATGAGTTGATTTATATACCAAAAATCAAATAAGCTGGCGGCTTAAACAACATTAGTCGAGATAAGCACCCTAATAAGCACGATTATGAGCCAAAAATATATAATTAAAACCGAAAATGATTATGTCTTCCTTTTTTTTCATGGGTTCTCGACAACAACAACAACTACAACATGCCATCAAATCAATATCAATTCTATTATAAATTTCAATCTTCACCAATAAATAACATTCGGTAAAACTATATATATATATATATATATATATATATATATATATATATATATATATATATATATATATATATATATATATATATACAGAGGCATTTGACATTAATGTCACCTCAATACCAAATAATCAATTTTAATGCCCCATAAGCATTTTTGTCCACCTAAGCATTATTTTTTTAATTTAATTATCTATTATTTAATTTTTGGATTTTTTATTAATTTTCGAAATTGGCATTCATAAAATCCGAATTTTATTTGTACAAAAATACATGATCTTTGGATTCGAACATGGGTCTATTAGTCCACAAACAAACATGTTACCCACTAGATCAACTTAATTTTTGAGTTATACTATGCAAAATTAAATGTAAAATGTTTACCAAGTATTAATGATTCATATATTTTCCTTAAATATAGTTCCTAATAACTGTATAAAACCTATGCATGACACTTTTTAGGGTTTTTGTTTCACTGATAAAAGGTACACTCTTCTCCCTCCAAACCTGGTGTATTTCTTTTGAAGTTTCTTTGGTGGCTAAGCTTCTTCTTTGAACACATGATTTAAAGGTACGCTATAAAGTCTTTGCTTTATATCGATTACTTGATGTATTTATAGGCATCTATAGGTTAATCAATATTCTTTAAATTGTAACCAGCACTCCTACGATAAGTCGTAAATGGAACATTTATGGGTGGAGTTTCAAAAATTAGTTATGTATGTGTTGCGCTAAAACTTATCTTGATTCCTTGATCAGTCTTCATGATCCAAAACTGAAGTGCAATAATACTTTTTAGCCAGTTCCTAAAGCTACCAACTGCATATGAGGTAATAAAGAAACCTTTCCAAGAAACATCATCATCTCCTCCACAAGAAACATCTCAATCTACAAACTTTGTCTCCATAATCGAATGGATTATATTAATTGTTTTTGGGAGGTAAGGATATTATTTTCTCAATCTTTTCCAAATTAAATTAGGGTTTCAAAACTTTTTATAGATGCTTATGATCATGGTCTTACGTACAATACACGATTTGCATTCATTACAAATCATTATTCATATTGTATGGTTTTATGTTTTTAGGTACAATACATGATTTGCAGGTATCATGATTTACAATTTTCATACGTTACCATTACAAATCTTTATTCATATTGCACGGTTTTATGTTTTTAGGTGCAATACACGATTTGTAGGTATCATTATTTAAAATTGTCGCATGTTTACCACTAATCATCATTTTCATATTGTATGGTTTTATGTTTTTAGGTACATACACGATTTGCAGGTATCATTATTACAATTTTCGAGAATCGTTATATAGTCATTATTTAAAATGATTATCCTTGCTAAAATGCCAAGTAACTATATTTGTATTCCAATTATGCTTGATGATTAATATCATTCATAGGGGGTTCAAGCGATAAAGGAACCATTATTGGAGGTGTGATTGGAGGCATAGCTTTTCGATTATCTTGCTAATAGGCGAGCATTTATGGTATTGTCGGTTAAAAGAACAACGCCAAGAGGTATGTACTATCATTTGTCTTAATATGGTGCTCTTTACATCTTCTTTAATTAGATAAAACTAATGTATAACCTAATTACGAGTTATATTAGACTCACTACATTGAAACACGCTACTCAAAGTAGAATTTGTTATCAGTTTAATTTAGTATTATTGGATGAAATATCAAGGTCTTATTCTTTGATGTGATCTTTTTAGCTTCATATCACTAGATGAAATATCGTGGTCTTATTCTTTGATGACCAATACGCTAGCGGCTAGACCCGTACCAAGTTGACCCTTGTGAGTGTGGCCTTTTGGCAAACAAGCAAAGATGGATTCACGAAAAATTGATTCAGAAAAGGACATGCTAGAAAAGTATTTTGGATAGACCCCATACTTACTGTTTTTTTTTTGTGTTTGTGCGTGAAGGAAATTTGGAAAAGGGACATGCTACAGAAAAGTATTTTGGAAAGGTATTTTTCCGCTACAAACAAGTATAGGATGAGTCGGAAAAGGGACATGCTTAGACTTTTATTTAAGAGAATAAATATGTTAATTATATTTTAAAATGATCTAACAATAGATTCAACAAGATGTGTGCCTTATAGAATTTGTTTCCTATTTCTTATATTTTTCACGTAATTAATGTTCTTTTGCGGTGGTGAACGTTTGCGAAGTTGAAAGCTTGCTTTGCGCCTTATTCATCACAAGGTGATTTCTTTGTCACTTGGCATTCTTACGCTTGCTATCACATAATTGGCCCTTAGAGTGAGAATGTAGTTATCCTTGGATAGTAAATCAACCGCTCTCTAGCGATCATAGACCTTGCGGTCATGCGCAAGACAAACTCAAACTCCCTTTTATTTGTAAGTTCTCTTTCGGTTAACAAAATGAGTAATCAAATTGTGGTATTTTTCATGATAGTTTGAGTGTTGTTAAATGTGTGAACATGAGACTTCAATATTGCTATATGATCCGACATAATGTAGTTAGACACATATTTTGCTCAGGAAACCCACAAATTATTTTAATAGCGTATCAATATCATAAATCCTACTCATATCAGTATTTTGATATGTAGAAGAGGAAAAGAAGACCAAGGAAGAGAAGACCGTGGAGCATGCAAAAATGAGAAGATTAGATGATGGTATAGAAATCACGGGACATAAGCAGAACCAGAAGCTTCGGGTGGTGGTGTTGGTAAATATCTTAAATCAATGACCACCACCAAGGTTGGCAAGACCTCTGTACCTGATGGTGGTGAACAGTAATGTTGTAGTAATGAAAAGAAAGACGGTACCTTAAACAAAAGAACTCAAAAGTTTTTTATGGATGGTAAATTTTTTTTTACTTGTGTTTTAATTATTTATACAACGTAGATATAACAATGCTCATGATGATATCAATTATTTCATTGGTGATTTATAGGAGCTCTCTCATGTACAAGCTAATTGAAGCCAATGCCCTAATCTTTTGTCAAAGATGGGTAATGGTATAAATGGTGTTTTGTTTAAGAGTTGTTGACACCCTACTTAGCATTTAATAAGATCAACTCATTTGTTTATATCAATGTCAATTTAAGGGGTGTTTTGTTTAAGCTTATTTATGGGTTTATGAGCTTATATGTTTTCAGCTTATGTTTCATAAGCTTCCTTTTCTAATTCTGTGACTTATGGACTTATATAAGTTTGTCATCGAGATAACTTTGAGAAAGAAAATAATATTATACAAGTTTCTAATTGTTTTAACGATTGCAAGTTGGGTTGCTTCTACGCATAAAGCACCTTTTTACTAACCCTTTAGATAAAGTTGTTAATCTCAATTGGGTTGATTGGATGCATACTTTGAAAGGAATTATCATGCAAGTTACAATTAGTTTGTATAGCAAATTGGGTTGATTGGATGCATACTTTGAAAGGAATTATCATGTAACCATAGGCATGTAATATATTTTATGTTTGTATCCACTATCCCGTTGCCGTATAAAGAAGCATATCTAAAGTGTTTTGGGAATACATGGAAAACTAATTTTAATATGAAGAGTAGTTACGGTTTTAATTATTTATACAGCTTTGCATGTATAAGCTAAAGGAGCAAAGACCTTACATGTTGTCAAAGGTAAGGGGTGAATCGTGTTCTCATAGTCTCACAACAGTGAAAGAATAAACAAGCGAACTATATGAATTTTTACAACATTATATTTTATTTATTTTAAAGCTTTATTGTATGATTGAAGAGGAATTAGTGTTTTTGAAATCGTTGCAACAAGCTTGAGTTTGTATCTTTTGGGTCACAAGTTCAGGTTCATGATGATATTTGGTGTTTTCTTATTTTAAATTTGGGGTTGTTGAATTTGATGTGATTTTGTTTATTATTTAGCTTTTGGAGGAATTGAGCATGGATCAATGGCCGGTTGCGCATGGGAATCGATCTTTAAGGTGTACTTGAGTGGCGTTGAGTGTTGCTGCAGATTTGCTTGGTGCTTGCTTACCCGTGCTGGTGCATGGATCGTGGCGTTAGTTGGGGTTCCTTGCACAGAAGGCCCTGGTTTGGTAAGCCTTTTCAACTTTTAGTTATCATCTTTGTTAGTGAATGTTGATTGGCGGATTAAAATAGTTCACGATAAATGTAGATAAACGTTTCCTTAACTTGCATTTAGCTTCCACTATTATTATAATTTGTTAAAACTTATGAAGTATAGACACATATATATTTGACTCAATGATTCTTAGGAAAGAGACCAATTATAGAAGTGTGTAGTATTGGGAAACTCAAACGTGTTAGGTTTGAGCACCGAGATCGTTCCGAACGAGGGTTGAATGGAATTTCCAACTCACGTCGCGATTATCGGGATTTGAATGTGTTAAAAGGATTTGAGGATTTCTAAACTACGGGCAAGCAATAATAATAAAAGGCATATAAATCTACTAATCCTAAGGTGAAAACAAGTAATCTCAATTAAGTACGTAAATAGAACTAAAGACGCAAATTACTTTATGCCAAAAAAACGTATTTTAAAATGCAAATTAATCTATTTTAACCCCTGATTCAGTGCCAAAACACGTCAAGCTTACTCACACAAGCTAGCCACTTGTGAATGACTAACCGTAAGAAACTTAAAACGGTTCGGACACTGATCAATAATAGATGAGAAGTGTGTAGTATACGGGTAACTCAGACGTGTTAGGTTTGAGCAGAGATCGTTCCGCGAGGGTTGAATGGAATTTCCAACTCACGTCTCGATTATCGGGCTTTGAATAAGAGAAGGGGATAATATGAAGTTATCTAAACTACGGGATAAGGAAAGCATAAAAGGGAAATTACACTACGGGAAATCCTAAATACGCGATTTATACTAAAACGTATTAAAAGAAACGTAAATAAAATGCAACTACGTCTATTCTACATCCTAAAAATGATCTAAAATTACTTTTATACTAAAAAAGATATTAGAAAACTATTTATGAATTAAAACTAATTTTTAGAATTTTTCTGGATTTTATTGAAATTAAAAACTAATATTAACTTTAAAAATAAGACTAAATAACTAAAAATTATAAAAACAAAGGGGAAAATTATGAAACTAATTTTATAAAATCTAAAATATCCTAAGAGACTTTTCAAAACTATTTTTGTATTTTTCAGATTATTTTTCTATTTTCTATAAATTTAAATCTATTTAAATCTAATTTAAATTGTGAAAAATTACCAAATAAAAAGGGAAAAATAGGGAAAATTATTTTTTATGCTTTTTATATTTTTCTTAAACTGGGAAAATTGAAAAATTATTTTTTTGAAACTTTTTCTTAATTATTTGCAATAAAAGCTATTTAAAAGTGCTTAAAAACTATGTTTAATTAAGAAAAATAGTAAATAGTGACTAAAAATTATGAAAATTTCAGGGAAATTCTAAAATGTTATTCTAAAGCTATGAAAGATATAAAAACATGGGCTTATGTGGATGAAATAAGAGCTGCAATGTAACATATATGGAAATAAGCAAATGAAAATAAGCAAATAAGCACTAAAGTGAACCAAATGATACTTGAAGCTTGATAATACTAAAACTACTCTAAAGCAGCTAATTGCATCTACTCCTAATACCTAAACAGCAGATTACAAATTTTTAAGCAAACTGCCACTTAAGCTAATAAGCTACTTGACCCACTTTTAGCGGTTGCAACTGCTTATCTAATCCAAAGTGAAATCCGAAGTTGAAATAAGTAAACAACCAGCCAGAGATTACATAACCAAAATTACAGCTTATGAGGACTTAAGGTGAAGAAGTTAAAGATCAAAACAAAAAGGCATATATGGGGCGTGTGTGATGTGCAGAAACAGTATGACAGATAGGTGCTAGTTGCAGGCCTAAAAAGCTACTTAAAAAGCTGATACTCTAGTCTATTTAAGCTTCAACACTGAAATCCTACATCTAAGCTACTCCTTTACTAATCCTAGATAACCTTTTAACTAATAAGCAAACCAATCATCAGATGAACACCACTTATTGAGTCTGCTGAATCAGCAGTCATGAAGAGAGGGACAGTGAAGTTGCAAACCAATAATAAGCAATAACAAAGTTCCTACAGAGAATCTAAAGACTAAGCATACTAAACCTAAACTAGTAACTTCTTAAATAATCAGAAACCAAACCATAACAACTACTGAGTAAGAAAATAATCAGATGAGACATAAGCAAAATGGACAGTAACCTGGTGGTGCAGGACAGTTAACTGGATACAATCAAGCTCAAAATTAACCACTCCAAGCTACTTCAAATGGCCAAATAAACTAAAATTATGCAAACTAGGGTGTATTGACAACACCAAAATCCAATCTAGGCAAACTATGAGTCACTTTAAGAGCTTGAAAAGGATTGTTAAACATGACTCATTTGTGAGAAAAGAGAAAGTAAGACAGTTTTGGTTAGAAGTGCAAACTGAATCAAAAGCTTTTAGAAATTAAAAACATGACCAAAGAAGCTTCAAAACTATCAACTGAATACTTCTAAACCAAATTTATCCATTCACAGTCGTTGAAACACATATTTTGAACAGAATCCAAACACTCCTATCAACTCTAAGCAATACTTTTAACTAAAAGATCTTGACGAAATTAAGCATAAATCTACTTCACTTGCTCAAATTATCACCTAATTAATCAAAAGAACAGATTAAAACTAGAAATTAACCCAACATTACTTTGACTTCCAACTTTGACTTTTTAGAGAAAATGCAGTTAAAGAAGGTTTTTGCAGCAACCAAGCTCACAAAAGCTTGAATAAGCTTTCCTGAGCTTATTAAGACAGTAATAAGAGCTTTTAAACAGAATCAAACTGAGATGAACAATTTAATACGAATTAATGAGAATTACTTAAATAGCATTAATGAAAATGATTCTACAATGTAAAACTGGAATTACAACTATATTGACTACTTAAAAACATTTAAAATGACAGAAATTTAAAGGATCAAAATTCTTCTAATGCATAAAGAATTGGATAATCTACAATGTGACTGAAGGAGGGTTTATATAGCTGGGCTGAGGAGAGCTTGGGATGCCTTTCAGAAGCTCCTAGATGCTCTAATCTGAGCCTTTGATCATCCATCTCGAATCATCCAATCATTCTTGGCCCTTGGATCAATCCTGTGAGGTGGCTGCTCCAATGAGAGGGCTTCATTTTGCCACTGTGGCAGTCTTATCCTGACATGTCAGCTTCTAGAAGAGGTTTAGAAGATGCTAGTACGAGGTTTGGATATGGGTAATTGGTGGTAAAAGGTAAGTGGGTAAATGGGTGTTTGGTTGGGGAAGACAGAGCACTATTGGGCGCGTTTGGTTTGTTTATTATAATTCAAAGGGTTTGACCGGGTTTAGTGGTCGGGTAAATGGTTTATTCGGGTTGGGTATATTGGACGGGATAAGGGGTTGGTTTAGTTTGGGCCGGGTAAGGGATTTAGGATTGGGCCGTGAGTATTGGTAATGGATATTGGACTTGTAATATATCTTGGACTAGAATTGAACTCATTAGCAATAAAGGGACTAAAGTTGTAAAAGCTGAAACTCCAAGGGCCAAACATGTAAATTCTGAAAGTGTCTTCCAAGGACTGATTTTGACAATCTTCAAATAAACCAAGGGCCAATTTGCAACTTTTTGAATCTTCAAGGGTCAATTTTGCCAATTGCTCAAACTTGAGGGGCCATTCTTGACATATCTTCAAACTTGGTTATTTCTTCCAAAAATCATCCTCGGAGAATAAAATCTTCATAAATGCTAAATTTTGATCTTCTGGCTCGGCTTAAGCTCTCTTAATCTCTCGTGCTTTCGGATTACGTCTGATTTGGTTCCTTTTGTGTGTTTTTACATATCCATACCTGCACAAGCACAAACTCAAGAAAACCAAAAATATTAGCAATAAACGGCTCTTTCTTAGTTATTTTGGGTCAGTTTTGATATATAGAAAAGGTATGTGTTTTAGCACATACCAACCCCTAAAAGTGATCTAATATTTTTCTACAACTAAAAATGTGATTAAAAAATTATCTAAAATTTAAAACTATTTTTTTTTTTTTTTGGTTTTGATTTTTGATTTTTAAAATAGCTAAATATATATATATATATTTTTTGACTTTTAATTTTTAATTTTTTAAGAGATTTAAAAAAAAACTAATTTAACTAATTAAAGTTTAAACTAAAATTTAAATGACAAACTACAACTAGTGACGATGAATATTAAGCTAAGAGAATGATACTAAAAAGACTTAACAAGCATAATACGAATAATTAAACGTAACGGTAAACTAAGAATCTAAGCTAAAAAAAGTAAGAGAATAGAACCTATGATTTTACGAGAGAAATACCACACAATCTTATAAACTAGATAAATTATTAAAGTTTATTTCTTTATTAACTTTAATTTTGCTAATTAGTTAAATAAAGTTTTAAGCTTTATTAACTAAATAACTTAATAAAAGTTATTAAATTTGTAAACTTTAATGATTTTTAAGCTTATAAGACCCGTAAGCTCCACGCCTTATGAGGTAGAATCGGATTACACAAACAAAATCAAAACTTTAAGGGTTAGCACAAATATATAACTATAAACTTTTTAGAATAAAAAAAACTCAAATAATAGATAAAATAACCTTAATAAATCAAATCTTAACCACCAAACTCTCTCAAGGTGATATGTTTCCACAAAAACTAATTTGGATATTAAGGTTAAGATTTAAAATACAAGATTTTTTTTTTTTTTTTAGGAAAGGAAATAAATCAAGGAAAAATATTAAAGGAAGTCCGAAAATTCCAAATGTTTTTTAGCAACGTCAGAAAAGAGATAGAAGCTCACAGAAAAGTGTTTAGAATTTTCGGAATTAAATAAGTATTTTTCTTTTCGATTTTTATCTTTAAATAGCCAATAAATCAAAATAAATAGTAAACTAGTTCAAAAAAATATGAAAATTTTACACTATCTTAAGAAAACTATAAGAAGCTACCAGAAAATCTAAAAATATTTTTTTGACGTTTTTTTCTATTTTTTTTAAATGAAATTGAAACAGTTTTTAGAGAAAAAGGACGAAAAGCTTTTTATTTTTAAAAATACTAAAACAACTCAGACAAATACGAAAATTTTATGATGAAAATAAAATATATTTTTGGATTTTTTGTAAAAAGACAAGATTTTTAGAGACTTTTTACTATTTTTAAGCTAAATAAAACAATAAAACGTAAACTTTAATAAAATAAACAATAAAAGACAAAACTTTTATAAAAATATAAATATGATATGTTGGCGTGTGCGGCGTATAAAATATACTCACACAATCTTACTATAACTCAACTCTTCATGGCATATTTTTATAAAAAGTTTTATAAAAATAAAAGGAAATAAAAAAGATTATGAGATGAGAAAATAAAAAAGATGCAAAGATAATAAATAAGATGAACTAACTTGCAAGAAATAAATAAAACTTTTATAAAACTAAATAAGCATAAAAATTACAAGAGTTTGGGTACAAAAATAAATAAAAGAGATGATTAAAATGAGGTGAGGAGGTGGGTTTTTATAGACCCACTAGTTACACTTTGGCCCTTAATAATTTTTCATAATGGCCCCTAAACTATTCAATCTTGGTACAAAAATAACCCTACAAAAACTTGCTCCCCAAGTTGATATACTTAAGTGTATAATCTGATTTCTTCGTGGCTTTGATCTTCATCAGATGGGTTTGAACACATGGGCTGCTCGTTGGATTGCTGGGTTTGGAGTTGGACAGCATCTGGGCTTGGATTTCGTGGACAGCAACTGGGTTGGGCAGATTTGGGCTTGACTCGTGGGAGCAGCAGCTGGGTTGGATGGAAAATTGATTTGTGATGTAAAAATATTATGCCAACAATTTTTTCATTAGTAGGATTTGAACCCCTGACCTCTTGCTTGACAAACATGTCACCACCCACTAGACCAAGAGTCTTTTTGTGTTAAATATTGCATTTAATTTTCCTTTAGCCTCCTTTTTCTGCTGATTAATTTTTCCTTCTTTTTTACACATCTTAATTAATTGCAATCTTCGTTCGGCTTCGTTTAGTCTTTAAAATTTTCTTCTCTTGCCTCGATGCTCCAAATAAAATTATCATTAGACCCGTAACTTCGTGCTCCTTCCATTCTCGTGCTCGTTTTTGTCCATTTTGCAATATCCGTTACCTGCACATACATAAACACAAAAACACAAATACTTATGGCTTTAGGGGTTAGTTTTTGGTCTTTTTGGTCCGGTTTTGATAAAGAAAAGGTATATGTTTTCACATATACCACTCAACTTTTGGTTTATGATTTTTAAGATCAAGTTGTATAAATATGCAATTCAATTTTACGAGGAACTTGCAAAGCGGATGGTCAGCCAAGGACATGTCTTGGATCTTTTTGCTTCTGCCCTTGATCAGGAAAATCACTCATTATCTTTTTGCTATTCTATCTGTTTGTGAATTTAGATATATAACGGTGGTCTTATGTCTTCCATGTCAATTACACGTCGGGTTTCTGTAACTACTTATATATTTTTGAAAGCATAAAGCAGATCAAATAATATCTCACATAGCCCGCATTGTTACAGGCCTCATTGATTATTTCGTATAACAAATTAACATCATCACTTTCAGAACCTAATGCCAAACATCCCCTTAGACAGTTAGACATCAAACAAATTCAGAATAACCAAACATGAGATGATTAACAGATAACCAACAAACCATTCCCCATGATAAAATGTAAGAGTGAAATGAATATCAAATTTAATAATCTTTGAAGACGAGGCTGACCTTTTTCCTGAGGTGGTTGGCTAACAACGACGTGCATGGTGGTAACGCCACCAGGGACATCATACAAAGGACTCCTGCAGTCTCCTACTGTTTTGTTGTTCTCCAATATTTTCCCACCACTAATTAATTTAACATCTTTTACTGTTCTTGGAGCATTATTTCTCTCTGCAAAACCATAAAAAGCATTATTCTTCCACTTAGTCATGAAACTAACACTGAACCCAAACTTTGTAGATGAATTTCAAAAAAAGGTTGATGTCACATGTGCACATGAGTGATTCGTTTATGAGGATATTAGTTTTCTTAGAAAATAGATAATGGTTATTTTTTGTTTTAGGATTTCCATACGGTGAGTACTACCAAAACAATCTATATTTATCTTAGTTTTACAGTACACTAGATAATTTAAGGTAGCCATAAAACTCACAAAGTGAAATCGACTAAAGCCAGATGCATATTGAGCTTTTGGCTCAAATATTATAAATTAGAAAAGTCAGTCAAACGGGTAAACTTAAGAAAAATAGTTGAAAAGAAAACAGGCAGAATAGTTCAAAAGTCGTCTGAAGAATACTCAATTGTTTATCTCCTGAATTGCTTTATTAAAAATAATTAGCTTACTATTTACTAAAAATCTTATGTGATTATATCAAAATTGTAAATAATATATAATTAAGAAAGAAAAAAGAGTGTGGACAACCCAAACCATTATATACAGACCTAAAAAGGTTACCCGTCTTGATAGAAAGACATTCAGGGTGGCCAACGAAGGGTCGGAAATGGTCCTGGGATTAACCCGGTGAAGCCACGTACATCTGAGTAAAAAAGGCTCGCCCTCCCCGGGTAACCTCAACAGGGAAAACCTCACCCGTTTTTACGTGTTGATAGCAAGACACTACCAATGAACCCCTTTTGCAACCTATGGGGTAGACATCGATAGAATGTCATTAGTTAATCGCCTTTTAGTAATCCAAGTAAGAGGAGCAGTTAGATGGTGTTTCGTATTGCTTCAGTTAATGTTCCTTTCTGCTTCTAAAATAAGCAGGCACCCTGATAATTTTCAAGTGTGTAATTGGTATCCTTTCTAACTAAGCAGATAAGCAGTTTTTGAAAGTATTTAGATTGAATTCTCCACTTTTAAACCAATGCAACGAGCAGCTAAGGTCATAAGATTTCCCTAAAACCCCTAGCTAATGAGCGAGCATTTATAGAACAATTTTTTATCCATATAAACAAATCAAATTCCATTCAAGTAAAAGCAAAAACCAGCATTCCCAGTTCACATGAAATTACACTCCTCTCCATTATCTAAAAAAACATAATAAAAAATGTACAAATTTTTAAAAAAGTAGATCACATGGAGGACTGTACGAACCTTTAGGCTACTGAGAAAGAATGTTTTCCTTCAGGGATGCAACGCTAGAAGCCGCTGGGAAGCTCGTCGGACCAATATCTGATCCATCAATCAAACGGAATTTAATCTCCAATGAATATTGCACTCCAGACATATTCAGCTTTTAATAGATAGTATTTATCAGTATCTAAACAACCGAATTCTTCACTTTGGTGGCTTAACAATCTTTCAATTAGATATATCAATATGATGTTGAGTTTGATCTATGACCATCAACTGAAAAGTTCAAAACATTATTCTCTGAGGGGTGTTTAATTGCATGTTTTGACACTGATTAAGCGACACTATCGCCGAAATCAGATATCAGTTTTAACAAAATATTATGCATGAGACAATGTTTAGATGTGCTTCTCAAACCTTAAGTTGTAACAGTCACTTCTAAGTTCTAGCAGAGTTGATTTCTGATTACACAAGAATGTAATTACATATAATACAAGAGGTGATCTGTGCACTACACATTTTACTTCATACAGAACAATTTACTTGCTTTGAAAAAACCAATTAATTTGTAGCGTATGAAGTAAAATGTGTTGTGTGCAAACCCGTCAAATAAGGGTACAACAGGATATAATAGCAATTTTACTATATTTTATAGTATATTCAGCAAGATCATTGCCTATGCTTATCTTGAAGACTTCCAAACCATTCAAATAACCGTCCATATAGACATTAGTCTGGGGGTTGGGATGCAGGGCAAGCCACAACTCATCCTTGCTTTTCTGGCTATACATAACATAATCCTTGAATACAGGATACCCGCTACCTGGAGTCCATTTGAGTGGATCATCCTCCTCCTTAGCAGTTTGATTATTAATGAAGACCGTGAAAACCATTTGACCTAGTTTTGTGTATTTCGGTATAATGTTGCAGAAATGGAGCCTGAGCATGTAATAAAATCCGAAATCAACTGGAAGTATCCATGTTAGATTGTACAAGTCAGCCAGTTGGCCCATACTTCTTTGGGATTGATAAACAACCTCAGGTAAAGTATGAAGGTAAACTATTTGCTAAATTTTACAAATAGCGCAGACATATATTTAGCTATAAGTTGCTAAAGTTCATGCATCCAATTGGTTATTTATATAACAGTTGTTTCACCTGGACAACATGAATTTATAAATATTATGGATCTTGCGATACTTTTGGCAAAGTCATAAGTCTGGACTTGGTTATGGTGCTCGAAACAACACAGGTAAAATGGTATTTGAATTTAGGACATAATATGTTGAAACAGGCCCGGTCAAGTCGGAATGACCCAAAGATCGTTATATGTTCTAAATATTCTCTCTAAATAATAAATGTGTTAATTAGATTACAAAAACTATATTAACATTTGATTAAATAGTTTAGGGGGTTGTCATTTTTCGTATGTGATGGAGAACCCTAAACATTTCATAAGATATTACAAACATTTCATTATGATTGACGTGAATCTCATGTTACCACTGTAATCAATTACTTAACAGGTACCAAACCTTAAGTTGTTGCTGAAATGCGATATGGAGTATCCACTCTCAAATGACTCCGCAAGAAGGATCTTGATCAGAAACTTTGAACATATTGCTTGGCATGCACCTAATTCTCATTTTTTGTTTTGATTTAACTGTAATCCTTACCCTCCAAAATTGCTTATTCGGATGTGAATCTTATGTTACCGTTGTAATCAATTACTTAACAAGTACCAAACCTCAAGCTATTGCTGAAACGCCAGATGGAGTATCCACTCTCAAATGCCTCCGCAAGAAGGGTCTTGATCAGAAACTTTGAACATGTTGCTTGGCATGCACCTGATTCTCATTTTTTGTTTTGTTTTAATTGTAATCCTTACCCTCCAAAATAGCTTACTCAGAACCTGTGTTTTTTAAGTTGGATTTGAGAACCAAGTTATGCATAAAGGACATTTTGTACCTTTTGGCTAGAAGTGCTAAGCAACGGCATAATAATCCAAGTTTAAGTAGCGGTGGCACATATATTAATGATCTTAACTCAGATAAAAAGAAAGCCCCATAGTCCAAACATTAATAAAAAAAATAGTCTCATCAACTAGAAGAGTGAGGAAAATAGTTACAGGTATATGAAATGGATCCGCTTATTCCCATCTTTTTATGACAAGACTCGCGCAAATCATCCTTATTCCCTAGCATAATAGTTGCTTTCATAGGCGGCTCGGCTGGTGAAAGTTGATTGCTATAGAATGTTTGTAGCCTTGAACTCGATTTCTCCCTTTATTTTTTACATATTTTTCTATATTCTTAATATACTTGAATTGTTGTAACACGTATCCATTAATGTGGCAGATCATATTGTTATTTAAACTCTCATTTTCTCTAATTTCACTTCTCAAAGTAACAGGCTATGAGATGAATATGAAATCATTTGCCATCTTAAAGATTGTAAGCATACCGAATAACATGTTTATTTATATTAATTTAAACTATAAAGACCCTTTACTTTCCTTCTTATTTTCATATTTTCCCTTCATCTCAACCTAAATTTAACTTCATTTACTTGATGTGATATGACCACTTGGTTTAGCCTCTCAAAATGTTAAGTTTTTGCATCACTTTTGAGTTGTAAGACATATACAATAGCTGATTATAGATTGTTGTTGCAAGTTCTGAGAGCAAAACATCTATACAAAAATGGTAAATCTCTACAATGTCTGTCAACAATATTTACCATCTCAAGTAATTGCCATATTTCTTGCAGTAATACTTACAAGTTTAACTCTTTTATGATCAAACTATAAATGAAAAATATGTTAATTAACCTTTTTTTATTGCAGGTCAAGGTCTAAACGAATGTCAAGCTTAATATTAGTTTATGAAATATCCCTTATCTATTTTTGGTCTTTTATAGACTAATGCCATACATAATAATATGCAATGATGAATCAATAAACCTCAAATTAGTAGGTCTCGAAGCCAATCTCAATTAAATGTTATGCATTGAGTATGGCCACTTTGTAAGTTATACTCTTTCACACCCATTTCACCATCATTTACGTCACCTAAAGTAATTTATGAAAAAAGTTTCACAAGTTCAAAGTTCGTCGTGAGATAGTCTCACATATTATAAACCATAATGAGCTACCAATACTGTTACTTTCAGGTGCCAGTGAATCAAACATGTGTAACGTTGGACATCATCAAACATGGACCCATACATCGATTAATTACTTACCGAACAACACATAGACCCGAGATAATCAAGAAGATCCTTCTTTACTGCTTAGATCATAAGCTCACTTCAAGTTTCAGTTATTGTATACGGTTTTGATATGTTAATTATTTCTCTAATTGTAGAGGTCTTCAACATAATTGAAAAATAAAGTCGTTAAATTCAGAAAGGTACCACTTTTATTACTTACTCTTTGAATTTTGCACGAAATGTAACGAAAAATAAGCTATAAGTATATTGTTTGACAATTCTAAAAAATGTATTTTAGTTAACAAAAAACAACAAACAAATAATTATAAGTCATGCCCGCCAATTAGGCGGGCTTCGAAAACTAGTATGTATATATATATATATAATTCGAATTGGACTAGTGAGATTACAATTTAACATATTCAAAAGACAACTATTGTATGTTCTTACATCAATTCTTGTGGGTCGAATGGATGAACACCGAAAACAAAGAAACCCAATTGGAGGGGACTCGAGATGAACTGGAACAATTAATCACTTGGGAAGCCTTCCTTATCCCCTAACTCAATTTGAAAAAGCCCTTTGATTTTATAGAAGCCCTAATTACTAAGAACCCTAATTTTTTTGTGAGATTTGTGTGCAATTGATGAAGAATCTGTGATCTTGGCCTCTTTTTATGGTGTTAATTGGGGTAAAGAGCCTCTTTACATTTTCAATTCCAAAAGTGGTTTACACCTATTTTTGTGAATTGTTGCTTCTTTCCCAACCACGTCCCATTCCTCTTGTAGTAGCTATGAAGATAGCTTTCTTCTTGTAGGATGGTGTTGGAGTTGATCTTTAAAAGGGTGGAAGTAGAATTCCATTTATGTGTTTCTTCTGTGTGGCTCGAAAAAAGGAGGAGAGAAAGGGAGCAGATAAGGGGCGTGGGAGAGAGAATGTGGGATATATTGTATTTCTTTTGTCTCATTATACAAAACAGTACAATCAGTACTCCGTGTTTTGTCGAATCCTCGAGTAAACGTACCTTCCCAGTACCCGAAAAATATAGAAATTATATTTTTGGAAACGATTTCTTAAACGTAATAATATAACATTATTATTACGTAAACATTTGATTATAACTGTTTGCCGTTACTAATTTGGTGTCGGTATGCGTGCAGTGCCGTGATTTTCTAAATTCACGAGATAACCTCTCGTTTTCTTTCTTAGATTATCAATAAATGATAAAATGTATATTTCACTTATCTCAGTATTTATTTTTAGTTTTGTATGTTACTGTGTCTGCAGTGTGCGGGATAACTTCCCAGAACAACGGCTCAAGCCTATGTATGCCTAGATTTAACTCAGAGAATAATAAATTTCACATTTATTATATAGATACTCAATGGACAAGTATCGTGTGTGCGGTGTCTTATTTCTAAGGAAACGAGATGACCTCTCATTTTTAAAATTTTTGATATTGGCATCCGTCAGAAAATAATCGATTTAAATTTTCTGACGTGATAAATATTATTATAATAATCCAAAATTTTACGGGTTGTTATAGTCTACCCACCTTACATGAGATCCGTCCCGAATCTCAGTTTACGTTACCCGATAGGGTGTTGGGAACGAGGTGATGGTATTCGGAACAAGTTTTGAGCTTTTCCTAGGTTTTTCTAGGGTTTCCCTTTGTATGGTTTCCTAAGTGTTTTGCCAGTATCACATCCTCTATCTGAAGGGCCATGATTTTTATGAGGTAGATTCATTGGGTGAAAGTTTTAGTTCTTAATGTTATGAGGTTTCACTATTTTGTTAGTGTGGGCACCTCTAACTTCTCATGGTCTTATCAAAACTTACCCATTTCTGGCGTTTCATGATTCTAAAGTATATGGGTTGATTCTTAAGGGATGAAGAAACATTTGTTTTCGAATTTCTCTTTTGACTAAATGTTTATACAAGTTTGACTAAGATTTCAAAATCGATAGTTGTGTAAAATGACACATTTTCACAAGATTTGTAAAACTGGTTCTTAATTATGGTGTGTATAAGGGAAATTTTTTGAAACTTTTAGTGTTTCGGCATTTCGTCTCATTTTAATGAGGGATTTGGAAAGTATTATTGTTGCATTTTGAAGGGGAATCCTCCAATTTGGAAACTATATTATAGCAAGGATGTGTAGCAGGATATAACATTTACCCATAACTACGAGTAGGGTTTAGTTGTCTAAGTTGGGTAGGGTTGGAGGTTTAATGGTTGGTGATCCTCATTGTTTTCTATAGTTTTAGGCAAAGGTGTGGGATACATCCTAAGGTCAGGCTTAGCTACCAAGGAGTCATTTCTGTTTATGGGGTATTAACTTAAAACACTTTTCAAGGAAGTAAGTAACTAATAGTGTGGTTCTAGAATACTTTTCAAAGTATTAAGAAACACTTTATTCTTGTGAGGTAGTGTTGAAATTGTAGTTTACTTTATGGTGAAATGGTAGGGTGGTAATATGGTTTGTAGAATAATTCATGAAGTGGTTCATAAGGTATTTTGATTATAATGGTCCATGGGATAATTGGAAACAATTTGTATGGCAACTCATTTATTTATTTTATAGAAAGGTAACAAGATAGGCACTATTATTCTTAAGAGGTGGGTGGAGTTTCTAGGTATCAAATTTTCAAGGTTTGTGGGATTATAGGTCATTTATCGTGTCTTTCTAGATTTTGCCAGAGGTTTATTGTTCTTTTGGTTGCCTATCCCCACTAGGGAATCTTTCTCATAGGTGTTTTGGAAGGTTGCTCCTAGAATGGCTTGGTTTGTCCATGGAGTGTAAGGTTTGGGGTAGGAGTGACTATAACATAACCCGATTGTGATATGAAAATATTCCATATAGGGAAATAATAGTGTGACGCCAGTGAGTGGCTTATGATTAAGGAATGCCAGTGAGTGGCTTATGATTAAGGAATGCCAATGAGTGGCTTATAACTAAGGAATGCCAATGAGTGGCTTATGATTAAGGAATTCCAATGAGTGACTTATGATTAAGGAATGCCAATGAGTGGCTTATTACATGTTTATCAATCAATTTTCACTAGACATAACGCTATTATAACTATCCTAAGTATTGCAAAATTCACCTCTGAGTCGGACTTAGGTGATCAGGCTATGTCCCACTGTCCCTGGTTGAATATAGGTGATCAATCTATATTCAACCGAGGTTTAATGAATTTTGAAATACTTAGCTTAGTTACGCTAGTAATATATCCCAATACTTTTAAAGGTTGTCTTGAAGGATTAGAACAATTATTCTCTTTATGTGAGGGAAAAGGTGTAGTGCTGTGATAAGTAAATATACGTATAGGGTAAATACCTATAACCTATAATGAAATTAGGTGAGTAGTGATAAAACATGTATCTTATCAAGTATTATCTCAGCAGGATCATAAGTGAGGCATCATCTTGGCAGGCAGGCATGTGTCGGTCATAGGGTTAAGTTTTTGTAAAAGTGGTTATAGTCTAGGTTTTAAAAAACCCAGTTCTCTATAACCTAGGCTCTGATACCAATCTGTAACACCCCCAAAATGGCTCAGTGGAAACACACAAGTATTGGGGTGCTACTAAATTGATATCATAACATAAGCATAGAATAACTTATTTTCATAAAGAAACTTTCATTCATTCTTGAAAACAATGTTTACATTATTGATTAAGTGCGGAAAATGGCCCATTATCAAAATGTGGTCCCAATACATAAATCAAAGTCGTCTATGACCATGCCATGCCTTTGCCTTGTGCCTCCAAAGATAAGCTATCACCTCAAAACCTGAAGATACATGCTAAAAAGTGTCAACACGAGGTTAGTGAGTTCATAGGTTTATTTAGATGGCATTTCAGTATACCATTTAACATTTGGTTTTGATGATCATTACTTCTTGCATAATGTCATAAAAATTTATGATTACATTACATAAAAGAATTTCATTAATGGATCATAAGCAGGGCATATGCACATTACAACGAATATAATGCCATATATTATAAATCTATTACGCCAGCACTAAGTTCATACAACCGAAGCTACGACGGTTTCGTATGCAAATGTAGTCATACAAATAAGGAGCCCATGGCGAGTGTTTATCCCAATACACTCGGTTCCGACATGCTATATGTTTCGCCTTGACCCATGCGGGGCCAACCGAACAGGGGAGTTACCCCAATAGATCTATTTATAACATTCACGCTTACCAGCAGGAATTGACGGTTCATGAAAAGGGCAATATGGGATCTATGGACTTAGGCTAAGCTGCGTAATATTCTAGGTCAAGCATTATTGTATGGTCCATAAAACATCTATGTAAGATGTATCTTAAAACATGTTAATCAAAAGGCATAGTATGCATGAAAATGCACCATTAAAATCGTTTAAGTTAAATGAGTATGTATCTTCCCCCAAAACAAGTATAAAACTGATTAAAAGTAGGGGCTATGAAACTCACCTTGGCAATTAGTAGTCCAAAGGGAATTAAATCAAAGGATGATAGTGCACGGCTCCGACACGCAACCTAATTAATACGGCAATTTAGTCTTTACTCATGTTTAAGACTCGCTAAAGTTTAACTAACTTTATAGATTTTTACATGTTGTTGTTGTTGTTGTTGTTGCTTATGTGGCGTCATTTGTCTTACAATAATTTACAAGGAATTTGGTGAATTTCGGCTTATGAGGGTATGACATGGAAGGAGCCTCGAAGAAGTAATTGCGACTTTGGTTTAATGATGACCAAATGATAATACGCGGAAGAATATCGGTAACCGAAAGACGACGCACGAAAAGTATTCACTTATGAATACTAGACGAATTTGGGTTTTAAGAATGTCGCATAAAATCATAGCTATATGTGATAGAAGTGTATAAAGAAAATTTATATTTCGAGTAATAGTTTCATCAAAAGGGGTTTGTAATAAAATAAATACCCTTATAAGTTATAAGTGTAAGTTTCTTAGAAAACTGGGCATGACTCATGTATGAGTGGTGACTAAATGTCAAAATCTCATATAATAAGTCATTGTTATATTACTTTTCAAATATATATAAGCCTTTAAGATTCAAGATAAATTTTGTTAAGTATATGAAATCATTATAGAAGGTATAAATTTTATGATCAAAACATCTCATAATTTGTACTTTTTGAAGAGTAACTTATCATTATAGTTTCAGTAATGAAAATAATAAATTCTTGATTACTAGTTATAATTTGGAATCCATTTATAAAATATGCTTAATCAATTAAAGTACGTTGAATAAGCCGGATCGAACTACCCTTTCGGGTTTATTTTTTCGGGCCACGACTCAAACTTGAACCGAGACCAACACCATCAATGGAGTGGACCACGAACTAAACCAATCACCCTAGAGTGGGTTGTGGGTTTGGTGGGTTTAACACCCACAAGCCCAACACAACTTAAAATCACTCAAGCCCAGTCCGTAGTTAAAGATTAACATCACAGGAAAAAAACAAAACTTTTATATCTTTCTGTTCATGTGATTTACGTGACAACAAGGGAAAGAAAGAAGAAAATATATAAATAGTATGACACAATCAAATGAGGTACACCTTCTTATGGGTCGTATCAAACTGAGACATAAACAAAACAACCCACCCTTGGTGGGTGGCTTTTGAACCAAACACAAAACACCTCTTTTGTGCAGAAAAATAAGTAAACAAAACTCACTCTTTTAGGGCTGAAAACGCAGCCTTTAGGTGCTGTAATGAGCAGGTCCAGACGCACCCTTTAGGGGCTGAAAACATAGCCTTAAGGGGCTGTAATGAGCATGTCAGCCTTTGATGACTCGAAATAGATACAAACGCATGTACCAATGGTGACTTGAAACAAGGGTTATACACCCGACTCACATGACCACCCTTGTGGTCTCGTGTCAATAGCAGGTAAACAACACCCTCTTTGGGTGATATTGAACTAAGATAGAAAATGAGACCGATTACTTATCATTGCGAGCCTTCCTCGAGCTCAAAGTTAGGCAACATGCCAATACTTTCGAGGTGTCTTATTGTGACCCGCAATGCACACCTTTTTTGTGACCCGAATAAACACCAAATGACTTAGATTCTTGTGAGTCTATTTGCTTATTGGAGTAAGACAACAAGGACACTAGGCGCTCTACGAGGTCAAGTTGCGACACGAGTAGTTAAGAATTAAACTAAGATGATAATACTAATGAGTTGATTTATATACCAAAAATCAAATAAGCTGAGCAGCTTAAACAACATTAGTCGAGATAAGCACCCTAATAAGCACGATTATGAGCCAAAAATATAGAATTAAAACTGAAAATAATTATGTCTTCCTTTTTTTCTGGGTTCTCGACAACAACAACATCTACAACATGCCATCAAATCAATATCAATTCTTTTATAAATTTCAATCTTCACCAATAAATAACATTCGGTAAAACTATATATATCTAAATAATTCGAATTGGACAAGTGAGATTACAATTTAACATATTCAAAAGACAACAATTGTATGTTGTTACATCAATTCTTGTGGGTCGAATGGATGAACACCGAAAACAAAGAAACCCAATTGGAGGGGACTCGAGATGGACTGGAACAATTAATCACTTGGGAAGCCTTCCTTATGCATCCAATGACAAAACTCCCAACTCAATTTCAAAAAGCCCTTTGATTTATAGAAACCCTAATTACTAAGAACCCTAATTTTTTTGTGAGATTTGTGTGCAATTGATGAAGAATCTTTTATCTTGGCCTCTTTTTATGGTGTTAATTGGAGTAAAGAGCCTCTTGACATTTTCAATTCCAAAAGTGGTTTACACCTATTTTTGTGAATTGTTGCTTCTTTCCCAACCACGTCCCATTCCTCTTGTAGTAGCTATGAAGATAGCTTTCTTCTTGTAGGATGGTGTTGGATTTGATCTTCAAAAGGGTGGAAGTAGAATTCCATTTATGTGATTCTTCTGTGTGGCTCGAAAAAAAGAGGAGAGAAAAGGAGCAGATAAGGGGCGTGGGAGAGAGAATGTGGGATATATTGAATTTATTTTGTCTTATTATACAAAACAGTACTATCGGTATTCCGTGTTTTGTCGAATCCTCGAGTAAACGTACCTTCCCGGTACCTGAAAAATATAGAAATTATATTTTTGGAAACGATTTTTTAAACGTAATAATATAACATTGTTATTACATAAACATTTGATTATAACTGTTTGCCGTTACTAATTTGGTGTCGGTATGCGTGCAGTGCCGTGATTTTCTAAATTCACGAGATAACCTCTCGTTTTCTTTCTTAAATTATCAATGAATGATAAAAATGTATATTTCACTTATATCTGCAGTGTATGCAGGATAACTTCCCGAACAACAGCTCAAGCCTATGTATGCCTAGATTTAACTCCGAGAATAATAAATTTCACAATTATTATATAGATACTCAGTGGACAAGTATCGTGTGTGCGGTGTCTTATTTCTAAGGAAACGAGATGACCTCTCGTTTTTTAAATTTTTGATATTGGCATCCGTAAAAAAATAATCGATTTAAATTTTCTGACATGATAAATATTATTATAATAATCTGAAGTTTTACGGGTTGTTATAGTATCCCTCATGTATATTTAAGTTGTGTTCTACTATGTGCCTTGGGAAACCCGTCATATATGCCGGACACCAGGAAAATATATCCAAGTTTTGTTTTAGTAAGTCATTCCGTCCTTCCATTGATAAGGTGGATCCAATAGCTATGGTTTGCTCATGGTGTTCCGGATGGATTGCTACATTAATTCTCTTCCACTGGTTGGCTTTTAGCTGGAGCTTGTGGTGTTGGTTCGGAAACCATTGTGCATTCCAGCGAAACAATTTGGTTGCTTCGCAATGTGAGCACTCCTCCTTCTACTACCATTCCATGCACCTTTGTTGAAGGTACGCCTATAATTTTCGCACCCCTGGCCTTCCTATGATCCCATAATATGGCGATTAGGATCTTACAACTACAAAGTTCATCCATGCGGATGCTGAGTGCTCATCATCGCCGACTTTGGTTAACAATGATATTTTCCCTATCGGCCACATTACTTCTCTGCTGAATACGTAGGGGTGTTGCAGCCGGTATCATTTGTTCTCTGATTTTGGGCCGGATCATTTCGAAACAATGCTCATACAGGATTTCTGAAGCAGAACCTCCGTAAATGTACATACGGTGTATGAAGTGGCCTCTGATTTCTGCTTCGATTATCATTGGCCCCTCATTTACTTCTTATTTGGTTAGTGGTGGGAATGAGATGTTGGGGTTGGGAGAAAAACTTTGTGTAAGTATTTGTCGGGTTACTCGTTGTTGGGTTTGCACCATTACGATTGCGAGAGGTTTTTCCTTTCCGGGTGTCTCTCCCTTCTTAGGCGCCTTGGGCTGGTCCTTTCCGCTGTTCTGCTTCATCTCTTTTATTACATTTGACAACTTCCCATTCTTGAGTAACTCTTCTATTTGTCTTTTCAGGTGCATGCATTCGTCTGTGTTATGCCCTACCTCACCATGAAACTCACAGAACTTGTTGGTGTTTCTTTTTTCGACCGATGTGATCAGTGGATGAGGGTTTTCAATTTTTCTTTTTCTAGTGCCAAGATTTCTTTTGGTGTTTTGGAGAGGAGAGTGAACCTATCTTGCTTTCTTTCTGTTCTCAGTTGGTTTTAAACCCGCTTTCTTGAAACCTTATTATTTCCCGAGCTCGTGTGGCTTCCACAACACCTGAGGAAGCGACCTCTTCTTTTCGTGGTTGTCCACAGCTACCTCTCCTCAGAGGAAGGTTTCGGTTACCCTCACCATTTCATCCACTGATTTAGGTATTTTATCATGCAAGGTCTTGATCAACTCGGGGTTGGTGATCCCGTGCATGAAACTTGAGATTTTCATGAACTCCGAGGCACCTTTTACATCTATGCTTTCTGCCTTGAATGTTGGGAATTCTGCTAAGTTAGAATTCTGCTGATATTACTGCTGAAGAGATTCTGCTGAAGTACAATGTTTCTGCTGAAGAACCGAATCTGCTGAAGTAGTATAGTACGTAGTTTGTTTCTGCGGAAATAGTTATTCCGTGTTTTATGTATTTAGTTAGGATATGCATGAGCTTTATTAGGAAGTGATAATGTATATCTTATTTAGTTTTATGATTATACGTTTCTTAGGAAACAAGTTAGGGTTCCTTGCTTATAAAAGGAACACAATAGTATGATTATTGGGATGAATTGAAAAAAAAAGTTTTAGTAATATTAAGATCCATAGAGGATCAACGAGTTCTTAGTTATTGTGTTTGTGCTTATATTTCATTTTCCGCTAAAGAATATAAGTTGTAGAGATTGTCTATTAGTTTGCTTGTGATTACATAAGTAATACTAACGATCTGCGAGTGCTCAAGATCTATCAAGGTCTAAAGTTTCAACAAGTGGTATCAGAGCCTCGAGAGAGTCTCTACGATACTAAGAACCGTCTTTCATAAACACTCATACAACCAACAAATCGTTCACCATGCATGGATCACAAGATGATATTGAAATCACCAACAACCAGAACACCACTCATATGCAACACCTAAGTCAGACGAATAGCAATGCTAAGTTTCCGTATCTGAAGAAGGTGGAATACGACTTATGGGCAATGAAGATGCAAAACTGGATTTCCAACATTGATTAGAATATGTGGGAAATTATCAAGAAGGGAAACAGCTTAAAGAGAACTACCACAGATCCTGATGGAAAACTCATTCATGTTCCTCCCAAATCTGCGGAAGAATTGTTGGTAGTTCAGAGAGAAACCAAAGTTAAAACAATTCTTCTTCAAGCTATTCCTGAAGATCACTTGAGTGATTTTCACTTCATGAATGATGCTAAGGATATTTGGTTGGCAATCAAGGCCAAGTTTGGAGGGAACGAGGAGGCTAGGAGAATGAGAAAATCTATGCTAAGACAACAGTTTGAAGATTTTCAAGTCTCTGAAGAGGAAGGAATTCACAAAGGGTATGAAAAGTTTCACAAGATCTTAAGTCAGTTGAATCAGCTTAAGGCAAAGCCAGATAATGAAGATTGCAACTCTAAGTTTTTGCGATCTTTACCTCAATCCTGGTTACAAGTGAGCATTGCCTTCAAAACTAAAGGTGGGCTTGATATGCTTACCTTTGATGAGCTGTACAACAAACTTAAAGCTCTTGAGCATGATGTCAGAAGTCTATTCCGTTCATCTTCTACTGCTAGTCACACAGCCTTTGTTGGAGCCTCCACTCCAAAGATGACTCATGCTCCAAGTCCAACTTACTCATCATCATCTTACACTACTACTCCATCAAGTTCTCAATCTACAACTAGTGGTATAATGGAAGATGTGCTTGGATCCTTCTTTGCTGACTATGATCCTCAGCAGGAACTTGCATATAAGGATTTTGATCAGGTAGATCCTTTGGAGATGGAAGAGATGAAGCTAAAGTGGCAAGTCGCTATGCTATCTATGGACATCAAGAAATTTGAACGTAAGGCTGGGAGGAAGTTTGGTTTCCAGGGAAGAGATCCAGCAAGGTTTGACAAGAAGAAGGTCAAGTGCTTTACATGTCATCAGATGGGTCACTTCTCCAGAGAGTGCAAGGATAGGAAGGCTGGAGATGAGGTGAGATACTCTTCCTATCAGCAGAATCAAAGGGATGCTGGAACTTCAAATCCTAGATCCTCAACTGCTATGGTCAATTTGGATGCCAATGTCGACTAGAAGTCACATGATTCTGAGAATGATGATGGTCCTGGTGGTGATAATATTGGTTTGCTAGCAAGCTGTACTTCACAAGATAAGCATGATCAGATTGCCCTAATGGGAATCTCTCAGGTACAAAATTGCTTGTTTGGTTGTAGTGAACGTTATAATGAACTTAAGGAAGCATATGATATTTTGAAACCTAAATATAATGAATGCTATGTTGAGGTTGAAGCTTATAAACATAGTTTAAAAACATTAGAAAGACAAAAGGTTTGGTTTCAGAAGAATCAAATTGCTTATGATGAGAAGATTAGGGTGTTAGAATGTGATCTAGAATGTACACAAAATGAATTAAAAAGGTCTGAGAAATTAAGAACTGGTGTGGTGTCCTGAAAACAGTGTGTTGAAAGAAAAATTAGATCTTTGAAATTGCTAGGCATAACGAATGGTTATTGAATGGAAATAAGTTAGCAAGTCACATCTATGCTAGTCAAACTCCTAATACTTCAATAGGCTTAGGCTTTAAGAAATATGTAGGATTAGAAGCTAGAGATGACACACGTAAATCCACACCAGCAGGCTTAGCTAATTATGTTAAAGAAGGTGACCTACATTCTGTACGTGGATCCATTAGAGGAATACCTATGCCTGTTGACCTTTCCATTACTGTTGACTTTGATGGATCACATCATCTTTATGGCAAAAAGTCCAAAGACTTTCCAGATTCTTCATCTAATGATTTTGTCTCTTGCTTTGACAGAGACAAATCTTCTGATCAAGGGTCTACTTCTTATGCCAGCTGTGATTCAAGTGATAAGTCAGACCTACCCAAGACCTCACCTATGCCTGCACCCAAGCCTACCTACAAGCCTTTAAGAGTTGCTGCTGAAGATTTATCTTCCAAGCCAGTTTCTTCTGAAGACTTGTCTTTTCAGTCTTTGCATAATAATAATGTTAAAAACAATTCCTTTAATGTTTCTGGTTTGAATACTTCTGCTTGTAATAGAACATCTTTTGGTTTGAATAAATCTTCTAAATAGAAGACATGTTTTGTGTGTGGAAGTAAATTTCATTTAATTAAGGATTGTGATTTTCATGAACAAAGAATGGGTGTATGTGCTGGGAAATCTAGACCAATGTGGACCAATGTTAATGCTATACCACCTTATATTCCACAAGCTACTCATAAACCTTCTCCTTGGAGAAGATCTGTAGCTAGACCATATGTGCAATCAACTAGTTCATACTTTAAAAATGGTTATTGGCCTGGATATGTTGACACAATGAATGCAGGGAAAGGTTATTTGGATACTGCTGTGAAGCCCTCAGCAGGTTGTTCTTGGACACAAAGTGGACCTAAATTTCAATGGAAACCCAAGAACAATGGTGGATCTTATACATCTGCATGGCCTCAATCTAAAGATCCACAAGGCAGGTTCAAGTCAGTAATGACTTGAGCCTCAATAGTGTACTAACATTTTTGTAAATTTTTTGTTGTTGTTGTAGGATCATCCTCTGAAGTACAAGGAAGTTGGCATTGTTGATAGTGGTTGCTCTAGAAGCATGTCAGAAAACAGAGAAATGATGCACGATTTTGTACCACTTGAAGGAGGAGGCACTGTGACATTTGGTGGAAGTGATGGTAGAATCACTGGGAAAGGGACCATCAAAACACCTCAACTGGACTTTGAGAATGTGTACTATGTCAAGGAACTACAACACTTCAACTTGTTCTCAGTCTCACAAATCTGTGATACAAAGAACAAAGTACTCTTCTCTGAGGATGAATGTCTTGTGTTGTCTAAAGACTTCAAACTTCCAGAAGATACATCTATTTTGCTGAGAGTTCCTCGTACTCACAATCTATACACATTCAATTTAAATGATGTACAACCAGAAGGTGATTTAACTTGTTTGGTGGCTAAAGCATCCCTGGATGAGTCTACAAAATGGCATAGAAGGATGGCACATGTGAATTTCAAGACCATAAACAAGCTATCTAAACTAGGTCTTGTTGAAGGACTTCCTTCTAAAATTTTCACCAATGAACATAACTGTGTTGCATGCAACAAAGGAAAGCAACACAGAGCCTCATACAAAGCTATTAATGCAGTGAGCCTTATTTTAGAACCTCTTCAGTTGCTTCACATGGATCTTTTTGGTCCAACTCAAGTCAGAAGCATAGATCACAAGTATTTTTGTCTGGTTATTACTGATGACTATAGCAGGTTTTGTTGGGTATTCTTCTTGAGGACCAAAGATGAAACCTCTCCAGTTTTAAAAGAGTACATTACTCTTGTTGAAAACCAGCTGAGCAAAAAGGTTAAAGGTATCAGGTGTGATAATGGGACAGAGTTCAAGAATGTTGTTTTGTGATTCGATTGTTTGTGAGTGGTGAAAAACACAATATCAACGTATATCAAAATAACCGTAAAATTCGACAAATTAACCCTTTAGGAAAAAGGTTAACGTATCAAATCTTACGGGTGTGATAAAAGTGATACCGGAAAAGTGATTTCCCGGGTCGTGTCCCAACGAGGTGTGAAATTGAAGGAATCGTTGAGTTTAGTGATTTGAACTTGAATTGGTTTTAATGATTTGTTTGATTTGAGTTACGTTTTCTACAAATTAATTAACGGGAAAGTAATTAAGGCAAGGGAAACCTAATAAACTACAAATTAACTACTACTAAGCCTAAGGAATGATAAAACGAGGCTAAACTAAGTCCTAGGGTGCTAAAACTAAAGAACGTAAAAACCGGCAACCACCCCGAGCCATAAACGTAAAACTTTTGCAATTTAAGGGCTACGGGTGCGAAATCAATTTTCCCACGTTCTATTTGACTAAAAATAATTCTAGAAAGAAGCCGGGAATTTTTTCGACTTTTAAAATAATTACTACGAATTAAAAACTAATTTAATCTAATTAAATGATTAAAAATATTAAACTAATTTGGAAAAATCTGAAAAATTCACAGAAACTACTTTGAGTTAATCTGAATCTAAGTAAGATAAAAAATCAGCAGCTTGTTTGGATAAATAAGCTGCAATTAAGCTAGCTAGACCTTATTCCATAAACTGCTATATCTAGTTAAACTATTAATTGTGCGAGTAAATATACAAGGAAGTCCCAAGGGCAATTGGCATACAGGTACTCTTCTATCACCCTCAATGTGTGGGAGGTCTCAGGTTCGAGCCTGCCTCCCACGTTTTTTTTTTTTTTTTTTTTTGGTATTTTCTTTTGGAAAATCAAAATGAGCTTAAAACCAAGGTTTTTTTATGAAAACTTTTTGTTAGAAATGCTTAAATAAGCTGTTTTCACAGCTTATTGCCACAGCAGGTTTGAAAACTTGACAAACACTTTTTTGAAATCACAATAGCCAACTAACCAAACACCTTTTTTTCAGTTTACTTAAACAAAAATGAACTATGACAAGCTGTTAAAATAAGAATTAAGCTAACATGTAAACTAAGTATCTAAAGTAGGCCAAAGGGACGCCTAGAAAAAGCTATAATACTGGAATATGCAATTAAACTAAGCTATACTAATGGAAGGGATAAATGAACTCAATTAGCTAACTAGGGAATTCCTAAGGCTAAAGGGAAGATGAGCACTTGAAATCTGTTATAAAGCTCCAAACAAGCTGAAATGAGTATTTAATTTGTCCTACCAAACTAAAGGGAACCTAAGCAATGAACATAAGCTCAAGTTAAACACAAAAAAATGAGAGGAAAAAAATGCTAATTGGGGTCTGCTCTCCAGCAGCTTCAAGGCACTTTGAAGGTATACTGAAATTAAGCACTTGGGGAATCCTAAGTAGCTAAACTATTCTAAGCTAACTAAGCAGAACTAATAAGAAAACAATAAAATTAGGTAAGCAAAAATAATGGTGACCTGTTATTGCAGTGTCGAAAACAGCAGCTGAAGGGGCTTTTTTTTAGCTTAAAAAGCTGAGATGTGGCTGCCAAGGTAAAGAAAAGCTTCACAATATCAAAGTTAGGATAGCAAAGACTAGAGAAACTGATTTTGATGGTGGAAAATAGCACTAAGACAATTTAAAATAAGCTCTTATCAGCTTAGTTCAAGGTTGCTGTTTGCTGAGATAAAAAAAAAGGGCAATTGGCAGATTTGGTGAGCAATTTAAATTAAGCTGAAGTGACCCAATCTGAAAACAAACCAACAGCAGATTGAATTGGGTATTTGAGGATTCAAGAAGCACTTTTATTGACACTACTAAACTACAATTAAGCTGAGTAAAATACTTGAGAACAGCAGTGGTAGCTGCTGTTCTGCTTGTGCAGAGTTATGAAGAATTTTTTTTTTAACAATTCTTATCAAATCCTGTTATACCAACCTCAAGCCTGCACCAATTGATTTAAGAACTTGAAAGCACTTTGACTAATAAAATCAAATGGGTAAAAACTGGTTTTGACTTATGAATAAAACTTATACCAAACACCCCTTTTTGGTATAGAGAACTTGAAAACTTCTAAAAAACTAAACTTGGTGTTTTCCTTTAGTAAGACTAATCTATGAATTTAACAGATGCAACTTAACACATAATCAGAATTAACAAAGCACACTTATGAAACAGAATGGGTAAAAAAAAAACTTTTCATTAATAAACTGAAATACAACTTGGAATTTTTAAAAGAAAACAACTCGATTTAAGACTAAAACTAGGGGTGCCATTATCACTTGGCTACAAGAAGCTATTTATACTAAGTCTTGATGGTCTTCAATCTCTTCTTGTGTGTTTTCTCTGTGAGGTAAAACTGAGCTTGGGTCACTTTGTGTTTCTTTAGGCACATCCTGGCCATCCAAAAGCTTTGGAGAAGTCAGCTACACGATCACATCCATTGATGTATTCTTGGATTGTTGAGCTCCAATGGGAAGGTGAAGGATCGCCAACATGGCTTGGCGACATGTGATGCTTGGTTGACTTATTCTTGTGCTGCAGGTGCCAATGCCTGAGAGTGATGGGGAGAAGGGTGTAGTGGGAGGTGAGTCAGCCTTGAGTTGGATTTTGGCGGGCAAATGGTGTGAGTAGGATTAGGTTTGTGTTTTTTCTGGTTTTGGGTATGTGGGAGGAAGGAGAGGGGATAAAATGGGTTAGGGGTTTTAAAAGGGAAAAAGGTCGTGAAGTTGGGGGGTTCAAAGTGAGATGGGTCATAGGGTGTGGGGAGGGTTCAAAAGATGAGGGTTAAAAAATATTAGGGAGGGTTTTAGTAAAAAAAGGTATTTTGGAAATTATCGGTGTCGGGAAAATGTTAAAATTGGGTTTTTGGGTTCGGGATAGGATTTTGGGTTGTTTTTCCCCTGATCACTCTCAAAACGCGTCTCGGGCTTCAAAAATGTAGAAAATCACTTCCCGGCTACGTCTTGACTGCACCTTTTCTAGTTTCAGCTCGATTTATCCCGTTTTCGCTCTGTTTTCAATCCTTTTGTACCTGAAAGACATAAAACACACTCCGAGGATATTTTTAACATATTTTGAGCGTATTTGGGTGTTTTTAGTCATTTTTAAGGTCTTAGGCGGGTAAAACCGATGAGTGAATGAGCACTCAGCAAATTCCCCCACACTAGGAAATTGCTAGTCCCTAGCAATCAATCATATGAAGTAATGAAAGACTCAAGATTACCAAGACTACCTCGTTTTGACTTTTTATTTGATGCGAGAAACTGAAACGTAAACAACATGCTTGATTATCAAAAAATAAGCGGTATCATGGAACGGGATTCACACAAAATGGGTGTCTCCAGGGAATTGTGATCGTCATCCTCTTTTTTATACTCCCAAACTAAGTCTAGACTTATTGTGCAAATGTTTTTGTAAAATGCTAAAACTACTTATACAAATAATCTATGTAAGTCGAGACTTAACTTTTTTACTCCCGCAATTTATACAGTTTAAGTGTGTGTGTTGTTTTCAAAACTTTGATCATAAAAATCGACACTCATCACGGTTGTTATCTATTCAAGTTTGATATTAATTCACCGGAAATCTAAAAACTTAAGGTTCGAAAAGGGCCCTTTCCATGTAGCGGCTTTCTTCTCGGCACATCCCAAACCAGTTGGCTTTAGGTGACCAGGCTTTTGACACCCCACAGAGAATAGTACCGGAATCAGCTGGATTTCGATTCCAAAGGTTTAGAAACTTCCGCTAACTTAATATTAAGACTTGAATGGACAACAACCACCGATTATTTAGAGATTGAAAACTTAAAGGCCAAATCACTCCATGTAACGGCTTTCTTCTCGGCACATCCCGAAACATAAGTTTTAAGTGACCAGGCTTTTGACACCCCACAGAGAATACTACCGAAGCTTTCTAGACCTTTGAAATTGATAATCTCTAAATTCCGTTGCTTTTAAGATAAAATTGACGAATCCGAGTTCAACTCCCGATTTAAATTTGAGAAAAAGAAAGTTTCGCACATTTATTCATAACTTTTTATTTCACCAACATTTTTTTTTTCATTTTTCATTCACTTTTTACCTTTTTTTTTTTTTTTTTTTTTTTTTTGACTTTTGACTTTTGACTTTTGACTTGCAATTTTACTTTTGCATCATTCAAGCACTTTTACGATACTTTCATTTTGCAATTTTATTCAGATTTTAAGAAAGTATGCTTTCCCAAAAATTTAAACAAGAAGTTGAACTCTAACTCTTTATCAAAATCGCTTAAAATTTTTATTGCATAACAAAACGATTTTTATGTTCGAAGGTTTGAAAACGACACTATATTAGGTTCAATTATGAGCTACTGGGAGAAAAAGCCATAGATTACTTATATAAGCTCTAAAGAGAACCAACTACTCCATGCTTAGCATTTTCATTTGCACAACTTGTAAAAACTAAGCCTAATCGTTAAGGAAGCAGCTAGATCAACACTCTAGCAGAGTCGGGATTCCCTTTGTTCTAACCTAATCAAGACTAACTTTTATCAACACCGAAGTGTTAACACTTTATTTTCGTGAAATTTTTTTTTAAATTTTGGGTCAAAATGGGGGTACAAGGGACTAAAGGGTACAAATGTGACAAAATTCGACAGAATTCTCCCCACACTTAGAATTGAATATTGCCCTCAATATTCAAAGTCCCGGCCGAAGCCGATACTATCGAACGGAAAAAGGTAATACCACTTAACCAAGTGTGTGGACGAAATCTGTTATTTTACTCAAAAAGGATTTTTGAAAACATATCCCCAGATAAACGTTAGTAAAATGATCGGATATTGGGCGGCTGGATTGAAAACAAGCGCATCAATCATCACGATCAAAGGGATTCCTGAAAACATGAGCAAACACACAAGAAGCAAACACCGTGGAGGTTTCCCCCACACTTAGTTGTTAGAAAAGAGAAAGAAGTCAGAAACATGGGTGAAAACCCATGTAATGCTACTGTTTTTGTTAACCGAGTCGCTAGCTTGACTCGAACCCGAATTCATTGGTTCGTGGGGAAGGTTTGGAGATCCGGGACAACCATGGATGGTATGTCCCCTCCAAAATAGTGCTTCAACCTATGTCCATTTACCTTGAAGTTTGGCCCGTCAGTTTGAGATAACTCGACGGTGCCATATGGAAAAACTTTGGCAACGGTGAATGGACCAGTCCAACGGGTCTTAAGCTTCCCCGAGAAGATTTTCAATCTAGAATTGAAAAGAAGGACTCGGTCACCGACGTTGAAAACGCGGTTCTTGATCTTTGAGTCATGGATCTTCTTTGTCTTTTCCTTGTAAATCAACGAGTTCTCGTAGGCTTGATCACGGAGTTCATTTAATTCATTGAGTTGACCTTTCCGGTGATCACCCGCAGACTGAAGGTCAAAATTTACATGCTTCAAGGCCCAATAGGCTTTGTGCTCGAGCTCGATCGGGAGATGACACGCCTTTCCGTACACAAGCTTGTAAGGAGTACACCCGATGGGTGTTTTGTAAGCGGTACGGAAGGCCCAAAGTGCATCTTCAAGTTTGTCCGACCAAGAGGCACGGTTTTCACCTACGGTCCTCTCCAAGATTCTTTTCAAACCACGATTCGAAACTTCCACTTGCCCACTAGTTTGGGGGTGATACGCGGTAGAGAGACGGTGAGTGACACCGTACTTAAGCATCACTTTTGCGAATTGATCGTTGCAAAAGTGCGTACCGCGATCACTAATGATGGCACGGGGGTTCGAAACGGGCAAGAGAGACTTTAAGAACTTCACAACTACTCGGGCATCGTTGGTGGGTAGCGCTTTCACCTCTACCCACTTGGACAAATAATCGACCGCCACGAGTATATACTTGTTCCCTCGAGAAGACGGGAACGGCCCCACAAAGTCGATGCCCCATACGTCAAAGATCTCGCACACTTGAATGGCATTTTGAGGCATTTCATCTCTTTTTGAGATGTTGCTATGACGTTGACAAGCGTCGCAAGATTGGACTAAGTCGTGGGCATCTTTGTAGATTGTAGGCCAATAGAAACCGAAGTCAAACACCTTTTTGGCGGTGTAGTTCGGGCCATGATGTCCCCCTGTGGGTCCATTATGACAAGCCTTGAGAATTTCAGCGCTTCTTGGCGTGAACACACCGTCGGATGACTTGATCCGCACAGATTTTGAACAAATAGGGTCGTCCCGAAATAATGCTTAACATCTTTGAAAAACTTGTTCTTTTGTTGGGACGACATCCCTTTCACAACAAAGTTACCCGCATGATAGTTTGCAAAGTCGGCAAACCATGGGGTACTCGAATCTCTACGATGAGATACCACATTAAGTGTCTCGAGAGGAAACGTTTCGTTTATTTCCTTTTTCTCAAGCACATCTTGATGTGGATTTTCAAGACGAGAGAGATGATCAGCCGCTAGGTTCTCGGCTCCTTTTTTATCACGGATGATGATATCAAATTCTTGTAGGAGGAGAATCCATCGGAGCAACCTCGGCTTTGCATCTTGCTTAGCAAAAAGATATTTGATGGCTGAGTGATCCGTATACACTATGCTTTTTGACAAGATCAAGTATGGCCGAAACTTCTCGAAAGCATACACCACGGCTAGTAATTCTTTCTCCGTCGTAGTGTAATGTGCTTGAGCTTCGGTCAAAGTTTTGCTAGCATAATGTATAGGCTGGAAATGTTTTGATTTTCGTTGCCCCAAGACGGCACCTATGGCGAAATCACTTGCGTCGCACATAAGCTCAAATGGTAATTCCCAATCGGGGGCAACTAGGATCGGTGCTTCCGTGAGCTTCTTTTTAAGAGTTTGAAAAGCTTCAATGCACTCACTAGAGAAGATGAAAGGAGTGTCCTTTTCAAGAAGTCGGGTCATAGGCCGGGATATTTTTGAAAAGTCTTGAATGAAACGACGATAAAATCCGGCATGACCAAGGAAACTTCTAACTCCTTTGACGGTTGTGGGAGGAGGTAATTTTGCAATGACATCAACTTTAGCTTTGTCAACCTCAATCCCGTTCTTAGAAATTTTATGGCCGAGGACAATTCCCTCTTTAACCATAAAGTGACATTTCTCCCAATTTAGACAAAGATTCGTGTTTTCACAACGTTCAAGCATCTTGTCCAAATGGGAGAGACATGTTGGGAAAGAATCCCCAAAGACCGAAAAATCATCCATAAAGACTTCCATAGTCTTTTCGATCATGTCATGAAAAATGGCCATCATACACCTTTGGAACGTACCGGGAGCATTACACAAGCCAAAAGGCATGCGTCGGTAAGCAAATGTTCCATAAGGACACGTGAATGTGGTCTTTTCTTGATCTTGTGGGTCAATGGGTATTTGGAAGTAACCCGAGAAACCATCGAGAAAACAATAGTATTCGTTTCCCGCTAATCTCTTAAGCATTTGATCCATAAGGGAAAGTGGTCTTTACGGGTGGCTTCATTTAACTTTCGATAGTCAATGCAAACACGCCATCCCGTAACCAATCGAGTAGGAATCAACTCGTTTTCATCATTTTCAACAACGGTTATGCCACCCTTTTTGGGCACACAATGAACGGGGCTCACCCAAGGACTATCCGAGATAGGGTAAATCAATCCAGCATCGAGAAGTTTTATGACTTCTTGTTTGATAACCTCATGAATTTTAGGATTCACCCTTCTTTGTTGTTGGACCGCCGGATTGAAGTCATCCTCCATAAGAATCTTGTGTGTACAAAATTCCGGGTTAATTCCCTTGATGTCGGAAAGTTTCCAAGCGATGGCTCGCTTGTGTGACTTCAAAACCTTTATGAGAGCGGCTTTTTCATCCTCACTCAAGTCTTTAGCAATAATGACGGGTGATTTATTGTCACCCTCCAAAAATGCGTACTCGAGATGAGGTGGTAAGTCCTTAAGCTCGACCTCGGGAGGATCATTAGATTTTTCAATTGTTTTAATTTCCTCTTTATGAAGTTCTTGAGGAGGGAGTGAGGAAGGATCTTCATTGAGCATTTTCTCGATGAGAAGAATGTCTCCCTCGATGTCGATGGGAGCGTGATCAATTTCCCATGAAACCGAGTCACTCGATAAGTAAGCTTCAATCTCTTCCAAGATAAAGTCACTTCCCTCAAACGGAGTGAGGGGAGGGGAAGAGAGAGCAATGATGGGATCAACCGAAGTGGGATTGCCACTCGAGAATCCAAGAAGTTCTTGAGAATACTCCTCCGAAATAATGTCCATGACATCAATCATGTTGACGGAAGTGTCTTCATAATTGGGGGAGTATCTCGTAACTTGATCGAGGTTGAAAGTAACGGCTTCCTTGTTTGACCTCAAAGTAATTTCCCCTTTATCAACGCCGATCAATGCACGACCCGTTTTTAAGAAGCACCTCCCAAGGATGAGGGGTACTCGGGGATCGGCATCAAATTCGACCACAACAAAGTCGGCGGGGAAATGAAACTTGCCCACTTTTACAAATACATCCTCGACTATACCTAGCGGACGAGAATTTGTACGGTCCGCAAGCTCGAGGATCATACATGTAGGTGTAAGCGGAGGTAATGAAAGCTTTTTCCACATGGAATGTGGCATTAAGTTAATGCTCGCACCAAGATCGGCCAAAGCGGAGCATTGAACTATTCCTTGAAAATCACACGGGATTAGGAATTTTCCGGGGTCTCCTAGCTTTTCGGGAAGCTTTTTGAGGATAACCGCCGAACAATTCTCGTTCAATGAAGTTTTGGCCATTTCGGAAATCTTTTCTTTGTTATTCAACAAATTCTTGATTGTCGGACCGAACTTGGACATAAGAAGAAGAGCGTCCGCGAAACTAATCTCGAAGTGCAAATCTTGAAAGATTTGGATAAGCTTCTCCATTTGTTGACTAGTCTTATCACGGAGCTTTTGGTCATTAAGCCTTGAAGGATAAGGAAGTGAAGGCTTAGGAGTGTTCATCGGAACAACGGGTTCCGGAATTGGAGGTAGGACAACCGGAGGTTGGACTTGTGCGGTACTTCGTGGGCTTGAGATATGCACCTTGTCCTTTGTAAATTTTATAGAAGGTATAAATTTTATGATCAAAACATCTCATAATTTGTACTTTTTGAAGAGTAACTTATCGTTATAGTTTCAGTAATGAAAATAATAAATTCTTGATTACTAGTTATAATTTGGAATCCATTTATAAAATATGCTTAATCAATTAAAGTACATTGAATAAGCCGGATCGAACTACCCTTTCGGGTTTCTTTTGTCGGGCCACGACTCAAACTTGAACCGAGACCTACACCATCAATTGAGTGGGCCGCGAACTAAACCAATCACCCTAGAGTGGGCTGTGGGTTTGGTGGGTTTAACACCCACAAGTCCAACACAACTTAAAATCACTCAAGCCCAGTCCGTAGTTAAAGATTAACATCACAAGAAAAAAACAAAACTTTTATATCTTTCTGTTCATGTGATTTACGTGACAACAAGGGAAAGAAATAAGAAAATATATAAATAGTGTGACACAATCAAACGAGGTACACCTTCTTATGGGTCGTGTCAAACTGAGACATAAACAAAACAACACACCCTTGGTGGGTGGCTTTTGAACCAAATTCAAAACACCTCTTTTGTGCAGAAAAAAAAGTAAACAAAACGCACTCTTTTAGGGCTGAAAACGCAGCCTTTAGGGGCTGTAATGAGCAGGTCCAGACGCACCCTTTAGGGGCTGAAAACGCAGCCTTAAGGGGCTGTAATGAGCAATTCAGCCTTTGATAACTCGAAGTAGATACAAACGCAAGTACCAATGGTGACTTGAAACAAGGGTTATACACCTGACTCACACGACCACCCTTGTGGTCTCGTGTCAATAGCAGGTAAACAACACCCTCTTTGGGTGATATTGAACTAAGATAGAAAATGAGACCGATTACTTATCATTGCGAGCCTTCCTCGAGTTCAAAGTTAGGCAACATGCCAATACTTTCGAGGTGTCTTGTTGTGACCCGCAATGCACACCCTTTTTGTGACCCGAATAAACACCAAATGACTTAGATTCTTGTGAGTCTATTTGCTTATTGGAGTAAGACAATAAGGACACTAGGCGCTCTACGAGGTCAAGTTGCAACACGAGTAGTTAAGAATTAAGCCAAGATGATAATACTAATGAGTTGATTTATATACCAAAAATCAAATAAGCTGAGCAGCTTAAACAACATTAGTCGAGATAAGCACCCTAATAAGCACGATTATGAGCCAAAAATATATAATTAAAACCGAAAATGATTATGTCTTCCTTTTTTTTCATGGGTTCTCGACAACAACAACAACTACAACATGCCATCAAATCAATATCAATTCTATTATAAATTTCAATCTTCACCAATAAATAACATTCGGTAAAACTATATATATATATATATATATTATATATATAACAGGAGGCATTTGACATTAATGTCACCTCAATACCAAATAATCAATTTTAATGCCCCATAAGCATTTTTTGTCCAACTAAGCAATATTTTTTTAATTTAATTAGCTATTATTTAATTTTTGGATTTTTTTATTAATTTTCGAAATTGGCATTCATAAAATCCGAATTTTATTTGTACAAAAATACATGATGCTGGATTCGAACATGGGTCTATTAGTCCACAAACAAACATGTTACCCACTAGATCAACTTAATTTTTGAGTTATACTATGCAAAATTAAATGTAAAATGTTTACCAAGTATTAATGATTCATATATTTTCCTTAAATATAGTTCCTAATAACTGTATAAAACCTATGCATGACACTTTTTAGGGTTTTTGTTTCACTGATAAAAGGTACACTCTTCTCCCTCCAAACCTGGTGTATTTCTTTTGAAGTTTCTTTGGTGGCTAAGCTTCTTCTTTGAACACATGATTTAAAGGTACGCTATAAAGTCTTTGCTTTTATATGATTACTTGATGTATTTATAGGCATCTATAGGTTAATCAATATTCTTTAAATTGTAACCAGGCACTCCTACCTGATAAGTCGTAAATGGAACTGTTTATGGGTGGAGTTTCAGTAAGAATTATTAGTTATGTATGTTAGCGGCTAAAACTTATCTTGATTCCTTGATCAGTCTTCATGATCCAAAACTGAAGTGCAATAATACTTTTTAGCCAGTTCCTAAAGCTACCAACTGCATATGAGGTAATAAAGAAACCTTTCCAAGAAACATCATCATCTCCTCCACAAGAAACATCTCAATCTACAAACTTTGTCTCCATAATCGAATGGATTATATTAATTGTTTTTGGGAGGTAAGGATATTATTTTCTCAATCTTTTCCAAATTAAATTCAGGTTTCAAAACTTTTTATAGATGCTTATGATCATGGTCTTCTGTACAATACACGATTTGCATTCATTACAAATCATTATTCATATTGTATGGTTTTATGTTTTTAGGTACAATACATGATTTGCAGGTATCATGATTTACAATTTTCGCACGTTTACCATTACAAATCTTTATTCATATTGCACGGTTTTATGTTTTTAGGTGCAATACACGATTTGTAGGTATCATTATTTAAAATTGTCGCATGTTTACCACTACAGATCATTTTTCATATTGTATGGTTTTATGTTTTTAGGTACATACACGATTTGCAGGTATCATTATTACAATTTTCGAGAATCGTTATATAGTCATTATTTAAAATGATTATCCTTGCTAAAATGCCAAGTAACTATATTTGTATTCCAATTATGCTTGATGATTAATATCATTCATAGGGGGTTCAAGCGATAAAGGAGCCATTATTGGAGGTGTGATTGGAGGCATAGGTTTTCTGATTATCTTGCTAATAGCTGAGCATTTATGGTATTGTCGGTTAAAAAGAACAACGCCAAGAGGTATGTACTATCTGTTGTCTTAATATGGTGCTCTTTACATCTTCTTTAATTAGATAAAACTAATGTATAACCTAATTACCAGGTTATATTAGACTCACTACATTGAAACACGCTACTCAAAGTAGAATTTGTTATCAGTTTAATTTAGTATTATTGGATGAAATATCAAGGTCTTATTCTTTGATGTGATCTTTTTAGCTTCATATCACTAGATGAAATATCAGGGTCTTATTCTTTGATGACCAATACGCTAGCGGCTAGACCCCGTACTAAGTTGACCACTGTGAGTGTGGCCGCCTTTGGCAAACAAGCAAAGATGGATTCACTGAAAAATTGATTCAGAAAAGGGACATGCTACAGAAAAGTATTTTGGATAGACCCCATACTTACTGTTTTTTTTTTGTGTTTGTGCGTGAAGGAAATTTGGAAAAGGGACATGCTACAGAAAAGTATTTTGGAAAGGTATTTTTCTGCTACAAACAAGTATAGGATGAGCTGGAAAAGGGACATGCTTAGACTTTTATTTAAGAGAACAAATATGTTAATTATATTTTAAAATGATCTAACAATAGATTCAACAAGATGTGTGCCTTATAGAATTTGTTTCCTATTTCTTATATTTTTCACGTAATTAATGTTCTTTTGCAGGCTGGTGAACGTTTGCGAAGTTGAAAGCTTGCTTTGCGCCTTATTCATCACAAGGTGATTTCTTTGTCACTTGGCATTCTTCTGCTTGCTATCACATAATTGGCCCTTAGAGTGAGAATGTAGTTATCCTTGGATAGTAAATCAGCACCGTCTCTAAGCGATCATAGACCTTCGGTCATGCGCAAGACAAACTCAAACTCCCCTTTATTTGTAAGTTCTCTTTCTGTTAACAAAATGAGTAATCAAATTGTGGTATTTTTCATGATAGTTTGAGTGTTGTTAAATGTGTGAACATGAGGCTTCAATATTGCTATATGATCCGACATAATGTAGTTAGACACATATTTTGCTCAGGAAACCCACAAATTATTTTAATAGCGTATCAATATCTGTAAATCCTACTCATATCAGTATTTTGATATGTAGAAGAGGAAAAGAAGACCAAGGAAGAAAAGACCGTTGAGCATGCAAAAATGAGAAGATTAGATGATGGTATAGAAATCACGGGACATAAGCAGAACCAGAAGCTTCGGGTGGTGGTGTTGGTAAATATCTTAAATCAATGACCACCACCAAGGTTGGCAAGACCTCTGTACCTGATGGTGGTGAACAGTAATGTTGTAGTAATGAAAAGAAAGACGGTACCTTAAACAAAAGAACTCAAAAGTTTTTTATGGATGGTAACTTTTTTTTTACTTGTGTTTTAATTATTTATACAACGTAGATATAACAATGCTCATGATGATATCAATTATTTCATTGGTGATTTATAGGAGCTCTCTCATGTACAAGCTAATTGAAGCCAATGCCCTAATCTTTTGTCAAAGATGGGTAATGGTATAAATGGTGTTTTGTTTAAGAGTTGTTGACACCCTACTTAGCATTTAATAAGATCAACTCATTTGTTTATATCAATGTCAATTTAAGGGGTGTTTTGTTTAAGCTTATTTATGGGTTTATGAGCTTATATGTTTTCAGCTTATGTTTCATAAGCTTCCTTTTCTAATTCTGTGACTTATGGACTTATATAAGTTTGTCATCGAGATAACTTTGAGAAAGAAAATAATATTATACAAGTTTCTAATTGTTTTAACGATTGCAAGTTGGGTTGCTTCTATGCATAAAGCACCTTTTTACTAACCCTTTAGATAAAGTTGTTAATCTCAATTGGGTTGATTGGATGCATACTTTGAAAGGAATTATCATGCAAGTTACAATTAGTTTGTATAGCAAATTGGGTTGATTGGATGCATACTTTGAAAGGAATCATCATGTAACCATAGGCATGTAATATATTTTATGTTTGTATCCACTATCCCGTTGCCATATAAAGAAGCATATCTAAAGTGTTTTGGGAATACATGGAAAACTAATTTTAATATGAAGAGTAGTTACGGTTTTAATTATTTATACAGCTTTGCATGTATAAGCTAAAGGAGCAAAGACCTTACCTGTTGTCAAAGGTAAGGGGGTGAATCGTGTTCTCATAGTCTCACAACAGTGAAAGAATAAACAAGCGAACTATATGAATTTTTACAACATTATATTTTATTTATTTTAAAGCTTTATTGTATGATTGAAGAGGAATTAGTGTTTTTGAAATCGGCGTTGCAACAAGCGCTTGAGTTTGTATCTTTTGGGTCACAAGTTCAGGTTCATGATGATATTTGGTGTTTTCTTATTTTAAATTTGGGGTTGTTGAATTTGATGTGATTTTGTTTATTATTTAGCTTTTGGAGGAATTGAGCATGGATCAATGGCCGGTTGCGCATGGGAATCGATCTTTAAGGTGTACTTGAGTGGCGTTGAGTGTTGCTGCAGATTTGCTTGGTGCTTGCTTACCTGGTACTGGTGCATGGATCGTGGCGTTAGTTGGGGTTCCTTGCACAGAAGGCCCTGGTTTGGTAAGCCTTTTCAACTTTTTAGTTATCATGCTGTTAGTGAATGTTGATTGGCCGGATTAAAATAGTTCACAGTAAATGTAGATAAACGTTTCCTTAACAGCTGCATTTAGCTTCCACTATTATTATAATTTGTTAAAACTTATGAAGTATAGACACATATATATTTGACTCAATGATTCTTAGGAAAGAGACCAATTATAGAAGTGTGTAGTATTGGGAAACTCAAACGTGTTAGGTTTGAGCACCGAGATCGTTCCGAACGAGGGTTGAATGGAATTTCCAACTCACGTCGCGATTATCGGGATTTGAATGTGTTAAAAAGGATTTTGAGGATTTCTAAACTACGGGGCAAGCAATAATAATAAAAGGCATATAAATCTACTAATCCTAAGGTGAAAACAAGTAATCTCAATTAAGTACGTAAATAGAACTAAAGACGCAAATTACTTTATGCCAAAAAAACGTATTTTAAAATGCAAATTAATCTATTTTAACCCCTGATTCAGTGCCAAAACACGTCAAGCTTACTCACACAAGCTAGCCACTTGTGAATGACTAACCGTAAGAAACTTAAAACGGTTCGGACACTGATCAATAATAGATGAGAAGTGTGTAGTATACGGGTAACTCAAACGTGTTAGGTTTGAGCACCGAGATTGTTCCGAACGAGGGTTGAATGGAATTTCCAACTCACGTCTCGATTATCGGGCTTTGAATAAGAGAAGGGGATAATATGAAGTTATCTAAACTACGGGATAAGGAAAGCATAAAAGGGAAATTACACTACGGGAAATCCTAAATACGCGATTTATACTAAAACGTATTAAAAGAAACGTAAATAAAATGCAACTACGTCTATTCTACATCCTAAAAATGATCTAAAATTACTTTTATACTAAAAAAGATATTAGAAAACTATTTATGAATTAAAACTAATTTTTAGAATTTTTCTGGATTTTATTGAAATTAAAAACTAATTTTAACTTTAAAAATAAGACTAAATAACTAAAAATTATAAAAACAAAGGGGAAAATTATGAAACTAATTTTATAAAATCTAAAATATCCTAAGAGACTTTTCAAAACTATTTTTGTATTTTTCAGATTATTTTTCTATTTTCTATAAATTTAAATCTATTTAAATCTAATTTAAATTGTGAAAAATTACCAAATAAAAAGGGAAAAATAGGGAAAATTATTTTTTATGCTTTTTATATTTTTCTTAAACTGGGAAAATTGAAAAATTATTTTTTTGAAACTTTTTCTTAATTATTTGCAATAAAAGCTATTTAAAAGTGCTTAAAAACTATGTTTAATTAAGAAAAATAGTAAATAGTGACTAAAAATTATGAAAATTTCAGGGAAATTCTAAAATGTTATTCTAAAGCTATGAAAGATATAAAAACATGGGCTTATGTGGATGAAATAAGAGCTGCAATGTAACAGATATGGAAATAAGCAAATGAAAATAAGCAAATAAGCACTAAAGTGAACCAAATGATAACAGAAGCTTGATAATACTAAAACTACTCTAAAGCAGCTAATTGCATCTACTCCTAATACCTAAACAGCAAATTACAAAGTTTTAAGCAAACTGCCACTTAAGCTAATAAGCTACTTGACCCCACTGTTTAAGCAGTTGCAACTGCTTATCTAATCAGCCAAAGTGAAATCCAGAAGTTGAAATAAGTAAACAACCAGCCAGAGATTACATAACCAAAATTACAGCTTATGAGGACTTAAGGTGAAGAAGTTAAAGATCAAAACAAAAAGGCATATATGGGGCAGTGTGTACTGATGTGCAGAAACAGTATGACAGATAGGTGCTAGTTGCAGGCCTAAAAAGCTACTTAAAAAGCTGATACTCTAGTCTATTTAAGCTTCAACACTGAAATCCTACATCTAAGCTACTCCTTTACTAATCCTAGATAACCTTTTAACTAATAAGCAAACCAATCATCAGATGAACACCACTTATTGAGTCTGCTGAATCAGCAGTCATGAAGAGAGGGACAGTGAAGTTGCAAACCAATAATAAGCAATAACAAAGTTCCTACAGAGAATCTAAAGACTAAGCATACTAAACCTAAACTAGTAACTTCTTAAATAATCAGAAACCAAACCATAACAACTACTGAGTAAGAAAATAATCAGCTGAGACATAAGCAAAATGGACAGTAACCTGGTGGTGCAGGACAGTTAACTGGATACAATCAAGCTCAAAATTAACCACTCCAAGCTACTTCAAATGGCCAAATAAACTAAAATTATGCAAACTAGGGTGTATTGACAACACCAAAATCCAATCTAGGCAAACTATGAGTCACTTTAAGAGCTTGAAAAGGATTGTTAAACATGACTCATTTGACAGAAAAGAGAAAGTAAGACAGTTTTGGTTAGAAGTGCAAACTGAATCAAAAGCTTTTAGAAATTAAAAACATGACCAAAGAAGCTTCAAAACTATCAACTGAATACTTCTAAACCAAATTTATCCATTCACAGTCGTTGAAACACATATTTTGAACAGAATCCAAACACTCCTATCAACTCTAAGCAATACTTTTAACTAAAAGATCTTGACTAAATTAAGCATCAATCTACTTCACTTGCTCAAATTATCACCTAATTAATCAAAAGAACAGATTAAAACCAGAAATTAACCCAACATTACTTTGACTTCCAACTTTGACTTTTTAGAAAAAATGCAGTTAAAGAAAGTTTAAGCAGCAACCAAGCTCACAAAAGCTTGAATAAGCTTTCCTGAGCTTATTAAGACAGTAATAAGAGCTTTTAAACAGAATCAAACTGAGATGAACAATTTAATACGAATTAATGAGAAATACTTAAATAGCATTAATGAAAATGATTCTACAATGTAAAACTGGAATTACAACTAGATTGACTACTTAAAAACATTTAAAATGACAGAAATTTAAAGGATCAAAATTCTTCTAATGCATAAAGAATTGGATAATCTACAATGTGACTGAAGGAGGGTTTATATAGCTGGGCTGAGGAGAGCTTGGGATGCCTTTCAGAAGCTCCTAGATGCTCTAATCTGAGCCTTTGATCATCCATCTCGAATCATCCAATCATTCTTGGCCCTTGGATCAATCCTGTGAGGTGGCTGCTCCAATGAGAGGGCTTCATTTTGCCACTGTGGCAGTCTTATCCTGACATGTCAGCTTCTAGAAGAGGTTTAGAAGATGCTAGTACGAGGTTTGGATATGGGTAATTGGTGGTAAAAGGTAAGTGGGTAAATGGGTGTTTGGTTGGGGAAGACAGAGCACTATTGGGCGCGTTTGGTTTGTTTATTATAATTCAAAGGGTTTGACCGGGTTTAGTGGTCGGGTAAATGATTTATTCGGGTTGGGTATATTGGACGGGATAAGGGGTTGGTTTAGTTTGGGCCGGGTAAGGGATTTAGGATTGGGCCGTGAGTATTGGTAATGGATATTGGACTTGTAATATATCTTGGACTAGAATTGAACTCATTAGCAATAAAGGGACTAAAGTTGTAAAAGCTGAAACTCCAAGGGCCAAACATGTAAATTCTGAAAGTGTCTTCCAAGGACTGATTTTGACAATCTTCAAATAAACCAAGGGCCAATTTGCAACTTTTTGAATCTTCAAGGGTCAATTTTGCCAATTGCTCAAACTTGAGGGGCCATTCTTGACATATCTTCAAACTTGGTTATTTCTTCCAAAAATCATCCTCGGAGAATAAAATCTTCATAAATGCTAAATTTTGATCTTCCGGCTCGGCTTAAGCTCTCTTAATCTCTCGTGCTCGGATTTACGTCTGATTTGGTTCCTTTTTGTGTGTTTTTACATATCCGTACCTGCACAAGCACAAACTCAAGAAAACCAAAAATATTAGCAATAAACGGCTCTTTCTTAGTTATTTTGGGTCAGTTTTGATATATAGAAAAGGTATGTGTTTTAGCACATACCAACCCCTAAAAGTGATCTAATATTTTTCTACAACTAAAAATGTGATTAAAAAATTATCTAAAATTTAAAACTATTTTTTTTTTTTTTGGTTTTTGATTTTTGATTTTTTTAAAATAGCTAAATATATATATATATTTTTTTGACTTTTTAATTTTTAATTTTTTTAAGAGATTTAAAAAAAAAAACTAATTTAACTAATTAAAGTTTAAACTAAAATTTAAATGACAAACTACAACTAGTGACGATGAATATTAAGCTAAGAGAATGATACTAAAAAGACTTAACAAGCATAATACGAATAATTAAACGTAACGGTAAACTAAGAATCTAAGCTAAAAAAAAGTAAGAGAATAGAACCCTATGATTTTTACGAGAGAAATACCACCCAATCTTATAAACTAGATAAATTATTAAAGTTTATTTCTTTATTAACTTTAATTTTGCTAATTAGTTAAATAAAGTTTTAAGCTTTATTAACTAAATAACTTAATAAAAGTTATTAAATTTGTAAACTTTAATGATTTTAAGCTTATAAGACCCGTAAGCTCCACGCCTTATGAGGTAGAATCGGATTACACAAACAAAATCAAAACTTTAAGGGTTAGCACAAATATATAACTATAAACTTTTTAGAATAAAAAAAACTCAAATAATAGATAAAATAACCTTAATAAATCAAATCTTAACCACCAAACTCTCTCAAGGTGATATGTTTCCACAAAAACTAATTTGGATATTAAGGTTAAGATTTAAAATACAAGATTTTTTTTTTTTTTTTAGGAAAGGAAATAAATCAAGGAAAAATATTAAAGGAATTCCGAAAATTCCAAATGTTTTTTAGCAACGTCAGAAAAGAGATAGAAGCTCACAGAAAAGTGTTTAGAATTTTCGGAATTAAATAAGTATTTTTCTTTTCGATTTTTATCTTTAAATAGCCAATAAATCAAAATAAATAGTAAACTAGTTCAAAAAAATATGAAAATTTTACACTATCTTAAGAAAACTATAAGAAGCTACCAGAAAATCTAAAAATATTTTTTTGACGTTTTTTTCTATTTTTTTAAAATGAAATTCGAAACAGTTTTTTTAGAGAAAAATGACAGAAACAGTTTTTTATTTTTTAAAAATACTAAAACAACTCAGACAAATACGAAAATTTTATGATGAAAATAAAATATATTTTTGGATTTTTTGTAAAAAAGACAAGATTTTTAGAGACTTTTTACTATTTTTAAGCTAAATAAAACAATAAAACGTAAACTTTAATAAAAATAAACAATAAAAGACTAAACTTTTATAAAAATATAAATATGATATGTTGAGCGTGTGCACGGAGCGTATAAAATATACTCACACAATCTTACTATAACTCAACTCTTCATGGCATATTTTTATAAAAAGTTTTATAAAAATAAAAGGAAATAAAAAAGATTAAGAGATGAGAAAATAAAAAAGATGCAAAGATAATAAATAAGATGAACTAACTTGCAAGAAATAAATAAAACTTTTATAAAACTAAATAAGCATAAAAATTACAAGAGTTTGGGTACAAAAATAAATAAAAGAGATGATTAAAATGAGGTGAGGAGGTGGGTTTTTATAGACCCACTAGTTACACTTTGGCCCCTAATAATTTTTCATAATGGCCCCTAAACTATTCAATCTTGGTACAAAAATAACCCTACAAAAACTTGCTCCCCAAGTTGATATACTTAAGTGTATAATCTGATTTCTTCGTGGCTTTGGTCTTCATCAGATGGGTTTGAACACATGGGCTGCTCGTTGGATTGCTGGGTTTGGAGTTGGACAACATCTGGGCTTGGATTTCGTGGACAGCAACTGGGTTGGGCAGATTTGGGCTTGACTCGTGGGAGCAGCAGCTGGGTTGGATGGAAAATTGATTTGTGATGTAAAAATATTATGCCAACAATTTTGTCATTAGTAGGATTTGAACCCCTGACCTCTTGCTTGACAAACATGTCACCACCCACTAGACCAAGAGTCTTTTTGTGTTAAATATTGCATTTAATTTTCCTTTAGCCTCCTTTTTCTGCTGATTAATTTTTCCTTCTTTTTTACACATCTTAATTAATTGCAATCTTCGTTCGGCTTCGTTTAGTCTTTAAAATTTTCTTCTCTTGCCTCGATGCTCCAAATAAAATTATCATTAGACCCGTAACTTCGTGCTCCTTCCATTCTCGTGCTCGTTTTTGTCCATTTTGCAATATCCGTTACCTGCACATACATAAACACAAAAACACAAATACTTATGGCTTTAGGGGTTAGTTTTTGGTCTTTTTGGTCCGGTTTTGATCTAGAAAAAGGTATATGTTTTCACATATACCACTCAACTTTTGGTTTATGATTTTTAAGATCAAGTTGTATAAATATGCAATTCAATTTTACGAGGAACTTGCAAAGCGGATGGTCAGCCAAGGACATGTCTTGGATCTTTTTGCTTCTGCCCTTGATCAGGAAAATCACTCATTATCTTTTTGCTATTCTATCTGTTTGTGAATTTAGATATATAACGGTGGTCTTATGTCTTCCATGTCAATTACACGTCGGGTTTCTGTAACTACTTATATATTTTTGAAAGCATAAAGCAGATCAAATAATATCTCACATAGCCCGCATTGTTACAGGCCTCATTGATTATTTCGTATAACAAATTAACATCATCACTTTCAGAACCTAATGCCAAACATCCCCTTAGACAGTTAGACATCAAACAAATTCAGACTAACCAAACATGAGATGATTAACAGATAACCAACAAACCATTCCCCATGATAAAATGTAAGAGTGAAATGAATATCAAATTTAATAATCTTTGAAGACGAGGCTGACCTTTTTCCTGAGGTGGTTGGCTAACAACGACGTGCATGGTGGTAACGCCACCAGGGACATCATACAAAGGACTCCTGCAGTCTCCTACTGTTTTGTTGTTCTCCAATATTTTCCCACCACTAATTAATTTAACATCTTGTACTGTTCTTGGAGCATTATTTCTCTCTGCAAAACCATAAAAAGCATTATTCTTCCACTTAGTCATGAAACTAACACTGAACCCAAACTTTGTAGATGAATTTCAAAAAAAGGTTGCTGTCACATGTGCACATGAGTGATTCGTTTATGAGGATATTAGTTTTCTTAGAAAATAGATAATGGTTATTTTTTGTTTTAGGATTTCCAGCCACGGTGAGTACTACCAAAACAATCTATATTTATCTTAGTTTTACAGTACACTAGATAATTTAAGGTAGCCATGAAACTCACAAAGTGAAATCGATTAAAGCCAGATGCATATTGAGCTTTTGGCTCAAATATTATAAATTAGAAAAGTCAGTCAAACGGGTAAACTTAAGAAAAATAGTTGAAAAGAAAACAGGCAGAATAGTTCAAAAGTCGTCTGAAGAATACTCAATTGTTTATCTCCTGAATTGCTTTATTAAAAATAATTAGCTTACTATTTACTAAAAATCTTATGTGATTATATCAAAATTGTAAATAATATATAATTAAGAAAGAAAAAAAAGTGTGGACAACCCAAACCATTATATACAGACCTAAAAAGGTTACCCGTCTTGATAGCAAGACATTCAGGGTGGCCAACGAAGGGTCGGAAATGGTCCTGGGATTAACCCGGTGAAGCTGCGTACATCTGAGTAAAAAAGGCTCGCCCTCCCCGGGTAACCTCAACAGGGAAAACCTCACCCGTTTTTACGTGTTGATAGCAAGACACTACCAATGAACCCCTTTTGCAACCTATAGGGTAGACGTCGATAGAATGTCATTAGTTAATCGCCTTTTAGTAATCCAAGTAAGAGGAGCAGTTAGATGGTGTTTCGTATTGCTTCAGTTAATGTTCCTTTCTGCTTCTAAAATAAGCAGGCACCCTGATAATTTTCAAGTGTGTAATTGGTATCCTTTCTAACTAAGCAGATAAGCAGTTTTTGAAAGTATTTAGATTGAATTCTCCACTTTTAAACCAATGCAACGAGCAGCTAAGGTCATAAGATTTCCCTAAAACCCCTAGCTAATGAGCGAGCATTTATAGAACAGTTTTTTATCCATATAAACAAATCAAATTCCATTCAAGTAAAAGCAAAAACCAGCATTCCCAGTTCACATGAAATTACACTCCTCTCCATTATCTAAAAAAACATAATAAAAAATGTACAAAATTTTAAAAAAGTAGATCACATGGAGGACTGTACGAACCTTTAGGCCACTGAGAAAGAATGTTTTCCTTCAGGGATGCAACGCTAGAAGCCGCTGGGAAGCTCGTCGGACCAATATCTGATCCATCAATCAAACGGAATTTAATCTCCAATGAATATTGCACTCCAGACATATTCAGCTTTTAATAGATAGTATTTATCAGTATCTAAACAACCGAATTCTTCACTTTGGTGGCTTAACAATCTTTCAATTAGATATATCAATATGACGTTGAGTTTGATGTATGACCATCAACTGAAAAGTTCAAAACATTAATATCAGAAAAACATTATTCTCTGAGGGGTGTTTAATTGCATGTTTTGACACTGATTAAGCGACACTATCGCCGAAATCAGATATCAGTTTTAACAAAATATTAAGCATGAGACAATGTTTAGATGTGCTTCTCAAACCTTAAGTTGTAACAGTCACTTCTAAGTTCTAGCAGAGTTGATTTCTGATTACGCAAGAATGTAATTACATATAATACAAGAGGTGATCTGTGCACAACACATTTTACTTCATACAGAACAATTTACTTGCTTTGAAAAAACCAATTAATTTGTAGCGTATGAAGTAAAATGTGTTGTGTGCAAACCCGTCAAATAAGGGTACAACAGGATATAACAGCAATTTTACTATATTTTATAGTATATTCAGCAAGATCATTGCCTATGCTTATCTTGAAGACTTCCAAACCATTCAAATAACCGTCCATATAGACATTAGTGCGGGGTTGGGATGCAGGGCAAGCCACAACTCATCCTTGCTTTTCTGGCTATACATAACATAATCCTTGAATACAGGATACCCGCTACCTGGAGTCCATTTGAGTGGATCATCCTCCTCCTTAGCAGTTTGATTATTAATGAAGACCGTGAAAACCATTTGACCTAGTTTTGTGTATTTCGGTATAATGTTGCAGAAATGGAGCCTGAGCATGTAATAAAATCCGAAATCAACTGGAAGTATCCATGTTAGATTGTACAAGTCACCCGGTTGGCCCATACTTCTTTGGGATTGATAAACAACCTCAGGTAAAGTATGAAGGTAAACTATTTGCTAAATTTTACAAATAGCGCAGACATATATTTAGCTATAAGTTGCTAAAGTTCATGCATCCAATTGGTTATTTATATAACAGTTGTTTCACCTGGACAACATGAATTTATAAATATTATGGATCTTGCGATACTTTTGGCAAAGTCATAAGTCTGGACTTGGTTATGGTGCTCGAAACAACACAGGTAAAATGGTATTTGAATTTAGGACATAATATGTTGAAACAGGCCCGGTGAAGTCGGAATGACCCAAAGATCGTTATCTGTTCTAAATATTCTCTCTAAATAATAAATGTGTTAATTATATTACAAAAACTATATTAACATTTGATTAAATAGTTTAGGGGGTTGTCATTTTTCGTATGTGATGGAGAACCCTAAACATTTCATAAGATAGTACAAACATTTTTTTATGATTGACGTGAATCTCATGTTACCACTATAATCAATTACTTAACAGGTACCAAACCTTAAGTTGTTGCTGAAATGCGATATGGAGTATCCACTCTCAAATGCCTCCGCAAGAAGGATCTTGATCAGAAACTTTGAACATATTGCTTGGCATGCACCTAATTCTCATTTTTTGTTTTGATTTAACTGTAATCCTTACCCTCCAAAATTGCTTATTCGGATGTGAATCTTATGTTACCGTTGTAATCAATTACTTAACAGGTACCAAACCTCAAGCTATTGCTGAAACGCCAGATGGAGTATCCACTCTCAAATGCCTCCGCAAGAAGGATCTTGATCAGAAACTTTGAACATATTGCTTGGCATGCACCTGATTCTCATTTTTTGTTTTGTTTTAATTGTAATCCTTACCCTCCAAAATAGCTTACTTAGAACCTGTGTTTTTTAAGTTGTATTTGAGAACCAAGTTATGCATAAGGGACATTTTGTACCTTTTGGCTAGAAGTGCTAAGCAACGGCATAATAATCCAAGTTTAAGTAGCGGTGGCACATATATTAATGATCTTAACTCAGATAAAAAGAAAGCCCCATAGTCCAAACATTAATAAAAAAAAATAGTCTCGTCAACTAGAAGAGTGAGGAAAATAGTTACAGGTATATGAAATGGATCCGCTTATTCCCATCTTTTTATGACAAGACTCGCGCAAATCATCCTTATTCCCTAGCATAATCGTTGCTTTCATAGGCGGCTCGGCTGGTGAAAGTTGATTGCTATAGAATGTTTGTAGCCTTGAACTCGATTTCTCCCTTTATTTTTTACATATTTTTCTATATTCTTAATATACTTGAATTGTTGTAACACGTATCCATTAATGTGGCAGATCATATTGTTATTTAAACTCTCATTTGCTCTAATTTCACTTCTCAAAGTAACAGGCTATGAGATGAATATGAAATCATTTGCCATCTTAAAGATTGTAAGCATACCGAATAACATGTTTATTTATATTAATTTAAACTATAAAGACCCTTTACTTTCCTTCTTATTTTCATATTTTCCCTTCATCTCAACCTAAATTTAACTTCATTTACTTGATGTGATATGACCACTTGGTTTAGCCTCTCAAAATGTTAAGTTTTTGCATCACTTTTGAGTTGTAAGACATATACAATAGCTGATTATAGATTGTTGTTGCAAGTTCTGAGAGCAAAACATCTATACAAAAATGGTAAATCTCTACAATGTCTGTCAACAATATTTACCATCTCAAGTAATTGCCATATTTCTTGCAGTAATACTTACAAGTTTAACTCTTTTATGATCAAACTATAAATGAAAAATATGTTAATTAACCTTTTTTTATTGCAGGTCAAGGTCTAAACGAATGTCAAGCTTAATATTAGTTTATGAAATATCCCTTATCTATTTTTGGTCTTTTATAGACTAATGCCATACATAATAATATGCAATGATGAATCAATAAACCTCAAATTAGTAGGTCTCGAAGCCAATCTCAATTAAATGTTATGCATTGAGTATGGCCACTTTGTAAGTTATACTCTTTTACACCCATTTCACCATCATTTACGTCACCTAAAGTAATTTATGAAAAAAGTTTCACAAGTTCAAAGTTCGTCATGAGATAGTCTCACATATTATAAACCATAATGAGCTACCAATACTGTTACTTTCAGGTGCCAGTGAATCAAACATGTGTAACGTTGGACATCATCAAACATGGACCCATACATCGATTAATTACTTACCGAACAACACATAGACCCGAGATAATCAAGAAGATCCTTCTTTACTGCTTAGATCATAAGCTCACTTCAAGTTTCAGTTATTGTATACGGTTTTGATATGTTAATTATTTCTCTAATTGTAGAGGTCTTCAACATAATTGAAAAATAAAGTCGTTAAATTCAGAAAGGTACCACTTTTATTACTTACTCTTTGAATTTTGCACGAAATGTAACGAAAAATAAGCTATAAGTATATTGTTTGACAATTCTAAAAAATGTATTTTAGTTAACAAAAAACAACAAACAAATAATTATAAGTCATGCCCGCCAATTAGGCGGGCTTCGAAAACTAGTATGTATATATATATATATATATATATATATATATATATATATATATATATATATATATATATATATATGTATATATATATATATAATTCGAATTGGACTAGTGAGATTACAATTTAACATATTCAAAAGACAACTATTGTATGTTCTTACATCAATTCTTGTGGGTCGAATGGATGAACACCGAAAACAAAGAAACCCAATTGGAGGGGACTCGAGATGAACTGGAACAATTAATCACTTGGGAAGCCTTCCTTATCCCCTAACTCAATTTGAAAAAGCCCTTTGATTTATAGAAGCCCTAATTACTAAGAACCCTAATTTTTTTGTGAGATTTGTGTGCAATTGATGAAGAATCTGTGATCTTGGCCTCTTTTTATGGTGTTAATTGGGGTAAAGAGCCTCTTTACATTTTCAATTCCAAAAGTGGTTTACACCTATTTTTGTGAATTGTTGCTTCTTTCCCAACCACGTCCCATTCCTCTTGTAGTAGCTATGAAGATAGCTTTCTTCTTGTAGGATGGTGTTGGAGTTGATCTTTAAAAGGGTGGAAGTAGAATTCCATTTATGTGTTTCTTCTGTGTGGCTCGAAAAAAGGAGGAGAGAAAGGGAGCAGATAAGGGGCGTGGGAGAGAGAATGTGGGATATATTGTATTTCTTTTGTCTCATTATACAAAACAGTACAATTAGTACTCCGTGTTTTGTCGAATCCTCGAGTAAACGTACCTTCCCGGTACCCGAAAAATATAGAAATTATATTTTTGGAAACGATTTCTTAAACGTAATAATATAACATTATTATTACGTAAACATTTGATTATAACTGTTTGCCGTTACTAATTTGGTGTCGGTATGCGTGCAGTGCCGTGATTTTCTAAATTCACAAGATAACCTCTCGTTTTCTCTCTTAGATTATCAATGAATGATAAAAATGTATATTTCACTTATCTCAGTATTTATTTATAGTTTTGTATGTTACTGCATCTGCAGTGTGCGGGATAACTTCCCAGAACAACGGCTCAAGCCTATGTATGCCTAGATTTAACTCAGAGAATAATAAATTTCACATTTATTATATAGATACTCAGTGGACAAGTATCGTGTGTGCGGTGTCTTATTTCTAAGGAAACGAGATGACCTCTCATTTTTAAAATTTTTGATATTGGCATCCGTCAGAAAATAATCGATTTAAATTTTCTGACGTGATAAATATTATTATAATAATCCAAAATTTTACGGGTTGTTATAGTCTACCCACCTTACATGAGATCCGTCCCGAATCTCAGTTTACGTTACCCGATAGGGTGTTGGGAACGAGGTGATGGTATTCGGAACAAGTTTTGAGCTTTTCCTAGGTTGTTCTAGGGTTTCCCTTTGTATGGTTTCCTAAGTGTTTTGCCAGTATCACATCCTCTATCTGAAGGGCCATGATTTTTATGAGGTAGATTCATTGGGTGAAAGTTTTAGTTCTTAATGTTATGAGGTTTCACTATTTTGTTAGTGTGGGCACCTCTAACTTCTCATGGTCTTATCAAAACTTACCCATTTCTGGCGTTTCATGATTCTAAAGTATATGGGTTGATTCTTAAGGGATGAAGAAACATTTGTTTTCGAATTTCTCTTTTGACTAAATGTTTATACAAGTTTGACTAAGACCAGATTTCAAAATCGATAGTTGTGTAAAAATGACACATTTTCACAAGATTTGTAAAACTGGTTCTTAATTATGGTGTGTATAAGGGAAATTTTTTGAAACTTTTAGTGTTTCGGCATTTCGTCTCATTTTAATGAGGGATTTGGAAAGTATTATTGTTGCATTTTGAAGGGGAATCCTCCAATTTGGAAACTATATTATAGCAAGGATGTGTAGCAGGATATAACATTTACCCATAACTACGAGTAGGGTTTAGTTGTCTAAGTTGGGTAGGGTTGGAGGTTTAATGGTTGGTGATCCTCATTGTTTTCTATAGTTTTAGGCAAAGGTGTGGGATACATCCTAAGGTCAGGCTTAGCTACCAAGGAGTCATTTCTGTTTATGGGGTATTAACTTAAAACACTTTTCAAGGAAGTAAGTAACTAATAGTGTGGTTCTAGAATACTTTTCAAAGTATTAAGAAACACTTTATTCTTGTGAGGTAGTATTGAAATTGTAGTTTACTTTATGGTGAAATGGTAGGGTGGTAATATGGTTTGTAGAATAATTCATGAAGTGGTTCATAAGGTATTTTGATTATAATGGTCCATGGGATAATTGGAAACAATTTGTATGGCAACTCATTTATTTATTTTATAGAAAGGTAACAAGATAGGCACTATTATTCTTAAGAGGTGGGTGGAGTTTCTAGGTATCAAATTTTCAAGGTTTGTGGGATTATAGGTCATTTATCGTGTCTTTCTAGATTTTGCCAGAGGTTTATTGTTCTTTTGGTTGCCTATCCCCACTAGGGAATCTTTCTCATAGGTGTTTTGGAAGGTTGCTCCTAGAATGGCTTGGTTTGTCCATGGAGTGTAAGGTTTGGGGTAGGAGTGACTATAACATAACCCGATTGTGATATGAAAATATTCCATATAGGGAAATAATAGTGTGACGCCAGTGAGTGGCTTATGATTAAGGAATGCCAGTGAGTGGCTTATGATTAAGGAATGCCAGTGAGTGGCTTATGATTAAGGAATGCCAATGAGTGGCTTATAACTAAGGAATGCCAATGAGTGGCTTATGATTAAGGAATTCCAATGAGTGACTTATGATTAAGGAATGCCAATGAGTGGCTTATTACATGTTTATCAATCAATTTTCACTAGACATAACGCTATTATAACTATCCTAAGTATTGCAAAATTCACCTCTGAGTCGGACTTAGGTGATCAGGCTATGTCCCATTGTCCCTGGTTGAATATAGGTGATCAATCTATATTCAACCGAGGTTTAATGAATTTTGAAATACTTAGCTTAGTTACGCTAGTAATATGTCCCAATACTTTTAAAGGTTGTCTTGAAGGATTAAAACAATTATTCTCTTTATGTAAGGGAAAAGGTGTAGTCTTGTGATAAGTAAATATACGTATAGGGTAAATACCTATAACCTATAATGAAATTAGGTGAGTAGTGATAAAACATGTATCTTATCAAGTATTATCTCAGCAGGATCATAAGTGAGGCATCATCTTGGCGGTGAGGCATGTGTCGGTCATAGGGTTAAGTTTTTGTAAAAGTGGTTATAGTCTAGGTTTTAAAAAACCCAGTTCTCTATAACCTAGGCTCTGATACCAATCTGTAACACCCCCAAAATGGCTCAGTGGAAACACACAAGTATTGGGGTGCTACTAAATTGATATCATAACATAAGCATAGAATAACTTATTTTCATAAAGAAACTTTCATTCATTCTTGAAAACAATGTTTACATTATTGATTAAGTGCGGAAAATGGCCCATTATCAAAATGTGGTCCCAATACATAAATCAAAGTCGTCTATGACCATGCCATGCCTTTGCCTTGTGCCTCCAAAGATAAGCTATCACCTCAAAACCTGAAGATACATGCTAAAAAGTGTCAACACGAGGTTGGTGAGTTCATAGGTTTATTTAGATGGCATTTCAGTATACCATTTAACATTTGGTTTTGATGATCATTACTTCTTGCATAATGTCATAAAAATTTATGATTACATTACATAAAAGAATTTCATTAATGGATCATAAGCAGGGCATATGCACATTACAACGAATATAATGCCATATATTATAAATCTATTACGCCAGCACTAAGTTCATGCAACCGAAGCTACGACAGTTTCTGTATGCAAATGTAGTCATACAAATAAGGAGCCCATGGCGAGTGTTTATCCCAATACACTCGGTTCCGACATGCTATATGTTTCGCCTTGACCCATGCGGGGCCAACCGAACAGGGGAGTCACCCCCAATAGATCTATTTATAACATTCACGCTTACCAGTAGGAATTGACGGTTCATGAAAAGGGCAATATGGGATCTATGGACTTAGGCTAAGCTGCGTAATATTCTAGGTCAAGCATTATTGTATGGTCCATAAAACATCTATGTAAGATGTATCTTAAAACATGTTAATCAAAAGGCATAGTATGCATGAAAATGCACCATTAAAATCGTTTAAGTTAAATGAGTATGTATCTTCCCCCAAAACAAGTATAAAACTGATTAAAAGTAGGGGCTATGAAACTCACCTTGGCAATTAGTAGTCCAAAGGGAATTAAATCAAAGGATGATAGTGCACGGCTCCGACATAACCTAATTAATACGGGAATTTAGTCTGTACTCATGTTTAAGACTCGCTAAAGTTTAACTAACTTTATAGATTTTTACATGTTGTTGTTGTTGTTGTTGTTGCTTATGTGGCGTCATTTGTCTTACAATAATTTACAAGGAATTTGGTGAATTTCGGCTTATGAGGGTATGACATGGAAGGAGCCTCGAAGAAGTAATTGCGACTTTGGTTTAATGATGACCAAATGATAATACGCGGAAGAATATCGGTAACCGAAAGACGACGCACGAAAAGTATTCACTTATGAATAGTAGACGAATTTGGGTTTTAAGAATGTCGCATAAAATCATAGCTATATGTGATAGAAGTGTATAAAGAAAATTTATATTTCGAGTAATAGTTTCATCAAAAGGGGTTTGTAATAAAATAAATACCCTTATAAGTTATAAGTGTAAGTTTCTTAGAAAACTGGGCATGACTCATGTATGAGTGGTGACTAAGTGTCAAAATCTCATATAATAAGTCATTGTTATATTACTTTTCAAATATATATAAGCCTTTAAGATTCAAGATAAATTTTGTTAAGTATATGAAATCATTATAGAAGGTATAAATTTTATGATCAAAACATCTCATAATTTGTACTTTTTGAAGAGTAACTTATCATTATAGTTTCAGTAATGAAAATAATAAATTCTTGATTACTAGTTATAATTTGGAATCCATTTATAAAATATGCTTAATCAATTAAAGTACGTTGAATAAGCCGGATCGAACTACCCTTTCGGGTTTATTTTTTCGGGCCACGACTCAAACTTGAACCGAGACCAACACCATCAATGGAGTGGACCACGAACTAAACCAATCACCCTAGAGTGGGTTGTGGGTTTGGTGGGTTTAACACCCACAAGCCCAACACAACTTAAAATCACTCAAGCCCAGTCCGTAGTTAAAGATTAACATCACAGGAAAAAAACAAAACTTTTATATCTTTCTGTTCATGTGATTTACGTGACAACAAGGGAAAGAAAGAAGAAAATATATAAATAGTATGACACAATCAAATGAGGTACACCTTCTTATGGGTCGTATCAAACTGAGACATAAACAAAACAACCCACCCTTGGTGGGTGGCTTTTGAACCAAACACAAAACACCTCTTTTGTGCAGAAAAATAAGTAAACAAAACTCACTCTTTTAGGGCTGAAAACGCAGCCTTTAGGTGCTGTAATGAGCAGGTCCAGACGCACCCTTTAGGGGCTTAAAACATAGCCTTAAGGGGCTGTAATGAGCATGTCAGCCTTTGATGACTCGAAATAGATACAAACGCATGTACCAATGGTGACTTGAAACAAGGGTATACACCCGACTCACATGACCACCCTTGTGGTCTCGTGTCAATAGCAGGTAAACAACACCCTCTTTGGGTGATATTGAACTAAGATAGAAAATGAGACCGATTACTTATCATTGCGAGCCTTCCTCGAGCTCAAAGTTAGGCAACATGCCAATACTTTCGAGGTGTCTTATTGTGACCCGCAATGCACACCTTTTTTGTGACCCGAATAAACACCAAATGACTTAGATTCTTGTGAGTCTATTGGCTTATTGGAGTAAGACAACAAGGACACTAGGCGCTCTACGAGGTCAAGTTGCGACACGAGTAGTTAAGAATTAAACTAAGATGATAATACTAATGAGTTGATTTATATACCAAAAATCAAATAAGCTGAGCAGCTTAAACAACATTAGTCGAGATAAGCACCCTAATAAGCACGATTATGAGCCAAAAATATAGAATTAAAACTGAAAATAATTATGTCTTCCTTTTTTTCTGGGTTCTCGACAACAACAACATCTACAACATGCCATCAAATCAATATCAATTCTTTTATAAATTTCAATCTTCACCAATAAATAACATTCGGTAAAACTATATATATCTAAATAATTCGAATTGGACAAGTGAGATTACAATTTAACATATTCAAAAGACAACAATTGTATGTTGTTACATCAATTCTTGTGGGTCAAATAGATGAACATCGAAAACAAAGAAACCCAATTGGAGGGGACTCGAGATGGACTGGAACAATTAATCACTTGGGAAGCCTTCCTTATGCATCCAATGACAAAACCCCCAACTCAATTTCAAAAAGCCCTTTGATTTATAGAAACCCTAATTACTAAGAACCCTAATTTTTTTGTGAGATTTGTGTGCAATTGATGAAGAATCTTTTATCTTGGCCTCTTTTTATGGTGTTAATTGGAGTAAAGAGCCTCTTGACATTTTCAATTCCAAAAGTGGTTTACACCTATTTTTGTGAATTGTTGCTTCTTTCCCAACCACGTCCCATTCCTCTTGTAGTAGCTATGAAGATAGCTTTCTTCTTGTAGGATGGTGTTGGATTTGATCTTCAAAAGGGTGGAAGTAGAATTCCATTTATGTGATTCTTCTGTGTGGCTCGAAAAAAAGAGGAGAGAAAAGGAGCAGATAAGGGGCGTGGGAGAGAGAATGTGGGATATATTTTATTTCTTTTGTCTTATTATACAAAACAGTACTATCGGTATTCCGTGTTTTGTCAAATCCTCGAGTAAACGTACCTTCCCGGTACCTGAAAAATATAGAAATTATATTTTTGGAAACGATTTTTTAAACGTAATAATATAACATTATTATTACGTAAACATTTGACTATAACTGTTTGCCGTTACTAAATTGGTGTCGGTATGCGTGCAGTGCCGTGATTTTCTAAATTCACGAGATAACCTCTCGTTTTCTCTCTTAGATTATCAATGAATGATAAAAATGTATATTTTACTTATATCTGCAGTGTACAGGATAACTTCCCAGAACAACAGCTCAAGCCTATGTATGCCTAGATTTAACTCCGAGAATAATAAATTTCACAATTATTATATAGATACTCAGTGGACAAGTATCGTGTGTGCGGTGTCTTATTTCTAAGGAAACGAGATGACCTCTCGTTTTTTAAATTTTTGATATTGGCATCCGTAAAAAAATAATCGATTTAAATTTTCTGACATGATAAATATTATTATAATAATCTGAAGTTTTACGGGTTGTTATAGTATCCCTCATGTATATTTAAGTTGTGTTCTACTATGTGCCTTGGGAAACCCGTCATATATGCCGGACACCAGGAAAATATATCCAAGTTTTGTTTTAGTAAGTCATTCCGTCCTTCCATTGATAAGGTGGATCCAATAGCTATGGTTTGCTCATGGTGTTCCGGATGGATTGCTACATTAATTCTCTTCCACTGGTTGGCTTTTAGCTGGAGCTTGTGGTGTTGGTTCGGAAACCATTGTGCATTCTAGTGAAATAATTTGGTTGCTTCGCAATGTGAGCACTCCTCCTTCTACTACCATTCCATGCACTGTTGAAGGTACTGCCTATAATTTTCGCACCCCTTTCCTTCCTATGATCCCATAATATGGCGATTAGGATCTTACAACTACAAAGTTCATCCATGCGGATGCTGAGTGCTCATCATCGCCGACTTTGGTTAACAATGATATTTTCCCTATCGGCCACATTACTTCTCTGCTGAATACAGTAAGGGGTGTTGCAGCCGGTATCATTTGTTCTCTGATTTTGGGCCGGATCATTTCGAAACAATGCTCATACAGGATTTCTGAAGCAGAACCTCCGTAAATGTACATACGGTGTATGAAGTGGCCTCTGATTTCTGCTTCGATTATCATTGGCCCCTCATTTACTTCTTATTTGGTTAGTGGTGGGAATGAGATGTTGGGGTTGGGAGAAAAACTTTGTGTAAGTATTTGTCGGGTTACTCGTTGTTGGGTTTGCACCATTACGATTGCGAGAGGTTTTTCCTTTCCGGGTGTCTCTCCCTTCTTAGGCGCCTTGGGCGGTCCTTTCCTGTTTGCTTCATCTCTTTTATTACATTTGACAACTTCCCATTCTTGAGTAACTCTTCTATTTGTCTTTTCAGGTGCATGCATTCGTCTGTGTTATGCCCTACCTCACCATGAAACTCACAGAACTTGTTGGTGTTTCTTTTTTCGACCGATGTGATCAGTGGATGAGGGTTTTCAATTTTTCTTTTTCTAGTGCCAAGATTTCTTTTGGTGTTTTGGAGAGGAGAGTGAACCTATCTTGCTTTCTTTCTGTTCTCAGTTGGTTTTAAACCCGCTTTCTTGAAACCTTATTATTTCCCGAGCTCGTGTGGCTTCCACAACACCTGAGGAAGCGACCTCTTCTTTTCGTGGTTGTCCACAGCTACCTCTCCTCAGAGGAAGGTTTCGGTTACCCTCACCATTTCATCCACTGATTTAGGTATTTTATCATGCAAGGTCTTGATCAACTCGGGGTTGGTGATCCCGTGCATGAAACTTGAGATTTTCATGAACTCCGAGGCACCTTTTACATCTCTGCTTTCTGCCTTGAATGTTGGGAATTCTGCTAAGTTAGAATTCTGCTGATATTACTGCTGAAGAGATTCTGCTGAAGTACAATGTTTCTGCTGAAGAACCGAATCTACTGAAGTAGTATAGTACGTAGTTTGTTTCTGCGGAAATAGTTATTCCGTGTTTTATGTATTTAGTTAGGATATGCATGAGCTTTATTAGGAAGTGATAATGTATATCTTATTTAGTTTTATGATTATACGTTTCTTAGGAAACAAGTTAGGGTTCCTTGCTTATAAAAGGAACACAATAGTATGATTATTGGGATGAATTGAAAAAAAAAGTTTTAGTAATATTAAGATCCATAGAGGATCAACGAGTTCTTAGTTATTGTGTTTGTGCTTATATTTGATTTTCCGCTAAAGAATATAAGTTGTAGAGATTGTCTATTAGTTTGCTTGTGATTACATAAGTAATACTAACGATCTGCGAGTGCTCAAGATCTATCAAGGTCTAAAGTTTCAACAAGTGGTATCAGAGCCTCGAGAGAGTCTCTACGATACTAAGAACCGTCTTTCATAAACACTCATACAACCAACAAATCGTTCACCATGCCTGGATCACAAGATGATATTGAAATCACCAACAACCAGAACACCACTCATATGCAACACCTAAGTCTGACGAATAGCAATGCTAAGTTTCCGTATCTGAAGAAGGAGGAATACGACTTATGGGCAATGAAGATGCAAAACTGGATTTCCAACATTGATTGGAATATGTAGGAAATTGTCAAGAAGGGAAACAGCTTAAAGAGAACTACCACAGATCCTGATGGAAAACTCATTCATGTTCCTCCCAAATCTGCGGAAGAATTGTTGGTAGTTCAGAGAGAAACCAAAGTTAAAATAATTCTTCTTCAAGCTATTCCTGAAGATCACTTGAGTGATTTTCACTTCATGAATGATGCTAAGGATATTTGGTTGGCAATCAAGGCCAAGTTTGGAGGGAACGAGGAGGCTAGGAGAATGAGAAAATCTATGCTAAGACAACAGTTTGAAGATTTTCAAGTCTCTGAAGAGGAAGGAATTCACAAAGGGTATGAAAAGTTTCACAAGATCTTAAGTCAGTTGAATCAGCTTAAGGCAAAGCCAGACAATGAAGATTGCAACTCTAAGTTTTTGCGATCTTTACCTCAATCCTGGTTACAAGTGAGCATTGCCTTCAAAACTAAAGGTGGGCTTGATATGCTTACCTTTGATGAGCTGTACAACAAACTTAAAGCTCTTGAGCATGATGTCAGAAGTCTATTCCGTTCATCTTCTACTGCTAGTCACACAGCCTTTGTTGGAGCCTCCACTCCAAAGATGACTCATGCTCCAAGTCCAACTTACTCATCATCATCTTACACTACTACTCCATCAAGTTCTCAATCTGCAACTAGTGGTATAATGGAAGATGTTCCTGTATCCTTCTTTGCTGACTATGATCCTCAGCAGGAACTTGCATATGAGGATTTTGATCAGGTAGATCCTCTGGAGATGGAAGAGATGAAGCTAAAGTGGCAAGTGGCTATGCTATCTATGGACATCAAGAAATTTGAACGTAAGGCTGGGAGGAAGTTTGGTTTCCAGGGAAGAGATCCAGCAAGGTTTGACAAGAAGAAGGTCAAGTGCTTTACATGTCATCAGATGGGTCACTTCTCCAGAGAGTGCAAGGATAGGAAGGCTGGAGATGAGGTGAGATACTCTTCCTATCAGCAGAATCAAAGGGATGCTGGAACTTCAAATCCTAGATCCTCAACTGCTATGGTCACTTTGGATGCCAATGTCGACTGGAAGTCACATGATTCTGAGAATGATGATGGTCCTGGTGGTGATAATATTGGTTTGCTAGCAAGCTGTACTTCACAAGATAAGCATGATCAGATTGCCCTAATGGGAATCTCTCAGGTACAAAATTGCTTGTTTGGTTGTAGTGAACGTTATAATGAACTTAAGGAAGCATATGATATTTTGAAACCTAAATATAATGAATGCTATGTTGAGGTTGAAGCTTATAAACATAGTTTAAAAACATTAGAAAGACAAAAGGTTTGGTTTCAGAAGAATCAAATTGCTTATGATGAGAAGATTAGGGTGTTAGAATGTGATCTAGAATGTACACAAAATGAATTAAAAAGGTCTGAGAAATTAAGAACTGGTGTGGTGTCTGAAAACAGTGTGTTGAAAGAAAAATTAGATGCTGAAATTGCTAGGCATAACGAATGGTTATTGAATGGAAATAAGTTAGCAAGTCACATCTATGCTAGTCAAACTCCTAATACTTCAATAGGCTTAGGCTTTAAGAAATATGTAGGATTAGAAGCTAGAGATGACACACGTAAATCCACACCAGCAGGCTTAGCTAATTATGTCAAAAAAGGTGACCTACATGCCTGACGTGGATCCATTAGAGGAATACCTATGCCTGTTGACCTTTCCATTATTGTTGACTTTGATGGATCACATCATCTTTATGGCAAAAAGTCCAAAGACTTGCCGATTCTTCATCTAATGATTTTGTCTCTTGCTTTGACAGAGACAAATCTTCTGATCAAGGGTCTACTTCTTATGCCAGCCGTGATTCAAGTGATAAGTCAGACCTACCCAAGACCTCACCTATGCCTGCACCCAAGCCTACCTACCAGCCTTTAAGAGTTGATGTGAAGATTTATCTTCCAAGCCGTTTCTTCAAGACTTGTCTTTTCGTCTTTGCATAATAATAATGTTAAAACAATTCCTTTAATGTTTCGGTTTGAATACTTCGCTTGTAATAGAACATCTTTTGGTTTGAATAAATCTTCTAAATGAAGACATGTTTTGTGTGTGGAAGTAAATTTCATTTAATTAAGGATTGTGATTTTCATGAACAAAGAATGGGTGTATGTTCTGGGAAATCTAGACCAATGTGGACCAATGTTAATGCTATACCACCTTATATTCCACAAGCTACTCATAAACCTTCTCCTTGGAGAAGATCTGTAGCTAGACCATATGTGCAACCAACTAGTTCATACTTTATAAATGGTTATTGGCCGGATATGTTGACACAATGAATGCAGGAAAGGTTATTTGGATACCTGTGAAGCCCTCAAAGCAGGTTGTTCTTGGACACAAAGTGGACCTAAATTTCAATGGAAACCCAAGAACAATGGTGGATCTTATACATCTGCATGGCCTCAATCTAAAGATCCATAAGGCAGGTTCAAGTCAGTAATGACTTGAGCCTCAATAGTGTACTAACATTTTTGTATATTTTTGTTGTTGTTGTAGGATCATCCTCTGAAGTACAAGGAAGTTGGCATTGTTGATAGTGGTTGCTCTAGAAGCATGTCGGAAACAAGAGATATGATGCATGATTTTGTACCACTTGAAGGAGGAGGCACTGTGACATTTGGTGGAAGTGATGGTAGAATCACTGGGAAAGGGACCATCAAAACACCTCAACTTGACTTTGAGAATGTGTACTATGTCAAGGAACTACAACACTTCAACTTGTTCTCGGCCTCTCACAAATTGTGATACAAAGAACAAAGTACTCTTCTCTCGAGGATGAATGTCTTTGTCTTTGTCTAAAGACTTCAAACTTCCGTAAGATACATCTATTTTGCTGAGAGTTCCTCGTACTCACAATCTATACACATTCAATTTAAATGATGTACAACCAGAAGGTGATTTAACTTGTTTGGTGGCTAAAGCATCCCTGGATGAGTCTACAAAATGGCATAGAAGGATGGCACATGTGAATTTCAAGACCATAAACAAGCTATCTAAACTAGGTCTTGTTGAAGGACTTCCTTCTAAAATTTTCACCAATGAACATAAGCTGTGTTGCTCTGCAACAAAGGAAAGCAACACAGAGCCTCATACAAAGCTATTAATGCAGTGAGCCTTATTTTAGAACCTCTTCAGTTGCTTCACATGGATCTTTTTGGTCCAACTCAAGTCAAAAGCATAGATCACAAGTATTTTTGTCTGGTTATTACTGATGACTATAGCAGGTTTTGTTGGGTATTCTTCTTGAGGACCAAAGATGAAACCTCTCCAGTTTTAAAAGAGTACATTACTCTTGTTGAAAACCACGGTGAGCAAAAGGTTAAAGGTATCAGGTGTGATAATGGGACAGAGTTCAAGAATGTTGTTTTGTGATTCGATTGTTTGTGAGTGGTGAAAAACACAATATCAACGTATATCAAAATAACCGTAAAATTCGACAAATTAACCCTTTAGGAAAAAGGTTAACGTATCAAATCTTACGGGTGTGATAAAAGTGATACCGGAAAAGTGATTTCCCGGTTCGTGTCCCAACGAGGTGTGAAATTGAAGGAATAGTTGAGTTTAGTGATTTGAACTTGAATTGGTTTTAATGATTTGTTTGATTTGAGTTACGTTTTCTACAAATTAATTAACGGGAAAGTAATTAAGGCAAGGGAAACCTAATAAACTACAAATTAACTACTACTAAGCCTAAGGAATGATAAAACGAGGCTAAACTAAGTCCTAGGGTGCTAAAACTAAAGAACGTAAAAACCGGCAACCACCCCGAGCCATAAACGTAAAACTTTTGCAATTTAAGGGCTACGGGTGCGAAATCAATTTTCCCACGTTCTATTTGACTAAAAATAATTCTAGAAAGAAGCTGGGAATTTTTTTGACTTTTAAAATAATTACTACGAATTAAAAACTAATTTAATCTAATTAAATGATTAAAAATATTAAACTAATTTGGAAAAATCTGAAAAAATCACAGAAACTACTTTGAGTTAATCTGAATCTAAGTAAGATAAAAATCAGACTTGTTTGGATAAATAAGCTGCAATTAAGCTAGCTAGACCTTATTCCATAAACTGCTATATCTAGTTAAACTATTAATTGTGCGAGTAAATAAACAAGGAAGTCCCAAGGGCAATTGGCATACAGGTACTCTTCTATCACCCTCAATGTGTGGGAGGTCTCGTGTTCAGGCCTCCCACGTTTTGGTATTTTCTTTTGGAAAATCAAAATGAGCTTAAAACCAAGGTTTTTATGAAAACTTTTGTTAGAAATGCTTAAATAAGCTGTTTTCACGACTTATTGCCACAGCGAGTTTGAAAACTTGACAAACACTTTTTGAAATCACAATAGCCAACTAACCAAACACCTTTTTTCAGTTTACTTAAACAAAATGAACTATGACAAGTTGTTAAAATAAGAATTAAGCTAACATGTAAACTAAGTATCTAAAGTAGGCCAAAGGGACACCTAGAAAAAGCTATAATACTGGAATATGCAATTAAACTAAGCTATACTAATGGAAGGGATAAATGAACTCAATTAGCTAACTAGGGAATTCCTAAGGCTAAAGGGAAGATGAGCACTTGAAATCTGTTATAAAGCTCCAAACAAGCTGAAATGAGTATCTAATTTGTCCTACCAAACTAAAGGGAACCTAAGCGATGAACATAAGCTCAAGTTAAACACAAAACAATGAGAGGAAAAAATGCTAATTGGGGTCTGCTCTCCAGCAGCTTCAAGGCACTCTGAAGGTATACTGAAATTAAGCACTAGGGGAATCCTAAGTAGCTAAACTATACTAAGCTAACTAAGCAGAACTAATAAGAAAACAATAAAATTAGGTAAGCAAAAATAATGGTGACCTGTTATTGCGAAGGTCGAAACAAAGAAATTGGGGGCTTTTTTTAGCTTAAAAGTCGAGATGTGGTCGCCAAGGTAAAGAAAAGCTTCACAATATCAAAGTTAGGATAGCAAAGACTAGAGAAACTGATTTTGATGGTGGAAAATAGCACTAAGACAATTTAAAATAAGCTCTTATCACTTAGTTCGTTCGCTTGTCTGAGATAAAAAAAGGTCAATTGGCGATTTGGTGAGCAATTTAAATTAAGTGGTGACCCAATCAAAACAAACCAACAACAGATTGACTTGGGTATTTGAGGATTCAAGAAGCACTTTTATTGACACTACTAAACTACAATTAAGCTGAGTAAAATACTTGAGAACAGAAGTGGTAGTCAGCTGCTCGCTTATCTGAGTTATGAAGAATTTTTTTAACAATTCTTATCAAATCCTGTTATACCAACCTCAAGCCTGCACCAATTGATTTAAGAACTTGAAAGCACTTTGACTAATAAAATCAAATGGGTAAAAACTGGTTTTGACTTATGAATAAAACTTATACCAAACACCCCTTTTTGGTATAGAGAACTTGAAAACTTCTAAAAAACTAAACTTGGTGTTTTCCTTTAGTAAGACTAATCTATGAATTTAACAGATGCAACTTAACACATAATCAGAATTTACAAAGCACACTTATGAAACAGAATGGGTAAAAAAAAAACTTTTCATTAATAAACTGAAATACAACTTGGAATTTTTAAAAGAAAACAACTCGATTTAAGACTAAAACTAGGGGTGCTATTATCACTTGGCTACAAGAAGCTATTTATA
>OU343220.1:125888923-126046930 GCA_910596185.1 Chrysanthemum makinoi
GCTTATTTTGATTTTTAAGCTAAAACAAATGGCCAAATAAGCTAAACCAAAAGAAACAAAAGTGAAACAAGATGAAAATAAGCTAAAGGTACTTAAATTAAGCTAAAAGGCACAAAGAAACACACTGAAAAACTTAGGATAAGCTAATAAGCACTTTCACTAAATCTATCAACCAAACAGGCTTGCACAGTTTTTGTAGGCCAAATTTAGCTAGGGGCAAGCTCGGAGGCAAAAAATAAGCACGGATGTAATAAGGCGGCTTATTGAGGTTTCCAAAAGCCAAGAATCTCACACCGAGGCCACTAATAAGCTCAGTGTGAGCTTGAGAAAAAGCTTGTAAACACTGAGTATTCAGTGTACACAAGAAATGGGACAAACAAAAAGCTATAAGCAGCCCTATTAAATAAGCTAAAAAATTGAAAATAAGCACTGGACCTTTGAGATGGGTGGTTAAGCTACACAAAAAGCTAAAATACACAAGCTGGGAATCATTAATGAGCTAGAAACAAGCTTATGAAGTAAGCTGACTCAACTGTGCATAGGGCACTTTTTCATAAAAGTGTTTAAAAGAAGCTAAGAAATAAGCAGTTTAACTAGCAAACTAAAAATTATAAAAATTACTATGATAAAGATGAGCATCTAAATAATAATATCCCAAAAGCATAAAACATGAAACTCAAAATTAAATCCTATAGAAAATTATCTATTTTATTCAAAAACTGACTAAGTGAAAATTTGACTTTTTAAGATAAACACTAAAGTTGACTTAAATGAACTTATGATTGATCCTACTCACTGATTATGTTATATTAAGCTAAGTTAAGATGAAATTAAGCTAGATTAACAAGTTTTAAGCAACTGTGATGAATTTTACACTATAAATCCTAACAGTGAGCTCATAGATGAAAATTAAAAGCTATTTTGACTTTTTAACAAAAAGAGTTTTTATGGTTGAACTGAGTTATTATGAACTAAAATGACATGTAACAACCACAAACAACAACAAGCATATACTTGAATGCTAATTTATCGGCAAGAAATCCAAACAACCATTTAATAAAACTGAACTTGTGATATCCAAAGATTTTCACAGATTAAGACCATACAACTGATTAAAGACCTTATATTATCTTATAATGAGACTAAAGAAACATTAAACAACAACAATAACAACATAGAACTCAGGAATGACACTTATGCTAATATGATTTGTTAAACTAAGGTTTTAACAATTACCAATTCTAGAGAACAAGCCTCTTTGTTTAATGTAGGAATCTACTTAACTACAACTCAGAAACATAAGAATACAAAGATTTAAGCTTTAAGCTACTTATGTATTGAAATGCAAAAAAAATGCTTAAAAAGTCTTACAACTTCAATTCAAACTGAAAACATAGAACAAGGACCAAGGATCCACCCTAATAGCTTACCACTAAGCTTCTAAACCCAAGGCAATCCAAAATCAACCCTGCTCCAGCTGTGATCATCTTCTTGATTGATTTTTTTATTTTCTAACTATTTTTTTTTATTTTTTTGTAATTTTGCTTTTTTATACTAAACAAAGTTTTAAGGTTTCTAATAGCTATATTAAGCTATCTAGGAGCTTATATGAGCTTATGAATCCAAAACAACATCTAGTAATAACATTAAAACATATTGAGGATTTAAGCTTGAAAATTTGCATAAACTGAAAATGAGAGTGAAACTTGAAATTGATTATTGATAAAGGTTTGAAAATACACTGAGATAGATAAATACAGTACTTGAAAGCTAGAAATTACACTGGAATATGAAAATTAAGCTATTCGACATATATTAACTAAAATTACACTAGACTCCTATCTACATTGCTTCATTCTCCTTTATAAAGATGTATTTGAGCTCTGTCGACATCTCTGAATGTTTCCTACTTGATCCTGGCCATTGAATTCATCAATCTCATCATAATCATGCACTTGGCATTTTGGCGCCAAAAGTTGTTTGAGCAGGTTTTATCAATTAATGAACTTTGGAAGATTGTGTAGGTGGAAGGGAGTGGTTAAAAGCTTTGGGGAGATGAGGTGGAAAGGTGGTGATGAAAACCAAGCAAGGTGGAGGGTGGTTTTACGGTTTGGCGGGATTTTGTTAGGGAGATGAACGATATCTGCGGTGGGTTTGACTTGGTTTGACCCGTTTTAATAATAAGGTGGGGTTAGCGTGGGATTTTGGCAGGGGTTCAAATGGGTTTTGGGTGACTCAAGGGTCAAGGTCTAAAGGTTCAGGGGGTAAGTTGGGTTGGGCTTGTGTGGGCGGTGGGTATTGGGTATGGATTTGGGTTTGTGTTATTTATTTATTTTGGGTTAATAAAAGGGTCCGGTTTGGTATAAATTAAGCACAAGGACCATTCATGTAATTTCTTGATTTTTGAGGGGTTAAACCTGCACTTTTTCCAAAGTTAACACAAGGACCAATTATGCCATTTATGAATAGTACAAGGTTTACTTTTGATTATTTTCACTTTTTAAATTCACCAAGGACTATTTTTGACAATTTTTAAACTTTAGGGACTAAAGTTGTCATTTTGTAATTTTTAAACTTTGAAGGGTTTGTTTTGACAACTTTTGAATCCCATTGACCTTAAATGATATTTTGCTTTATTTTGATTTACCAGGGACTAGGTTTGCCAATTTATGAAAGTTTAGGGACTGAAACTGTAAATTATGTAAACTCTGTTGTTTTTCATCAGTTTTCAATCCTTTTGCACTTGTAACACATAAAAACACATTTCAATGATATTTATAGTATTCTTGTGGCATTTCTGAGTTTTTTCAGATGTTTTTGCAGTTTAAATGGGAATAAAATGATGAGTATTTAGACACTCATCATCCACAGTCAAAAACCTGATCTTTCCTTCCTTCGTGTATTTAGTGCTTTGTGATATCCAACAAATGATGGTCAAGATTTAGGAAAATTAAGTGTTAAAGCAAACATAGGAGTTTTTGTGGGTTACGCACCAAAAAGGAAAGGTTACCGAATCTACAACAAAAGAACCCGAGATATCATGGAAACTATTCACGTCACGTTCGATGGTACATGCGGGCAAATGGCTCGAGGACAATCAAGTTCACGACCCGCATCTCAACCTTCACTAAGTAGTCCTATTAGTTCCTCCCTTGTACAAAAAACCTCACCAGCAATTCCATATGTACCTCCTTCTGAAGAAGATTTGAAGAAAGTGTTTGATCCAATGTTTGACGAATATGATGAACCTATTGCTAATGATCAGTCTAATCCTTGAAGAGAGTGCTTCTAACCAAGTCAGCGTGGACAACCCTTCAAGATCTATGTCATTAAGTCAAGAAGCTCCTACTAGATCACTCATTCTCATCATCGATCCTCAATCTTCAAGTGTACATCATGGAATTGTTTAAAGCACCTATGATGGAGATAACCCCTTTGCTACTACCGAAGATGCTCCATTTGAGAACATATTTGCTCCCGAACCAACTTCCACGAACCATCTTCATCGAGATAAAATAACTCCGCTACCTCAGTTCCTCAACAACAACCACACGAACACCTTAGAAAATTGACGCATGACCATCCATTGGACAACATCATTGGAAACCCTTCTGCGTTCGGTATCCACTGTGAAACAACTTGCAGCTGATGCCTTATGGTGCTTCTTCAACTCCGTACTATCCAAGGTCGAACCAAAAGACGTTAAAAATGCCATGAATGAAGACAGTTGGTTCAATGCCATGCAAGATGAAATTGATGAGTTCGATCGACTAGATGTATGGGAATTAGTACCTGCTCCCGGCTGTCTATGATCATTGCTCTAAAATGGATTTTCAAAGTAAAAATTGATGAGCATGGTGATGTGCTAAAGAACAAGGCTCGATTGGTTGCAAAAGGATACCGTCAAGAGGAGGGTATTGACTTTGAAGAATCATTTGCTCCAGGTTACGCGTGTCGAGGCAATCGTAATCTTCGGCTAATCTTTGTAAGTAAGAACATGGTAGTCTATCAGATGGATGTAAAGGCGGCTTTTCTTAACGGAGATCTTAAAGAAGTCAGATATCGTCGGCCAACTTGAAGGTTTTGTGAATCTGATCATCCTACTCATGTCTATCACTTGAAAAAGGCTCTTTACGGTTTGAAGCAAGCTCTAAGGGCATGGTACGATACGCTATCAAGGTTTCTTCTATCTAATGGATTCATCAAAGGAGCAGATTGATCGACATTGTTCACGAGAAAATCGGGTAAACACTTAATTCACGTTCAAATCTATGTTGATGATATTATTTTTGCCTCGTGACCCCAATGAATGTGACCGTTTTTCTAAGGAGATGGGCTCCAAATTTCAAATGTAATGATGGGACAAATGTCATTTTTCTTGGGATTACAATTTCACAAAGTCCCGGAGGCATTCTTATCAATCAATCTAAATATGCTAATGAAATCTTAAAGAAATTTGGATTTGACTCTTGTGACCTTGTTGACACTCCCATGGTGGAGCGTGCTAAAGCTGGATGAGGACCACTCAGGGATCATGGTAGATCAGACTAAATATCGTAGTATGATTGGGTCCCCTGATGTACCTCACGCCGATGAACCAGTACATTCGTTCATTGTATGCATGTGTGCTAGATACCGCCTAAGCCAACCAAAAAGCACCTTGAAGCGGTTAAACGAGTCTTTCGGTATCTCCAAGGAACCATCAACATGGGACTTTGGTACCGAAGGACACCGTATGTCTCTAACGAAAACCTATCACGGAGATGCTTGACCATGCAGGGATGTCAAGATACACGTCGAAGCACATCGTGGGAGGCTCAATTTTTAGGTGATAAGCTTGTAAGTCGGTCTTCAAAGAAACAAATGAGTTCTTCTATATCCTCTGAGAAGCGAGAATACATAGCTATGTCATCTTGTTATGCTCAAATCCTATGGATGAGATCCCAATTATCTGACTATGGATTTGAATTCAACAAAATCCTCTCATTGTGATAACAAGTGCCATTGCTCTCTCATGCAACAACGTTCAACATTCAAGAGCAAAGCATATGTCGACATTAGACATCATTTCATCGTGGGAGCAAGTAGAGAACTGTGTGGTGGAACTTTATTTTGTGAGGACTGAATACCAGTTAGCAGACATCTTCACCAAAGCTCTTCCTAGAGAGCGTTTTGAGTTTATCCTTCCACGACTTGGTCTTGAGAGTCTACAACCGGAAACACTCAAACGTCTTCAAGAGGAAAACGAGGAGTAAAAGTTTTTCTTCATCCATATCTTGTAAATATTTATTCAAAAAGCAAAATAAAAAATTATAAAACCCACAAAAAAAAATCTTTGAATGAGCTAAAAATATTTTTCCATCTTTTCTTTTATTCGATTTCATCTACGGTCTTTGTCTTGTCATTCAAAGAGTGACACGGGTCTTTAGATGAAGTTCGAATGTACATAATTTAAAAAAAAATGTTTTTGAGAGAAAGAAAAACAAAAGGTTTATAGTCATTTCTGACTATACCCCCTTTTTAAAAAGAAAGAACAGAGCCATGCTTAATCTTATTTTTCTAATCTCATGCTCTGATTCTAAAAAAAAATGTTTGTCACCAAAAAGACAAATGTTTCCTTCACAAATATGTTTCCTTCTATATATTCTTCTGAAAAATATTTGCTATCTTATGAAAACTAAATATCTTTGAAAAATAACTCGGACTCAATTGTTGAAAATCATCTGGTCTTGACATTTGTTAAAATCTATATATCTCAATCAACAACTTATGTCATTGATTGAGGGGGAGAATGATTTCAATTAAATCAAAAGGTTATTTGTCATACAATTGGCTTATGTCATGTTTTCAAAAGATACTCAAGCATGTTTAATCATTGGAGTTTAAAGTCTCAGATTTGATCCTTATCGGTTAAATGTTTTCATAAGCAAGTCACAACTCTCCTCAAAAGTTTTCAAAATCAATTTAAATCTATAGAGATCACAAATCTTTAATGACTTGAAAACTGTGATCGGGGGAGAATTTGTGATTTAAATTGGATTTAATGATAATTGATAAAATGGTTTTATAAGTGTTTAGCAAGTCTCCTCGTACATGTGCCAAGCGATTTTAAATTTTTCATGCACATGTTAAGGGGAGCATCTATACAAACCAAATAGGATTGAAAGCGTGATTGATTTGTCTCTATGTGCGTTTTTCCTAATATGGGCAAAACACTTTCGAATCTCAATGCACATATTGAGAGGGAGCAAATTCTTGAAAACAACATCCTTTCCCAAAATTACCTTTAACAAAGTATTTAAAATTACTACTAATTTTGATCGGAAAGTGATGTCGGCGATTTAGAAAAAAGTTGATCAAAGAAGTGAACTCTTAATTCTCAATCTGAAGATTTTCAAATCCTCTTGCCTCCATGTGTCTAAATGATTTTAAACATACGATGCACATGTTGAGGGGGAGCTTTTTTTCTGAAATATCAAAAACAATTCAGATACAAAATGCTTTGATAATATATCACAAGTACCTAGATTGATTTTCAAATGGTTTTCAATTGGTTCCAATGGCAGAAGAACAATACCATAAAGACCAACCAAATTTACTTTGTGTATGGAGATATAAGGATGGTTAGGTTAGGTATTCGTTCCCATTATCCCGCCAGAACCGGATGGATCTACCCAGGGACAATCCACTAGATAGTGTAGAAGTTCTTAGGTATGATGAAAAAAGGAGAAAAGTGAGAAATGGGAAGAGTGCGGACTAAGACAGAGCTAGAACTGGAATAAACCCAACAAGGTTCTAGTAATGAAGTCTCGGTAAGCACTGAAGGGGTTGAAGAATGAAAAAGAATTGAATGTGAAAAGGGTGAAAACAAATAGCCCTCCAAAAATTCAACCTTAGGGCAAAAACCAGGTTCAATACATATGCTACTGGTGGTTACTAAGGTAACACTGGTATTGAAGACTGTTGGATATTGGATTTCACATACACATCAAACCATAACTCAAAGTGGGCGTATAAAGGTGAGTTCTAGAGAGAGAAAGTTAGAGGTTTAGGGAACTTAGTGAGAGAAAGAAAAATCTTATTATGAGCTCCAACTCTATACCTTGGAAGGTAGAGAGTATTTATAGTCTTACAATAAAGCACACAACGCTTGTGGATCGAGGGCATACAATAGGTAAAGACCCGTCCGTCCTCCACGGTGTTACTAAACTAAATACTACTTAACATAGAAGTACTATGACTACGAGCTTTCTAACGATTACATATACTTGAGGTGACCGACTCTTTAATACCTGGAATTTCTAATTCCTAACAATCTCCCCCTAAGGGAGGTCACCTCAAACATATACTAAAATGACATTGAATACAATCAGATATTACATTAACAATTGATCTTGCATTCTTGATGTAGTACTTTGCTCCGAAGCTCGTAGTCATTGATTCCACTCATTGCATGTTTGGTTAATCCAAGTGGAGGTCTTTCTTGATCCGCGTGATAATAATGTTGAGCCAGCTTTTGAGATCATCGGCTAATAGAAAATCTCTGATACATCCATTGTGGTGTTGGTATTATGTGATGTTGTGACTTTCGGACCGACATGCTCACATTTTGGATCATGATATCTTCTCATCGGAGTAGCGGAAGCTTTCGTTGATTCATGATATTGGCGGCCGTAGCGAAGCATGGAGTTAGAATATCGAGTCATTGATGCACTAATCATGATTTCTTTGATATGAATGTGTTGTGTGAGCATGCGGCTATGGATTGACCGCTCCATTACGTCATTTGCAAACGTCGGTGTACACTGCATAAGGCAGTTAGCAATAAAACGCACGAAAGTGTCTTTGATCACTTTCGATGAATTGAGGTACACGGCCCACGGTTCCCGTTGATCGATACAAGTCTTTTGTGATCGTATAATTCGAAGAATTTCCTTGCGAGGGGTTTTGCATTTGCTCTAAATTTGTTCTCAAACGGAGCGTCTCAAAGACAACACGGAGTGAGTGAACCAGCGAATTTAAGTCCACAGATTGATGAAAAGAGATTTGAAAAACAATCGTGTATTGCTCAATAGAAATTGTTTTTGCAATATAACGAAGGTTTTAATGAAAATCAATTATCAATCATAAAACACCTTTTGATTTTGAAATATTAGTACCGCGGTTGACGTGCTAATGAAATGAGTTTTAAAGCACAAGGACCGGTTTTTCAAAGGTATCCGTCAATCCATAACTGAACGGGATTGATTCAAAAGATTGAATCGCCCCATTGTTTATGTTTAGGTTGTCACATGGTTGATCTATATGGATAGATCTCACATGCCACCCTACCGGGAGCTTGTTAGATGTTGGCTCGAGAGGCTTTCCATCTTCATTGTGAATATGTAAACATATCACTTTCGGATGTTACGGCAATACCACAAGGATAATGCGTAGGACTCATAAGATATAAACTATCTTTCCACATTGTGTGAAACAGAGAGTCTTCATTGAAAGTGTCCTAATGAGATTTATTGATGATCTCGTGGCTCTAGACTCAATTTGTGCATATTTGGATTCCTATATAGGAGACTAGGGAGAGGGTCTCCTTCTTCAATATCAACAATCTCTAAGAGAAAGTCGATAGATAATGTAGGTTCCCGGTGAGAATGAAACAAGCCCTTTTAAGAGGAACTTGAGTGGTTTGGGAAAGTTGTAGTGCGGTCGTCCTTTGGGTCCATGGCGTCTTGACTTCAATACCGATGTTACCTTGGTAACCACCAGTAGCATATGAATTGAACCGGTTTACGCCTAAGGTTGAATAATTGGAGGGCTATTTGTTTTCACCCTTTTCTCATTCAATTCTTTTCATTCTTCAACCCCTTGATTGCTTCTGCGAGACTTCATAGCTAGAACCTTGTTGGGTTTATTCCAATACTAGCTCGATCTCGGTCCGCACTCTTCCCATTTCTCACTTTTCTCCTTTTTCATCATACCTAAGGACTCTACACTAACTAGTGGATTGTCCTTGGGTAGATCCCTCCGGTTTTGGCGGATCATGGGAACAAATACCTAACCTTATCATCCTTATATCACCATACATAAAGTAAAGTTTGTCGGTCTATTTGGTATTGTTCATCCGCCATAGGAACCAATTGAAAACCATTTGAAAATCAATCCAGATACTTGTGATATATTATCAAAGCATTTTGTACTTGAATTGTTTTGATATTTTTAGAAGAAGAACTCCCCCTCAACATGTGCATCAAGTATTTGAAATCATTTTGGCACATGGAGGCAAGAGGAAGAATTAACTTCTTTGATTACCATTTTCTAAAAAATATCAACATCACTTCCCAATCAAATCAAGTAGATAAAGCATTTTGGGGAAGGATGAGGTTTTCATAATTTTGCTCCCCTCAATATGTGCCTCGAGATTTGAAAAGAGTTTTGCACATACTTAGAAGGAACACGCACATTGAGATACAAATCAATCACGTTTCAAATTCATTTGTGGTTTAAGATAAATTCTCCCCCTCAACATGTGCATGGAAAATTTGAAATCGTTTGTCACATGTGGGAAGGAAGCTTGTAAACATCCTTATAAAACCATTTATCAAATTATCAGGTTTAAATCCAATTTAAATCACAAATTCTCCCCGATCACAATTATCAAATCATTTGAGATTTGTGATCTCTTATAGATTTAAATTGATTTTGAAAGCTTTTAAGGAGAATTGTGACTTGATTATGAAAGCATTTTAAGCGATAAGGATCGGATTTTGAGTTTTTAAACTCCATTGATTAAACATGCATGATTATCTTTTGAAAACAATTGAATGCCAAATAACTTTTTAATTTAATTGAAATCATTCTCCCCTCAATCAATGACATAGGTTGTTGATTGAGAGATAGATATTTTGACAAATTAAGTCGGATGATTATTCAAAAATAGAGTCAGAGTTATTTTTCAAAGCAATTAGTTTTCATTAGATGGTAAATGTTTTAAGAATCGAGCATGAGAATTTGAAAAACATGATAAAACATGGCTCTGTTCTTTCTTTGAAAAGCGGGTTATTGCACGAAATGACAATAAACCATTTTTTTCTCCCAATTTTTTAAGAACATTCAAACAACATCTAAAGTCCCGTGTCATTCTTTGAATGACAACACAAAAACCGTAGATATTATCGAATCGAGAAAAACATGACAAAATGACAATATTTTTGAAGATTTTTCGAATTTTTCAGATTTTTATGGATTTTTGAAAGTTTTATATTTTTTCTATTTGCTTTTTGAAGGTTTTGAAATTTTGTATTTTGCTTTTTGAATAAATATTTACAAGAGATAGATGAAGATAGACCTTTACTCCTCGTCTTCTTCCTGAAGGCGTTTGAGTGTTTCGGTTGAAGGCTCTTTCAAGCCTAAGTGGTGGGAGGATAAACTCAAAACGTTCTCTTGGAAGAGCTTTGGTGAAGATGTGCGCTAGCGATATTAGACCTCACAAAATAGAAGTTCCACCACACCTTTTCCACTTGCTCCCTGATGAAATGATGTCGAATGTCGATATGCTTTGCTCTTGAGTGTTGAGCGTTGTTGCATGAGAGAGCAATAGCACTTTTATTATCACATTAAAGAGGGATTTTGTTGAATTCAAAGCCATAGTCAGATAATTGAGATCTCATCCATAAGGATTTGAGCACAACAAGATGACATGGCTATGTATTCAGCCTCTGTAGAGGAAATAGAAGTACTCATTTGCTTCTTTGAAGACCAGATCACAAGCTTATCACCCAAAATGCGAGCACCTCGGACGTGCCGGCGAGTATCTTGACATCTGCATGATCGGCATCTGCATAGGTACATTAGTGACATACCGGTGTCCTTCGGTACCAAAGTCCCATATTGATGGTTCCTTGGAGATACCGAAAGACCCGTTTAACCGCTTCAAGGTGCTTTTTAGGTAGGCTTAGCACGGTATCTAGCACACATGCAAGCAGCGAACAAGATATGTCGGTCTACTAGCGCGTGAGGTACATCGGGGATCCAATCATACTACGATATTTTGTTTGGTCTATCATGATCCTTGAGTGGTCCTCATCTAGTTTGGTTCGATCAATCATGGGAGTGTCAACAGGGTCACTTGAATCAAATCCAAATTTCTTTAAGAATCTCATTTGCATATTTAGATTGATTTATGAAAATGCCTCAGGGACTTTGTGAAATTTGTAATCCCAAGAAAAATGACATTTGTCCCATCATTGACATTTGAAATTTTGGAACCCATTTCATTTGAAAAGCGATCACATTCATTGGGGTCGGTCGAGGCAAAAATAATATCATCAACATAAATTTGAACGTGAATTAAATGTTTGCACGACTTTTGGTGAACAATGTCGGATCAACTGCTCCTTTTCTGAATCCAGTAGATAGAAGAAACTTTGATAGCGTATCATACCATGCCCTTGGAGCTTGCTTTAAACCATAAAAGCCTTCTTCAAATGCGATAGCGTGGTAGGATGCTCTGGATTCACAAACCCTTCAGTTGGTGACGTATCACGACTTCTTTAAGATCTCCGTTAATGCCGTCTTTACATCCATTTGATAGACTACCATGTTCTTACTTGCAGCATTAGCCAAGAAGATTCGGATTGCCTCGATTCGAGCAGCGAGAGGCAAAAGATTCTTCAAATTCAATACCCTCCTCTTGGCGGTATCCTTTAGCAACTAATCGAGCCTTGTTCTTCAACACATCACCATGCTCATCAAGTTTCACTTTGAAGATCCATTTTAGAGCAATAATCATAGCACAATCTGGAGCGGTACTAATTCCCATACATCAAGTCGATCAAACTCATGAATTTCTTCTTGCATGGCATTGAACCGGCTATCTTCATTCATGGCGGTTTTGACATCTTTTGGTTCGATCCTTAGAGAGTGCGAGTTGAAGAAGCACCATAAGGCATCGGTTGCAAGTTGTTTCCGTGTTGATCTTGGGCGAGAGGATTTCCAATGATGCTGTCTAATGGATGATCGTGAGTCCATTTTCTAAGGTGTTCATGTGGTAGTTGTTGAGGCGGCGTAGCGAGTCGATGTCTCGATGAAGATGGTTCGATGAAGATTGAGGAGCAAATATGTTATCAAATGGAGCATCTTCAGGAGTAGCAAAGGGATTAACTTCATCATTGATGCCGAAACAATTCCATGATGTACATTTGAAGAATTGATGATTTGTTGATGAGGCGAAGTGATCGGCAATGGCTTCTTGACTTAATGATATTGAGGCGAAGGATTGACTTCATTCACGGGAATATGAGCGACCTCTGTTGTGGAATTGACACCTTTCATTAGTACATTTGGATCATAAAGTTAATCAAACATAGGATCAAACAATTTCTTTAAATCATCTTCAGATGGAGGTACATATGGAGTTTCTTGGAGAAGTTTGGAGACAAGGGATGAACCAATGGGACTACTTGTTTTGAAGTTGAGATGCGGGTCAGAGCTGGATTGTCCACGGAGCCATTTGACCGGACACTCATCAAGCGTAGGCGTGAATTGTTTCCATGATGTTTCGGGTTCTTTTGTTGTAGATTCGGTATCCCTTCTTGTTTGGTGCATACCCTACAAATAACTCCAATGTCCCTTTAGCTCTTAAGTTTGCCTAAGTCTTGACCGTCATTAGTTGGATAACACAATGCACCAAACACACTAAGAAGGTAGAGATTAGGTTTTCATTTGTGGACAAGTTCATATGGAGTTTTTCCATGAGAGGTGAAAGGGAGCGATTTTGTGGTGTAGCATGCGGTGGCAATAGGCTTCACCCATAGAAACATTGGAACCTTTGAGTAAATCAACATTGTTCTAGCGGCTTCTACAAGAGTTCGATTTAGTCTTTCAACTACACCGTTACTGTTGAGGAGTTAGTTGGAACACTTCTTTGATGGCTGATTCCAACACTTTCATAAAATTCACTTAAGTCTGTTTGTTAACAAACTCGGTTCCATTGTCCGATGATAATTCTACGGTTTTGTTAAGTCGAACTGAAGGTTGTTTGATGAAGTTTGATGATGACATCGGGAGTTTCATCCTTTGTCCTAAGAACTTGACCCAAGTGAATCTAGAGTAATCATCAACCACATGACTAAATGTATTTCTTCCCATTTATCGTTTGCACTCTCATTGGTCCACATAAATCCATATGAAGGGTATGAAGAACTTCCATTGCGAGTTTGTGGGTTTGGTTTGTGGGCATATTTCTTGCTTTTTCCCAATTGGCATGTTGAACAAAGATGATCTTTTTCATACTTTAGTCTGGTAATCCTCAACTAAGTCCTTTCGGAAGATTGTTTATGGTACCAAAGTTCAAGTGATTGAGACGACGATGCCATAACCATGACTTTGTTTTGGAAGCCTTTGACAACAAGCGGAGAAGACTTCATCATATCTTCGATAGAGATGGTGTATAGATTTGAACCACGAGTTCCTCTTAGAAGTTCCTTACCATCAAGTTCTCTAACAAAACAAGTATGTTTTCTGAAGGCCACTTCTAGATCGAATCACGAAATTGACCGAGAGAAAATAGATTATGACCAAGACCTTCACATAATATACCTTGGAAATCACACTATTTCACCAACAACATAATCTCCATAACCCATAATAGCACCAAAATGATCATTTCGAATCTATTCGATGAATTTACTCACGAAGTTCATGAGCCGCGAGGTCTCTAGTCATATGCTTGGAGCGGCACGAGTCCAAGTACCACGAAGCGATTTGAACGATCTCAGTTGAACCACAGAGACAAGAATGGATAACTGGATAATTGGGATCCCCATGCAGAATGGGTTCCATTTGGTTAGTAACAGTGATTGGAACACCCACATCAGAAATAGAAACATCCATATCGGAAATAGAAGCAATGGAATCATTAGAAATAGATGCAGTGCTAGTGTATGTATTTGACCTATTCAAAGTATGTTCACTTCTTAACGGAATAGTTCTACCAGAGGCATCCATTTTCTAATGGGCATTGACTTAGCAGTTTGAGGGCAAAACTGATTATTCTTATGGCCAAAAGGTATCCATTGATAACCTATATTACTAAATTTCCTTCTGTGGGTTTCCACTGTTTTCTAACTTTCTTTCGCCTTTTCCTTTTAGCCTTCTTAGCTTGATTTTTTGCATTACAATTTTAACAAGGCATTTGACAGCATTAGACAAAACATTCACACCACATTCATGATTAGTAACAGAAAATTCAAAAAAAGCAGAAATCATAGTCATCATTACAAGGTTTGAAATAGTATCGAGAATTGAATTAATTACGATACGCCTAAGCTAATACTAGAATTAACATGATTCGTTTTATTCAACTCAAACTTAATATTCCTAGGGTGATCTTCTACTCTCTTCCAATGCATACTCTTAGCTTGCGAGGTCCTATCTTGCTTGGTATTGCTTGGAGGCTTTGACCGCTTGCTTTAATGTCACTGATTACTCTGTAGAGGAATTATGGGAACATTAGTTGGTTGATCTACGTTTTGCATTCTTGAACTAGACGTGCAGGGATCTGAACTACTTGAAGGCACATTAGTGTTCACTTTCTTAAAACTGGGCATAGAATGGTTTGTATGCTTGGCACTAGGCATAGAACAAGGCATCACAACTTTACCTTTACCTAAGGTTAAGGATTTAGGACATGTTGCTATTAAACATTCTAGCAACTCTTGAGATCGTTTGGCACGAGCAAGCAAACCTAATTGCTCTATCAAGAGGCTTATTTATGAAATCCTCTTCCACAATCTCACGGAGACATTCTAGACTATCCTTAAGGTGAGCACAATAGTTATGAAACACAAGTTCATTATTCCTAAGATGAGGAGGAATGTATTTACTTGATCACAGTATATTTGCGGTCGAGGATGACTTTGATGCAACATTCTCATTAAAACAAGTGGCGGTTTCCCTTTTTTCACGACTCCTCAGATTCTCAATTTCTTTTTGTAAAGAAGCGTTATTTTTTCGTTGTTTTGTCACACTTTCATTGAATCAAATAACTCTTTAAAGTGTCGTTTAACTTTTCATTTTCTTCTAGAAAACTCTCATTTTCTTTTGTAAGCATTAACCAAGTTTTGAAGATGAAAAGTTTGAGAATCTAGAGAATCTAAAGGAGGAGGCATTTGGGAGCCAGTCATATTGTTCTTTTCACCCTTTAATTGAGAAATTTGGGCTTTCAACTTTCTGATCGTGTTACAATGAGCTTGAATCTATTCGTCACGTTTGTTTATCGAAAAGCGCATCAAACTCGGAACATCGAGGATGTCTTGATGTTTGAGGTTTTGACATTTTCTTTAAGATGTTGATATTTTAGTTGTAAATCAAAATGTTCAACTTCTAGTTTAGAAAGATGTTTTACCAAATTATCGTGATCATCGTGATCAATTTTCTCATTTAGTTATGAGTTTTTGTTTTCAAGCTCAATGACACGATCATGGGAAACTTTTAATGCAATAGATAATTCATGAAATCGAGAAGCATTAGAACAGTGATTTGTGCGATGATATAAAACACATCTTAAGCAACACAACTCGAAATCAAATTCTCATTTAAGATGTGCAAGTTCTTCCTTTCAACTTCATTATATTTTAGTTCCTGTTCATAATCATTGACCTCAACTATCATTGCATCAAATTCCTTTTCCATTTCTTTAATATCGAATTTATCCTTTTGAAGACTCTCAAATTGACCTTTTAATTGTTTAAAGAAAGGCATGACCTCGGTTAAATAGCATTCTTTAGTTTGCTCAAAACCCCTTTCCCCTCAGTTATCCCTGTAGGTGTGATTCTCTTCTTACAAGTTTTCTCAAAATCAACAAACAGCTGATAAACAACATATAGGTTGATTAAGGTCTTGCTATTAGTGGCAATAGATCTAGGAACTAAATGCATTGGTGTATTAGGAGGATACACAGTTGCTTTAAGCAAATTCCTACAAGGGGGATTCTTTTCAACAAGATATTGACTTTTGCATATCCATATCCTTTTTCCGAACACTTGTTAGGGGGTCAATAGAGTGAGGCTTAAACTTGTTTAGGATATCCAATTTTCCTTTTGTAATCATGGGGTTTGATGTTATATTATTTTCATTTTACACTCGGATCTTCTAGCTTCTTATTCATTTTTTCCCTAGTGACTTCATCTAATTTCTTATCTTCCTCAGTGCACTCAGCGCAACTAGGTTTTTGTCTAGGCTTAAGGATTTCATTACCATCATAAAGTACCTTATGAGCAGTTCTAGCCTTTTAATGACCTCTGGATTTGGTTCCTCAACAAGGGGAATGCTATGCTTATCGCTTAAACCTCTATGCTTAGTGATCAAGTGAAGCGTCTGAATGGTATTCCCTTATGCGTACAACTTATTTTCAAGCTTGTTCTTCAAAGTTTTAGATTAGAAAAATCATTCAAAAGTTTTGATTCCTTAGCATTGAATTCTTGCTTAAGCATTTTAACATTTTTTGAAGTTCTTGTTTTTGCTTAGCAGTTTTAGAAAGCTTTTCTTGTAAGGAGTTTAACTCTTGTTTTAATACTTCTTCTCTAAAATTACTTTTCTAATAATTGTACGCATTTGGTCATCCATTTCCTGCTCACGGGTGGTTAACTCAAACTTAGCGCATTGTTCATAAATAGCAACTTGTTCTTTATAGGCATTCAGTTCGAGATACGAATCATCGAGGCACATGCGTGTATTCATCAAAACATAATCATCATTGGCTGAAGATGCATTACTTGGTACAATCTCACTTTCACTTTGCTTCACATATTGATCATATGGGACAATATTACTATTACCCTCATCATCAATATCGATTCATAAGTTTGAAGAGATTGTACTTTATTATGCATCTTTTGCTCATCAACTTCATCATATAGTTTTAATACCTCTGAAATGATTTTGTCTTTGGATGGACCAGCTTTTTGTGGTGAAGAGACCTTTGGAGAGACCATAGGTGAGATGCTAGCCATGAAGATTGTTTGGGCGTGGGTTCATCATCGACATCAGTCAAATGCATCACATCGGCTACTTGAAAGGCATTTTGATGATTATGACCTATCTCTGAATTGGCGTTCATCAACATCGGCATCATAGGTTTGGGCATTTCCCTCGGCAAGAAACAACAACTCCTCTTCATCCAAAGCGCTCCATTATCCGAGCTTGCACAAGCAACATCTTATCTCACGAAGTAATCGCATTCGTGGATGTTTTGGAGATGTGCAGTTCCTAGCAATATGTCCTTCACCACCACGGTTGTAGCACTTAATTGCCTTTGCTTGACCTTGATTTCCATTCCTTCCACGATTCTGATTTGCTACATATCCTCTACCACATCCACCTCTTCCTTTCATACTACCTTTCTTGAGCTGGTTGCACCATAACCTTCCATCTTTGACAGAGCTTGATTGTGTGGATTAGATGTTGTTATGAGGTTATTGTTGGTGTGTGGGAGAGAGTTCATGTTTTGACTAACCATGAGAAAAAGTTGATTGATGAAGTTTTCCATGAGCATGTTTGAGTGGGAGGCTTATATCTTTGGATCGAGGGATGAGCTTGTAATTACCATTACCCATGGGTATGACTTGAGAAGCTTTGGTAGTAATCCAACATTGGTGTAGAAAGCAGTTGAGTCATTTGATGAGCTTGTTTCTCCTGCTTAGATTTGAACTCCTCAAGAATCCTTTTTTCAAACATAGCATGTCTCTCATTCTGAAGAAGGAAGCATAAAGTTGCTCATAGTTGGTGTTCTTCAATCCTTTGGTTAGCTTCACAGAGGTGACAAACTTGTGCCATTAGGGATTCATGTTGTTCACAAACTTTGAATGGTGAATGTTTGGCATGGTCATTTTGATATTCCTCATATCATTTACAAGCTTGTGGAATCTCACGTAGTATTCATAGATACTCTCTTCTGGTTTCATCTTGAAGTGTTCAAATTCATCATACAGTTGTGATTCTCTGTCTTCCTTAGTTAATTCAGAACCTGAGAGAAGCATCTTGACATTATCCCAAACTGCCTTGGCTTTAGTGTTGTGATTGATAAGCTTGTAGATGTCTTTTGGAAGACCACGAAGTATAATGTTTGAAGCCACGATATCGCATCGAATCTCTTTTTCTCTTTATCACTTAGCTCATCATACGTCTTTGAATTACGTCTATCCAATCCAAAGATCATGGTTCCATCTAGCATGATATCAATTATGTCTCTTATAGTCTCAATCTGATAAGGTCCTTCATCAATAGATTTGAGAATGTTGACCCCATTTTCCTTTCCAAGACGATACAATCGATTCGTTGAGCCAAGAGTCGTAGTCGGTTCAGTGTCAAGCATGGGTGGGCAGTATCGAACATTTGCTTGAACATCCCGACAACGATGGAGATGATTGTAGGTATGCGTTGGTAGACATGTTAACAGTTACGGGATTTTATAACTCTATGATTAAACAGGAAATAGATTCTTTCACGAGTTTTACTAAATCAAGAGAAAACGTATTACAAGCGAAATCAACGGTCGCTAAGAGTTCTTGAACCAAGTCGCTAAGCCCAAGTCGCTAAGACCAGTATTTGGACCAAGTTGCTAAAGCACCAAATCGCTACGGTCAAGGCTAAAGAAACACTCGCTAAGGTCCAAGTGCTACAAGATCAGTAAGCTAAAATTATGACAACAAATCGCTAAGCACCAAGTCGCTAGACATAGTTAAGTTGCTAAAGAACAACTCGCTAAGATCCAAGTCGCTAGTATCAAGTCGCTAACAATTTACACTACAACTCGCTAACAATTTAAAAGAAGTCGCTAACTCACCAAGTCGCTAGCCGTAGTGGAGAATCCACTAACTTGTACTATTTGTTAAAATGTCTCAATAGACAAGTTAAGCTAACAACTAACAACTGTAACTTCGCTAACTTTTCAGCAGAGCAAATCGCTACGATGAAAACAACGAGAACCAAGTTAAGCAGCAGAAAAACTTCAAAAAACATACTTTTCAATCCAAAACAAGCTCAACCACAGTGATTCAAGCTTACCAAATCAAAACCCAAGCACTTACAATGATTCTAAACACAAAAGTACAATCAAAATTCAAACTTTAACACTAGAAATGATCCAATGATGAAAACCACTAAACTATATCAAACTCAAAAACCATCTAAAACCACTAGAAATCCAAGGATATGTAAGAGATGATCAAACCATGGCTCTTGATACCAATTGTTGCATATTGATTTCACAAACACATATATCATAAACCAAGTGGCGTACAAGATGAGGTTTTAGAGAAGAAGAGTTAGGGTTGGGAACTTAGTGAAAGAAAAGTATTATTATGAGCTCCAACTCTCTACCTTGGGAGGTAGAGTATTTAGTCTTACACAAATGCCACTACGGTACGTGGATCGGGCATACAGTGGGTAAATACCCGTCCGTCATCCACGGTGTTACTTAACTAAATACTACTTAACATTAAATAATCTATGACTACAAGCTTTCTAATGATTACATATACTTGAGGTGACCGACTCTTTAATGACTGGATTTACTAAGTCCTAACATGCTTTCCTTGTTTTTGTTTTTAGGAAAAGTGCACGAAATATTTGAAAATTGGTTTAGCGCAGCACTTTCCTTCCTTGAAGTGCGGGTTGCTATCTGAAATAATAGCAAGCCATAGATTAAGCACGGGTTATAGTCTGAAATAACTGCAAGCCATATTTTGAGACATGTTTTGGAAAAAAATATTTACACCTCCTGCTCGAACTTCATCTATGGTCTCGTGCCATTATTGAATGACATTTCTAAGACCGTAGATGTTATCAATACCAGAAGACATGTCTTTAGAAAACATATTTTTGGTATTTTTAAATTTTTAGGATTTATGGGTTTTGTTGGTTTTATATTTTTCTATTTTGATTTTGTTGGTTTTATATTTTTGTATTTTGCTTTTTGAAAATATATACCTGAGATAGATTAGATGATATAGTTTAAGAAGATGATGATACAGAGTACGGATAAGGATATCGAGCGACCCGTTGTAGAAGATAAGTCATCATCCCTAAAACTTTCACCACCAAAGCTTCGAGGCTCTTGAATTGAAGAAGAAATTGAACCATCGAAAGTGAGACTTTGGCAGACTTCCCCCAAACCGAAAATCCTTTATTTGGCTGATTCAAAGCTTTCTTTCAAGCTTCCCTTAGCAAAAGTGCACAAAGAAGCACACCATTATCATCGATCTTGCTGCTCTTTTTAAGAATAATCACCGTGATTCATCGTTCGGGGTTATATCATCCAATAGAAGAACAAAAAACGTTTCATCCCACGCTTAAATAACTCTTCTCAAATTCCTTTTCCACTGAAGTCTAAAGCAGTCCATTCCAAAAAGGTGTCACGAGACAACTTCCCCCACGTAGTTGAATTGATGCAGTTAGTTTCTTAGACTAGAGCTCACGAACCCGAATACACATTTAACCGAAGACATAGAAACTTATACCATCAAAGTAGCATATTAAGTCCGATAGCCAAAGAATAACCCCGATGTATACTTTTCTCTCCCCTGATGAAAGTGTATGAAGTTCAAGAACCGAAGTACCGAATGCCCAAAGAGAATAACCGATAACATTGAAGAAGCGGCGGATATCACTTGATTATCTCTGGGATGACTATCTCGCGGATGTCAACTCGGAATGAGTGATTATCTCTCAGAATCACTGATTAAGCCCTCAAGTAAAACAGCTGAGCATCCCCGATGTACACAATCTCTCTCCCCTGATGATTGCGATAACATCAAAATCATCACACACTTGTGTACCTCTTTCATCTTCAGAAATTAACTCTTCCATCTCTTCCCCCACATAGTTGGAATAAGAACACTAAATGCCATGAGTCAAACCTTGAGTTTCTCTGCGGCAATGACATACGTCTTCCCGGGATTTCTTCAATCACTTAGAAGTATTAAGCTCATCAAGTTTACTCGCGTTTAGATGCGTGTCTCCTTTCCCCTTGCTGGTTTTGATACTTCAAAATTAGAAACTCTTTGTAAGCTCAAATACTTGAAATCTTTTTGAAAAGAACACTTGAACTCTTGTGAGAATCAACTTGTTGAAGGACAATGTGAGCAAATCTAATTGGGGATTAACATTGGCTTTTCACTCTCCCCCAATTAGTGCTCTCCCCTAAACCGACAATCTTTATGATGAATGCTTGAATTAAGAAGAAGTCTTTAGATCATTAAATGCAACTCGTCTTTAGTCTTCTAACAAGTAGCAAAAAATGTAGAATCGATCAGACTCGACCTTCTTCAAGATTGTCCAATTTGGGGATTAGAAGGTTAACATCTTCAACTCACCAAATGCATTCCCGTTAACTTGTATATAACAAATCCCCTAAACTCAAATCCCTCCCAATCAAACAAGAACAGAAAGATGTTGATCAAGGAAATCAGCCCAGCAACTAGAAGCACTTTGTCATTAATCAAATCAACCCGTGTGAAGATGTCAACCAACGGCTCTTAGAAGAACACAATTGCTTTGTTAATATGGTAGTCATAATCTGTTTTCTGTTGGTCAATTCTGTGATTCCGATCTAGAGGTGGCCTTCAGAAAACACTCTTGCTTTGCTAGAGAACTTGATGGTGTGGAACTTTTAAGAGGAACACGTGGTACAAACTTATACACCATCAGTGGTGATCTTCTCTATCCAAGACATGATGAAGATGACCCACGACAAAGAAGAAGCTCAGTTCTTCCAATAGTTAGGAGCCGTATGACCATTTATTCTCAGAAATCAATCAACCATGCAGTATTATCACACTTCTTCTCCACCTCAAGAATTTCATATGAAGATGCCATTCTTGATTAAGTAAGTGAATATCATCCAAAAGTATTCTATTCACACTTCTCGCCCAAAAATTTAGCACATGATGTCGCCATCGTCATTATGATTGAGCAAGTGGAATAAGAAAACAACCAACGGTAGTCCGGTTCACTTGATAATTGAAAGCGCATGGAAAAAGCATAAAGCATGTTGATGAGAATGGTCATAAAGATTTCTCTTCTTCAGAAGATAAAGCGCACTGAAGCATACACTTTTCTTTTCTTTAGAGAACGAGGCTTGAACTGTTGTGTTCAAACGTCATAAGAAGATTTCTCTTCTTCAGAAGATAAAGTGCACTGAGACGTACACTTTTATTTTCCTTAGAGTACGAGGCATGAACTGTTGTGTTCATACGTCATAAGAAGATTTCTCTTCTTTCAAAGATAATGCGAAAAGCGTACACACACATTTCTTTTCTTTGAGGAACGAGGCTTGAACTGTTGTGTTCAAACGTCATAATCTCTCTCTTTTCATCTACTCTCTTGGCAAACTTGTAATCAACTCCATTATCATTCAGTAGGCTCTTTGTCGTGACAGCTGATGGAGAAAACCCAATATGATGAATTTGACCCTGAAGTAAATTAACCCAAACTTGTGACTTAAACTTGCACATATGTAACAAAGAGCGGTGTCGAGAATTCATGCCCATTTGAATCTCTAAGTACACTATACTCTTCAACCAACCAACCATAAAGTATAAGACGTATATCACCTCTTGAAAATCCACAATTGAATGTGACACTGAGCACTACAACGTAACTCCTTAAAGTGATAGTTATTTTGTGGTAATAAGAGCCCAATTCCCCCAAGTGGTAAAAGAAAAGGTAAAAGTCACTCAACAATAACTAGATTTCCAAGACTTCGTTTTTGATAATAAGCTTGAACAAGGATCTTGAAGAATCTTCATCCAACCATCCCCGATACCTTCAGATACTAAGTATACTTGCCCGTGATATTTCACTTCAACCTCAAATAAGTAATAGTGAATTGACCCCGTTGTCACATCTTCCGGTTAAAAGCTCAAATCTAGCCTCCTTTGACGTTTTAAGTGAACTATGATAATGGTTTCATCCCGACCATGGTTAAAAGCACATAACCTCGTAAAACCATGTAATAATCAACCTGCCATGAAGACAATCCAAACAAACACCCAATTTATGAAGTACACCCTTTTATCCCTTCTTTGAAGCAGAAACCGTAGCACCAACATCAGATAAGATCCTGAAATACACTTTCCTTTCTCCAAGATGGTTTCATCATTACAGGATTTTACAATTCTATGGTTTAAACCGAGAAATAGTTTCTTTCGCGGGATTTTACAAAACCAAGAATAAACCGTTAGATAGATCCGGAAATGCACTTTACTATTACCAGTATGTTTCCATTGTCATGGGATTTTACAAGTCTATGATTTAAACCGAGAAATATATTCTTTCGCGGGATTTTACAAAATCAAGACAAAACCGTAAACAATGTCAGCTTCAATGTGTTATGACAACTTTGGTTTCGGTGAATATCTTTTTTAGGGGAACATGCAGCGGTTCATTAGCAGTTCATTATCCAACATCATCAACATCATCAACCATCCAATAAACACTCTGGTAAACACATCATTCACACTATCTGTCGGCTATTGCAGTGACAACATGGTGAAGTAAACCCGATATGCCAAACTTGATCATGAAGTGAAATTCCCCAGATTTGTTACTTAAACTTGTACTAATCCTTGTGAAGAAGAAACGGTGTACCCAGTGTACAAAACCTCTTGACATATCCTCAACTGCGTGAGACACCGAAGTGATAGTTATGTTGTGGGTTAAACGAGAAAGAATCACAACCGTAACTAAATAGCCAAGTATTTATCACACTCAATAAACACCCAAACAAGTCATCTTCGCGGAAGAGTAGAAAGAAAGAAGACGAAATAAGTAAACGCGCCCGAAAAACCTAACTTCAAATCCAAATAAGAAATACCGAACAAACAACCCCGTAGTCAACATTTTCAATAACTACTTCGAGCCATGACACACTATTCTCCATGGAAATGTATAACCGAAAGTATCAAACCGTATGTTACAACAACTCTCATCATCATTCCTAATCTCATCGTCAACACTCATAAAGTTAAGATCACATCAATCTTCACACCTCCAAGTCTAGTCGAACTCAATTCTAACATCAGCCCACTTGATTTATATTCATTCCAGATAAATTAATTTTAAGCCCAAGAAAAATATAAACACAAGAGTCCCGTAAGCAACATCCGTACAAAGATCCCGTAGCCATCTTTATCTCAAAACAAAGCACAAGCCGTGAATATGTAGTATCTTTTGTGAAAATACTAACCGACCAAACTACCGCTTATTTTCCAATATAAAACAGGGTATCCAGGAATTTTAGCACAAGAATTTGGATAACAACGTTTTTTACATTCAACTTTTCTACATTTATAGTCAAGAAATAAAGGTGTCATCCAAATGTGCTAAATTCATCACGGCCCCTTTCACATCACGGCCCACATCAGAAAATCTGCTTCAAGTCCAAGTCCAATTCCGACCAACGAAATACAATTCGATCCATATCGATCACAAAAACAATGACACACAAATAATAAGGGTTATGAAAATGGCCGTTTCACATTTTTCTTCCTAGTAACACCATACATCCAACTAATAGGTCCAAAATGTTACTAGAGATACCATCTATAATCTCTATCCCGGATCATTTCAATTTTCACCATCAAACCCGTCCCATGAAAATCCGTATGCCCATACCAAGTTAGAAGAAATACGATCGTGTTTATCAGTGCTCGCTTAAGTGTTTCAAAATCCAAATTCAACGTCATATACCATGCTAATCAATCCATGAAATAAAATGTGTTCACCTGATTCCATACATACGGCCCATGAATCAATTCTATGATAGTTAACACTTCACGACCCATCATTGAAACTTAGCTCAAAGCCCACATTCGTTAACATATCTCGGCCCAAGTTCCTTTTAGTGAAATTCTGATTACATGAAACCCTAAGACCTTGGGTATTTAAGACTTGTGCATCACAACTTAACCCTAATATTACTCCAGTAAAGTCACAAGCCTACCACACTAAAAAAAACTCTCTCATCCCTATCATACACACATCAATCTGCTCCCAAATGTATTTCTGTATTCACTCCAAAAAAAATTCACGCCTCCACTATACCATTTGATCACAACAAGTCAACCTTTTCTCCATTAGCAAACCCTAACCACAGTTAACAATCCGCCCCGTATATATTAGAATCGGATCTTAGCACTTCGCCATAGGGTTGGCTTGAGGTTGTCATGGCCACAGGGATGGCAAGGGTATAAGACAGCCATGGGTTCGGACTCAGTTGAATCAAGGTAGGTTTTAAATTTATGTGTTGTATTGATTGGACAAAATGAACTTATGAAAAACGAGTTAACAATAATTGTTAAACTAGTTTCATGGTTCAAACATTAATATAGAATGAACATTTACATCAGTTAACGAATTTATCATTAAAACGAATATGAAGAGAGGATGAAGCCCATGATGGTTTTGTTCATTCTTTGATTTTGTTCGAATATTGAACCACTTCTGGATCTATGAAGATGAGATTTCGTGTTTTAAGACTCTTGGAAGTCTTGATGAAACATTAAGTGTCACGAAATAAAAATCTGAGATCATGCTTGTTTTTCATATTATGCAATGGTTGTGTGAGTCAAGATCAATGATGAGTAGTACCCTTCAATTATAGACTATTCTAAGTCTTGTTTGGCGTTTGATATTTAGATGGGTACCAACAGAGATCTAATGTTGATTTAAATCATTTGTATTAGATTTGTGATGCATAAGAATCTGATTCATATTAGTTAGAGTAGAGTCCTGATGTTATATAGTTTTATAAAATGAAAGAGTTAGTAACCAGGTGGTGGCTTCATTAGTCATCAACTCGCATGTGATTTTAAGTTAACAACTCGCTTCCATTGTCACACAACCTGCATAACTCTCAAAAAGCTTTTGACACAACTCGCATTATGAACCAACTCGCATCTTGACCCAAACCAACTCGCTTTTATATTCTGTTATTAACTCTCGTTCAAAAAAGCAAGTTTAGCCAAGTCGCTTTGAATTATACACACAACTCGCTTTGACTATAACCAGACAAACCCCCTCTGTAGTTGACTCAGAAGTCAACAACTTGCATATGACAAGTCGCTTAGAACATTACTCACACAACTCGCTTTAAACTTTGTGGACAACTCGCTTATGAGACTTTGAATCTGGACATATATCAGCAACTCGCATCCAAGAGTTTCCCGACCATTATTTCCGTTCAGCTTCAAAAACCCAAAAAAACATGACAAAAACTGCTTCTTTGACCCAGTTTGACCACAGTTTGACCACAAAAGCTTATGGTTTGACCATTTGTTAATACACGTATATTGGTACAAAAACAGTCACTAAAGAATGAATAAACACTGTTTGGACAAGGACTTGACACAAAAACAGGGTGTTGTAACCTTACAGACCAAGTGACTTTTTGACCATTTGATACAAGAAAATGTTAACACAATGGATACTTAAAAATTTCAGATCCTGAAATTATGGTAAAACAAAACAGCTTGAAAACATGATACGAAAACCACACAAATCAACAAACACAAGAACCTGGCTCTGATACCAATTGTAGGATCGTGTATTTAATTTTGTTTGATGATTCGGGTGGTCTTGGATGGTGATGAATCAAGTATGCCATTTTAGAGATGAAGAGAGTAGAGAGGAGATTCTTGAAAGAGAGTTGTTTTACAAAATGAAAGGTTAGATTCAAAGAAGCCACACCCCTTCTAAGGATGGAAGGGGTATTTATAGTTACAAATACTACGTCCTCCTATCGGACTGTGGATCAGGCATACAGTGGTTAAAGACCCGTCCTTCCTCCATGGTGTTGCACTAAACTAAACTACGCTAATAACTAAATAATAAACTAACAAATAACGTAACAAATGACATGTCCACGAGCTAACTTATGCTAGATAATATTTGGGGTGACCGACTCTTCACTATGGCATTTTCTAATTCCTAACACAACCAACTGTTGGTAAAAGAAGAAAAGTTGTAGCTAGCATCATAACATGAACGTGGGCAAAAACTGTGCATAAACGGAGTTATAAAGACCTACGTATGGCCATTTCCGTGAGACTGTAAGTTGTTGTAACAAACAGCTTGCATATTTAACGACAAATTAGTAATTTCACATTAGCTAAGTAACTTTAGAGACCGTGGGACACAAAAATCCGTAAATTTTATTTAAAAAACTTTCCGACGCTATAAGAATCGAATCATAACCCTTTATGGTTTAGAAATAACGTATAAATTAAGTTGGGATAACTATATATCTAAAAACCGAATAATGACAATTAATTATTAATTAGAACCATTTGACCACTTTTCCTTACAAACCGATGCGGTGGGATCCACTATCAGAAAAATGGACTCGTTTACTCTTTCATAAACTACATATCCCGTATTAACTCTTATGTGATATATATATATATATATATATATATATATATATATATATATATATATATATATAAACGAACAAATTATACATTTATATATACTAAGTATTATGTTAGTACGAAATTTCATGTGAGGGGCCTCTTCGGGGTAAACGTATTCGACGTGTTATTTGATTTATGATTTAAAGTGTCCTAGCTCCTCCAACGTTTACTACATGACCTCTGAATTATGATAGCCCAAAAAATGATACGATATTATTTATAAAAATTACATAAAACTCAATAGCCGAATAACTTGTAAATTAGAAACCGTGACTAGTTTTAAAGTGTCAAAACAAACTCTAAACACTTGTTTTTTTTACAAACGATATGTACCCAAGCATAATTAATGTAATAACTATATGAAGCATGTTGGTCTAAATACTTATGTCATTTTAGAACCAAAGACACGTATTGTGTTTATAGGTTATTGTTAGAGCTCTCGACTTCCTGATACCTTATATATCATCATATCCTACTGCTGATCACTATGGTGAGTTCATAGCCTCATTTTCTATAGTTTAACTATTCTAAAAATCCTTGGGGGAGATACATTCAATTTTTACAAGAACACAATTGTAACATATTGGATTTCACAAACACATCAAACCATGGTTAATATGGGGCGTATACTATAGGTTTTTAGAGAGAGAAAGTTTAGAGGTTTGGGAACTTAGTGAGAGAAAGTAAAAGTATTATTATGAGCTCCAACCCTCTACCTTGGGAGGTAGAGGGTATTTATAGTACCTTACATAAAACCCCACCTACAGGTTGTGGATCAAGCATACAGTGGGTAAAGACCCGTCCGTCCTCCACGGTGTTACTTAACTAAATACTAACTAACATAAAATAACTACGACTACGAGCTTTCTAACGATTACATATGCTTGAGGTGACCGACATTTTAATAACTGGATTTACTAAATCATAACAATCTCCCCCTAAGGGAGGTCACCTCAAATTACATTGAATACAAACAAATATTACATTAAGATTTTTCTTGGATTCTTGTTAAAGTTCTTTGATCTGTAGCCCGTAGTCTTTGACTCTTCATGTTTTGCATGTTTGGTTAACCGGAGTGGATGTCTTTAACTGATCCACGTGATAATGAGTTTTGAACCAGCTTTGAGATCATCAGCTACCATAAATCTCTGACTCTTCCATTGTAGTGTTGACATTATGTGAAGTTGTGACGTTGGACCGACATGCTCACATTTTGGATCATGATTTCTTCTTATCATAGTAGCGGAAGCCTTTTAGTTGATTCATGATATTTGTAGCAGCGTAGCAGAAGCATGGAGTGATAATATCAGAGTCGTTGATGCACTTATCATGATTTCTTTAGAAATGGATGTGTTATGTGAGCATGCGGCTATGGATTGACCTCTCCATTCGATCACTGCAAGCGTCGGGCGTACCTGCATACAACAGTTAGCAATAAAGCGCACAAAAGTGTCTTTGATCACTTTCGTTGAAACACGCCCACGGTTCCCGTTGTTCAAGATACAAGTCTGCTTGTGATCGAGTATAATTCGAAGAATCTCCTTGACAGGTTTAATGCTCTAGCCGTTCTCAAACCGGAACGTCTCAAAGAAGACAACACGGTGAGTGAGCCAATAATTTGATTCACAGATTGATGAAAAGAGATTTGAAAAACAATCGTATACTGCTCAATAAATTGTTTTTGCAATACAATGAAGGTTTTAAGGAAAATCAGTTATCAATCATAAACACCTTTTATTTTTGAAATATTAATACACAGTCGATGTGCTAGAGAAAAGAATTTTAAGCACAACGACCGTTTTTTCAAAGGTATCCGTCAATCCATAACCTGAACCAGGATTGATTCATAATTTTGAATTGCCCCATTGTTTCTGTTCAGTTGTCACATGGTTGATCTATTGGATAGATCTCACATGCCACCTACCAAGAGCCTGTTTGATGTTGGCTCTAGAAGGCTTTCCATCTTCATTGTGAATATGTTTGCATATCACTCAGATGTTCTGGCAATACCACAAGGATAATGCGTAGGACTCTTAACATATATTCTCTCTTTCCACATTGTGTGAAATAGAGAGTCTTTATTGGTTGTGTCCTTAATGAGATTTATTGATGATCTCGTGGCTCTAGACTCAATTGTGCACATTTGGTTCCTATGCCGGAGACTAGGGAGAGGGTCTCCTTCTTCAATATCAACAATCTCTAAGAGAAAGTCGATAGGTTATGTCGGTTCCCCATGAGAATGAAACAAGCCCTTTTAAGAGGAACTTGAGTAGCATGGGAAGTTGTAGTGCAGTGCGTCACTGGGTCCATGAAGCCTTGTCTTCAATACCAGTGTTACCTTAGTAACCACTAGTAGCATATGTATTGAACCCGGTTACTGCCCTAAGGTTGAATTATTGGAGGGCTATTTCTTTTCACCCTTTTTCACATTCATTTCTTTTTCATTCTTCAACCCCTTCGCTTACGAGACTTCATAACTAGAACCTTGTTGGGTTTATTCTAGTACTAGCTCGGTCTCGATCCGCACTCTTCCCATATTTCACTTTTCTCCTTTTTTTTCATCATACCTAAGGACTTCTATACTAACTAGTGGATTGTCCCTGGGTAGATCCCTCTGGCTCTAGCGGGATCATGGGAACGAATACCTAACCTAACCATCCTTATATCACCATACATAAAGTAAATTTGGTCGGTCTTTTTGGTATTGTTCTTCTGCCATTGGAACCATTTGAAAATCATTCCAGGTACTTGTGATATATTATCAAAACATTTTGTACCTGAATTGTTTTTGATATTTTAGAAAAAGAGCTTCCCCGCAACATGTGCATCGTATATTTGAAATCGTTTTGGCACATGGAGGCAAGAGGAAGAATTCAATTCATTGATTAATCATTTTCTAAAAAATATCGACATCGCCTTCTCGATCAAGATTAGTATTTTTCATACTTCGTTAAATATACTTTTGGGAAAGGATGTTGTTTTCAAAAAGTTGCTCCCCGTCAATATGAGCATCGAGATACAAAAGTGTTTTGCACATATTAGGGAAAACCTACATATTGAAACAAATCAATCACGTTTCAATCCCTTTTGGTTTGATATAGATGCTCCCCCTTAACATGTGCATGGAAAACTTGAAATCGTTTGGCACATGTAGGGAGGAGAGCTTGCTAATCACTTACAAAACCATTTATCGAATTATCAGTTTAAATCCAATTTAAATCACAAATTCTCCCCCGATCACAATTTTCAAGTCATTTAAGATTTGTGATCTCTATAGATTTAAATTGATTTTGAAGGCTTTTGAGGAGAATTGTGACTTACTTTTGAAAATATTTAACCGATAAGGATCAAATCTGAGACCTTAAACTCCAATGATTAAACATGCTTGAGTATCTTTTGAAAACATGACATAAGCCTTGGTCTGAACCAATTGTATGATAAATAACCTTTTGATTTAATTGAAATCATTCTCCCCCTCAATCATTGACATAAGTTGTTGATTGAGAGATAGAGATTTTGACAAATGTCAAGTCCAGATGATTTTCAAAAATTGAGTCTGAGTTATTTTTATTAGTTTTCATTTAGATAAAAAATATTTTTCAGAAGAATTTATAGAAGGAAAAATAATTGTGAAGGAAACATTTGTCTGTTTGGTGACAAATATTTGTTTTTCGAATCAGAGCATGAGATTTGCAAAATAAGAAAAAGTATGGCTCTGTTCTTTCTTTTTTTTTAAACCGAGTATAGTTCGAAATGACTATAAACCTTTTGTTTTTCTTTCTCTCAATTTTTTTTAAATAAATTCTGTACATTCGAACTTCATCTAAAGACCCGTGTCACTCTTTGAATGACAACACAAAGACCGTAGATGAAATCGAATAAAAGAAAAGATGGGAAAAATATTTTTAGCTTTTTCAAAGATTTTCTGATTTTTTTGGATTTTTTTTTTTTTTTTTTTTTTTTTGAAATTTTATATTTTTCTATTTTCTTTTGTGGGTTTTATAATTTTGTATTTTTCTTTTTGAATAGATATTTACAAGAGATGGATGAAAAAAAAACTTTTACTCCTCGTCTTCCTCTTGAAGACGTTTGAGTGTTTACGGTTGTAGACTCTTTAGACCAAGTCGTGGGAGGATAAACTCAAAATGTTCTCTAGGAAGAGCTTTGGTGAAGATGTCTGCTAATTGGTATTCAGTCCTCACAAAATAAAGTTCCACCACACCGTTCTCCACTTGCTCCCTGATGAAATGATGTCGAATGTCAATATGCTTTGCTCTTTAATGTTGTACGTTGTTTCATGAGAGAGCAATGGCACTTCTGTTATCACAATACAGAGGGATTTTGTTGAATTCAAAGCCATAGTCAGATAATTGGGACCTCATCCATAGGATTTGAGCACAACGAGATGACATGGCTACGTATTATGCCTCTGTAGAGGATATAGAAGTACTCATTTGTTTCTTTGAAGACCAGCTCACAAGCTTATCACCTAAAAACTGAGCACCTCCTGACGTGCTTCGACATGTATCTTGACATCCTGCATGGTCAAGATTGCATAGGTGTTAGTGACATACCAATGTCCTTCGGGTACCAAAGTCCCATATTGATGGTTCCTTGGAGATACCGAAGACCCGTTTAACCGCTTCAAGGTGCTTTTGGTAGGCTTTGCCGGTATCTAGCACACCTGCAGAATGTAACGGTCTCTCGGCGAAGGTACATCGGGACCCAATCATACTACGATATTTAGTCTGGTCTATCATGATCCCTGAGAGGTCCTCATCCAGTTTAGTACGCTCCACCATGGGAGTGTCAACAGGGTCACAAGAATCAAATCCAAATTTCTTTAAAATCTCATTTGCATGTTTAGATTGATTGATAAAAATGCCACCGGGACTTTGTGAAATTTGTAATCCCAAGAAAAATGACATTTGTCCCATCATTGACATTTGAAATTTGGAGCCCATCTCCTTAGAAAAACGATCACATTCATTGGGGTCAGTCGAGGCAAAAATAATATCATCAACATAGATTTGAACGTGTATTAAGTGTTTGCCTGACTTTCTGGTGAACAATGTCGGATCAACTTCTTCTTTGCTGAATCCATTAGATAGAAGAAACCTTGATAGCGTATCGTACCATGCCCTTGGAGCTTGCTTCAAACCGTAAAGGGCCTTCTTCAATCGATAGACATGAGTAGGATGCTCTGGATTCACAAAACCTTCAGGTTGGCTGACGTATACCACTTCCTTAAGATCTTCGTTAAGAAAAGCCGTCTTTACATCCATCTGATAGACTATCATGTTCTTACTTGCAGCGTTAGCCAAGAAGATTCTGATTGCCTCGATACGTGCAACTAGAGCAAATGATTCTTCAAAGTCAATACCCTCCTCTTGACGGTATCCTTTTGCAACTAATCGAGCCTTGTTCTTTAACACATCACCATGCTCATCAAGTTTTAGTTTGAAGATCCACTTTAGAGCAATGATCATAGCACAGTCAGGAGCAGGTACTAATTCCCATACATCTAGTCGATCGAATTCATGAATTTATTCTTGCATGGCATTGAACCAGCTGTCTTCATTCATGGCAGTTTTAACGTCTTTTGGTTCGACCTTGGATAATACGGAGTTGAAGAAGCACCATAAGGCATAAGTTGCAAGTTGTTTACGAGTGGATACTGGACGAGAAGGGTTTCCAATGATGTTGTCCAATGAATGGTCGTGTGTCCATTTTCAAAGGTGTTTGTGTGGGAGTTGTTGAGGAACTGAAGTAGTAGAGTTTGGATCTCCTGAAGAAGATGGTTCAGTAGTTGGTTCAGGAGCAAATATGTTCTCAAATGTAGCATCTTTGGGAGTAGGAAAGGGGTTATCTCCCTCATAGGTGCCAGAAACAATTCCATGATGTACACTTGATGATTGAGGATCTGATGATGAGAATGAGTGATCTGTAGTAGGAGCTTCTTGACTCAGTGACATAGATACTGAAGGGTTTTCCACGTTGGCTTGGTTAGAACCACCCTCTGTTGAAGGACTAGACAGACCATTAGCAATAGGTTCATCATATTCGTCAAACATTGGATCAAACAATTTCTTCAAAACTTCTTCAGAAGGAGGTACATATGGAACTACTGGTGAGGGGTTTTGTACAAGGGAGAAACTAATAGGACTAATTAGTGAAGGTTAAGATGCGGGTCCAGAACTTGATTGTCCTGGAGCCATTTGCCCAGACAGCTCATCGAACGTGACGTAAATAGTTTCCATGATATCCCGGGTTCTTTTGTTGTAGATTTGGTAACCTTTCCTGTTTGGTGCGTAACCCACAAAAACTCCTATGACTGCTTAAGCTCTTAATTTTCCTAAATCTTGACCATCATTTGTTGGGTAGCACAAAGCACCAAACACACGAAGGAAGGAAAGATCAGGTTTTCGATTGTGGACAAGTTCGTATGGAGTTTTTCAATGCGTTGTGTGGATAAGGGATCGATTTTAGGTGTAGCAGGCAGTGGCAATGGCTTCAGCCCAGAGAAACATTGGAACCTTTGAATAAATTAGCATAGTTCTTGCAGCTTTTACAAGATTCTGATTTCATCTTTCAATTACACCGTTCTGTTGAGGAGTACGTGGAACACTTCTTTGATGACTAATTCCAATGCTTTCATAGAACTGACTTAGTTCTTTGTTAACAAACTCAGTTCCATTGTCTGTTCGAATGATTCTAACAGTCTTGTTAAGTCGAACCTGCAGCTGTTTGATAAGTTTGATGATGACGTCTGGAGTTTCATCCTTTGTCCTCAAGAACTTAACCCAAGTAAATCGAGAGTAGTCATCAACAATGACTAGCACATATTTCTTCCCATTAATTGTTTGCACTCTCATTGGTCCGCACAAATCCATATAAAGAGTATGAAGAACTTCCATAACTGAGTTTGCAGGTTTGGGTTTATGGGCATATTTCCTGCTTTTTCCCAATTGGCATCCTGAACAAAGATGATCTTTTTCATACTTTAATCTGGGTAAGCCTCTTACAAGGTCCTTTCCGGAAAGATCATTAATGGTGCCGAAGTTCAAGTGATTGAGACGACGATGCCATAACCATGACTTTGTTTTGAAGCCATTGACAACAAGCGTGATTGGAGAAGACTTAATCATATCTTCGATAGAGATGGTGTATAGGTTTGAACCACGTGTTCCTCTTAAAGTTCCACACCATCAAGTTCTCTAACGAAACAAGTATGTTTTCTAAAAGCCACCTCTAGATCAGAATCACAGAATTAACCAATAGAGAACATGTTATGACCAAGACCTTCAACATAATATACCCTGGAGATTACACTATCACCAACAACATAATCTCCATAACCCATAATTGCACCAAAATGATCGTTCCGGAATCTAACAGTCCCGATGAATTTACTCACAAAGTTCATGAGCCGCGAAGCGATCTCCGTCATATGCTTGAACAACCGAGTCCGGTACCACGAACGATTTGAACGACTGCGGTTGAACACGACAAGAATGGATAACTGGATAATTGGGATCCCCATGCAATAATGGGTTCCACTTAGTTAGACAAAGAGATTGGCGCATCCACATCAGAAGGAGAGTCAATAAAATCATTAGTGGTAGATGCTGGGCTAGTAGAAAGAGTAGATCTATTCAAAGTATGTTCACTTCTTAAAGGTATAGTTCTACCAGTGGGCATCCATTTCCTAATGTGCATTTACTTAGATAATTTAGGGCACAACTCATTAAGATTAAATTTGCGGCCAGTAGGTATCCACTGATAGCCTACATTACTAAATTTTCTTCTTGTGGGTTTCCAATGTTTTCTAACCTTCTTCCGCCTTTGCTTTCTAGCCTTCTTAACATGATTGTTGGCATTAACAATTTTAACTGGATATTTAACAGCATTAATCAAATCATTCATACCACATGCATGATTAGTAACAGAAACCAAGCAATCATCATTACATTTTTTGCCAAAAGTAGCAAAATTCGCATTAATTACAACATGCTTAGAGCTAACACTAGAATCAACACAATTCGTTTATTCAACATAGTTTCATTCTTCCTAAGGTGATCTTCTACTATCTTCCACTAAACATTCCTAGCTTCCAAGGTCCTATCATTCTTTGTGTTTCCTTGAGGCTTTGACCTGCTCGCTTTAGTGTCACTTTTTACTCTTGTAGAGGGAATGGGAACATTAGTTGGTATTGCTACTTTTGCTTTTCGAGGGTTAGAAGTGCTGGGATCTGAGCTACTTGAAGGCACATTAAAGTTCACTTTCTTAATACTGGGCATCGGATGGGTTGCATACTTAGCACTAGGCATAGAACAAGGCATCACAACTTTATCTTTCTCACATAAGGATTAAGGACATATTGCTCTTAAACATTCTAACAGCTCCTGAGATCGTTTGGCCTGAATGCAAGCAAACCTAATTTCACTATCAAGTGGCTTATTTATGTAATCCTCTTCTACAATCTCACGGAGACATTCTAGACTATCCTTAAGGTGAATGAAGTAGTTATGAAACACAAGTTCGTTATTTCTAATATGAGGAGGAATGTATTTAACAGTCACAGTATATTTAGAATCTGCAGATGACTTTGATGCAACATTCTCATTAAAGACAAGTGGCATTTTCCCTTTTTCCTGACTCTTCAGATTCTCAATTTCCTTTTGTAAAGAAGTTATTTTTTCATTGTTTTTGTCACGAGTGACTTTCATTGAATCGTATAACTCTTTGAAGTGTCTTTTGACCTTTTCATTTTCTTCAAGAAAACTCTTATTTTCTTGTTGTAATATGTTAATGACATTTTGAAGATGAAAGTTTTGAGAAAATTGAGAATCTAAAGGAGGAGGCAATTGGGAGCCAGTCACATTGTTCTTTTCACCCTTTAACTGTGAAATTTGGGCTTTCAACTTTCTGATCGTATTACAGATGAGCTTGAATCATTCGTCACGTTTGTTTATTTCAAAAGCGCATCAAACTCTGGAACATTTGTGGATTTTTGACATTTTCTTTGAGATGTTGATATTTTAGTTGCAAATCAAAATGTTCAACTTCTAACTTAGAAAAATGTTTTACCAAATTATCGTGATCATCCTGGTCAATTTTCTCATTTAGTTTTGAGTTTTTGTTTTCAAGCTCAATGACACGATCATGGGAAATTTTCAAAGAAACAAATAATTCATGAAATTGAGAAGTAATAGAATGCTTAGTAACAAGATATAAACACATCTTGAGCAACACAACTCAATACTAAGTTCTCATTTAAGATATGCAGATTCTTCCTTTCAATTTCATTATATTTGAGTTCCGTTCATAATCATTGACCTCAACTATCATTGCATCAAATTCCTTTTCCATTTCTTTAATGTCTGAGTCTATCCCCTTTTGAAGACTTTTAAATTGACCTTTTAATTGTTTAAAGAAAGGTATGACCTCAGTTAAATAGCATTTTTAGTTTGCTCAAAACCCCTTTCCCCTTCAGTTATCCCTGTAGGTGTGATTCTCTTCTTACATGTCTTCTTAAAATCAATGAATCGTTGATAAACAACATACAGGCTGATTAAGGTCTTGCTATTAGTGGAAATAGTTCTAGGAACTAAATGCTTTGGTGTATTCGAGGAGGATACCACGGTACTCTGAGCACTTTCCTAAGGGGAGTGCTTGTTTCAACAAGTACATTTGCCTTTTGCTTATCCATGTCTTTCTTCCAAAAATTTTTGGGTTAATTGAGTTTAAGGCTTAAACATGTTCAGGGAGATCCAATTTTCTTTTGTGTAATCATGGGGTTTGATCGTTATGTTTTTCTTTTTACACTCAGGATCATTTAGCTTCTTATCCATTTTCTCCCTAGAGGCATCTTCTAATTTTCTATCCTCTTCAGTGCTTCCAATACACGATGGTGTTTGCCTAGGCTTGAGGATCTCATTACCATCGTATAAAATCGTATGGAAAGCTTTAGCCTTTTTACAATACTCGGGATTTGGCTTCTCTACTAGGGGAATACTATGCTTATCGCTTAAGGCTCTGTGCTTAGTGATCATGTGGCATGAATGGTATTCCCTTGTACGTACAACTTATTTTCAAGCTTGTTTTCAAAGTTTTTAGATTGGAAAAGTCATTCAAAAGTTATGATTCCTTAGCATTAAATTCTTGTTTAAGCACTTTAACATTATCTTGGAGTTCTTGCTTTTGCTTAACAGTTTTAGAAAGCTTTTCTTCTAAGGAGTTTAACTCTTGTTTTAACACTTCTTCTCTAAAATTACTTTTTCTAATAATTGTATGCGCATTTGGTTATCCATTTCATGCTCACGGGTAGTTAACTCAAACTTAGCACGTTGTTCATAAATGGCAACTTGTTCTTTATAGGCATTATTCAGAGATACAGAATCATCAGAGGTACATGCAGTGTATTCATCAAAAACATAGTCATCATTGACTGCAGAAGATGCATCACTTGGTACAATCTCACTTTCACTTTGAATCACATATTGATCATATGGGACAATATTACTATCACCCACATTATCTATATCTGAATCATAAGATTCATGAGATTGTACTTTGCTATGTATCTTTTGCTCATCAACTTCATCGTATAGTTTTAATACTTCTGAAATGATTGAATCTTTGGATGGACCAGCCTTTTGTGGTGATGAGGCCTTTGGAGAGACCATTGGTGAAATGCTAGCCATGAAGATTGTCTGGGCAGTAGGTTCATCATCGACATCAGAGTAAAATGCATCACAGTCAGTGACTTGAAAGGCATTTTGATGATTGTGACCTATTTCCTGAATTGGATGCTCATCCACATCAGCATCATAGGTTTTGGTATTTCCTCGGCAAGAAACAACAATTGTTCTTCATCCAAAACCGCTCCATGTCTTGAGCTTGCACCAGCAGCATCTTGTCCCTGAAATACTCTGCATTTTGAGGGCTTTTTGGAGACGTGCAGTTCCTTGCAATATGTCCTTCACCCCCACAGTTGTAGCACTTGATTGGCTTTCCTTGATTTGCATTCATTCCGCAGTTCTGATTAGCCACATACCCTCAACCTACTCCACCCTTTCCTTATTCATACTGTCTTCCTTGCACTTGTTGCACCATGATCTTACCATCTCTGACAATAGCATGATTGTGTAGATTGGATGCAGATTCGATATCATTGTTAGTGTGTGGAGTGAGGTTAGATTTTGCTTAACCATAAGAGCCAGTTGATTGATGAAATATTCCATGGTTGCTTCAAAGATCGGGTTGCTTAAAACTTAGATTAGGAATGAGTTTGTGGTTACCATTTCCAGTAGGTATGACTTGTGAAGCTTTAGTAGTAATCCCTACATTGGTGTAGAAGGCTGTTGAATCATTTGACGAACTTGCATTACCAGAATTTGAATTGAATTTTTCCAAGATCATTCGTTCAAACGTAGCATGTCTCTCATTCTGAAGCAAGTAAGCATACAACTGCTCATAGTTAATGTTCCTCAAACCTTTTTTTAACTTGACTGAAGTGACAAATTTGTGCCATTCGGGATTTATGTTGTTCACAAACTTTGAATTTAGCTGAATATTTGGCATAGTCATTTTGATATTCCTCATGTCATTCACAAGCTTGTGGAACCTCACATAATATTCAGTGACACTTTCTCCTGGTTTCATCTTAAAGTGCTCAAAGTCATCATAGATTGAGTTTCTCTGTCTTCTTTAGTTAATTCAGAACCAGAGAGAAGCATCTTAACATTGTCCCAAATTGCCTTGGCTTCATTGTTGTGATTGATTAACTTGTAGATGTCTTTTGGAAGACCACGAAGTATAATGTTTGAAGCCCGATATCAAGATCGTTATCTCTTTTTCTCCTTATCACCGAGCTCATCATACGTCTTTGGTCTGTCCAAACCTAAGATCATTGTACCATCCGCAGCAGTTTCAAGTGTGTCTCTGGTAGTTTCAATCTGATAAGGTCCTTCATCAATTGATTTGAGAATGTTAACCCAATTCTCCTTTCCCAAACAGTATAACCTAATTCGTTGAGCCCATGAGTCATAATCAGTTCTGTCAAGCATAGGTGGACGAGTATCGGATCCAGCTTGAACGTCTTCGCAAAGAAGAGATGATATTGGGTACGTTGGTAGACATAATTACTGATTCTACGGGATTTTAAAACTCTTGGATTAAACAGGGAAATAGATTCTTTCACGGGATTTTACTAAATCAAGAGAAAACCATAAAATGTAATCAAGAAGAAAAGCACTAAGTCACAAGAGACAAATCGCTCAAAAAGACAAATCGCTCGGACAACAAATCGCTCAAAAGTGACAAGTAGCTTCAGATAACAAATCGCTCAAAACAGACAAGTCGCATCAACTAACAAATCGCTTAAACAATCAACTCGCTTCAATAAGCAAGTCACTTAACCATACAAATCGCTTAAACCAACAAACCTCTTAAAGTGACAAATCGCTTAACCAAGACAAGTCGCTTAAACTTACAACTCGCTTCAATAAGCAAGTCGCTCAAACTGACAAATCACTTCACCGCACAATATGCACAAGTACAACCACTAACCGGATAAATCGCTTAAATAAGTGATTTACAAGCGACCAAGTCGCCTGCACAAGGACAAATCTCGTCGAAAAGGTATGCAGGCACAAATCGCTTCCTTTAAACCAAACAAGAACGCCACTTTTTAATCCAAAACCAAACCAACCACAGTGATTCAAGCCTTCCAAATCACAACCTAAACACTTATGATGATTCTAAAGACAAGAGTACAATCAAAATCCAAACTTTAACACTAGAAATTGTTGGGTCTATTATAGATTTGATGATACAAAACAAGAAGAATGAAACATGAAGGACTTAAAGTGACAAGAAGGGAAACTACAAAAAGATGAAGGATTTGGAAGATTCTAGAAGATATGCTTAAAAGAATATTTAGTTTCCCAATTGTATTATGATTCCTCTTGTAAACCCTAGATGTCTCTAGTATATAAAGAGACATAGGGTCATTAGTTTTAGAGTACGTACAAGATGTAAACACCAAAGGTGTGTGTGTGTGTGGGAACCTAGGCGCAGGGAAAACGCCTAGGGTGATGGTTATTAGTTAGTTAGTGTTAGATCAAGTCTTTGATCTTTATTATTGTTTAGTTAGAGATGGTGAATGAAAAACCTTGTTCATAATAATATTGATTCTATGTTTGAATATTCCGCCTTTATTATTATGTGTTCCTAGATATAATATTAGACCTCGTCTTAGAGCTTACAACGATCTTCACATGTGGTATCAGAGCCTGGGGGCTCGTGATATCTAGGATTACAAGGTTTTATGTGTCGAAGAATGATGAAAAAGACGAAAAATTCGGATCTCAAAATTTTCGTATTTTTATACAAAGACCTTGTTTTGAAAGCGGCGATAAATTTTTTCGTTAGTTGGATCGGGACGAAAGTTTAGGTGTACGTTCTCTATATGCTAATCTAACTTTCCACAGAAGGGATCGTCAATTGGACTTTCAAAAAAGATATACTATGTCGGTTGAATGCTGAAGGTGTTTTCAGAATCGAATTTTTCAGGTTTTTAAATGTTTTCATTTGTTTGAGTATGCATTAAAAGGTACTATCAAAACCTAATTCAATGAGCTTTTAATGATCACTATTTTTGGAGTATGGTTTGCTTGTTTATTGGTGTCGAAACCCTAAATTACTTAAAGTACTGCTACTTTTCTTCAAAGTACTGATCGATGTTCTTAAAGTACTGTTGACTTTTGGATTGAGTTATGCTTGCACTGGGCAAGTTGCGTATCTGCTGTGTGTTTAGGTCGAATGGAAAAAGGAGTTTAAAGATATATTTAGTACTGGTTGTGAATTGGGATTAAAGAGCTGTTGTTGTGTATTCAGATGAAGGTAAAAGCAAAAAGCTTATTGATTGGTCTGATTTTTCTGTTCATTAAAGATAATAGGTCAGTGTTGGCTTTGCATGAATAATGATGCTACTGGTATTGAATATTCACATGGGTCGGTGCCCTAAATTTATTTGTGAGATTCATTTATTTGTCATATACGGTATAAAAGGTTGACTCCTCATATGATGATAATCCTATTGGTCCTTGAATCTCAGCATACATGGGGTTGCAAAAAGTATGTTATCAGGTTAGTATATGCACGTGGTCATATATACGCATGGGGTTAACTATTTTTTAAAAGTTTTGCATGGTACCAAGTTATTATGGAACAGTTTCTGATTGGTTTGTCATCACACCTGGGTTTGTATTGGTCTCATATTTCAAAGTACTGTCCATATTTTCTCAAAGTACTGCTGGACAATGAAAGTACTGCTTGTTCATTCTAAACTGCTACCACAACGACTTACTGCTAGTTATATGGGTTGTGTTAGTACTACTCGCGATGACTTTACACTGCTCGTTCTTGATAATCTGTTGCTATCTTTAGACATAACTACTGATTTTGATACATTATTCGTGGTATTCCATGTGCATGAATTAGGCGTTTGGAACTTTATTTTCATGATACGACATGGTTATGGTTTTGGTTCTCGGTTGAGGAGCATATTTTTATAAACTTTGGTCGGTGCTTTTTATTGATTGGTTCATGAAGGTTACATCTTTTTCTCGTGTGTACTGCTACTATACAGATGAAGGTCTTTGCTATGAAAGACTTTGAGTTAGGTACATTTGTTGCATAGGCTTAAGATGCAAGAGGTGATATGCATTGTTATAGATGCATGTAATTTATATTTTGATTGGTCATGGTTTTCTAATGGGACGGTGGTCCACATAAGCCACGTTATAGTGTTTCCATTCAATTGATACAAATTGGTGGGACAACAGTGCTGAATCACATAAGTAAGGACCAATGATGTCTTCTCAATGTACAAGTGCATCACGTGGGTATTGGAGCATGTGGAACGTGGAGTAAGAGGTACAAGCATATCATTCGTGGTTACTAGATTGAAAGAGAGTATAGGGTACAGAGTACGTTAAGCTTTTTATTGTCTGATTATGTTTGTACTGGTCATAGTACACTAATGCTACTCGTATGGTGATATGGATGTTGCGTATTTTACTTTTAAAGTGAATAAATACAGTTTCTTGTTGAGCTGTTGTTGTTGATGTTTTAATGATCGGGTAATTAGAGACAATTTTGGTTAAGTGGTTATGACAACAACTTGGTGCCAAGGAAAGAATACGAAGGAGAATACATGGCTTCATAATAACTGGTGCCGGCTATGGGGTGTGAAGATACTACATGATTGGATCTCGGCTAGAATTGGATCTCGGCTAGAACGTGATTTGATATTGGATAGAATATGGTTATTGATTTGAGGGGAAGTCGACACACATACTTTGACAGATTTGGATTTTTAGTTGTCGGACGACACACACACAGGTTATTGTTCACACACACAAGGAGTTTGGTTATTGGTTCTTAAACGTTTTAAAAGGCTCGTTTTGGAAATTTATTGAAGAATTGATTACGAAGAGGATTATTTATCACTTATTTGAAGGTGAAGTGGAATTACCTGATTTGTGTTCTTATCATATAGTTTGATGAATCTAGCAATGTGTGATTTTTCTTATGATGCTCTATGCACACATTGGCTGTCACTTGAAGGATTTACATTGTAGTGCTCAGTGTCTCATACTAGTTGAGGATTCTTGTCAAGGGATTGCGGTCTACTTATATTTGTGGGTATAAGTATGGATTTCTGTGGATAGTACAGATTTAAGACACAAGTTTGAGAAATTCTACTTCTTCATCAAGTTTGTTATATTTGGTTTTCTTCACAAGTGATCATTACAAGGAGCTTACCGATTTGAAGAATCAAGAAGATGGTTAATATATGAGTTTTTAAGGGAAGCTTATTGTTAAATGTTTAACTATCTACATGCATCACTCAAGGGGAAGTGTTTGATTTTTACTACTGTTGATCATTATTATTACTGCTAGTTGGAGTTTTCTACTGTTTTGGATCCATTTTTCTTATGATGCGTAATGGTGGGCGATTTGAAGCATTGGAAGTCTTAGATTGGAAGTATGATATTGGTTCGTGGTGGCCAAGATCATTATTTGCATATGTTCTCTATTTGTTGATAACAAAAAGGGGAAGAGATGTTTGAGTGACATGTTCAAGTCAAGGGGAAGCATGGAAGATAAGAGTGTTTCATTCATGGTGAGATTTAATGATCTCAACTTTTGCTACTTCGTCTAGGAAAGTTCGTACAAGAACGGTGTTTGTTTTGTCATCATCAAATAGGGGAAGATTGTTGGGTCTATTATAGATTTGATGATACAAAACAAGAAGAATGAAACATGAAGGACTTAAAGTGACAAGAAGGGAAACTACAAAAAGATGGAGGATTTGGAAGATTCTAGAAGATATGCTTAAAAGAATATTTAGTTTCCTAATTGTATTATGATTCCTCTTGTAAACCCTAGATGTCTCTAGTATATAAAGAGACATAGGGTCATTAGTTTTAGAGTACGTACAAGATGTAAACACCAAAGGTGTGTGTGTGTGGGGGAACCTAGGCGTAGGGAAAACGCCTAGGGTGATGGTTATTAGTTAGTTAGTGTTAGATCAAGTCTTTGATCTTTATTATTGTTTAGTTAGAGATGGTGAATGAAAAACCTTGTTCATAATAATATTGATTCTATGTTTGAATATTCCGCCTTTATTATTATGTGTTCCTAGATATAATATTAGACCTCGTCTTAGAGCTTACAACGATCTTCACAGAAATAGTCCAAATGATGCAAATACCACTAAACTTTTTCAAACTCAAAAACCATATAAAACCACTAGAAATCCAAGAACATGTAAGAGAGATGATCAAACCATGGCTCTTGATACCATTTGTAACATATTGGATTTCACAAACACATCAAACCATGGTTAATATGGGGCGTACACGATAGGTTTTTAGAGAGAGAAAGTTAAGAGGTTTGGGAACTTAGTGAGAGAAAGTAAAAGTATTATTATGAGCTCCAACCCTCTACCTTGGGAGGTAGAGGGTATTTATAGTACCTTACATAAAACGCCACCTACGGGCTGTGGATCAGGCATACAGTGGGTAAAGACCCGTCCGTCCTCCACGGTGTTACTTAACTAAATACTAACTAACATAAAATAACTACGACTACGAGCTTTCTAACGATTACATATGCTTGAGGTGACCGACACTTTAATAACTGGATTTACTAAATCCTAGCAACAATTACTTTGAAACTGTATATTTATCTGAATGTTTTATTAATACTAAGTACCACTATTGCCAAACTTAAGTCACTACATCATGAGTCATTACTCACTAGTGAGTGAGCGCGAATAATGTGGATAGGCCTATTGGGATTGACGAATCCCGTTTGTGTTGACCGGACATAGGCAAACAAACGCACTATATTTTAGAAATCTAGGTATAACCGCAAGTTACCTACATGGGCCACTGTTACTATTTTTATGCCAATTTCTATTGGTACCCATTAATGCTTTGTTTGTCATGAGCTTAGTGGAATAATAACTATTATGGGTAAATAACAGCGTAACCCACTTTCTTTTAAACTTGGAAATATTGTGTTCAACTATTTAACTATAAACATATGAATTTCACTCAACCTTTGTGTTGACTGTTTTAAGCATGTTTAATCTCAGGTTCATAAGGCACACGGCTGGCACGGAGAAGCACAAATAATAAGAAGGCTATATTTTGTAATATCATTCAGAAAAAGTATTTGATGTAGTATTTAACCGCGAAACTACTAGGACTTCTCTTTTGTAAACTCTGATATTCGTATGATAAATGTTTTAAAACGACTCAATGAGAGTTCATTTTCTATTATTATACGTGTTATACCATGAAATAATGCCCAATTTGAATTCCGGTGCTATCACAAAATTGGGAGTGTTATAGATTGGTATCAGAGCTATAGTTATGGATAAACGATTCAAATTGAGACCTAAACTATAACCTTTTATACACTAAAAGATTTTATAGCCTTACGCTCTCCGTGCCTTACACCTTCCGAACAGTTATGTAATACTTTGAGCACCGTTACGCTTATTTATATAAAGATATTTATACAAACAAATACTTACATAAATATTTATATGTACGCACAAGTATATAAATAGTTATGTACACACGTATTTATATAAAGGATATTTATATATGAACTTATTATTATATAAAGTATATTAATATATACACACTCGACATACTTCCGATCACTTTATATAAACATTTGATTTGTTATTGATATCATATACCTTCTTGTAGAAATCATGTTGGCAAAACCATATTTTCCCGATCATGTACCTACTCGTACATTTTGTGATTTACGAAACCTTCCCAAGACCTTGTAACCAATTACAATGGTCTCTCTTATTTCTTAGACATTGTGAGAAAACTATTTCATAAACCTATATAATATCATTTCAAATGATAAAGGAACCTGTTGGGATAACGTGTAACTACTATCAAGTGTCGGTTATTAACTATGTAATATGTTGCTAAATAATTAAGCTTATATGTTAGTATTAATCACTAGGCTTATGAAGAAAGCCCATGGTCCTACGTGTAAGGCCCAAACGCCTCAAGGAAGGGACTAGGTGTGTTGCCCTAGCTCCCTCTACTATAAATACTAGTTGTAAACACATTTACTATTGTTGGTTCTTTCATACATGCAAGTAAACCTTTGTCATTCTTATTTGTGAAAGTATCAACCATTCTACCTTTCTCTCTTATTATTATATCATTGTTATGCTTGTGTTATCACTATTATGGTGACCTAACAGTGGTATCAATAACCAAATAGTTTTTTGGAACGTGTTTTGTTTAAGTTCTTAGTTATCCATAACTTTTCTATTTCTACACCTATTACGCGTTAGTCTTTGTTTCCTACACTTAAATCTTGAAGCTTGGAAAGTTTTAATGTTGATATAGTGTTTAGAAACTTAGATTTTGCAAAATGTTTAGAACTTTATTGGTTTTAAATAGTTTTTCATCTCGTTTATAAGTTAATCAACTTTTACGAATTAGCTAAAATTTCACTTTTGGTGTTAAAGGTTAAAACTTTCTTTTTCTTTAAGTGTTTTTGAAGCTATTTGATCAAAAGAAATAAGTGAAAATCGCGTTCTAAAGCTTAAAACGTTATTTTGAAAATTCTGGTCAAGTTTAAGAATAAACAAAACCCTTATCTCAAGAATAAGAAAAAACCCTTTTCTTACGAGTAAGCAAAACCCTGGTCTTGCGAATAAGCAAAACCCTGATCTTACGAGTAAGCCTACGAACAAGTAAACGTTTAAGAATAAGCAACTATTTCCGAGCAAGAAGGAACTTTACGACTAAGCACTATTCACCAGATTCTTCATAGTTTTAAAGTGAATCAGTACTTCCCCTCCTTGAACAAGCTTGTGGAATACTTCGAATTGTGATATCTTTCAAACTTGGATAAGTTTGGAAGAGGTATTTGGTTTTTACCTATTCTTACGAATAAGGTTACCTCTTACGCGTAAAACCTTTACGAATAAGATACATTTTTAGGAGTAAGGACTTTTACACTAAGACCTAATCTTACGTGTAAGTTTAAGTGTAAGCCACATTTCTTACTAGTAAGACAAGCTTACGAGTAAGACATTTTACAAGTAAGGAAAATTTTGCGAGTAAGGATAGTTTACAAGTAAGCACAACTTTACGGCTAAGGAACCTTTACGACTAAGGACCATCTTTTAACATCAACACACGTTTCAATCAACTACAAAGATACATCAACAACACAAGTTTTACAATGTCTCAACCACCTTATTTCAACTACTTTCCTCAACAATATCCTCATAAACAGTAGTATCCTCAACAACAATACCCTCAGCAACCACAACAATAATCATTTCAACAACAACAATCATTTCCACAATAACAATTCATCCAACAACAATCATTTCCACAACAACAATTTATCCACAATATGCAATGCAATCATTCACTACAATTCCACCGAAGGAACCTCATTTGTTTGCACAAATGTGTGAGGCTATCAACAGTCAACAATCTATCCATGAAGCTAGATCACTTGATAGACCTCAAATGCTCACTCTCGGAAATTATGTTCAATGGGCAATTCAATTCTTTAGGTTCATCGAACTCAAGAAACCTCATGGCAAATATTTGAAGAAGGTTATTCTTGAAGGTCCTTTTCAAATGCCAACTATAATGGTTCCCAGAGATCGAACAACTATTCCACCGAGACTTGAAACGATCTCCACTCTCACTGAGAATCAACTAACTGCGGAACATATACTTCACCGTGAAGTTGATGAACTTGCAATGAAGTATGTTAATACAAATATCGTCATTAAACGTTATTTATATTTTTGATCTTTACCTAAGTTTTGTTAACGACAAAAGTAAATTTAATTTATAAAAGCTTAAAGCTTGTCAAGTTTAATAGATATCTACACTAGCTTTTTCAAACAATATATTCATCATTCAAGCATTTACATTTATGATTAGTGACATCTTGATATGACTCTAATCATTATGTATGATAGTAGTTTTTAGAATGTGTTAGGTTCTTAAAACCAAACACTACTTAAGTACTTGCAAATTTCTAAAAATAGAAATACAACATATGACATCATGTGATGCATCATGGAAATCATTGGAAGATTTCATTAGATATTTTGTGTGGATTTGTACTCTTCATATCTTGCACAATCTCACTTAGATAGAGTTGACTTTGGCAAGATTTGATATCTTGGCTGTCAGACCCGGCGGTACCAAAATGGTACATGGGCGGAACCCTTAAAAGGGTTCCGGTCCGTGACACTCTCGTCCCATTTTGGCTATAAATAGCAATGCCAAGCCAAGTAGTTTCTCATCCGTTTCTACTATACTCTCATACATATCTTCTCTCTAACCTTTCTAACTCAGTTTCATATCATATTAGTGATCTCTTTTGTAGCAAAGAAGATCAAGTCACATTCAAGCTTCAACGAGAATTTGGAAGTCTTGTTTGTTTAGTGTTGTATGATCTAGTGTTGATTCATACTTCATTGTTGTATTAAACCATCATAATCTTGTGAGTGTGAGTGGTTAGTATTTTAGTCCTCAAAATACACTGTGTGTGGGAGTAGTTGTACCCTTGGAAAGAACTCGACATCTAGCTTAGTGTCGGAAATAGTTTAAGCGAAGTGTAAAGGTTTAATCCGCCGGTGAAAGGAGCTTGTTGACTAGTGAAGTTAAACTCTCGAGTGTGAGACTCGGGGAGTGGAGTAGGGCAAGGAAAAAGAGTCCTTGTAGACCAAACCACTATAAACAACTTGTTGTGGTTTGATCATTTCTTTCCTTATTTACTCTTTACATATTACTTGCATATTTCATCAACATATCCAAAGATCAATATCAATTGATCTTTCAATAAGTTTCAAAACAAAGTTTTTAATTGGTAAACTATTCAACCCCCCTTCTAGTTTTCTACAATTGGTACGAGAGCCTCGTTGCTCAAGAATTTCTAAAATAACTTGTATTTTATAAACTTGAAACGATCCATGGATTCTGAAAACTTTAAAGAAGGGAAATCTATGCAAAGACCAGCACTCTTTGAAACCAATGGATTTATCTATTGGAAAAACCGTTTTGAAATATATGTAAAATCAAAAGATATAGATCTTTGGTTTATTATTGTTAAAGGGGATTTTAGTTCTACAACAAAGGATATTTCCGTTGATGAACAAAAGAAATTAGTTGCTAAAAATAATGAAGCTAAAATGATGCTTTATAATGCTTTACCTAGAAAAGAATATGAAAGAATTTTTATGTGTGAAACCGCCAAAGATATTTGAGAATCTTTGATTGTTACACATCAAGGTAATTCACAAGTCAAGGATAACAAAATTGATCTTCTTGTTCAACAATATGAACAATTTGTTATCCCTGAAGATGAAACCATTGATTGTGGCTTTGCTCGCTTTAACACTATTATTACATCACTTAAAGCACTTGATGAATCTTTTTGTAGTAAGAACTTTGTCGGGAAATTTCTTAGAGAACTCCATCCCAAATGGAGAGCTAAAGTGACCGCTATTGAAGAATCAAAAGATCTCTCAAAAATGTCACTAGACGAGCTAATTGGCAACCTCAAAGTTCACGAAATGGTAATGGAGAAAGATTAGGAGATCATCAAAGGAAGAAAGGAGAAGATCAAATCCGTTGCTCTAAAAGCAAAGGCGGAATCAAGTGATGATGATGAATCTTGCTCCAGTAGTGAAGATGAGGAGTATGCCATGGCCGTTAGAGATTTTAAGAAGTTCTTTAGAAGAAGAGGAAAGTTTGTAAGACAACCTCGAGAAGAAAAGAAGCCATTCGAAAAGATCGGGATGACAAAAGGGTAAAATGAAAGAAAGTGTTTTTAGATGTGGTGATGCAAGTCATCTCATAGGAGAATGTCCCAAGCCACCTAAAACCAAAACTCAACGAGCTTTTGTAAGTGGTGCTTGGAGTGATAGTGAAGACGATGAAGAATCAAGCAAGGAAGAGATCGCTCTAATGGCACATGAGTCAAACGAGGTACTTTCCGATTCTTCTTATTCTTCTATAGATGATGACACTTTTCAAAAACAATATAATCAATTGTGTGAGCTAAGTCTACAAATCATAACTAAAAATAAATTTTTAAAAACCAAAAAGGAATCTTTGGAAAATGAAGTATACGAGTTGAAAGAAAAAGCAAAACGACTTGAAAAAGGAAAAGCAAATGACGATGATTGTAAATCATGTCAAGAGCTTAATCTTGAAATAGAAAAACTAAAGTTCACACAAGAGGTTCTAATCGAAAATAATTCTAAGTTTAAAAGGTTTAACAAAACATCGCTCTTGCCGATGAAATAGTTAAAATCCATAAAACACCAGGAGACATGAATGGGCTAGGTTTTAATGAAGTATTAATTCCAAAGAGTCAAAACAAACGGCCAAAGGACGAACATTCATCAAAATTGCTGCGCGAAGATAAAGACGGACAGACGGAACCAAAATAAGGGTTCCGTCCGTTGTGCAAAATGGTGCGTGGTACTTCAAGAGCGTAATGTTCGCAATACTGAATTGCCGTACTAAATTTGTTAAAGTAACAAAGAAAACCAATGATAGTGTTAAACTAAAACCAAATTACATCGGAGTAGGACTTGGCAAAAATGAATTTAGATCAAAAACTACTCAACAACGATATAAAACTCCATTTGCCAAGCCTTTCCTAAGAGCAACAACAACGTACAACCCAACTACCAACACAACGGTTGGAATCAAAACTTTACTAGACTATATCAAACTCCAGATTACATGCCATGGAACTCTTACCCATCGTTTCCATACATGAATCAAATAAATGGTATGTTTAACCCAAACGGACCCATGAGATATTGGGGACCAAATGCTTGAGTTATTTGCTTCTTAGGTATGCTTGAAAGTTGGATTGGAACCTGATGAATGGATAAAAGATAGTGGATGCTCACGACACATGACGGGCAACAAAAGTCTCTTCTCATCATACCAAGAGTATGATGGAGTTAATGTCACCTTTGGTAGAAATCTCAAAAGCAAATTTATTGGCAAAGGTACGATTGCTCATAACTCCCTAACTATTGAAAATGTTGCTCATGTGGATAGGTTAGGATTTAATCTACTTAGTATTAGCCAATTATGTGATAAAAAGTATAAAGTACTATTTGATGAAAATGGTAGTAAAATACTAAAAGATGGTATCACCATAGCAAAAGGAATTAGGAAAAATAATATATACATCATGAAAATAGATAAAACATATAATGACAAACTTTGCCTAACAACATTAGACGATAGCTCATCTCTTTGGCATAGACGCTTAGGTCACGCTAATATGAGTGTTGAAAACACACAGACCTTGACAGATCTTGAGCACTCGTGGATCGTTAGTGTTGCCTATGTAATCACAAGAAAACTAATAGAAAATCTCTACAACCCGTATTCTATAGCGGAATGTAAATACAAGCTGTTATAACTAAGAACACTTAGATCCTCTATGGATCTTTTTATTAACTAAAACTCTATGTTTCAAAAATTTAATTTTCTATTACAAACTATTAAGTTCCTTTTATAGACAAGGAACCCTAAACTATTACTACTCAATCGACTAAACATGCAAGCATGCATTTAATGACTAAACACTAAACAATATTGAGCAGTACATTAATACCCATGCTAACCTCGGGTAGTTCAAGAATAATGATGGGTTAGCATTTAAATAATAAAGCGCATGCTGATCCTAGTCAGCTTCCACCCTTCAGCAGAAACACGGCAACGCTTTTAATCTTCAGCAGAATCTCTTCTTCAACAGATTCTGCTTCTACTTCAGCAGAATCCTTCGGCAGTATTGACAGCAAAATTCCTACTTCACATAATTCCCAACAATCCTCACCTAAACTGGAATTTGACTTGGTTAAGTTCCAGTTTCCTAACCTTGAAAGATCTGAGAGACTGCAGTAATAGAGGATTGTTCTCAAACATCGAGAGTAAAGAACCAAGAATACGCTCATCTCTATGATGACCAATCTTTGAAACGCCAGGTCTTTGCAGCAACAATTGACATAGTGTACATCAAAACACATTAGTTGCATACTATTCTCATCACATCCAGGTGTGTTAACTCCGTGAGAGGTGAATCATTGAAAATAATGGATTTGATGTCTCTTTACCAATAGCCATTACTCTTTGGAGTAGCCAAATGTTTAAGTTCAAAAACTATGGTACCGATAACCATATGATTTATTGGCAAACCGAAACCACATAAGCGGGTTTGATGTGTCTTTACTTGTAGCCGTTTGCTCGGGACTAGTCAATTCTTAGAATTGGTGAATTGATAACCAAATATGGATTATGTTGCCTTTACCACAAGCCATATACTTGTGGGCTAGCCAATTCTTGGATTCCAAAAAGGAATATACCATGGTGAATTGATGACCATACAACACTCAAAGCATAAAGCATGGGTGGTTCTGCACCCTATGATTTTGAGCAAACCATTACAGCTATCAACAAATTTGATGTGTCTTTACCAAAGTTGTACCCTTTGGACTAGCCAACTCTTTGAGATACACAAGGTATATCTGAGTTAAAACCATCAACTATATACAACAAACCCCAAGAAAGATAGTTTTTTTTAACTAAGAATAGAAACTACCAAGTGTATATAATACAAATAGTACCAAAAGGAATATAAGGCGAAGACCATGAGATACCATTATGATGATGAAGAAGCAGCTTGATCTTGAAGGAGGTGAGTCTTGATCAATCTAACCAGTTGTTCAACCTGTGGTCTTTCATTTCCCACTGGATCTGGAGGAATTTCCATTTCTGAGTCAGATCCTCTCCATAAGTCTTTTGGACAATGGGTAAGTTCTTTCTAAACATGGGCTGTGATTCCACCCTTCGTCTCAACTACATGCACACTAGGGAGGATAGAATCTCGACTCAACCCGCCATACATGTGAGTTCTGCCAAATGGAATGTCCTTTATTATTGGGAGATTGAGAGCTAAACAGGACATGAAGATCTCCTAATAAAAACATCCCGGAACCCGGTGGTGCATTGTTGCAGTAATGGGAGGTAACGAGAGTGTACAGAGTAAGCAAGTCTGCCCTATCTACCAAATGAAGTATTTCCTTCAAAAGGTGAACTCCATAGAAGTTTTGTCCTTTCGATGTATGACATTCAGCTCTTTGTTTGTCAAAGTCCAATTGATCAACACATTTTGATATCCATCGGAAAATCGAGGAAGACCCTTCTTTAATAAAGGTTGACTCATCGACCTCAATATCCAAGGTAGTAATTTTGGCCATCCTCTTCTTCCTCCTTCCAGGCTTATAGATTCCTAAAGATGGTGCATCTTGAGGTTCTTCATTAGATTGGGTCATACGACTAGAGGAAGGAGACGCACCTTCACGAATGGCATTCATCCTTACTAGCAAATTTCTAGCCTTTCTAGTTTTAAACTTGTTGTATCAAGCAGCCAACAGATGCCACAGATGGAGGGGCTGGTACATTAGGTGCTTCAAGAAATGGCAATCGGATCGCAGATGGAGTCTTGTCGGATGAAGGAGTGGCTTGAGAAATTTCTTCGAAGTAATCACAGGAGAGCGTCTTGTAATATCATCAAAAGTATCCACTACCTCAACAAACTTTGGTCTTTTGGCCTTTGGTGCAACTTCATTCCCAAAGAAACTTTTTCAAGAGGAAGAGAGATGAAGATTACTTCATGATTTGATTATACTTGTGAATCAAAACATGATCAGGGAAAGCCTTGACTTGCTTCATTGACACCGTAGAGATAGCTGAGGAGCTCGTTTTTCACCACAAGCCTCATTTGAGCTTTAGTGGGAGGTCTCTCTTTGTTCTTTTGGGCTGTGATAGCTCTCTTTTTCACTGCTTTGCTTCCTTTGTCTTCCACGAGCCATCATCAGTTCCACAAAACTTTCACTATTGAAGTCTGCACCTAAGATACTCTGAGCAAGTGAAGGGTTTGATATGACTTGTTGAGTGTAAGCATCCCAATGAGTGTCGTAGCTCAAGACGCATTTCATCTAGTTCCCTTTGTCTTTTCAGAGGCAAAACGCGTGATTGATCTTCAACTGTTTAGCCATTTCTTTCCATCTTTCTCTCATTACACCCAGCTAGCATTCTGTCTTGTTCTCGCCTTTCCTCTTCACTTACCAAGTCTGGACCAAGCTCATCTTCTACCATTAAACCATTCCCTTATCGCCAGGCTCCTTAGTACAATCATCTTCAGTAATATCAACTAAAAGGAATCTCAGTAGTAACTCCCAAATCAACTCGGAAGAAACATGTTGTGAGGGTTCTTCGCCAGGAATGGACACTCGATGGTTTTGTATGATGAAGATTGACCTAGTTCAAGAGCAACATCCTCCATGGGGTATCACAGATGCAGCTTTGACAAACTCTGGTTGGATACTTCAAGTAGATGCTTTATTCAAGTACGATCTCTTACTCCTTTTATAAAGAACAGGTTCCTTCTTCTTTGAAGATTCCGCATCTACTGATGAAGGATCATTAAGAGACACATCGTAACATATCGAGAGATCCATACTGAGGTTCTTCTTCTTCCTCCTCAGAAGAAACCACAAGCTTCCTTTGGTGCCCTTTTCAAGTCTGTCTCCTAGGTCCTTAACTTTACTCTGTAGTTCTTCAATCTTACTACCAAGAGTAGACTTGGTTTCTCGCAAGTTCCTTTTCAGACTAGACACCTCACTGCATACTGTTCGAAGATCATACACAGATGTGAGAGTAATGGGGTCCTCAGCCCACCCGCCAGATTGTTATGTGGTAATGGGAGCTTCATTGGACCTTTCAGCGGAAACATGGTCATGCTCAAAATGAGGAGGTACTTTATTAAAAGTTTCCCTTTGAGGACTAGGTGTGGTCATCCTGTTCAGATCAGACTCAAACTCATCAAGAAGATCTTGTGTTGGTGGAGGCTGCTCTAGAGCAACATGAGAAGCTTCAGCAGAAAAGGAGGGGCCCTCATCAATATTAACAGATGGATTGCCATCAGTAGCAACATATGAAGAGGGTGGGATGTTAGCAACATTCTCCCTCATCAACAAACCTCATTGTCTTGAGGCAACATAGCTTCGTCAACGGATAATGCCCCCTCAAAGTTAGTTCTCATAGAGGCAAAAAGTTGGGGACTGAGCTCCTATGGCATAAAAGGCTTGGGTTTGGGTAGAGGTGTCTATGATTATTTGTAAGAATCTAGGGTACATTAAAAACTTATGTTATTTCCTATTGATATTTTCAACCAAATTGTCAAAAATAAATTTAGAAAAATTATAAGTTATCCTTTGAGATAGACACACAATACCATATGCCAGTTGGGAAGAGAATTGATCCCATGCGCCTGATTTGTTGCTAATGCATCGAGCAACGTGTGAACCAAGAATATCCACTTAGGGCAAAAATGCTTTTCAACCATATATGTTCCGTCTCCGTACCTTGATACCCATAGCTCTCAGCCCCGTGAGTATCTCCTCTAGTGTGATATACCCCATCAGATATCATCCAAGTGAAGCTTTCTCCTAATCAGCCTCCTTTGTTACATACTGCTCGTCAATCATGGCTTCGCTTTCACTTGTGGAAGCGAGATGCCCAAATTGTTTGACCAACGATTCATAAATTGCATTGGGAGAATGCGTTAGGGCATAGTGAATCTTTGATCTTTTCAAGAACTCTACCATAGGTACATACAGCTCATCACCTTTTGCATTTCCAAGAAACGCAACTTTGTTGTGATCCTTCTTGAATTGAAGAGCCATTTGATGAATTGATATTTTAGGGTTATGTTTCGTAAAGTGAGGGTTTTAGGGTGTAGGAGAAGAGGGAAGGGTTTTGTTTGAAGTGAAAAATGAGAGTGATGGTTTGGTAGAGGTTTGTGCAAAAATAGTCAAAAGTATTGGCATTGTATTGTTTGACTACGCTTACGTGTACATCTACTTTGACCATAGACAATTTAACTCTTCACAGTAATAGATACTCAATCTGCTGAAGTTATACAATTCAGTAGAAACCAACCCAAGACTAGGATATCTTTGGTAAGATTCTAGAATTACTGTGCCAACTAACTCGCATTAACTTACATTAAACCTCGAACCCGTCTATAAAATCATCCCAATGCATACTTCTCTCACATACTTTTACCCCAAATTACCATCACAAACCCTAGATTCATCATACACCCAATCAACCAAAATTAACCATGAATACTTCACCAGAGGTTGTAAATCCAACTTCTTCTCCATCATCCTCATCATCCATTGATTTCCTCCAGTTTTGGTCATATCCACCGACCTCGCCTTTGACATCCCCATATTTCTCTTCCTCTGAAGATGATGGTGTAGTGGATCCAAGTGAGTCTCCTGATGACTCAAAGGAACCCACTACTGAGATACCTTCATACTCCCAACCTCCAGCACCTCAACCTCAACAAAGGCCTCGCCGAAGGGGAGGTGGTTCTTTCTCTACTGCGCCATGTTTTGATGCATCTTCACATCGATAGAGGAAGAGCATAAGGAAGGTGAATGGATTGCTTTTGGTGAAATCAGCAGATGAAGCATAAAGGACACTTTATTTTTCTTCATCATCATTATTTTCATCAATCCATCCTTCCCATTTTGATCCTAGCTTCCTCGTCCTAGTGGTCATGCATATCCAGCCATCGAGATAGAAGAAATGGGTAGTTATGCAAGTTTTCACAAACGCATCCAGCATCTAGTGAAAGATGTGCGATCATGCATATCCAACACCGTTAGATGTGGAATAGATGATATGAACTAGATTAGGATTATGTATAGCTCTGTTCTTCTAGTTGCATTTGAAGTTGATTGAATTTTGTGTCGTAAGTCAGAACCTTTCTTGAATGAAATAATGAACAATTTTACTTCAATTTCTTCTCTATGTACTCTACTTTAGAATCAACTTATTTACTTCAGCACTTTAGTTTCAGTAGAAACAAGCTTTAAAGCTTACTTGACCATTTATAAAAGAATCACACTTGATGAATCTTGGACTTGAACATGGAATAGACAAACTGCACTTGAAATAGATAACCTGCAACACAAACACAAAAATACACAAAACAACAGAGACAACAAACAAAGAAGAATAAGCAAGTTAGGGTTAGCAAACAAAATTATAAACAAACAATGTACAAAGTGTACTACACACCCTCCAGGCATATGCCTCCCCGAGGCCTATGCCTCCCCCAAACTTTGTAGTTAAGGGTTAAGCATTCCAATAGGTCTAGCAGATGAGAAAGATCCACCATTGTTCTTGGGTTTCCATTGAAATTTGGGTCCTTTATTATTCCAAGAACCTCAGGACTTGACAGCAGCATCTCAACATCCTTTCCCATCATCCATAGAGTCAACATATGCAGGCCAATAACCATGTTTAAAGTATGGGCTAGTAGGTGGCACATAAGGTCTATCACCGATCTCTTCCAAGGAGAGTTATTACAAGAAGCTTGTGGGACATAAGGTGGAATATTCTTAACATTGGTCCACACTGTTCTAGGTTTCGCTGAGTAGCACAAATACCCAATCTTTGCTCATAAAAATCACAATCCTTAATAAGATGAAATTTACTTCCACACACAAAACATGTCTTCCTTTTGGAAGATTTATTCAACAAAGCAGATGTTCTATTACATGTAGAAGTACTTAAAACGTAAAATTATTAAAGGAATTGTTTTTAACATACATATTATGCAAAGATTTAAAGGACACGCTCGTGGAAACTGCTTGAAGTGGATTCCACAAGAGCTACCCCAAGGCTTGTAGATAGTCTTGGATGCGGTTTGGGTGTAGGCTCGGGTGAGGGCTTGGGAAGGTTGGACTTATCACTTGAATCACCGAAGTAGATCCTGATCCGATGAATTGTCACTGCCGAGAAAGAGACAAAGTCATAAGATGAAGCATCTAAGAAACCGCAAGTCTTTTGACTTTTGCCATACAAATGGTGTGATCCATCAAAGTCAACAAGTGAATGGTCGTCAAGAGGCATGAATTCCCTCTAATAGGTCCAAAGGACAAGATGTAAATCACCTTCCTTTTTAAAATGTTCTAAGCCCTTGCAGTGTAGATTTATCCCATCTTGCCTAGCTTCCAATCCTACATATTCTAAACCTAAACCTATTCCAGAGTTCATCGACCGACTATTATAGAGTTCTCTAGCTAGATTTTCACCTCATATTAACCATTGTTTATGTCTAGCTATTTCCTCAACAAGTTTCTCTTTAAGCTCTAGATTCTCAGAATAGCATCAGCCTTTTTCCTTTTCGCTATGCTTTAAGTTAATGTCCTGCAATATCTAGATCAAACCGTAACCCCTTTATCTTTTCTTCATAAGCTATCTGATTCTTTTGAAACCAAACCTTTTGTCTTTCTAATGTTTTTAACGAAAGTTTATAAGCTTCATTATCAACATAGCATTCATTGTATTTAGGTTTCATAGTATCATATGCTTCTTTAAGTTCATTGTATCTTTCACTACAACCAAATATACGCTTATGTACCGAAAGTCCAATCAAGGCAATTTGATCATGCCTATCTTCTCAAGTACATCCGCCAAAGAATCCAAGCTTCTCAAGATCACAGCCTTCCTATTCATTAAAGTTCATGTGCGCCCAGCTTGACCTGTTCATCCAAGGTGATAAAGAGTCACAAGTTCTAGCCTTCTCGATTCGGGATAGGAATTGTAGTTAGCTCCCTCTCCACTCTTCCTATCTTTGCATTTCCTTGAGAAATGACCCATCCGTGACAAGAGAAACACTTGACCTTGCTCCCTCAAAACGAAGCCGATCCTTCCCCTTAAAGCCAAACTTTCTTCCCGACTTCTCCTCAAACCTCTTGATACTCATCAAAGCATGGCCACCGCCATTTCAGGCTTCATCTCCTCCATCTCGTGGTCCACCTGATCAAAGTCTTCATAAACAAGATGTCACGAATCATAATCAACAAATGAATGAAGCACATCCTCCAATACACTACCAGCTTTTAGCTTCGGTGGGATGGAGTGGGACGCTTGTAAGATGATGATGGTAAGTAAGATGGACTTGGAGCATGCATCATCATATTGGATTGAGATGTCCCAACAAAGGTCAGATGACCGTAAGAGGATGCACGGTAGGGAGATCTAACATCAGTTTCAAGAGATTTGAGCTTGTTGTATAGCTCATCAAAAGTGAGCATGTCCAACCCACCTTTAGCCTTAAGAGCTATAATGACATGTAACCATGATGGAGGCAAAGATCGAAGGAACTTTGAGTTGCAATCATCATTGTCGTTTTGCATTCAACCGTTTAGCCGACCGTAATCTTAGAAACTCCGTCGTGATCCCTTTAAGTGATTCTTCTTCGAGATATTGAACTCTTGGAAGTGTTGTCTCAAAGATGGACTTCCTCATTCTCCTGGACTCTTCATTGCCACCGAACCTTGCTTTAAGAGCCATCCAAATGTCCTTTGCATCATCCATGTGGTGAAAATCACCCAAGTGATCTTCAGAAATAGCTTGAAGAAGGATGGTTCTCACTTTGGCTCTCTTGCAATGCCTAAAATCTCTTCGCCAGCTGGGAGAGCAATGGTAAACTTACCATCAAGATCCGATAGTCTTCTTCGACCGCTTCTTTTACAATTTCCCAAAGATTCCAATCAATATTGGAGATCCAAGCCAAGATTTCATAGTCCATAGATCATACTCTTCTTTTTTCGTGATAAGAAACTTACCATTACCGCTTGGAAAGACTAAGTTGCGTACAGAGGTGGTGTTTTTGATGTTGTTGTTGGTGACTTCGATTCATCATCAGCCTGTGGCATGGTGAATGTGTTTTGGTTGTATGGGGTGAGGAAAAATATGGTTCTCAAAGATCGTGAGACTTTCCAGGCTCAAAACCACTTGTTAAAAACACAATGCACCTGGACGATCTTGAGCACCGTGGATCGTTAGTGTTTCCTATGTAATCACAAGCAAACTAATAGAAAATCTCTACAACCCGTATTCTATAGCGGAATGTAAATACAAGTTGTTATAACTAAGAACACTTAGATCCTCTATGATCTTTTTATTAACTCGAAATCTATGTTTCAAAATTTAATTTTCTATTACAAACTATTAAGTTCCTTTTATAGACAAAGAACCCTAAACTATTACTACTCAATCGACTAAACATGCAAGCATGCATTTAATGACTAAACACTAAACAATATTGAGCAAGACATTAATACCCATATAACCTCGTGCGCTCAAAAATAATGATGGGTTAGCATTTAAATAATAAAGCTCATAAGCCGATCCTAGTCAACTTCCACCCTTCAAATATAAAACACCCAACGCTTTTTAATCTTTCGTCACAGATTCTCATTTACTTCAGTTGTAATCCTTCTAAGAGTATTGGATAGCTCATTCTATCAAGCATAAGTCCCAACAATGAGACTTATACAAAACCTATCTTCAAAAGAGTTAGTTAGGAATTTACCAAAACTAAAATATGACCAACACTTTTGCGACGCTTGCAAAATTGGTAAACAAACCCATAGTAGTCACAAATCTAAAAATATGGTGTCCACATCTAAGTGTCTAGAATTATTACATATGGACTTGTTTGGACCATCCGCTATAAGAAGCTACGGAGGCAACTTATACACTTTGGTCATAGTAGATGATTACTCAAGGTTTACTTGGACATTGTTTTGAAAACCAAAAATGAAGCTTTTGATAAATTTGAAATTCTTAGCAAGAAAATTCAAAATCTTCTAGGTGTCAAAATTGTGTCGATCCGAACGGATCATGGTCGTGAATTTGACAACGAAACTCAATTTGGAAACTTTTGTGATACAAATGGTATAACACATAACTTTTCCGCTCCACGAACACCTCAATCAAATGGAGTAGTAGAACGTAAAAATAGAACAATTCAAGAAATGAGTAGAACAATGCTTAATGAACAAAACATTCCTCAAAAGTTTTGGTGTAACGCCGTTGACACTTCTACATATATTTTAAATAGAGGCTCAATACGTCCTTTCTTAAACAAAACACCATATGAACTTTATAAAGGTAAAAAGCCAACGTTAGGATATTTTAGAGTCTTTGGTTGTAAATGCTTTATTCTTAATACTAAGGATTATCTCACCAAGTTTGACCCAAAGTCTTATGAAGGTGTATTTCTTGGTTACTCTCAAACTAGTAAAGCTTACATTGTCCTAAATAAAGAAACAATGATAGTCGAGGAATCGTTGAACATAATATTTGACGAAAGTCCACTTCCCTCTAAGACATCACCTTTGGTAGATGATGACTTAGTTGAAAGTCAAATAATAGAAAGTCAAATTAAGGAAGATGAACCATTAAATAAGGAAATTATAAACATTAAAGAATCTAAAAGTCATCCCTTAGAAAGGTCATAGGACAACTTAATCAAAGAACCTTAAGGTCACAAGCCCAAAATCAAAGTAATTATTTTTGTTTTGTATCCACCATTGAACCTAAAACCATAAATGAAGCAATAAAAGATGAATCATGGGTAATAGCCATGCAAGAAGAATTAAACCAATTTGTTAGAAATGATGTTTGGAAATTAGTTCCAAAACCTAAAGATCAAACTATAATTGGAACAAAATGGGTCTTCCGAAATAAAATGGACGAAAATGGTGTAGTATCTAGAAACAAAGCTAGGCTTGTTGCACAAGGTTATAATCAACAAGAAGGGATTGACTATGATGAAACTTATGCACCGGTAGCTAGACTAGAATCTATTAGAATATTACTTGCTTATGCATGTGCCTATGACTTTAAATTATTTCAAATGGACGTTAAAAGTGCTTTCCTTAATGGGTTTATTAACGAAGAAGTGTATGTTGCTCAACCTCCCGGTTTTACCGACTTTGAGAAACCACATCATGTCTTCAAACTCAAGAAAGCATTATACGGCCTTAAACAAGCACCTAAAGCTTGGTACGACCGACTTAAAACTTTTCTTATTGATAACAAATACACTATGGGATTAGTAGATAATACTCTTTTTACCAAGAAAAAGGAATCACAAATTATCATTGTTCAAATATACGTTGATGACATTATATTCGGATCAACTTGTCAAGAACTATGTGATGATTTCTCTAAAATCATGCATGACGAGTTTGAAATGAGTATGATGGGTGAGTTAAACTTCTTTCTAGGACTTCAAATTAAACAACTAGAAGATGGCATTTTCTTTAACCAATCTAAATATATAAAAGACATGCTTAAGAGATTTGGTCTTGAAGATTCCAAACCACCTAAAACACCCATGTCCTCGGACACTAAACTCACCAAGGACGAAGAAGGTGAATCCGTAGATAACACTAAATATAGAGGAATGATTGGTAGCCTACTCTATCTTACGGCTAGTAGACCCGACATTATGTTTAGTGTTTGTCTATGTGCTCGCTTTCAAGAAAACCCAAAGGCATCACACTTAGAAGCCTTAAAAGGATTTTTAGATACATTAAGGGAACAACGTGTTTAGGATTATGGTATCCCAAAGGAACGGGTATAGAAACCATAGTGTATGCCGACTCGGATCATGCCGGTGATTATGTCGATAGAAAAAGTACAAGTGGTATTTGCACTTTTGTTGGACATTGTCTCACCTCATGGTTTGCAAAGAAGCAAACGCCTTTAGCCATCTCAACTGAAGCCGAAGTACGTCTCACCGGAAAAGCATGTCAACAAGCTCTTTGGATGAAGCAAGCTCTCGTAGATTACGAAATTCATCTCAACGACATTGTGATACTTTGCGACAACAAAGGAGCCATCGATCTCAGAAAGAATCCCGTTCAACATGCTCGTACAAAGCATATTGAAATCCGCCATCACTTTCTTCGCGACAATGTTCAAAAAGGAAACATTTCAATCGAGAAAGTATCCTCCAAAGACAACATTGCCGACATATTAACTAAGCCTCTTAAACGAGAACCTTTTAATCTTCTTAGACTTGGTTTAGGGTTAATGGAACCAAACATGTAGGATAAACATAGCCAAAAACATTAGAATAATCAAAACTAAACAATTTTGTTTTGTACTGCCTCAGTAGCCACGCACCAAACGACAACACGGACGGAACCAAAATTTGGTACCGTCTGGTCCGTGGTGTCTACAGAAACAAAACTGCTACATACAAAACATCCTCTTCCTCACAACCCACTTTACCAAAACGTGTAAAAATTAAACCAAGCTCATTATTGACACCTTCCCACTCACTAATCACTAAAGATAACATCATTGTAAGTATCCTAACTACATTTTATCTCTTAATTCTGAGTCTAGGATTCTTATTTATGCACAAAACTATCACAAATCATTACATGGGGTTTTATGTATTCTTGTATACCAAATATGAATTCAATTGGCAAAATGCATAACTAGTCATTGAAATTAGGTACTACATTATCATATTGCATAAACAAATCATACTTCCCACTAATTGATAGATAATGAATATAAGGCCTTATTTAAACAACCAAACACCCCATGTCAAAAGTTTTGAAAAGCTTCTCACTTGTAGGAAAACAATTTTTTTCATTGCTAATACAAATAGAAACGTTAAATTTTCATCACTTGCATGCTCTTGAATACTAAAGGTATTGCATAACTAATATGCATTCCCGGGTATATTCAAATGAAGCCACATTGAATTAGGAGCATTTGGGTTATCTCATGGTATTTGCCAAACACCCCACTAAAACCATTTTTATGCATAAAATTAGTCGAGATAACCGCAACTCCAAATTTTTTTCATATAGGCACACACTAGAACCAAAAACGTTAAAATTCTCATTTTTAACATATTAATTCTTGTCCTTAGGAATAACCATGGTAGCCGCAAGATTCTATGATCACAAAGACACCCTTAACTACATTCCCAAACACCACAAAACCAAAGGACTTACCAAGGAACAAGTAGAAATATTTAGGGGTCTAGAATCGAGGTATTTCCATGAGGGTAGAACCATTCACTCATCCTTCCTTGAAAATACCAATCTTCGTGAAGAACTAGCCGCCATTCAATTCGATTATCTTCTTGACATCGATGAACCAATTTGTCCTAGGTTTGTGTTAGAATTCTATGCTAGTGTGACCGGCTTTAGTGATGAAGACGATGATGAATTTTGTCTTAGGTTTAGAATCAATCAAAACGACTACACCATCACCTTAGCCAACTTTGCTCAAGTGCTAGGAATTCCCAACCGAGGAACTTGTGTCTACTCGGATAAATGGTCACTCACCGCTCTTGATGCAATCAATGACCGCTCTACTCCCTACCAAACCCGTTTGGCCGATAAGGATGTTATCCGTGAACACCTATTTAACCCAAGGGGTGATACAACCCGAGTTACCCGAAAGGGAAAAGAGGTAAACCGAGATCCATATGGAATGGAGCTAAATGAACTTAAGCCCGAATTTAAGAAATGGGAGGAGTTACTTAGAGCCAACGCCATTAGCACCATAGGAAATAGGGATCACATCAACGCTTGCCTTTGCCACATGCTCTACAACTTGTCCACCCGTCAACCATTCAATTTACCTACTACATAGCTAGAAGAATGATTGATATTCCAACTCAAGGATCGGTTGCTCTTCCATACGGGATGCTTCTCACCCGTCTCTATAGAAACTTTGCACCAATTCCACCAACCCCAAAAGGGATGCACCTTCACTATGAGCTCATCCCTCACATCTTTGTACCTTTAAGTGATGAACGAGTTGCTAAGACAAAAGGCAAAAGAGCAAAACCTCCAACTCCATCATCATCATCATCATCAAATAGCTCTGAGGATGGTCTTCCAAGCTCTCGTCTTCCACCTCATGAGTATTATGCGTCTCTTCCTGAGATAGAGAATGAATCAGCAGAATTCAAGCAAACTAAGGGAATGTTCAAGTGCCTTGGTAGGATGATGAACAAGATTTACAAGAAGTTGGACAAATAAGAGGTCCATTAAGGAGTGTTTGGAACAATACATTATCGTTAATGTTTGATACAATTTAGTTGCTTTTATTATGTAGGATGATGATATAACTTAAAACAATGTGGTACGCTAACAATCTTATGCAGAGGGATAGCACAAGTATGCTATCAAATTTTACCCATTTTCACTATAATGTGAAAATCAAAAAGCCTTGCTCAAAATCTATGCTCCACTATGTTTATACATGTGTTATTTACTTTTCCTAACTAGAAATGTTTAGTGTCACAAGTTTTGAGAAAAATTTCGGGTTTCGAAAAGTCCCCGACACCTAAAATGTACTTTGTCCACTTTTAAGACTCACGGATCATACGGCACCATAAATTTGGTACCGTCCGTTATGTAAATTGGTACCGCCGCACTGTACATGCAGGCGGACCATACGGACACCCTTTTAGGGTTCCGGCCATGTATGATTTTGGTGCCGTGGATCCTCCGGGTAACTTTCTGAATTTCGACTCTTTCGTGATTCCAAATTACCATCCATCACTTATAAATCAATCTTAACTAGTTTATACTCTTATTAGAACTAGTATAATTTACTTAGGTATATAAGAAATCCATTTCCCACCAAAATTCAAAAATTTGAAAAATCCACCCAAGGAGCCCTTTTACATAAAGGAAGGAACCAAATTTTTGGTACCTTCAAATCCGTGGTGATCGATTGTTAGGAAATTACACTCATTAGAACACATTTATTGCAAATCTTTTCTTCTTCACTCCATCATCTTTGTATGGATTGACTTGGGTGATATGACTAGCATTCAACCCACTTCCAAATCATTAGGAACCTCATCTCTTCAATGGTTTAACATCAAATCAAACACATTTCTCCACAATTTTTCACTTCTATAAATTGAGAGGTTTTACCATGATCATCCTCACACCTTCTTCATTCTTACTATTATCTAGCAAAGCAAAACCCAAGTCAAAAATGACAAAATCATCTCCAAAACCTTGCAAGAAGACCGCTAGAATTAGTGTGAGGCCTTGTTGTTTCGTTAATCTTAGCTCCTCATCCGAGTCTTCTCCACTCACAATCTCATCTCCCATCCAGAGATGATACAAGTCTTACCTTGGCTACACCCAATCAATCACACATTGTGATCACCACTCCACCACCTACAAAAACACCAACTTCACCTCCACCGCCACCCATCCAAACATCCAAAACACCCTCACCACCTTCACCACCAAGGTCTCCAACTCTCATTCCTATGGAGTTATTTTCCACTTCACCAACTTCACCAAATCCTTTCTTGGAGGACTTGGATGACTTGCCTCCTAGGCCAAATCATCCACCACCATTGCCATCATTTGGCACAATTGAGCGGATTGCTCATGAGTCACCTTGGTCATCTATTGACCCAAACGCCCCATTAGGGCCTAAACCTCTTCTCTTCCACCCCATTCACAAAGACATTCATGGTCCTTGTATGGGATCATCCACTCCCCCATCAATGTCCCCTCATCTTGAGGACATTGAGGAGTGTATGTGGGATGCCAATCCCACTAGAGAGAGATTCAAGCGAACTCCACAACCTCCACCAATTCAAAGGCATGGTGGATTCTCACTTAAGTGAGACTATGAAAATGCAAAATGCTTTGCTTGCATCCATCATGACCACCCCAAACATCCCCAACACATCTACCATTCCACCACCACAACCTCCCCAAACATTCTACCCTCCTAGGCATGGTTGCTCAACTTGTGAGCAAACGCCCAAACCGAAAGGACCGGGTTATGGTCCATGCCTTCCAAGAGGAAATGAGGTTCATCCTCAATCATATCCTTGAGCGCCTCAACGCTCTTTCTCATCCACCATCTAACTAGGATGGTCATAGATTAGCATTCTAGTTCTTCTTTTCCTAGGATTTTATTTTCTTTTCTTTTATTGTACTAAAACACATCATTGTGTTCTCCTTTCATGATCTTTGTTCATGAAAATTTTAACTAATGAATGGTGTTTTTATTATAGTGTTGGTACTTTTACATAATGTTTGGAAATGCTTGTGAATGATCATTATTACTAACAATTTTTTTTGTAGCTTTATTTTCACAATCCATGTATCTTCCCATTAAGCACCCAATTTAGGGAGCTTTGATAAAGGGGAGATAATGGCTCGGGCTCATTACATTCCAAGCCTCTTCTTTTTGTTGAGATAAAAAGGGGGAGAAAATATAGAACTTGATTATATTTTGACTTTTCTCAAAAAGTCAAACCGACATTGACTTTCTAAAAGTCAAATAGGATACATCATTGATAATACTTGACTTTTCTAAAAGTCAACTGCATACTGACTTTCAAAAAGTCAACATCAAGCATCAACTAGTGAATACTTTGACTTTCATAATAGTCAAACATCATACACTTGCATTATCATTCTCTTTTCAAGTTCTAAAACTAATATTTTTATAACTCTTGCACAAACTTTGTATCTTTTATAAAAATAAAATTTATATTTTGTCCTCAACAAAAAGGGGGAGATTGTTAATACAAATATCGTCATTAAACGTTATTTATATTTTTGTCTTTACCTAAGTTTTGTTAACGACAAAAGTAAATTTAATTTATAAAAGCTTAAAGCTTGTCAAGTTTAATAGATATTTAAAGTAGCTTTTTCAAACAATATATTCATCATTCAAGCATTTACATTTATGATTAGTGACATCTTGATATGACTCTAATGATTATGTATGATAGTAGTTTTTAGAATGTGTTAGGTTCTTAAAACCAAACACTACTTAAGTACTTGCATATTTCTAAAAATAGAAATACAACATATGACATCATGTGATGCATCATGGAAATCATTGGAAGATTTCATTAGATATTTTGTGTGGATTTGTACTCTTCATATCTTGCACAATCTCACTTAGATAGAGTTGACTTTGGCAAGATTTGATATCTTGGCTGTCAGACCCGGCGGTACCAAAATGGTACATGGGCGGAACCCTTAAAAGGGTTCCGCGGTCCGTGGACGCTCCTGTCCATTTTGGCTATAAATAGCAATGCCAAGCCAAGTAGTTTCTCATCCCTTTCTACTATACTCTCATACATATCTTCTCTCTAACCTTTCTAACTCAGTTTCATATCATATTAGTGATCTCTTTTGTAGCAAAGAAGATCAAGTCACATTCAAGCTTCAACGAGAAGTTGGAAGTCTTGTTTGTTTAGTGTTGTATGATCTAGTGTTGATTCATACTTCATTGTTGTATTAAACCATCATAATCTTGTGAGTGTGAGTGGTTAGTATTTTAGTCCTCAAAATACATTGTGTGTGGGAGTAGTTGTACCCTTGGAAAGAACTCGACATCTAGCTTAGTGTCGGAAATAGTGTAAGCGAAGTGTAAAGGTTTTCTCCGCCGGCGAAAGGAGCTTGTTGACTAGTGAAGTTAAACTCTCGAGTGTGAGACTCGGGGAGTGGAGTAGGGCAAGGAAAAAGAGTCCTTGTAGACCGAACCACTATAAACAACTTGTTGTGGTTTGATCATTTCTTTCCTTATTTACTCTTTACATATTACTTGCATATTTCATCAACATATCCAAAGATCAATATCAATTGATCTTTCAATAAGTTTCAAAACAAAGTTTTTAATTGGTAAACTATTCAACCCCCCTTCTAGTTTTCTACAAAGTATATTCTTCTGGGTATACCTAATCTAATTCGTCGAAGTATTGATGCTCAGAAAACAGCTAAGGATATGTGGGAACACGTTTGTAACACCCTAGGAAAATCTCACATCGGCTGTGGCCTGGAGAGATACTGGATTCATAAGATAACATTCGACTTACAATGACACAAAGCGTTTTGTGGTCTACTGCGGGTGGAGTTCTTAGGAACTGGCAGTTAAGCCTGCTCATGTGAGAGTAGTACTGACTTGGGTGACCTGCTAGGAAGTCTTCACATGAGGCCACAAAAACAAAGTCGTGAGCCTGCGGGCAAAGCGGACAATATTGTGGTCTGAGTAGGCGGGATGTTACAACTGGTATCAAAGCCACTCCTGAGCCGTTCGGGATGGTGGGGCAAACCTCATTGAAGACTATTAGTCCCTTGGGGGGTGATTGTAACACCCTAGGCAAATCCCAAATCAGCTTTGGCCGGAGAGATCTTTGAGTTCATAAGATAACATTCTCCTTACAATGACACAATGCGTTTTGTGGTCTATTACTGGTGGAGTTCTTAGGAACTAGAAGTTAAGCATGCTCATGTGAGAGTAGTACTGGCTTGGATGACCTGCCTGGAAGTCTTCACATGAGGCCACAAAATAAAGCCGTAAACCTACGGGCAAAGCGGATAATATTGTGGTCTGAGTAGGCGGTATGTTACAACGTTCATCTCTTGATTAAAGGCACTAAACTTAGTCAAGAATACATGGAATCCAAACTTTACCTATCATATGAAATGTTCATGATTGATCCAGGGGAGTCATTAGAGTCTTATTATCATCGATTTACAAACATCATCAATGACTTGGACAGACACAACATCATCTTACCCAAGATTGGTATCAACACAAAGTTTCTCAACTGTCTCGGTCCTGACTGCCAGAAGTATGTCACATTCATTCGTCAAGCTAAGAACCTTCATGATGCCAAGTATGAGTTGTTGTAAAATTATCTGAAGCACCATCAAAAGGAAGTTGACAAAGATCGAGCTCTCCATGGAATGTATCAACCTTCACCAACTCCAAATTCACTTGCACTGATGGCTCAATCTTTTGCTCCTCAATTTCCACAGTCTAATCATGCTCTTGTCCAACAAGAACAACACTTTACCTATTGATGAGTGGCCTTTTACTCATCATTTTAAGCCCGTAAAACCCACAAAAATTTCTAAAAACACTTAAATATACCCATTTATGTTGCAGATATCATTGGAGTGTGTTTTTATGTATTTCAGGTAGAAAGGATCGAAAACAGGGAAAAAAGGGACAAACCAAACGTTCTTTGATCAATTCAAGTCCCAGGACACGTTTTTGGAATGGATAAAGTGCATTAAAGTGCATTTCAGCTTGGAATGGATAAAGTGCATTAAAGACGGAGTCAGGAGTGATTTTCAACGTTCTTTGATCAATTCAAGTCCCAGGACACGTTTTTGGATTGAGCATGGAAAAACCAAACCCGAAAACCAAACCAAAAACCCTAACCCGAAACCTTACCCTAATCCTAAACCTAAACCTAATTTTACCCTAAAACCTTTTTATTTAAATCTAATTACTTAAACCTTTTTTTATTTTTAAAACCTTTTTTATAAAAAAAACCCTTTTATAAAAAACCCTTTTCTTTTATTAAAAACATTTTTTTTTTATCTAAATCCTAAAACTAAAACTTCAACTTATTTTTTTCTTTTAAACTAATTCTAAAACCTTTTTATAAAACCCTTTTATATTAAAAACAATATTTTTTTTAAAATCCTAAAACTATAAAACTAAAACTTAAATACTTTTTAACTAAACTTTATTAAACCTATTGAGCATGGAACATGGATACATGTGCTAATTCTTACCTTAACTCTTCTGTTAATTGTCTTAGTAATGTTTTTAATACGTGCATTTGTCCATCTATCTCTGATGGTGACAGTGACTACATTTCCGCCACCAACACGGGTTATACCATTTTGCCAACTCCCCATATTAATTTTCTAATTTTTCTTTTATTGTAAAATGTATTTTGTTTTAAAATTTTGTGACTTTTTTTATAAAAAGTCCCGAATACTTTGGTATAATGTGGTATAAATTATATTTGACTCATGATATTAATCATTCATACAATTTACACTCCAACAGCTATTGACTAATGCTGAAAAGAGGTGCTCACTTAGACAAATAGCTTATGTTGTTACAAACATATATTTTGTCATGTCGTTATGTCTCATTCTACCATTTATGAAGTTGCGAGACATAATTTAGGTAAATTTGAAGATTTCAGACTACACATATCTTTTACCTGATATGTTATTTAAGGTATGTGGCAATGTGTGAGAATTTGAAATTTTACATTCTTGATTAATCACCTTCGAATGATTCTTTTTAGGTCTTTAAAAAGTTGATTCAAACTATGATCTGATGGGTTTTTATAAAGAGATCACTAGAAAGCGATAGTTGTATTTAATCAAAAACACTCGTCATAAATATAAAAATGTTGCTAAATAGTTTGAGCCCTTCTGTGGCAAAATTCCTCCATATATAATTACATATGGGGGCCATGTTATTTATGATATTTACTTTTCATACCCAAAAATAGATCAAGTTTACAAAAGGAGACCACATTTATTACATCCATTTTTCTTTCCAACAAACTCGTTTTCTCATGCTACTATCACATCTCTAGTTCTATATACTCCAATCCATTATATCACCTTCAACCAAAAAAAACACCCTTACCCTCATATTCATCAAAACATGGACTTCTTTGCTTCTTCGAGTAAACCAAACATCCCAGTTTCCGAGCCATTTGATTTTTTCAAGACTAAAGATGAAGAGTCATTTAAAACGATACCCTTTTTTAGCTTTCTTTCTCTCGAACCATGCAAGCTCGAGGAGAATTCAAGCACATGCAATAAAGTTGAGGATGACGACGATGTAACCGTGGCTTTGCATATTGGGCTTCCTAACCAAAATGATAATACTATTGCTGTTGATGATAACAGCTATAGCGATAACAATAATATTATGGTGGCAAATATGCCGGCTAATGTTGAATACTGGATACCTAATCGATCTCAGATACTCGCTGGCTTTACTCACTTCTCTTGTCACATATGCAGGAAGACCTTCAATCGGCATAACAATCTCCAGGTGATACCGAATTTTCTGAATGGCGTTCTAATTGTATAAGGTTTAAGCTTTTTGTAGGATCTGGAGTGATGAATATTTACTAAATAAAAATTTCTAATTGAGTTGTATAGCCTCATGGAGATCATAAACAAACAACAGTTTGTACAAACAAGTTTTTATCGACACATTGTTTAAGTGACCTTTCAAAACGCAATTTGAATACTTTTATGTACAGTTTATGCTTCCTGCGTCCACTTTAGACATTTGTAGCGTTAAGTTTTGGGTCACGATTGGGTATGGATGTTCTCGCCCTTTTTAATGTGAAAATCTAATCGGAAATATAATTATCAATTATATCATATTTGTAATAACACATATTCTTATTATATATGGATACTAGATGCACATGTGGGGGCATGGATCCGAATATAGAAAAGGAGCAGAGTCACTTCGAGGAACACAACCACGAGTGATGATAGGAGTGCCATGCTATTGTTGCGAAGAAGAGTGCAAGAACAACATTAACCATCCAAAGTCTAAGCCTCTCAAAGATTTTAGGACACTCCAGACACATTATAAAAGGAAACACGGGACAAAACAATTCTCGTGTAGGAAGTGTGGAAAGAGCTTTGCAGTGAAAGGTGATTGGCGAACACATGAGAAAAATTGTGGAAAAAGGTGGTTGTGTGTTTGTGGTTCCGATTTCAAGCACAAGAGATCACTCAAAGACCATATTATGTCTTTCGGTGCTGGTCATGCACCCGCACAACCGTCTTTTCAAACAGTAGAACTTGGTGAAGCGACTAACTAATGACATGGAATAGTGACGTGTTTTCATAAATAAAAGGTTACATTAGATATGGTATGATACGAGGATCCACAGTTAGTTTGGAATTAATCCATTTGAAATTAATATTATTATTCATTAGCTTATTTTTTTCTTATCTTCTTCCCTTTATACTTAACTTACATCCTACATCGATTAATTGTTGTCCAATTTTTTTTCAAGAATGATATAGGGAAATTCATTTCCTTACTTTTATTTTGATACTTACCAATGCATAAATCCATACCATCATCTATTTTGATCTAATAGTGAGAATTAACCTAAAATTTAATATGTCAACCTAAGTTCATGTCTTTTTCTTGCATTTTTCTTGTCTTTTTTGTCTTTCTTATTTATTCACAATTTTTTTTAAAAGTTTACGTTTTTTTTAATTCACCTTTTTTTTCACGTTCATACGTTTTCGTCTGTTTATATACGTTTTCGACTGTTTATATACGTTTTCGACTGTTTTTAGTCTCCGTTTTCGTCCGTTTTCATACGTTTTCCTTCGTTTTCATCCGTTTCATACGTTTTTGTCCGTTTTCTTAGGTTTTCGTTCATTTTCATACGTTTTCGTCCGTTTTCTTTCGTTTTCGTTCATTTTCATGCGTTTTCTTTTGTTTTCAGACGTGTTTTTACGCTTTCATACGTTTTCTACGTAATCGTCCGTTCTATTACGTTTTCATCCGTTTTCATACGTTTTTGAATATCACAAGTGATATTTTGTGATATTCAGAATATCACTTGTGATATTCTGAATACCACTTGTGATTTTCATGTTACAAAACATTCGTTGAAAATCACTTGTGATATTCAGAGAATCACTTGTGATATTCAGAATATCACTTGTGATACTCTGAATATCACAAAATATCACTTATCACTTGTGATATTATGAATATCACAGAATATCACTTTTGATATTCATAATATCACTATGAAAATCACTTGGAACGTATGAAAAAGTCTAAAAACAGCCGGAAACATTTAAAAACGGACGAAAACGTATGAAAACGGAAGAAAACGTAAGAAAATGAATGAATACGTATGAAAACGGATGAAAACGTATGAAAGTGTAAAAACACATATGAAAACGGATGCAAACGTATGAAAAAGGACGAAACGGACAAAAACGTATGAAAAGTGGACGAAAACGTAATGATGTGCTATTTCATCCTGCTTTTAATATTTATAAAACTTAGATAACTTAGGATAAACACATACTAACGGGCAGAGAACCCGATCAGATGTAGTAAAGCCATAGGTATATCCGAGTCGTCCCCCAAGAGTTGTGACCTTGAAAGAACTAAGATGATTAGAAATGATATTGATAATATATTGGTGTGATAAGATTGTTATTATTCCATACACACAGATACCAGAATTTTTGGATAAAGAGATAGATAAACGAAGCTTAATGAAGAACACAAAAATGAATTGATTCTCGATATAAAGGTTCAATATAGTGGTTAATTATTACCAGACTCCTTTTGGTCAATTCGTCATGGCCTATGGTTCTTAGTGTTGGAATCACTCCTAAACGTGATTACAAGTGTTAGTAATTAATATGTAATAGTTAGCTTAATTTGGCTTTTATGTTAGTATTAAAGGCAAGGCTTATGTAGAAAGCCCATAAGCCTTGGCCCATATCCAATAAGGAAAGGAAGGGACTAGGAGTGTTGCCCTAGCTCCCTCTCGTATAAATAGTCTTGTAAACCTTCATTTGAAGGTTGGTTGTTCACTTTCACATTTATCCTAAGCTTATCATTTCACATAGACATTCGTATAAGTGTGTGTGTGTGTGTTCATCCGATCTTTTCTTTCCTCATTTCTTCATATTGATGCTTGTGTTACATAAATGGGAACCTAACAGTGGTATCATTCGACAAATAGTTGGGTGAATGATTTTGTTTTTGAGGTTTTCTTTCATACGTGTGGGTTTCGGTATTACACTTTCATACGCATAAAAGCTTTCATTTTTACACTTTAAAACTCAAGATTCTTGTCCTTTCAAGGTTATTTGGTGTTAAAGTTTAAGTTTTTGGCAAAAAGTTTGAAACTTTACGTGTATTTCTTTGTTTTTAAGCTTGGTTTAAGTCGTGTAGTTACTTCTACGCGTAAGGTGTATAAGAGTTTTGGATCATCAAGTTTCATACTTTTGTGATATTTTAGTGATATTGAAGCTCTTTCATCATAAAAATCTGGTTTAGAAACATCGTTATGCTTAAAATCAGTTTTTGATAAAAGTTGGCATTTCCTACGCATAAGTAAAACCCTAAAGTAACGCATAAGCTATTCAAGGCTTGATCTTCAGTGCTATTGGTTTCTCGTGTTTTTTTGCTTGGATAAGCCTGAAAACACTTCGACTTTGGATATCTTTTACACTGGAATAAGTGTAAAGGATTTTTGGGCAAAAATCCTAGTTTTACGCCTAAGCCTAAGTACTTATGCGTAGAATCCTTCTGCCTAAGCATTTTCTTACTCCTAAGCTAATCTTACGCATAAGCATTCTACTACTAAGCCCTTATTCTACGGCTAAGCTAAGTGTTTTTCATTCCTACGCGTAAGCTATTCCTACGCGTAAACTATTCTTACACGTAAGTTAGTGGTTTACGCATAAGGTGATTTCTTTGCCTAAGCTGGTTTTCTACACATAAGGTTACCTCATCAACTAAGTTTCATTCGACTACAAAGATCCATTTTTCAACACAAGTTTCAAGATCTCTCAACCACCATACTCTAGCTACTTCCCTCATGTGTATCCTCAACAACAACAACAACAACAACTCCATCAACAACAACAATTTTATGAACAACTACAACAACAACAACAACATCAACTTCAACAACAATTTCCTCAAGGAGCAATTCAACCACAAATGATTCAACCACCACCTAGTCTTCAAGTACAACCTTACACAAACTTTAACAATCAACATCCATCCAGGAATACTATGAAGGAACCGTCTTGGTTTGCAAAGATGTGTGAAGCTTTAAGTAGCCAACAATTCATTCATGAGGCTGGATCACTTGATAGACCTCCAATGCTCACTCCCGGAAACTACGATCAATGGGTGATAAGGTTCTTTAGGTTTTTTGATCTAAAGAAGCCACATGGAAAGTTCTTGAAGAAGGTCATTCTGGAAGGTCTGTTTCAGATGCCTACTATCACTACACCCGGAGATCGAAATGCTAATCCACCAAGAGGTGATGTCACCAATGTTGTCAGTCTTAATGAACTCACTACTGATCAACTTCTACACTTTGAAGCCGATGAACTGGCAATGCAATACATCCTTTTGGGATTACCTAATCCGATACTTCAAAGTGTTGATGCTCAAAAGACTGCTAAAGCAATGTGGGAGCATATTCATCTTCTCATGGAAGGCACATAACTCAATCAAGAAGACATGGAATCCAAAATCTACTTGGCATATGAACACTTCATGATTGAACCAGGGGAGACATTAGACTTGGACAAACATAACATCATCATGCTAAGAATTGCTGTCAACACCAAGTTCCTGAGTAGTCTTGGTCTTGATTGGGAAAAGTATGTCATTTTCATCCATCAAGCAAAGAATCTTCATCATGCTACATACGGATTGTTGTACGACTATTTGAAGCCCCACCAAAAAGAAGTTGACAAAGAAAGGGTTATCCGTGGACTCCCTGTCTCACCTTCACTTCCGGATAATCAACAATTAGCTTTGTGGGCTCAAGCTTGTTATCCTCAATTTCCAACTCTACAAACTCTCTTCACAAATCCTCAAAACCAACTGCTACAATTACCCCATATGATCCATCACAGCAACAATCTCAAGAAACTCAATTGGTTCCATACAACAACAATGATCAAGCACTTTACAGTGAATCTAATGAGGATGCTGAAGCTTTCGATGCATTGCAACAAGGGTTTGTCATGATTGCTAGAGCCTTCGGCCGATACTCTAATAAATCCAACAATCGCATTCGTACCTCATCAAACACAAGGAATCAATCTGTTGTCAACAATGGACGTGTTGAAGTTCAGAATCGTGCTAATGTTCGTCAGATGGGCGGTGGTCAAGGGTTTAATACAAGGGGGAGGAATAACATGGGTGCTCCACAACAACAAAATGCTCAAGTCGTTGAACAGGGTAATACTCAGAATGGGGTTCATGGTCTTCGTTTTTATAACTATAATGGGAAGGGTCATCTGGCTAATGCATGCCCAAAGCCGAGGACAAGAGGCAGCGCTTATCACAAAGAGACTTTACTCTTGGCTCTCAAGGATGAAGTTGGTGGAACTCTTACCAACAAGGAACGACAAATTTATGGCCAATCAGCGCATTCGATGATGATATGGAGGATTTGCAGGCTAATGCAACTGTGATGTTAATGGCAAACATGCAAGAACTCTACATGAGTGACACAGGCCCAGTGTATGACACTGATGGCTTGTCTCAGGTACCGGATCAAACTATAATCATTTCTGATCTGATATCTCCACCAACATCTGCATTCGACAAGGATCAGAGTGCTCAACATGAGCCATCTACATCTCATTCCGATGATAATCAAATTGATCCCGTAGTTGTATTTGACGATCATGATGACCTTATGGTTACCATTGATAATCAAGTTGACTCCGTGGTTATACTTGAGGATCTGACTAATGATCATGTTGAGACTCACGTTGAACAAGCTGAACTTTCGTCTAATCTAGATATTAAACTCATGACCTTACTTAAAGACCAAGAATCTCGACTGGAAATATGCAAAGACATCAATAAGCAATTAAAGGACAAAAATGCACTGTTAACTAAGGATAATGAATGCTTAACATATCAACTCAACATTTTTCAAACACAATAAAAACGTGAAAAAGGTTTTGAAGTCACTTTTGCTAAATCTTACCAAAACGAAAAATCATTATTAGAACAACAGATATGGATCTAGTCGCATCTAAAAATACTTTGTTGTCTCAAATAGAACAACTGAAATATGATCATAAACAACAACTTAACGCTCTCACTTTGAAACTCAAAAGCCAAGTCCGAGAGTTGTTAACTTGTCAAAAACAGTTCTGTAAACACAAAAAGCATTCAACAAAACGAATAGATGACTATCTTGAAGAAATTGTTGACTTACAAAACAAAATCAAAGAATTTTGAAATGTTGTTTATAAACATGGTGAGTCAATCACAACTATTCAAAATTTTACTTTTAAACCAAATCCAAATGGATATAGACCGAATCTTGCTGATTACAAATCAAAGTTTTCAAATAGAGCATTCAAACCAAATCCTAAAGTTTACAGTGCAGAACATAGAATTGATGATTCCATTTTGAGTGTTGTTGAATATAATCGTCAAGAGGAATTAGATGCAGAAGACGACAGTTGGTCAAAATTGGAAAATGTTGTCTATAACAAACCATTTAACTATTCAAAAGCAGTCACTTTCGTCACTCAACAGGATTTTTCTAATACACCTTGGGTTATCACACCTACTTCTGAGTCTTCTAATGAGGGTTACCTTTCCAATACTGCACAAATTAATGGTCCTTTACCTTCACTCAGTGAAATAAAGCCATTAGCCGAACACTGTAAAGTTATAAAATATTTAGAAACATTCTTATCGGACATCAAACTTTTGGAACGTGAAATTGAAATCAATTCTGAAATAAAAGTTGAACATTTTCAATCGCCTCTGCTGCGGAGCCCAAAGAGATATTTTTCAGAAAAGAATTTTACCACATGTCCTAAATTTGAAAAACTGTGCAATATATTGGGAAAGGGATTTTCACAAGGAAATTGGACTTATGAAAAGAGTTTTCGAACAAACAGAAACATCGATTTCAAATACTAAACGTAAAAAAAATTGTTGAGAAAAGATGTTGATCGACTCTTGGAAGATGTTATCTGTGCTGATATCAATAATGTTGTGTTATTACATTCTGTTGCATATGCATTTGATTATATCTCTGCCGATTCTGTTGATTCGCTTTGAAAATGTTGAGAATACTAATACCGCGTGTCACAAATCAAGTCTTTAAAAGTTGAAAATGAGCGATTGTTAAACAAGCTTTCAAATGCAAAACGTCGTCTTCAATGGTGTCAAAAAGATTGTCAAAATCGTGAACTCGCTTTGCAAAATAAAATCAACCAGTTGCATACCAAAACTCTTAGTCAAAAACTTGAGCAACTGGATGATGAAAATGTGTCTTTGAAGTGTCAAATCTCAAAATATGAACAAGAAATTTCAAAAGTTAAAAAGGAATATGGTGTCATATCTGATTTACTCAAAAAGACTCGTGCTAAAGCGTCAAAAGACCTTGATGATCATCTTGCATACACCAAAGATATTTTATGACGAGATGGACTCACTCGTTCCGAAAATCTAGATTTGTTACACAAAATCCATGATCTCAAAACAGAGTTGGTGAAACTTAAGCAAGATAGGGATAGTAACACCAGTAGTAACTGCACCTACGAAGATTCAAAATGACTCTAGAACATCTAATGACAAACCACAAGAAACTAATGTGCTTCCTTCACTAAACAGGAATAATTACCTCTTTTTCCAACGCCCGCACTTCACAGCCTAGGAGCAATACAAAGAAGAATAGGAAGTTGCGACGTAAGAAAAGAACAATAAAGAATGCTGAAGTAGAAGAACACCTTAGGACTTTGAATAAAACTCAAGTTGCACCCACTTTAGATATTGCGTCTGACAAATGTAATGGAAAAAGTGATGTAACGAATGCTGAATCTTTAAGTACGTTAAAAGTTATGTTTGAAGCTTCTTGTGTTGGTTGTCGTAAAAGCATGTTTTCTGGTTGTCATGATAAATGTGTTGCTAACACTATCTTGAATCGTAAGCGGAATAATAGAAAACGGAATACCCCTAGGCCCACTAATACTTCTATGTCTGTGCTAGGTAAACCACCCTCTAGTGTTTCGGCTACAATCATTTATGTACCCATAGAACTACTTTTACCTCCTAGGAAGACCATATCACCTAGTGCATTCACTAAGACCAAAGCTAAGACTAGTTAGAATTGGCAAAAATGGTTACATAATACACTTGGCTTTACATGGATACCTAAAATCATAAACATGTGTGTTTCACCTATAACTGCTTCGGAACCCTCTAACTCTTCGGGTTCCACATCTACTTCTATTCCATCCGTCGCTCCCTGTGTGTAATAATGCAGGTGTCTGAGATCATCCTCGGTTGTTGATAGCGGATTTTCCCCCAAGACATGACAGGCAATCTCAAACAGTTATCAAACTTTATTTCAAAGTTCATTGGCACTGTCAGGTTCGAGAATGATCACTTCGCATCTATCATGTGCTACGGAGATTACATCAATGGTAACATCGAAATTAGCAGAGTTTATTATGTGGAAGGTCTCGGTCACAATCTCTTTTCACGCTTAATTTTGTGATGGAGATTTGGAAGTTGCTTTTAGGGAGAAAACTTGTTTCATTCAGTAATCTACAAGGAAACGATCTTATGTCTGGGTCAAGCACATCAAGTCTTTACGCAATCTCAATGCAAGACATGATTGCTTCATCTCCCATCTGTCTACTTTCTAAGGCTACATCTACAAAATCCTGGCTATGGCACCGTGGTCTCTTACATCTAAACTTTCAAACCATAACCAATCTTGCACGGTACAAACTTGTTGAAGGTCTCCCAAGATTTCGGTATTCTAAAGATCACCTATGCTCAGCTTGTGAACAAGGGAAAAGCACTCGTGCTCACTTTTCTTCAAAGGTGGAACACAGCTCACATTATGTGCTTTATCTTCTTCACATGGATTTGTGTGGCCCAATGCGCGTGCAGACGATTAATGGCAAATGCTACATATTGGTAATTGTAGATGACTACTCAAGATGGACTTGGGTTTATTTTCTTCGAAGTAAAGATCAAGCTCCACAGATGATCATCACCTTTCTCACCCCCAAATTAAGTTCAGCTCGGAACACAGTCGGATAAATCGAATGGAATTCGGGATTGACCGTCATAGCATCACAATCGCGAAGCTATATTGAACTAATCTAAAGTGTCGCTTTGGAAAACACATCGCTTGATTTAATAAAACAATCGAGCTTACAAAATGTAGGTCCCAAATGAAAATCAACTTGTGCTGAAATAAGTTTGTTACAATTCAAACGATGTTTTAAGTGCATAAATCTGTGAGAGACGCTGGCCGTCACCACGACTCTTATAATAAGTCCATGCATGCCATGAAGTGTATGCCTTAGATACCCTGGATAAAACATGCTAAATGTGTCAACACAAAGGTTGAGTGAGTTCATAGAGTTTGTGTTGAAATGTAAAGCCTTTCAAAATCGCTTATGCAAAGAAAGGCATTGTAATCCACTCGCCCAAGTTCCTTCTATACAAAACTTGCAACCCAAGTGTGTTCACAACCCAATTTAAATGTGTATAGTTTATGTTTATACCAAGACCATTAGCTCAATGAATATACCAAGATCATTAGCTCAATGAATATACCTGGACCATTAGCTCAATGAATATACCAAGACCATTAGCTCAAAGAATATACCAAGACCGTTAGACCAATGAATATAATATGAAAGTTCTAAGGATGGCAAACAAGCATTAATGCGATGACTAAGCATTTCACCGACTAAGCATGTAGTTTCAAATAATCATGATAGTTATGAAAATAATTGAGCATGTATCTCCCCCAAAACATTTATGAAAGCAAGTAAAGGTAGGGGCTATGAAAACTCACGGTTATTCATATAAGTTAAAGTACTTGTGAAAGTAAATGAAAACAGTTTGAGCATGTATCTCCCCCAAAAATAGTACAAAACAATTGAAAGTGGGGCTATGAAAACTCACCTGGTAAAATGAGGCGATGACAAAAGTGAGTACACCGAGATGTAGTGTGATACTTTAACCTTGACCTATTATGAATGTTATGATATGTAATGAGTTATGATGTAATGTTATGCATGCATTGTGATGTTATTTATACCATTTGTGAGTTTTGAAAATAATACTATCGCCGAAAAATACTCTTTTGACGCCTCTCATCATTCTTAAATTACTTTACAAGTATTTACGTCAAAACGTCATCCTACAATAGTTTCTTAATGATTTATTAAGTAAATTTTAACTTTTCATCGTAAAATAATGTCGCTGGAAATTTCATGAAAGTGACAAAATGGCCTCTAAAAAACTAGTCGTATGGTGTACCAACGCTAGGAAAACCTAACTCGACGGTTTTGGAAAGTTTGTATCAATATCTAGAAGTTAGTTCAGAGTTTTCGCCATAGAGGTCTCAACATAAAGATAATAAAGGTTAAAGATGATGATTTTGTCTAAAAATGCTGTAAAAAATGAGTTTCGCAAAGTTTAAGCAAGCGAATAATTTATTACAATTCCGCTTATACAAACGGTTGGTCGCTTTGAAAATATGCTTGGTGATCTCGATTTTATTAGAAGACATCTCGCTCCAAAAGTTCCACATCATCGCTATAAAACAGCCTTCAACATGGTCGCTTTAAGCATCGTAACACTTGTCTCGTGAAAATAATATAGTTTTCAAAAATAATAGCACGCAGTTTTATTTAAAACGCGTATATCTTTTGGTCGCTTCAAACTGCTTAATGCATTATACGCCCTTAGCTTCGTATCAAAGTATACTAATATATTTTTTTGATAAGTCGAAATAATTTGTAGAAGCGACCTGCTTTTGACTCGTATAAAATAAAAATAAGTTGCTGAAATTTCAGAAAATATATATTTCACCGCCAAACTTGAAAATTCATAACTTTTCATATAACTCCCGCTTAACCGCTCAAGCCGCCACGGATTCGCTTTTAAAGTATATTTTCTAAATATCAAGACCAAAAATTCGTGCCTACTGTCGGATTTTCCAGAAAAACAAAATAAGAACAGACCACTTTTAATACTTGTCGAAAATAGTTTTTCTCGCATTTCAAACCTATTCCAATCTCTTCAAATCAACTCCAAAGCTAATCTAATCCTACCATACACCTTCTTAGGGTGTCATGGGTTCCTAGACATCATCAAGACCAATATATACCAAGGGAATAATTATAGGATGACTTTATATATATAACTCTAAAAATCATGTAAAATGGTATAAATCAACATAAGTCTTGCATGTTTGCTCCAAATATGAAGAAATAAATATGAAATGAAAATGAAAGAGGTAAAATGAAGTGATATGCTTACAAGTAAACTATGATGAGGTGATTAGAACAAGGTTTAACTTAAACACTCTAGGTTTTTATTTCAAAACCTTAATAAGAGTGTAATTCTAGATTGTTTAACTTTGAAAATGGAAAACTTTGATGATCCCTTGCTACTCCTTCAAGAACCGTTTTGGAAGAGAGAATAAAGAGAAAGAAAAACTTTACTTGACTTGATAATAATTGAGTTGAATGGAAGTGAAGTGAAGTCGAGTGTGTAAGTAAATGAATGAAAAAAAAATCTAACAACTCTTTGATTCATCCCCCCCCCCCTTGGCCGGATTTTTGGGGAGGGTGTTTCCCAAAATATCTTTTTTTTTTTCTTCTTTTATAATGTATATTATTGTGTAAATAATTGTGTAAGTAAAGATAGGTAAGTACAAATGTGTTGTAACTTGTATACAATTGTGAAATTAGAGTAGTATGGACTAAAAATAAGTTTTAATGATCAAACAAGTATATTGTAGTTATAAAATTGTAAAAAATACATTTCTTGAAAATTTGAGTGATAAAATAATTATCGATAGTTTTTAAGAAAACGCCGAATAATATAAATTCAACGATTTATATACAAAATAAATTTAAAACACTAGGTAAACTAAAAATATAGTTTTATAAAATAAACATAAGTATAAAAATATATCGATCATTTTTGAAAGAATCTGATTAAATGCTCAAAATAATAACTCACGCGATAACGCTTTATTTAATATAAAATTTACACGCTATATGAAATGAAAAACGAATGAATTAATATGATGCAAATGATGCTATGAAATGTAGACTACTTAGTCCATATGAATGTTCGTGATGATATGATCATGAATTCTATGCTAAACCTTTTAAGGTTACTGATTTGGAACACGAAAACCTAGTTTTATAAATGTTGAAATTGTAAGGCATAAATTGTTTCTGAAATGACCTCGAAGTATTTAGCCAAGTCACATTCACCATTCAAAAGTTTTAATTCACCCCCGACCAAATCCATGTTGTTCTCTACGGGTTTAAGGTTTGATGTGGCAAACTTTCCTCATTCTGTTAAAACCTTCAAAAGACTTTTTAGGTAAATCCGATTTTACTTAATCTCACAACTCATCAAACAAGAACTGCCATGAGATTAGGCTAAATCGCTCGAAAGTAACGTCTTTTGAAAATTTGCTCACATAGAATTGCTTTACACATATAAGCCTACTACTCCCTTCATTGCATGATTCTTTCCGAATTAGACATAGTGGTGATCGCTATGTATAATTTAGAAGTAACTATGCAATGCTTGGACTAATCGACTCATATGATGTTTGGTGTTGAGTCAACCGATGTTAAAATTGTGATAGGAATGACTCCGGCATTCTTCATGTCAAATTATGATGTGAGTAAAATGGGATGGGTATTTGAAGGCATCTATGTGACAATCGATTTGAAATGAAAGTAAATAACTCAAAAATGTAATGATAAACCTGATGCAAAGTGAACATGCACTTATGATGAAATGATGAGATGACATGATGATGTAGTTATAGTCTAGGGTCAATGATGCAACCTAGTTCTATAAATCAAGCTCATACCAACTGCCACACCCCAAATTACCTGCTTTAAAATTTGAATGGAATTCTCGATTGACCGTCATAGCATCACAACGATAGTTATATTGAACGACCTAAAGTGTCGCTTTGGAAAACACATCGCTTGATTTAATAAAACAATCGAGTTTACAAAATGTAGGTCCCAAATGAAAATCAATCAGAAATAAGTTTGTTACAATTCAAACGATGTTTTAAAGTGCATAACCAGAGAGACGCTGTCAAATACCACTTAACTTTTATAATAAGTCCAATATGCATGCCATGAAGTGAATACCTTAGACACCTGAGATAAAACATGCTAAAAAGTGTCAACACAAAGGTTGAGTGAGTTCATAGAGTTTGTGTTGAAATGTAAAGCCTTTCAAAATCGCTTATAAAAGAAAGGCATTGTAAATCCACTCGCCCAAGTTCACCATACAAAACTTGCAACCTGTTCACAACCCACTAAATGTATAGTTTATGTTTATACCAAGACCATTAGCTCAATGAATATACCAAGATCATTAGCTCAATGAATATACCAAGACCATTAGCTCAATGAATATACCAAGACCATTAGCTCAAAGAATATACCAAGACCGTTAGACCAATGAATATAATATGAAAGTTCTAAGGATGGCAAACCTGCATTACGCATGACTAAGCATTTCGTCGACTAAGCATGTAGTTTCAAATAATCATGATAGTTATGAAAATAATTGAGCATGTATCTCCCCCAAAACATTTATGAAAGCAAGTAAAGGTAGGGGCTATGAAAACTACTGCTATTCATATATAAAGTACTTGTGAAAGTAAATGAAAAACAAGTTGAGCATGTATCTCCCCAAAAATAGTACAAAACAATTGAAAGTGGGGCTATGAAAACTCACTTGGTAAAATGAGGCGATGACAAAAGTGAGTACACCGACATGTAGTGTGATACTTTAACCTTGACCTATTATGAATGTTATGATACGTAATGAGTTATGATGTAATGTTATGCATGCATTTCGTATGTTATTTATACCATTTGTAGTTTTGAAAATAATACTTATCATTTAAAAATACTCTTTTGACGCCTCTACTCCATTCTTAAATTACTTTACAAGTATTTACGCCAAAATGTCATCCTACAATAGTTTAATGATTTATTGCAATTTAACTTTTCGTCGTGAAAATAATGTCGTTGGAAATTTCATGAAAGTGACAAAATGGCCTCAAAAACTAGTCGTAATGGTGTACGCCGAACGCTAGGAAACTAACTCGACGGTTTTGGAAAGTTTGTATCAATATCTAGAAGTTTTAGTTCAGGAGTTTTCGCCATAGAGGTCTCTTTAAATATAAAGATAATAAAGGTTAAAGATGATGATTTTGTCTAAAAATGTTGTAAAAAATGAGTTTCTAAGAAAAGTTTAAGCAAGCGAAATAATTTATTACAATTCCGCTTATACAACGGTTATCTTTTGAAAATATGCTTGGTGATCTCGATTTTATTAGAAGACATCTCGCTCCAAAAGTTCCACATCATCGCTATAAAATGTTCTTCAACATGGTCGTTTTGGTTACCGTAACACTTGTCTCAGAAAATAATATAGTTTTTCTAAAAATAAAGTTACCGCAGTTTATGAAAACGGTATATCTTGGTCGCTTCAAATCCGTTTAATGCATTATAATGCCCTAGCTTCAGACAAAAGTATACAATATATTTTTGATAAGTCGAAATAATTTGTAAAGCTTAGACTCGCTTTTTGACTCGTACAAAATAAAAATAAGTTGCTGAAATTTCGTAAAAATATATATTTCGTCGCCAAACTTGAAAAAAAATTCATAACTTCTTCGTTATAACTCCGCTTTAACTGCTCAAGCGCCACGGATTCGTTTTAAAGTATATTTTCTAAATATCAAGACCAAAAATTCGTGCCTACTGTCGGATTTTCCAGAAAAACAAAATAAGAACAGACCACTTTTAATACTTGTCGAAAATAGTTTTTCTCGTACTAAACCTATTCCAATCCCTTCAAATCAACTCCAAAGTTAATCTAATCCTACCATACACCTTCTTAGGGTGTCATGGGTTCCTAGACATCATCAAGACCAATATATACCAAGGGAATAATTATAGGATGACTTTTATATATATAACTCTAAAATCATGTAAAATGGTATAAATCAACATAAGTCTTGCATGTTTGCTCCAATTATGAAGAAATAAATATGAAATGAAAATGAAAGAGGTAAAATGAAGTGATATGCTTACAAGTAAACTATGATGAGGTGATTAGAACAAGGTTTAACTTAAACACTCTAGGTTTTTATTTCAAAACCTTAATAAGAGTGTAATTCTAGATTGTTTAACTTTGAAAATGGAAAACTTTGATGATCCCTTGCTACCCTTTCTGAAGAACCGTTTTGGAAGAGAGAACAAAGAGAAAGAAAACTTTACTTGACTTGATAATAATTGAGTTGAATGAAGTAAGTGAAGTGAAGTTGGAGTGTGCAAGTAAATGAATGAAAGAAATTTAACAACTTGACCATCCCCCTTAGGGCCGGATTGGGAGTGGTGTTTTCCCAAAATATCTTTTATTTTTCTTCTCTTATAATGTATATTATTGTGTAAATAATTGTGTAAGTAAAGATAGGTAAGTACAAATGTGTTGTAACTTGTATACAATTGTGAAATTAGAGTAGTATGGACTAAAAATAAGTTTTAATAGATCAAAGTCAAGTATATTGTAGTTATAAAAATTGTAAAAATACATTTCTTGTAAAATTTGAGTGATAAAATAATTATCGTGTAGTTTTTAAGAAAAACGCCGTAATAATATAAATTTAACGATTTATATACAAAATAAATTTAAAACACTAGGTAAACTAAAAATATAGTTTTATAAAATAAACATAAGTATAAAAATATATCTATCATTTTCGAAAAGTAATTGATTAAATGCTCAAAATAATAACTCACGATAACGCTTATTTAATATAAAATTTACACGCTATATGTGAAATGAAAAAAATCATGAATGAATTAATATGATGCAAATGATGCTAATGAAATGTAGACTATACTTAGTCCATATGAAATGTTCGTGATGATATGATCATGAATTCGCCGCTAAACCTTTAAGGTTAATTCTAAACACGCAAACCTAGTTTACGATAAAATGTTGAAATTGTAAGGCATAAAGAAATGACTGAAGTACGAAAGGTCACAATCATCACTTTTCATGAAAAATTCGCTCACCAATATAAATCGTAATAGACAAAGGAACTGAATTTTTGAATCAAACTCTTCGTGCATATTATGAGAAAGTGGGAATTGTGCATCAAACATCAATTGCACGAACACCGGAACAAAACGAAGTTGTTGAAAGATCTAAACCGCGTTAGTGGAAGCCGCAAAAATGATGTTAATCAATGCCAAACTTCCAGATACTTTGTAATGGCCGTACCAACCGAGATGCTACACTCGAGAATCATCAATGATTACCAAACGCCAATAAACAAACACCTTATGAGCTTATCCACAACCGTGAACCGAATCTCAAACACTTTCATGTATTTGGATCCCTTTGTTATCCGAATAATGATCGTGATGACTTTGGTAAGCTCGGCCAAAGCCGACATTGAGTCTTTGTTGGATAATGCGAAAACTCTAAGGGTTACGGATCTGAATCGCCGCATGGGAGATTTTAGAAATGATTCTGCAAATTTCGATGAGCTTATTGTGAAATGGCTTCGGAAAACAATAGCTTGGAACCCGACATAACCGCTTAACTTCCCCAAACCCCATCATCACCGAACCAAGCCTACACCTTACTCGCCAACAAATGGAATAGCTATTTGCTCATCTTTTAGTGATGATATTGATCAATGTGCCCAGATATCAACTGCTTCCTCACGTCAACCCGATAATAATCCTATACCCGATACACCCGGAACAACAACAACCGCTGAAGAAGCAACTCCAATTGACTCTACAACAACAAATAACAAACCGCGATACAATGACGCCGATCCAAATTGATGATCTTTCTCAACCAAGAAGTACCACAACCTACAGATTTTGATCCAAATGCGCTTCAATCCATTTGCAATGAAACTTCACTTCGATGTTGCGGAATCATCTACAAGCCATTTGAATCCTCCAACCAACAATGTATATAAACATCAACCCTCCACACATCGTTGGACTAAAGACCATCGTCTTGCAAACATTATTGGAAACCCGAATCAACCACCAGAATTAGACAACGCCTTTAGACCGACTCGGTGAACACCGTGATTTATGCACTTACCGCTTGTCAATCCAACTCAAAAACATTAAAGAAGCAATGACTTACGACAACCGATAGAATCCATGCAAGAAGAACTTAATCGCTTTAAACTTGAAGTATGGGAATTGGTTGAAAAACCAACAGGGGTCTATGTTATTGGTTTGAAATGGATTTGGAAAACAAGTTGACGCCTGAAGGTATGGTTATCCGAAATAAGTCACGCCGGTGGCTAAGGGTTATAGACAAGAAGAATGGATCGACTACGAAATCATTCGCACTGGCCAGACTCAGGTCGCACGATTTTTCCTCGCATTTGCGGCTCACATGAACATCACGGCCTTCGGATGGATGTCAAAACCGCTTAAATGGTAAATCAAGGAAACGGTCTATGTTAGTCACCGAAAGATTTTTGATCCGTAGTTCCCAAATCACGCCTACAAACTGAACAAGGCTTCTACGGTCTCAAACAAGCCCCTCAAGCGCAGGTGATAAGTTATCATCCTTTTATTGACAATAATTTCACTAAAGGATCGGTCACCCAACACTTTCGCACAATATCACGGCACACATTTTAATTGTTCAAATTTATGTGGATGACATCATTTTGGGTCAACACATCTAAAATACTCAAATGCTTTTTCAAAACTAATGAAAAACATTTTGAAATGTCCATGATGGGTGAACATACATTCTTTCTTGGATTGCAAGTTCATCAATCACCCCGCAAGGGTATTTTCCTAAGTCACCCAAATATGCTCTTGAAATCTTAACCAAACATGGAATGCAAACCTCAGGATACCTATGCCACTCCAATGGCACATACCAAGAAACCGATGCCGATTTGCATGGAAATTGGTTGACCCTACCAAATAATCAAGTATTATGGGTCTCTCATATATCTAATGTACCCAGTAGGGCCCCGACATTGTATTTGTCAGATATCTTTGTTCCCGCATCGGCCGAGACCAACCGAACTCACCTCTCAGAGGCTAAAAAGAATCCGATACATCAAGGGAAACATTAACTTGGGAACCGTATCCAAGGATTCGTTTTGAACTAATCAGACGCCGATCACGCAGGTTGCTTAGATTCACTGAAAAGTACTTCCGTGAGCTCTACAATTTCGTGATAAACCGTGTCCTCGCAATCGAAGAAGTAGGATTGTACATCACCTGTCATCAATCAGAAAGGTAATATGTAGCCATGTCTACAAGGTTGTGCTTAAGTCATTTGGATGAGAACACAACTCAAAGACTATGGTTATGTATTTGACATAATCCCGATGTACTACGACAATCGAAGTGCTATTGCAATCTCGTGCAACTCTGTTCAACATTCGAAATCAAAGCACATCGATTGCTGAGTTTGACAGGACTCCTTGAGATCGTTTTGAGCCTTAGGGTTAAACAATAACATATACATACGCAGCGGAATAACAAAAAACAATTATGTTATTGACACAAGGTTTTCATTCACCATCACCTCCAATTATATTAATAATGTGTTATTTAAACTATAACAAGGATCAAAGACTTGATCTTGGAGGTTAACTAACACTAACTAACCCTAGACGTTTATAGAAACACGTCTAGGTTACACACATACACACACCTTTAGACTACATTATGGAAGACTTGTATATAAAATCTACACCCTATGTCCTCTTTATATACTAGAGAATTAGGGTTTACAAATCTCTACAAAGGACTAATAAATAAATCTTCTTTTTCAAGCAAGTCCCTCCATCTTTTTGTAGGTTTCATCTTTGTCACTTTAAGCCCTTGATGTTTCATTCTTTATTGTTTTGTATCATCAAATCAATAAACCCAACAATCTTCCCTTATTTGATGATGACAAAACAAATACTGTTCTTGTAATTTAACTTCCTTGACGAAGTAACAGAAGTTGAGATAATTAAATCTCACCATCAATGATACATTCTTGTCTTCCTTTGTATTCCCCTTAATCCATGCCATGCCACTCAAACATCTCTTCCCCTTTTTTGTTATCAACAATTAGGGAACGTATGCAAATAATGATCTTGACCACCACAAACCAATACCACACATCCAATTCATCCTTCCCATGTCTCAAATTACCCTCCATGAAGTTTTCCGCAACTAAAATGAACTTGAAACAAGAGGAAATCTAAACCATCAATAGTAATACTAATCAATAGTAGTAAGAATCAAAAACTTCCCCTTGAGTGGTGCATGAACATCAAATCTGTAAGCTCCTTGTAATGATCACTTGTGAAGAAAACTAAATATAACGAATTTGATGAAGAAGTAAAATAACCCAAACTTGTGTCTTATGTCTTGTTTATCCACATGAATCCAAACTTATACTAACACCATATAAGTAGACCGCAATCTCTTGACAAAATCCTCATCTTCAATGAGCATAATGAGCACTACAATGTAAATCCTTTAAGTGATAGTTAACTAGGTCATCATCCATCCACCCCTTGACCTATGAAAACTAGATTTTGCAAGTCTTCGTCAACATCCTTTAAGCACGAACAAGTTACCTTAAAAGTAGGTATGATACTTTTAAGATATGATAAAACACGTATCCAAGTAATTCCACTTCAGTTTCAAATAAGTGATAAATAATCCTCTTCGTAATCAATTAATTAATAAAAACAAAAAACGAGCCTTTTTAAAACCTTTAAGAACAAATAACCAAACTCCTTGTGTGTGTGAACCAATTTCATGTGTGTCGCTAAAAATCAAATCACTTATCATGCTCGATTTCCCCTCAAATTAATAACCATTAAAGTTAAAACTTTACGAGAACCAAAAACCATGTATCTTTTGTTCGAGATTAAAATACGTTTTTGTCCGACTTCCTTGTAATCAACCGAAATACAAATCATATTGTATGTAACCATTCAACATCTCATAATGCATGTACAATCTCTATATAAAATAATCCTATTCCCATGATTTGCAACCGACCCATGTGAACAAAATTATTTATTTGTATCAGAAACCATGCAAAACCCCTTTCAAGCAATAACATGCGATCAATAAGATATAAACAACTCATAAAATATAATGTATTACCATGCACCAACCATAACTGCTTGTCGTCTCTTTTATCTTGTCGTCTCCCTTCACCAATCAGAAAAGAATCTCCATTATGTGTCTCATCCATACTATGCATAAAACAGCAGCTTATTATCCATCGATCACAAGCAGTCCAGTATCACCAATTCATAAAGAAACCTTGAAATCCTTGCAACCATGAGCAGTAGCATCCCGTAATGTTGTAGCAGTTGGATCAATATAAACAAGCAGTAGTGTCTCGTAACTAGCAGTGGTAACTTAACTAATGGGAGTGGTAACAAAGACTAGCAGTGGAAACTATCACTAGCAGTGGTAACGATCATGAAGGCAGTGGAAACAAATAAAGCTAGCAGTAGTTACCAATCGTATACTAGCAAGTGTAAGAATATATCAAGCAAGTTGGGTTTCACCGCTTCTCAATAACGCCAATGGTTTGATCTTCCCTCGCTAAGCGTGAGATCGCTCATAAATCAATCACATGTCGATAATCAAGTCATGCCTATCACAACAAAGAATAAATATCTACACAACCTGACATGTTGCGCCTTCATTACGTTGTTGTGATAGTAGCATAATAAACCATGAACAACCAAAGATACTATCATGATACAACCTTCCATAAATTCATAAACAACGTACAAAGGGTTTGGACAACTTTGATGCACGTTTAGGAGAAAGAAAACCCTAAAATTCAACTTTGAAAAACCCTTCAGCAGCAGACTTCGACACCTAACAACTTTTTATTGCAAGGTCAGATCAACGATCCCTTCGGTGAAAAGTTAGATGGGTATATAGATAACATCCACCAAATATTTAGTCAAGATCCAACGGTTAACGAAAAAGTTATGATCGTTTCAAAATAGTCCTACAGAAGCCATACGGAAATTTTTAGTTTCGATTTTTTTTTAATCTTTTCGCCACATAAAACCTTGCGAATTCCTAGGTAACGAGCTCCCCAAGCTCTGATACCACTTGTTGAGTTTGATAGGACTCCTTGAGATCGTTTTGAGCCTTAGGGTTAAACAATAACATATACATATTCAGCAGAATAACAAAAAACAATTATGTTATTGACACAAGGTTTTCATTCACCATCACCTCCAATTATATTAATAATGTGTTATCTAAACTATAACAAGGATCAAAGACTTAATCTTGGAGGTTAACTAACACTAACTAACCCTAGAAGTTTATAGAAACACGTCTAGGTTACACACAAACACACCTTTAGACTACATTATGGAAGACTTATATATAAAATCTACACCCTATGTCCTCTTTATATACTAGAGAATTAGGGTTTACAAATCTCTACAAAGGACTAATAAATAAATCTTCTTTTGCAAGCAAGTCCCTCCATCTTTTTGTAGGTTTCATCTTTGTCACTTTAAGCCCTTGATGTTTCATTCTTTATTGTTTTGTGTCATCAAATCAATAAACCCAACATCGATCTTCGATATCATTTCATCAAGGAGCATGTGGAAAAGGGTACCGTTGAATTATACTTTGCGGGTACTGAATACCAATTGGCAGATCTTCTCACCAAAGCCTTGGCTCCGCTGGTTTACTCGAGTTGGTCCACCGGATTGGTATGTGTTTGACCCGTCGAGGAACGGATGAACTTTTAAAACAATCTTAAAACCCAAACACAAAACCTCTTTTGTAAATATTTTCAAAACAAAATACAAAAATATAAAATCGATAAAATTCAAAATATTCTCCTATCTAAATTTCTCTTAACATTGCAAGTACAAATCTTCCGTCAACACTTTACTCTTTCAAAATTCAGTATTTTCTCGGTCAAGTGTTGAGGGGGAGAAAGTAAATATTTTTCTGTTTCATAAAACCTTTTACTTGCATGTTACCTTATTCAGTTGTGTCTTTGATAATGGTGGTCACATTTCGGTTTATTGACACCTCGATTCAAACTTGTAAAATTTCATTATTTCTTAAGTCGAGGGGGAGTGCCGTCATGTTTCTTTCCAAAAAATCATGTTTTACGTAACCAAAGTGGAACTTATGGGCTGTGGATGAAAATGGTTGAGATAGAGGGACCAATGTTGTCAAAAGCTGAAACTATTTTTTAACAAAACCCCTCACCAAATTTTTCAAATCATTTATTACACTATCATTAAATTTCCTCAACCACCTAATCCACGCATAAGATTCAATACTCAAATCCGTGCTTTAATCTCTGAATTTGTAAGTGTTTAATCGTTCTTGGTGATTATCTAAACATAGGTTTTGATTTGTTTTAAAATCCAACGGTTAGATTTGTCCCTAGGCTTGATTTCGTGTTCTACACATAAGTGTATGAACATGGAATCATGTTTGGGTGTTTCTTGATAAAATGGTTGAGTTAAAATGTTTAAATGATCATTCTTAAACCATTTCTATCAACCAAATCCACCCAGAAACTACAATTGATCATTTTTCAAATTAGGGCTCATACGCATAATTTACGCGTTTTCATATGAGAATGTTTCTGGTCAATTAGATGGTTGTGTTATGCTTTAGACATGTTTAATTGACCAAATCCAAACTTGAATCATGCCCAGAAACAACAAATGCTGAGAAATTGAAATTTAGGGTTTATGCTCATAAGAAATGGGTACTTTTGATTCACAAGGGTTTTAGTGTTTAAACTTGTTTAAATCATCTCCTTAGGCCTCTAAGATATCACAGAAATCATTTGGTGTCATTCCTATGGCTAAATCTCTTAATCGTAAAAATTGAGTTCTTAGGGTTTAGCTTTACGCGTAGAGTGTTCTACGCATAAACCTGCTTGAACTATAACTTCATATGATAACTGAAAGGAATTGGATAATATGTTTATGAATGTGTTATGATGAATTTGTTTCAGGTTCTTACGCGTGAAAAATTCATAATCAAGGTTAACCATGGATTCCTACGCATAAGGATTACCTTACACGTAGAATGTTATTCGTAAGAGTAATCTTACGCATAACCTTTACGCGTAAGGTTCTACAAAGGGGACTACGCGTATCCTGTGAAGGATATGCGTAAACTTGAGTCTTACGCATAAGGTTCACTCTTACGAGTAACCTTACGCATAAGCTCTATCATATGCTTACGCGTAAGCTTTATGCTAAGTTCTTTCCTTACGCGTAATATTTCTTACGCAGCGTAACATGTTCTACGCGATAAGCTTGCTGCTTGCGGCGTATGATCTATCGTTCTGCGCATAAGCTTGCAAATCCTACGCCTAAGCCTAATTTTAACCATAATTTTTGAATTGTTACGCGTACAAACTTGTAAATAAATAAATCATAACGTCACGAAACAAAAATGTCACTAATAAGCTTAAATGGTAAATATGTTGTGATAATATGTGAAAATTTGGACTTCAAAACAAAAAGTTAATAAATTCACGATACTTTTCACGACTAACTTGGACTATTGGACAAAAAAGTGACATTGGACTCGTAACATTCATCAACATAACTTATTCAATAATTAGACAATAAAATCAACTTTTGACTAACGTAATGTCTTTCGATATGTTGGTTCTTTTAACTAAATATCTTTCAGATCACGATATTGACGTCCAAATGGAAAATGTTGATGCACCAAATTTTCTATCAATGGAAGACATCTTCCCAAATGGTTACACAATGAAGATTGGGAAGAACAACCTCAGAGTTGATTTTGACAACTTCACTTGCTCTGAGTCTTCTTGTCAGATTGCGGTGGATATTCTGAAGACTCACCCATACCGTAACATGCTCACAAATTCTGCATCGCGGCGGGAGATCTATGTTCACCAATTTTGGCACACCCATACAAAAGCTCAAAGGTCAAAGTGCTGTGACGGTGACGCTTAACCACAAACAAGTCACCACCACTCCGCAGATTTAAGGGTCGTTCTTCTTCTTCCAACCATTGAGCCTACTGAGTTCTCTGCTACTCCTACGGAAGAGGTCGTTCTCCAATTCATGGTCGACATCGCTATGATGAAGTCGCTAGAGTTATCACAAAACACTCCTCAAGAGATCTCAAGAATATTCTTCAACCATGGAGAACACCGTACATTATGATTGCTAAATCCGCTTTCGGACGTGATGGCTATGAGCATCCGAAGCTCATGGAACTTCAAATCTTCTGGGGCATGGTCAACATGAAACACATCGAATTTGCAGCTCTGATCTGGGACGACATGATGACTTACCTACCTGAAAAGGGCTGGCTCCAAGATCCCTTATGTCAGATACACAAAATTGTTGATCAAAAGGATTCTTCAAACCAATCTAGATATTCCCCAAAGACTTGAAGACCCCAACCATCACTCCGTGCTACTTGAACCCACACTCAACATGGTAAGATTCAAAGAATCAACCACGAAGAAACAGGGTGTAGTGTTGCTAGATTATCTTCTTACTGACGTTATCAAAGGACTTCAATCGTACAAACGATATCTGGTAGCAGTTGAAGCAGGCAAAGTAGGTTTCATTGATGTTAAGTCTTCCGGTTTTGTCAGGGAAGACTGGAGAGGCGAGTGTTGAAGTATTGCGAGCACTGAGAGTACGAGAAGGTACCCAAAGAGAACTCACACACTTAAAAAGAGAGTTCATCTTACTGAAGCCATCCCTATTCCCAAACCGTAACCAAAACTAATGGACGAGGACTCGAAAGACAACTGAAGCAGATGAAGAGATTATCTACCTGAATCGCAGCGAGATGATACTCTAACTGTCGCAAAACCTCTCGGTCCCAAGTCCGACAAAGGGAAAAATCGGTGCTTGAGCAAGAAGAAGAGAGCTCGAGACGAAGAACCACTGGATGAAGACAGAGACTACGAAAATAAGCTTAAGAACCTCAAACTTCAACATGTTGCTAAAGAGTTCGAACAACGACAACAAACTTCGTGGCCCGGAGGGTCAAGTGGTGGTGCACTAACTACACCATTTCCGATCGCGGTTAATCAACCCGATAAAGGAACCGGTACCACCACCGAACAACAACAAAAGCAACTAGTGTATTATATCATCTATGACTTTGAGGAACCATAAATGGAGAAGTCTCGAGAAAATTCTCCGATGAAGATGTTGAGCAGCTAAAGAAAAAAGCGTAAAAGAAAAAGCTCAAGCTCAAGCAGATGAAGAAGCTAGGGTTAAGGCAGAAGAAAAAGGCTCAAGCGGAAAAGGAAGCCAATGATTACATTCTTGATAGTCCCGCATGTAGCAAGGAAGAAACTTCTAAGCCACCAAAGGACCCTGAGCCTCCTCATGTCTCATCATCATCATACTCATCTTCTCACTCATCACCCCACCATCCAAAGGCACCACTAGATCCGCATCCAGATCGATAAAGAAGCCAACCGACACTAGGGCATCCCGAGCAAAGACAAAGATTGTTAAAGCTGTCAAGCAAGTAAGGAAGAAAAACATAGTTAACAAGAAACTCAATCTACTCGCTGACAGAGTCAATTTTCTTCAAAATGGGATAAACGAGATGTTGAGTGAACGAGGAACAGATCCGAAGTTTCGATCGAGACATACAAGGTGAAATGAACAAGACGATTATGGAATACACTCATAAGTTCCTTCTCGACCTGCTTCCGGTGTAACAAGAGAGATGTTCACCGAACAACTCTATCCGAATCTCATGCGCTTGGTCAAGCAAACAATAAAAGCAACGCCTTTAACAATAACAATCAACCAACAGAATGCCTCGCAGTTGCTCCCGTCTGCGAAATGGTTTCCAAGCTTGTACTTCAAATGTCTCAACGATCGCAACATTTACTTCGTGACGGCTAAAATGTTTGACGCATTCCGGAATACCAACTTAAAACTTCATGCAAAGCGGCGGTGAAAAGGCGTTCAAGGGGCGATGACGATCAGGATAAGGATAAAGAGTCCAAACGCAAGAAGAAGTCCGGTGATTCCTCCTCCATGCCTCCACCACACCCAAGGACCACCGAAAGAAGATCTCCTCAATGGTCTCCTGCTACTGATAAACCTCAGGATTCTGAGTCACCACCACAAACAGAGAAAACCAGTGATCACTTTGAATACACTGGTGGTGACGATGAAGAAATTCCTGAGCCCCAACCACAACCTACCTCTCCTACGACAACAAAGAAACCAGAATCAGCTTCGAAGCCAAAGAAAAAGAAGACAAAAACCAATGTTGTGTCATGGCTAGACGAAGATGACACCGAAGAATATGACTGGTTTTCTAAACTTGTTGATGCTACCCCTCCGTTACCGGAAGGTCAAGAAATGGTAGATGGTCGAACATTGGAGCATGCAAAGTTAATTCAAGAAAAGTTTAGGGTGAAGAAGATGACAAAATTAGAGTTGAGACGCATCAAGAATGAAGCTTTTCAACTGCTCAAAGACAACTCCGACAGTGCAATTGAAGTCGAATATCACCTCGACAACATTACACGAGCCTTGTCTAACAACATCGATTGGCTCAACCCTGAAGCTAACATCGACTTTACCAGAAAAGACAAAGCTCCATACTACACCGACGCCGACAAGGCCACTACCAACCATTGTACCGCTATTTCTTCAACAACGACCTGGAGTTTCTTCTGCATGGTAGCGATGTCTCCAAGAAATACGCTACACCACTCACCTTCCTTTTCTCGGCAGCAATCTACTCAAACAATATCGCCATCGAGAAAGAAGCCACACATATGTTTGCTAACAAAGTGGAAAAATATGACCTCTATGCATTGTATGGGATTCATCATTGGCCTGAACGCCGAAGAATCTACTACAAAAGCTGCCAGGTTCTAAAGTCCAAAAAGGAAGTCTTCAGTGATAAACGGATCGTTGCTATTCAGCATGTTTCCTTGTCATCAAAGTGGGACTTTACATTCCTTAATAAAAATAGTGGTCAAACTACAAAACGAAGAGGAATATGACTTCTGTGAAGCGGATTTTCCGAGATTGTCTCTAAACGACATTGAAGATATGTATCTTGCAAAGGTACAAGGACGAATGCTTCAATTCTCTACAACTATCCAAAGCGAGTACATCAAGTCATTACTAATCTTCATCAGAAGCGTCGTGATCCAAGAACGTGTAGAAGATATTCAACTTGCCGTGGAATCATACCGTAAGCGTTAATCTCACAAAACCACAGCTCGTCTTTCAACATAAACCAACTTGCTCAAGGTACACCCTTATCAAGAAACCATTTGGGGTAGTCTGTACAGTGAACTACACTACAACTGCTTCATGGCGTGCAAAGAGCTACACAAGTTTGGGGATCACACATTGAAGAAAGTCAGGGACTGTTTAGCTTATCGGTTAAAGGAGATACACAACGGCATAGGGTCACCGAAGAGATGGAATTCGAGGGATAGAAGGGATGTAAAGAAGATCATCACGCGGATTGATGAAAGGTTGTTTAGGCGGGATCATATCAGAACATTGGAGATTTTCATTGATGGTCGTCCAAGCATATCTCTCACAGGCTAGCAATGTCCAGAACGCATTCTTGGAGTTATTCTTTGGAATACTTGAGACTCCTGGTACCCCTTAATCTAGTTCTCTTATCATTATTTGGATGTGTGATTTATCTCTGACTATGGCTTGTGCACACATAACAGTGTACAACCCGTACTTGTCATGAAAGGACCACCGTAGTGCGTACGCCTTGTGCCACAATCCTTATATAAGGAGCGAAAGCTTCTTACTTTTGAGTAAAACTAATCAAAACTTTCTTTTTCAAAGTTTTTCTCAAAAGAACAAGTACTTCCCCTTATGATTTTCAAAACCTCAAAAGTTTATATCACTTGTTGAGGGGGAGTATTTGCTTAAAAACTTTGTTCACAAAATTGTTCTTCGTGGTAATCTTCCTGCAAACTCGAAATGGTCATATTCGATATCAAAATTTCGTCAAAAATAACATTTATATGCCATTTTTGAGGGGGAGAAAAATTATGTGATAAGAAATATGTTGTGAATTGCTATTGAATCTTCGTGATAAAGACTTAACCAATGAATTGATGAGCTCTTAAATGTTAGTATCTCGAAAAGACTTGTCCGGGACAGGTAATAATTTCAAGCTAGTTCGCTAGTGATGTAAACGTGTCTCGCAAAGGACTTGTCCTAGTAGAATGTACCATTCGAGAAACTCTGGGTAGACATGAACCTTGACGGGTCAAACCTCCTCTCCAAGGAGTGTTTACAACTTAAAGCTGACCTAGTCAGTAATGTAACCGTGTCTCGCAGGGAATTGTCTATCTTGAGTTGATCAATTCAAAAGTGCGCGCTCTTCTCTCACCGTGCAGATTTCTGTCAAAATACTTAAGCACGTATGGAAGGGGAGTATTTATGCAACATTTAAAACTCTTTCAGTGGTACAAAATGTTTTTACTCATAACCACTTTGAGAGATTTTTCATATAAATGTTTTTACGGCAACATAGGTTATTCATGGAGTTATAAGGTGACTAAGGTTAGGAATAACCGTCCTATGATCCGCCAGAGCCGGAGGGATCTACCCAAGGACACCACCAATATTTAGAATTTAGAAGTCCTTAGGTATGATTATAAAAAGGAGAAAGTGAGAATCGAAGAAAGAAGAAGTTGAAGAATTAAAAAGAAAAGCAAAGAAAAGGGTGAAAACAAATAGCCCTCTAGATTATTCAACTTAGGGTAGACACCGGGTTCAATTCATATGCTACTGACAGTCACTTGATGACACCGGTATTGAAGATCAAAGTCGTCATGGACCCAATGACGCATGCAATAAACCTTCTTAGCCACTCAAGTTTCTCTCAACAGAAGCTTGTTTCATTCTCACAGGGAACCCTACGTAAACCTCGCTCAGGAAAACCAAAGCGCACTATTGAGTCCACAGCCACGAGATTCATCAAAAGATCTCTTAGGAACACTTGATAATTCATCGCTTGTCGTTCAACAATAAGAATACAAGTGATACATTATCGAGTCCTTCACAGATCTTAGCAATCTGTCGAGAACATTTATGAGAGGTTCACTCATGTGATCCTCAGTGATTGAATGGAAACTCCTGCCAGGGTTAACATCTAACAGCCCTAACAGCAGGTCACTTCGGTAACTCCTTGTGGGTTACGCTTGGTGTGTCTCAAACGGTCTACAGTGGTGGGGTGATGCTTCGGTGTACCTCAGCGACTCACTTGAACTGTAGGTGTACTTCGGTATATCGCGTTATCTCACTTGTGGGAATCCAGTTCAGGAACAGCCTTTGTGAGAATTAGAGACGTGTTTTCACAATATGATGTTAACACACTAGAAGTTCAAACTTGTAAGCGCGGGATTATTTCTAACCCATGTTTTATGTTTTCTTCTTATGGATGCTCGCGGGTGGAAAAGATCGTGCAGATTCTTCACATGCTCATACCAACAACAACACTAATTGAAGTTCTCTTAAAAGGCAACACAAAGTCAGAATGATTCTTCATCAAAGTCAAAGAATCTACAAAGTTTAAAGACTAAGAGAACTACATCAGTATTGAAATCCAACGTTAAAGAGCGTGTGAGCATGTTGGAGAAAGACGTGGAGACACTGGAGCAATGAAGCTGACCTGATGCAGATAACCACAACATACTATCACTACCACCACAAAGAACAAAGATCAAGGAACAAAGAATATGAAGACGTCAAAGCTGAAAAACTTCAAAGTAAACAAGATCCCTACACTAGGGAGATTGTTCGAATCAAGACACTTCTTCTCACAAGAAAGAAGAATGTCAGAAGATGTCAAAGCAACTATTACATCAGCACCTACAATGTTTAAAGATCACTTTAATCACCAACACTTAGGGGGAGATTGTTGGAATCACTCCTAAATGTGATTACAAGTGTTAGTAATTAATATGTAATAGTTAGCTTAATTTGGCTTTTATGTTAGTATTAAAGGCAAGGCTTATGTAGAAAGCCCATAAGCCTTGGCCCATATCCAATAAGGAAAGGAAGGGACTAGGAGTGTTGCCCTAGCTCCCTCTCCTATAAATAGTTTTGTAAACCTTCATTTGAAGGTTGGTTGTTCACTTTCACATTTATCATAAGCTTATCATTTCACATAGTCATTCGTATAAGTATGTGTGTGTTCATCCGATCCTTTCTTTCCTCATTTCTTCATATTTATGCTTGTGTTACATAAATGGGAACCTAACACTTAGATTCCTCACCAAGATGAACATGTCTCCCAGGATCATTCGGCAACCTAATAGCAGTCATTAAGGGCCAAATCTACTAGATCAAGTCTGTGAAAACCCGGCCGTTAGGAACTTAGATTTCCCCTAACATCTTAAATACCTCCACTTGATAGGTGATCATTTGGACAGTTCGCACACAAAGAGTGGTTGTACTATTGCCAATTCCTTCCATACTTCGTAATCTATTAGACTGGGGTCAGTTGGTCATATCTCCTTGCCCTTTAGCTACTAACAAGCTTATAATATTACCAAGACTAGCGATCTATGATAAGACTAGTAAATGTCTATAAAGAATAAAAGAGAAGATCAATTAACATAAATGCAAACTTCAATTAATAACATGAATTCATAGTATAAGTCCTAGAAAAATATAAAAGGGATTCAAACTCGAATACAATGGAAATCGTAGACGAGAACTTCGTTATTCAATGCTCCTAAGCCATGCTTCTTCTTCTGTGTTTGATCTTCCCAAACTCTAGAAGGTTTGGGAAAGGAGAGATGATTAAAATTGATGAAATCTTCAACTATTTATAGGCTCGGATACTAGTTACGGCGTAACATTAATCAATTAGTTATGCCGTAACACTTCAAATCTTGTGCTTATCCATGGTTACGGCGTAACCTGAGCTGGGGGTTACGCCGTAGTCTTTGTAAATCATATGCTTTTCTTCTGTTACGACGTAACCTGAGCTAATGCTTACGCCGTAGTCTTTATAAATTTGATGTTTATCCGTTGTTACGGCGTAATCTGAGCTGAGGGTTACGCTGTATCTCTTGTCAAGTAAGCTGCATAATGTTCAGTAGTAATGTTACGGCGTAATTATTTTCCATTGTTACGCCGTAATCTTCATAATCATTATTACGCCGTAACTTCATCAATCGGTTACGCCGTAGTTGAGAGAAAAGTCATCTTTTGGGCTTTGAAATATCCATTCACTGCTTCCTTGCATAAAATAGGTCATGAAATTAAATAATAAGGAGTAAGGATGTTTTCACTAGCATTTTACTCATAATATGATGATAAAGGGGGAAATTAACGCTTAGAATATCAGGACTATTTGATGTTATCATATATCCCCTCACTTGAACTCTACTTGCCCTCAAGTAGACCAATTTAGACTGCAAAAGATACATCCCCAAGGAATGTGCAGTTAAGATTTTCATACTAGAATATATAATAAGAGCCGAACACCTCATGAAATGGGAACGAAAACACTCTCACACTCATCCTAATCTAAGTGTTAATTTCGGGGTGATCACTCAATTGCACGGGCATAGCAAGTATTCTATCATAAGCTTGGCAATTACACACAACTCCACCACTAGAGTTAAGGTTAAGACAGATTTTAGAAAGCAATGTTGGGTTGATAGTGATTCAAAGGATATGGAGTAGTGTCATTACAAACGTGTCACGGCGAAGTAGACAAAATCAATGATACATGACCAAATCCATGGCCAAGATATCAAGGATTGCTCACTGCATCACCTAGACACGCTTCACGACAAAAAGCGTAAGGTAAGGCATGGGATATTTTTAATAGGTGAAAAGAAAAATAAAACAAATAGTCTTAGCTTAAAACCATGTTGTCATCGCCCCACCGTTCATTCCAGGTTCATCTTCATGGTACGGAAACAGGATCATAATACGTCACGGGAACACACCATTTAAACATTTTTTCTTTCCTGCACCGATGGTGTCTTGACTATCTTCCAATCTTCGAATGTAATCGAGGAGTTTATTCTTGATGCTATTTTCTTTCATTCACATAGTGCTTTCAATATTTAGCACTTTCATCAACAAAGACTGTTACGCATTTTTTTAATCCCCCCACTTGAGATGAGCATAAGGAGATAACTAGAGGGGGGGGGGGGGGGTCTTTAAGGATCTTTAATAAGGTATAGTTGGTATGCCTTCCGAACTTATACTCAAACCTCGAACTAGGGCGAACAATGACTTCAAGATCAAAAGGTAAGACTACACGGTAGGCTAAGGTGTAAAGGTGTAACGAAAATAAGGGTTAGAAAATGAAAGGATAGGCTCAAATAGGTGTAACTAGGGGTATCTTGCACTAAAGGAGAGTGCAACAAAAAGGGTTAACACGGAGGTCGAAAAGTCAATGTGATTAATAGATAAACACACACAAGTAAACACATATGGGCTATTTGGGTTTAATCCTAAAACATTTACTTTTTTCAAATTGCCTCTTCTAAATGCACCAAGCTAACTTGATACACTACTCATCTATTGTCTCAAAGTGATGTAAAAGACAAGTTCTAAAGTTTACAATACTATCAGCACACTCAATATTTGGTAGATTTGGGTAAAATGGTGAAACGGAAAGGCTAAATCTCACCAATGACAATATGGGTTATAGTGTGCTCGGATTTATGAGATTTTAGATTGGTTAAAAATATGACAAAAATTTTCAAATGAGCTTAAAATTTTTTAAAACCAACTAGAAATGTAGGGCAAGTAGGCTAAGTAATCATACACTTCATTTCTATTCCTATCCCCCCACTTGAAGTGTACAAAGTCCCATTTGTACGAAAAAAAGGAAAAAGAAAATGGAAATGAAAAATAACCGAGAAAGAAATAAACTCCCCTCTCAAATGCTTGCCCAAGATGTCTCACTAAAGGTTAAAGGTGGGTCACGAGGTTGCTAATGCGTATCATATCCGGTGACTATGCCTTAACTAATATGTTGTCAAAAATTTTCATGCTGCTTCACAGGTTACGGCGTAACTGACCCAAAGGGTTACGCCGTAATTCGCATCACAAAATCAAAAACCTGCACAGAAATACATAGGAAAATTTTGTACCCATTGGTACAATCGATTATCAAGCACACAAATATCCTAGTTATTCAGTTATTGCAGACATATGTTTGAAATTATTTTAAAAATTGTTCAACAAACAGGAGAATCAACCATCCCTGTGGAGATCGTGGTCCATGGAGTGAAACTGAGTTGGGTCGAACGGGGTGCTTGTGGTGATACCAGGAGTGGGCTCGATCTGCATAAATGCCACTCCCCCTGGATGCCAATATCGGGGATGTCGGTCTGGTACACATATCCCGGTCCATGCCATCGAGGATGGATTAGGTGCATGCTCTCAAGCATTTAGCTTGTACGATCTGCACTCCAGCTGAAGAAATCTTGTTGCAGCTGCTGCACCTGATCCATTGTACCTGCAAAACCCTCAAACTGGTTACTCAGACCATATTAACCCACTCTGAGGCTATCAATCTCCTCGTTGAAGTGGGTAGACATCCCCTCAATCCGCTCATCGATCATCTGTAACCTATCCCCAACATTAACGTGTGCCCTACGTCGAACCTTAGGCACACTTTCCTCAACATCCTCTTGGGCACCACCAGCACCACTACCTTCCCCGAATTCTCTCCTCGGGGCTAACCGAGCTAACTCAATCACTCCATACACATCTTGGGTGCAAATCCCAAACTCTACTAGCTTATTTAACCCAATCAAGCTAGTTTCCTTCCCACGGGATACCCAAGCCAACGCCTCCTCAGTCATCAAATCATAACTCCTCGCCAACCTACCAATAAAATGAGCCCCCTGAATTGGACTCTTCCCAGTAAAACCCTTAGCTCAACTACCCATGAACCTCGCCAAATAATGGGGGACATCAATGTGATTTCCCCCATACATCCCCTCTAAGAGGTACAAATCGTCCATGGTCATCTTCTCCTTAGCAGAGTGCCTTGCCCTTATAGATCAAGCAAGGAGTCGGTGCACCAAACGGCGAATAGGGTTCCTTACCATGGTGTAAGTCGGTGGGTGCTTCAAATGGTACCCGGTCACAGCAGAAATTCGGTTGAAGTAGGCGGCGGTATCATGGTCTTCGGGCCTATGCCTCCAACAAGTATTGTAAAACATTTGGAAGGCTTCAGAATCCATCTCTTCCCGAGTGTACAAACCCATTATCTCGGTAAATTGCTTCAAAGTCAAACGCCTTCTCAAACCCCCCAACTGAAAATGCAATGAAACCACATTATCATCCTCGATTTCATTTCTGAACTCAACTGTAGCAAGAAATTCCCGAACATATTCCGGAATAATCGGCTCGGTGATCCAAAAGAGCCTTATCCAAGCATTGCAAGTGAAATCCCCCTGCGAGCACGTGTACTTGATCTTGCAAAATTTTCTCAGTTTCCTTCCAGTAGCCCCATTGGCAATCCCATCAAATGCCTCGAAATCCAAGGCTTCGGGCTGACTAATTTCCTTTCTTCTCAACTTCTCGTAATCATCAAGACATAGTTGCCTAATCCCTTCATCTTGGAATGCCAAAAACCTAACCCAATCAGCGGGGTTGGGAACGGGGTTTTCGCCTGCAAAGAAAACAGATATCAGTTAGGTAAAGACCCTACTGATGTACTAGTTACGACGTAACCAACATTACTTGTTACACCGTAATTAAATTACTCAAATAGTTACGGCGTAACATAACCCATAGGTTATGCCGTAACCTTCCCCAGAAACTCAGCACAGCAGATGGTTACAATTAGCAATAGATTACGCCGGAACCATCAATTTTATCCAAGTGGTAAAAAGAATCAATAATTTTTTAACCTATTAGTGCTGAGGGACTGTGCCTAAACCATTAAGTTTGTGTTTGACCCAAAACCCTTTTAAACTAAGTCAAAATATCCCAAACGACCCATAATGATAAGACACGAGTCAAAATAACATGGAGAATTCATCATAATTATTAATTAATCAAACCTATAGCAATAAAATAATGAAACAAGCAAGATCCCCAAAATATTAAATTATAAACCCTAATTGAACAATCGAAAGAAACGAATCAAAAAGAGTATTAATAGATCTTACCAGCCATGGTTTGAGTGATGGAATGAAGAAATCTTGACGAAAACGTTTTGGGTGAAAATTTTACTGTTGTGATAGGCGGTGAAAAGTGTTTATGTAAAAACATATTTTTTCATCCGACTGAGGTTTTATACCGCCAGGATGTTATGGCGTAATTAGATAAATAGTTACGCCGTAACTAAATTTTTAGATTTATAATTTTTATTATTGCTAAACGGTTACGTCGTAACTCTTAATAGAGATTACGCCGTAACTAAAATTTTTTAAAGTTTTAGTTTTTAGAACTCTCATAATTATTTAATGGTTACGTCATAACTCTTAACAGAAGTTACGCCGTAACTAATAGCTTCGAAGAATAAATGTGTAATATTGCAGTACGAGAGATTGAGATACATACCTTGGTTTGGAAGTGCTCAAATCTCTTATTTTGGTAAATATGATATACCTTAGATCTTCCATTAACTGCTCCCCGGCAGCGGCGCCATAAAGCTGATGTGCTATTTCATCATGCTTTTAATATTTATAAAACTTAGATAACTTAGGATAAACACATACTAACGGGCAGAGAACCCGGTCAGATGTAGTAAAGCCTTAGGTAAATCCGAGTATCGTCCCAAGAGAGTTGTGACCTTGAAAGAACTAAGATGATTAGAAATAATATTGATAATATATTGGTGTGATAAGATTGTTATTATTCCATACACACATATACCAGAATTTTAGGATAAAGAGATAGATAAACGAAGCTTAACGAAGAACACAAAAATAAATTGATTTCGATATAAAGGTTCAATATAGTGGTTAATTATCACCAGACTCCTTTGGTCAATTCGTCATAGCCTACCGTTCTTAGATTCCTCACCAAGATGAACAGGTCACCCGGGATCATTCGGCAACCTAATAGCAGTCATTAAGGGCCAAATCTACTAGATCTAGTCTGTGCAAACCCGGCCGTTAGTAATTTAGATTTCCCCTAACCTCTTAAATACCTCCACTTGATAGGTGATCATTTGGTCAGTTTGCACACGAAGAGTGGTTGTACTATGGCCAATTCCTTCCATACTTCGCAATCTATTAGACCGCGGTCAGTTGGTCATATCTCCCAACCCTTTTGATACTAACAAGCTTATAATATTACCAAGACTAGCGATCTATGATAAGACTAGTAAATGTCTATAAAGAATAAAAGAGAAGATCAATTAACATAAATGCAAACTTCAATTAATAACATGAATTCATAGTATAAGTCCTAGAAAAATATAAAAGGAATTCAAACTCGAATACAATGGAAATCGTAGACGAGAACTTCGTTATTCAATGCTACTAAGCCAAGCTTCTTTTTCTGTGTTTGATCTCCCCAAACCCTAGAAGGTTTGGGAAAGGAGAGATGATTAAAATTGATGAAATCTTCGACTATTTATAGGCTCAGATACTAGTTACGGCATAACATTAATCAATTAGTTACGCCGTAACTCTTCAAATCTTGTGCTTATCCATGGTTACGGCGTAACCTGAGCTGGGGGTTACACCATAGTCTTTGTAAATCATATGCTTTCTTACGTTATGAAGCGTAACTTGAGCTAATGGTTTACGCCGTAGTCTTTGTAAATTTGATGTTTATCCGTTGTTAGGGCGTAACCTGAGCTGAGGGTTACGCCGTATCTCTTGTCAAGTAAGCTGCATAATGTCCAGTAGTCATGTTACGGAGTAATTATATTCCATTGTTACGGCCGTAATCTTCATAATCATTATTACGCCGTAACTTCATCACTTGGTTACGCCGTAGTTGAGAGAAAAGTCATCTTTTGGGCTTTGAAATGTTCATTCACTGCTTCCTTGCTTAAAATAGGTCCTGAAATGAAATAATAAGGAATAAGGATATTTTCACTAGCATTTTACTCATAATGTGATGATAAAGGAGAAAATTAACGCTTAGAATATCAGGATTATTTGATGTTATCACGTAAGAAAACGGACGAAAAAGTATGAAAACGGAAAAAAAAACGTATAAAAACGGGCGAAAACGTATGAAAATGGATGAAAACTTATGAAAACGGACGAAAAAAGATGAACACAGACAAAAAAGTATGAAAGCGAAGAAAAAAAAGTGAATTAAAAAAAAGAAAAACGTGAATTTAAAAAAATACAAAAAAAAATTGTATAAATAAGAAAGGCAAAAAGATAAGAAAAAAATGGACTTAGGCTGACATATTAAATTTTAGGTTAATCCTCACAATTAGATCAAACTATATGGATATTGGAGATTTGTCCAATGGTAAGACTAAAATAAGAGTATGCAAAATAACTCACCGGCAAAAGTTCAATATAGATCTTAAATTGACCATAGATTCACTGAACCAATCATAATCATTCATTTTTCTAATCAAAATAAAATAAAAAAAAAACTTTCACCATTTTTTAAAAAATTAAATATCTCGCAAACCGCTAATCGTTACGAGAAATCATACCATCACGACAAGAATTAAATTATCTTTCTATAGATATGCACTTCTATATATTTTTAACAATTTTTTTGTCAAAATTTCAGCCTAGAAAAATCATATTTGATTTGTGAAAATTACATGTGATTCGATTTTTATAACTCACATATGTGATTTGTAAAAATCATATATGATTTGAAAAAATCATATGTAATTTGTAAAAATCGAATCACATGTGATTTTTGAAAATCATATATGATTTTATAAATCATATGTGATTTTTCTAGACGGAATTTTTGAAAAAAAAATGTTTGTCGAAAATATAGAGAAGTACATATCTATATAAAGATAATTTAATTGTCGTCGCGATGGTGTATTTTTTATAGTTTGAAAATTTACCGTTTCAAAGATATATTATTTAAAAAAAATATTGAAAAGGATTTTTTTTATTAATTTTAATAAAAAATTGATGGGTAAGATTGATTTATTGAATCTTTGATAAATATAAGATCTATATAGATCTCAACTCACAACTTACCTCTATACATGTATTGGGTGGAATTTCATTAGTTCTGTTTTAGCTTGAACAATTACAAAACCATCTATATTTATGCTAGTCATGTTTAAATATAGTAATAACTGATAGCTCTATGACTTATGAGAAGTATGAATGAGTAGGTCGAGTCACAACTCAATAGTTTTATGTAGAGACAATTGGTTTGAGCTGATGTAGTGAGGTACTTGGAAGCTACTCTAAGAGCAAGGGGTGTGGTAAAGTATTCATCTTTCTTTATTTGAGTTTCACATGTGCCGCATCATCTTAACACTTTCATAACAAAAACCCCCACTATTATAACAGACAACAAACTTCTTCATTTGGGCCCCGCTACCTATTCTTTTATTTTCTTTTTCAATTTTCAAATAAACTAAATTCATTTCATTTAATTAAAATTACAATACAAACTAAAAAACAATACGATAAGAAATATGTTACCAAAAAAAACATACGAACTAAGGTACGAAATACAAGCAAGAAACTAAATATTTTGTTGATGTTCCAGAGCTTGTAGATGTTGTTGCCAAACATGCTCGATAATATTTCGTTGAAGCTTTGCGTGTGTTTGTTTGTCACGAAGTTTTTTAGCTTTCTTTCGTTGTACTTCACATCGCTAGATCCATGACCGTTGCAAATTAATTTGTGCAAAAATATTAATTTTGCTCATTTCGGATATTGCAAATTTTTTAACTTTTAAAATCATGTTATACAATATGATGCACGTGTACATGACTTTTTGTAACTTGTTGATTGTCCAAGTACGCGTCGGTTGGCTTATAACATGCCAACGTCCTTTGAGGACACCAAAAGCTCTTTCAACATTTTTTCGAGCACTTTCTTGCCGTTTTTAAATGCGGCATTTTTAATTGACTTTGCAACCGTAAATGATTTGAAAATTGTGGATATGTTCTCCCATTTGCAAACACTTATCTAATGCATCAGGTGTTATGATGTATGCCAATTGGCATATGGCTGATGTGCATTTCATGATAACACTAAAACTCATTAAACTCGTAGCATCTGGTCGGACGGCGAAACAGTGGTCAGGAGTTGGAGATTATATGAGAATTGTGGAGTTCATGTGGTTACTTTAGAGACATGTTTTTTATACATGCTGGTTGATAAAGATTATCCTCTATCACTAACTGTAGCTTCTAACATGTTGCTTCAGAAGCTGACTACACATAAAAGAACTGATATGGCATATCAGCTTCTTGCTTCAGAAGCTGACTACACATACGTATGAATTAAATTTTTACACTTACTTTGGTTTCCAGCATTTTCAAATTTGGAGATCCACGAATCATTTCAATGATGAGTGATACCGTAACACTATTCCCAAAATCGACTCCGTTTAGCTTAAGATTAATGAGGGATACAAACGGCACAGGGACATTCATCCTGGAATTAGCATCCCACATCAACTACAACAGGTCGAATTTTAGGTTAGTTTTAAAGATTAAATGTCATTAGTGTTAGACATTTTTTTAACATTGTAAAATTTTAGTGTAAAACTCAAAATGGTCTTACCGTGCAATCCTGAAAATCCAATGTAAGGGTCTCAAGAGTTGAAAGACTTATCAGGTGAAAGATATTGGATGTTGTGATTGTCGTCACAACATTTGAAATACTGAATGACAAATATAACTCCTTCAAATTCTTAAGATTTGCAACGCAAGAGCAAGGAATGGACTTTAAGTGAGTGAAAACCGGAAGGAGGGGACAAATGTCAGTTCTATCCCATAGTCTCATCTCCTTTGTAGTAGCACGATCCATTTTAAGAGACTCAAGTAAGGGACAACCAGCAATAAACTCCCAAATTGTACCGTTTTGAAAATTGACACAACACAATTCTAAGCTCAATAGATTTGGAAAACTACTGAAAAATACCAAAGTAGGAAAAGTACAACAGTGAAGTTGCAGATGTTTCAATTCCATACGAGAGTTAAGTTGGGTCGGCAACGTAACTGGTACATCATGCCAGTTTCTAACTGTGAGCTCCTCGATTCCTTGTCGAGCGAAAAACAAAAGCCAGTCATGAATCTCTTCATAATTCAAGTCTTGTATTCCACACACCGTTATGGGACCTATAAGCTGATGTAAGAGTCTAGTAACATGTTTCCCATCAAACTTATTTGTTAAATAATAAAAGAACTCCTCATCGACTACGACATCGGTGAGCAAAGTCCACTTAAACCTCTAGTTTGTCGCTAAACTAGAGGTTCTTACCGACAAACTAGAGGTTCTCACCGCTTCTTTTATTGGCAACCGATTCAAAATGTTATTGATCACTATATCTAGCATATTGCTAATATAATCTGTCATATTAGCGATAACATTAGCTCCAAACGACATGGTTTGGTAGGAATTTTGGTTGGTTTTTGAATTCTCGAAATGAGGCTTTAGATTTGCTTTTTTGATTTACAATTGATGTTCTGGATGAGGGTGTGTTAGTATGATTAGTAAATGTGGTTGTTGGGTAGGTTCATTGGTTCACGCGCCCAAAAATACTAGCGTTTCAAATTTGGACCCTAAAGTAATATGTAGCGGTATATTTAAGTAAGCCAAGGTATACCACTATGTATGAGCCTACTAGAGGAGATACTCCGAGATTATATGAAAACTTGATGATTTTGTAAGAAAAGATTAGGTTTAGGGGAGGATTATTGAGTCTTGAGGGTCTCACATCTTACTACTCCTTATTGGTAGAAGGCTTCAAAGAAATGATGCCACAGTGGTTAATGTTGTTGGGTATGCCCATGTTACTACTGCTGGTGTTGAGTTACTATTGTTACCATTCTGGACATGAAAAGGATCATATGAAGTGTTTTACTGCTGCTAGTGTAATACTTACTGCTGCTAGTAATATTTAGTACTGTTGAATGTTAAAGTTGTTTTTTATGTGTGAATACTTACTTGTCGGTAGTTATTCTTATCTTGTAGAATACGAACTATACATCTAGAAAGACTCCTTAGACTATAAAAGGAGGCCATACAATGTTTCATACAGACAACCTACTACATATTATAGATACCACATAATTCATAGTTTAATTGTTACATATTATATAACCACTTGATTTATAACATTCAGCATGTACGAAAAAGCTAACCACTCCATGCTTCCTTCCCATACAGACAACGTACTCAAACCACAATGCTTCCTTCCCATAGAGCATGATCCCTAACTTCAGGCAGCCAAACCTATTGACAATCATGTTAATACAAATAAACCGTAAAAACGTTTATTAATATTTAGCGATCTCTTTGTGTTTTGTTGATAACAAATATAATGTTATCATAAGTAAAATTATAAAGATACATGTTATTTTTGTAAAGCATTTACATATAGTCATTTAATACAAATTGTTGTAATAAATCATTTGTTGTACTAGTTTATTAGGATGGGTAAAAACCACAACCCATGGAGCATATCCACAACCCATGGTATTGACCCATATCCATTTGACTAGATGCATTGCATTTTTTAGATACATTGTATCTAATGAAATACCCATTGACCAACCCATAACCCATGACCCATAACCAAAACACCCATGGGAAAAGAGGAGCGTCCCACGGATCCCTGAAGTTACACTAGACGGATCCCTTAAGGGAGGGATATGTGGGATCCATGCAACAGTGGCAAGTTTTTGCCTATAAATTGAGAGCCATTTCTTCATTTCTCTTTACCCCTCTTCTTACTAACTCTTTCATATATTCTTACACTCTTCTAACAAAAGATCACTTGATCTAGAGAGTTGTTCTTCTTTCTTCTATTGTGATTCTCATACAGGTCCTTCTCTAAGGCGCGATCACGAGCTTTCTACAAGTCATCCAGGCAAGGGGTCCTTGATTGATTTGTTCCTTCACAAGATTTCTATAGCAAAGATCTTGTACTTGATATTTCACATATTTGTTGTGTAATAGTCGTGTTGGTTTGGTCCTCCGTCTTACGGACTCGGTATTTAGCTTTGTACCGGAAAAAGGTGTAAGCAATGTTGTGAAGGCTTCTCCGCCAAGTTGAAGGAGTTTGTTGACATAGTGCTTGAACTCTCGAGTAGGTGACTCGGGGAGTGGAGTAGGGCAAGGAAGGGGTCCTTGTAGCCGAACCACTATAAATCGGTTGTGTCATTTCATTCCCTTTCTTTACTTTCTTTACTTGCATTACTCTTAGATCTATACTTCATCTTCATCCATAAGATTTCACATAACATTGAATCTAAAGTTTTTAGAAACTGACTTAAAATCGGCAAAACTATTCAACCCCCCCCCCTCTAGTTTTCCACAATTTGCATCAAGAGCTAAGTTTATAAAAGTTTTAAAGTGAACCGTATTTTAAAAACTTTTCGATCACTATGGGTTCTGAAAATTACAAGGAAGGGCAATCCATGCAACGACCTCCACTACTTGAAACTAATGGTTTTATATATTGGAAAAATAGATTCGAAACGTATGTGAAAAAACTAATGGTCTAAAGATATTGATCTTTGGTATATCATTGTTGAAGGCGATTTTGAAGCCACTGCAAAAGATGAAAATGTAATTTTAGTTAACATACCTCATGATAAACTCACCGATGAAATTAAGAAAAAACATTCCAAAAATAGTGAAGCTAAAATGTTTTTATATAATGTTTTACCAAAAAAGGAATTCGAAAGAATCTCCATGCTTAAAACCTCTAAAGAAATTTGGAATTCTTTAGTTGTAACTTATCAAGGTAATTAACAAGTGAAAAACAATAAAATAGATTTATTTGTTCAACAATATGAACAATTTTCAATATCGGATGAGGAAACTATAGATCATTCTTTTGCTAACTTTAATACTATAATTACATCTTTACAAGCACTTGATGAATCTTTTTCTAGCCGTAACCATGTTAGAAAATATCTAAGGGCACTTCCATCCAAGTGGAGATCTAAGGTGACGGAAATCGAAGAATCAAAAGATTTGACAATCCTCACCCTTGATGAACTCATAGGCAACTTAAAGGTCTATGAGCTTGTCCTTGCTAAAGATTCCAAAGCCTCAAAAGTGAAAAAGAAGCACAAATCTCTTGCCCTTAAAGCCAAGAAGGTTTCAAGCAATGAAGAGGACTCCTCTTCAGATAGTGATGACGAGGAGTATGCCATGGCGGTAAGGGATTTCAAAAATTTCTTTAAGAGGAAGGGAAGATACGTCAAACAACCATATAACGACAAGAAAGGATTCCGAAAAAGCAAAGAGGACGAGAAGCCAAGGGATCATCATGCTTGCTTTAAATGTGGGGACCTAAACCATTTTATTAGTAAGTGTCCCAAACTGGATGATCAAAAGTCATTAGTGAGCGGTTCGTGGGGAATGAGCGAGGAGGAGGACGAAGAAATTTGTCTCATGGCAAATGACGAGGTATGTCACGAATACTATAGTAGCTCATCATTAGATGATGACTCATTGCATAATGAATATGATAAACTTTGAAAAATTAGTCTAAAAGTAATCAACAAAAACAAGTTTTTTAAAAATCAAAACCAACGTTTAGAAAAGGAAGTCATAGAGCTAAAGGCAAAATTAAAACATCTAGAAAAGGGAAAGATAGCAAATGGCGAATGTGAACTTTACTTTCAACTTCAAACACTAGTTGATCATCTAGACTCTAAGATTGCTAGAATGAACACCAATACCTTAGATATGAAATTGGATAGTGTTAAAACAGAAAACAACCAAAAAGGTCTAGGTTTTCACGAACTTAATACGTCAACTAGTGAAAACAAAGAAACACAATTCATAAAAGTGCTAGAAAAACAAACCACTGTTGTGGCGGATCCCACGGATCCCACAAAAAGGGAACCGGCTAGTGTATAACCAGGGATCCGTGGGTCTGCTGAAGCAAACAGTGGTAACAACATAGCCTCTTCTTCAAGAACTGATTTTGTTATTATTAATAAGAAGAAACCAACTCATGTTACCATTAGACAACCACCTCCAAGATATAATCAAAGTTTTGAAAGAAACAAAGGTCCATCATTTTCAAAACCAAACACATCTAGGAGACCTAATAATGTTTATCCGAGAAGTAACCATCAAATGGGATGGAATCCAAATATGCAAAATGTCTTTCCATTTCAAAACTTTGCACCATGGAACGCATATTCACCTTATCCATACATGTCTAACATGAATGGAATGTTTAACACTAATGGACCCATGAACAAATGAGGACCAAACTTTTGAGTTAATTGTTTTCTTAGGTGTGCTTAAAGGTCGACCTAGATCCGGATGAGTGGATCAAGGATAGCGGGTGCACGAGGCACATGACCGGCAATAAAGATTTATTCTCCATATATGAATCCTTTAATGGAGGAAATGCGGTATTTGGAAATAGCAAAATCAAAATCATCGGTAAAGGTATGATTTCTAACAAATCTCTAACCATTAACGATGTGTGTCACGTAGAAAACCTAAACTTTAACCTCTTAAGTATAGGACAAATATGTGATAAAAAGTGCAACGTACTTTTTAACGAAACCGGTAGTAAGATACTAAAAAACGGTATCACCATAGGTAGAGTAATTAGGAAACATGGAGTCTATGTCATTAAAATTGGTAATGAACCTAAAGACAAACTTTGTCTTACTTCTATGGATGATACTTCGACCTTATGGCTTCGAAGATTGAGTCATGCCAATATGCGACTTCTTCAATCGCTATCATCCAAAGATCTAGTAAGAGATCTACCTAAATTAAAATATGAACATCACTTTTGTGATGCTTGTAACGTAGGAAAACAAGTCCATTCTAGTCACAAAGGTAAAAACATGGTGTCTACAACTAAGTGTCTAAAGTTACTACAAATGGATTTATTTGGTCCATCCGCTATCCAAAGTTATGGAGGCAACTACTACACTTTGGTTATAGTGGATGATTACTCTAGGTACACATGGACTAAATTCTTAAAGAACAAAACTAAAACATTTAACTACTTTGAAATATTAAGTAAGAAAATCCTAAGACAACTAGGAAGTCCTATAGTGTCTATTAGAACGGATCATGGTAGGGAATTCGATAATGAAGTGCAATTTGGAGCCTTTTGTGACGCTAATGGTATTACTCACAACTTCTCGGCTCCTCGCACTCCACAATCGAATGGAGTAGTTGAAAGAAAGAATAGAACCCTACAAGAAATGAGTCGCACCATGCTAAATGAGCAATCCATACCTTAAAAGTTTTGGTGCAATGTCGTTGATACCTCAACGTAAATACTTAATAGAGTCTTAATTAGACCATTTTTAGGTAAAACTCCATACGAGTTACTTCGAGGCAAAAAGCCTACATTAGATTACTTTAGAGTCTTTGGTAGCAAATGTTTTCTACTTTAGACTCTAATTACTTTAGAGTCTTAATTAGACCATTTTTAGGTAAAACTCCATACGAGTTACTTCGAGGCAAAAAGCCTACGTTAGATTACTTTAGAGTCTTTGGTAGCAAATGTTTTCTACTTAACACTAAAGATTACCTTACAAAATTTGATCCTAAATCAACCGAAGGTATCTTTTTAGGTTATTCTCCTAATAGCAAAGCTTATGTCATATTAAATAAAGAAACAATAAAGTCCACCCAAACCTACTCCACCTCTTGTCGATGACGAGATTGTCGAAAGTGAAGCTATTGTAATAAAGAAAAATATAAACGAAGAAGAAAAACCTTTAAATGATGAAATCATAAATATTAAAGAGTCCAAAGATCACCCCGTAGATAAGGTCATAGGAAAGCTAAACGAAAGAACCTTAACGTCTCAAGTTCAAAACCAAAGTAGCTTGTTTTGTTTTGTCTCAACCATAGAACCTAAGAATACACAAGAAGCCACAAAAGATGAAAGTTGGGTAATGGCTATGCAAGAAGAGTTAAATCAATTTGTTTCTAACGATGTTTGGACACTCGTCCCCCACCTAGTAATCAAACCATAATAGGAACATATGGTTATATAAAAACAAGTTAGATGCAAACGGTATAGTGTCTAGAAACAAAACTAGACTCGTTACCCAAGGGTATAATCAACAAGAAGGAATAGAATTTGTTGAGACCTATGCTCCCGTGGCTAGATTAGAGTCTATAAGAATAATTCTTGCTTATGCTTGTGCTAATGATCTTAAGCTTTATCAAATGGATGTCAAAAGTGCTTTTCTAAATGGTTTTATTAATGAAGAAGTATATGTAGCTCAACCTCCGGGCTTCATCAATTTTGAAAAACCTAAACATGTGTATAAGCTAAAGAAAGCCCTTTACAGTCTTAAACAAGCTCCAAAAGCTTGGTATGATAGACTCTAGTCATTCTTAATCAAACACAACTACACCATGGGGTTAGTTGATAACATACTTTTTACTAAGAAAAGAGAGTCACATATAATCATTGTTCAAATATATGTAGATGATATTATATTCGGATCTACTTGTCAAGACATGTGTGATGATTTCTCCAAAATCATGCATGACGAGTTCGAGATGAGTATGATGGGAGAACTTAGTTTCTTTCTTGGTCTACAAATCAAATAAGTAGAAGATGGTATCTTCTTTAATCAATCTAAATACATAAAGGAGATGTTAAAGAAATTCGGTTTAGAAGAGTCAAAACCAATTAGGACACCAATGTCATCCGACACTAAACTCACAAAAGATGAAGCGGAATCCGTTCATAACACAAAATATCGTGGCATGATTGGTAGTCTTCTCTACCTCACAGCTAGTCGACCGGATATCATGTTTAGTGTTTGTCTATGTGCTAGGTTTCAAGAAGATCCTAAAACATCACATCTAGAAGCCGTCAAAAGGATATTTAGATACATTAAGGGTACAAACTCAATTAGTATTGTGGTATCCTAAAGAATGCGGGGGTAGAAACAATTGTATATCAGATTGACCATGCGGGTGATTATGTTGACCGAAAAAGTACAAGTGGGGTATGTACTTTTATGGGATGTTGTTTAACATCTTGGTTCTCAAAGAAGCAAACGGCATTGGCCATATCAACAACCAAAGCCGAATATGTCTCCGCCGGTAAAGCATGCCAACAAGCACTATGGATGAAACAAGCGTTAGTTGACTATGACATTCATCTAAGTGACATAGCCATTATATGTGACAACAAAGGTGCCATCGGCTTAAGCAAGAATCCGGTATTGCATTCTCGCACCAAGCATATAGAGATTCGTCATCACTTCTTAAGAGACAATTTTCAAAAGGGGAACATCTCTATTGAGAAGGTAGCATCTGAAGACAACATAGCCGACGTCCTCACCAAACCGTTGAAGCGGGAACAATTCAACCTACTTCTCCTTGGTCTTGGTCTCATGGAACAATCGTCGTAATTAGCATTTAAACTCTACAAGGTATGTAAACACTAGCCTTTTTCTTTCTGAGTCTAGGATCTCTCTTTCACGCACAACTCACAAGCAATACGGGAATTTTCAAAACCCAAGATAAGTACGTTTTGCAAAACACATAATTGCATACATAATTTTTTTTAGAATAAATTGTTTATTCACACATACAAATCTCTTTTCAAAATGCTTTCTCAAAGGATACCTCTTCCCGTATCACTTTCATAAAAATCCATTTCTCACGTCTAGGACAAATCGTTTTTTTATTAATACAAAATAAAAACCCGTTTTCATTAAATCTTATGTCTTTTGAATGCTAAAGAGGACACATAACTAATATGTGTTTTCGGGTACATTCATTTAAGCAACAATGAATTAGGAGCACTCGGGTTATCTCACAAAATAGTGTGCTTTTTCACTTCTAGTTTATTTTTCTTTTATTTTTAGGAGTCGAGATAACCACAACTCCAAATAGTTTGCATATAGGCACACACTAGGCACAAATGTTTCCATAAGGAAAATTTTGAGCTACCTGAGTCACCAGTACCACGGATCCCAGCCTAATGCTGGATGGATCCCTCAAAGGAAGCATCTGTGGGATCCGTGAGACAGAAGCTAATTTTATCTTCTATTTTTCCCACTTTGGATGAAAACTTCAATATTTTCATCATTTATTTTAATTTTTTTTGGAGTATGCTATTTAACGCTTGTGTTCTCATGATCACATGCCTTAAGTTCATATCTAATCATTAGATTTTAATCCACATTTTGGGTCAAACATTCATTACAATACATTACTTTTTTCCATAAATAGGATTCCCAAAATGCTTGCATATTCATCAAATCTCAACTTCACAAACAAACATCATCATGTCATCCAAAAGATCTTCCAACATAGATGAATCACCTAGTGGAAACAATCCCTTTCAAGAAATCCAAAATTTTGTCCTCCCACCTTCTAAAATACCATAACCAAAATCTAGGAAATCCGTACGGATTAGCATCCGGCCTTGTTGCTTAGCAAAACCATCATCGAATGGTTCATCACCAACAACTCATTCACCACAAGATGCTTCCATTATAGCACCTCCTTCATCACCAACTAGTACACCAACTTCATCACCCATCAAATCACCATCTAAGGTCACTCTTTTGGAACTCCTTAAGACTCCAACAAGATCTCAACAAACAAAGCAAAAAGAGCTAGTCGTTTTGACACCTCCCACTTCTCCAAACACAATTTTCAAAGACCTTGAAACCTCACCACTTTTAGCTCCCATTATGTTACAAGAACATCTAGGTTCTTATCCACCACCACTTCCAAACATTTCGGACTTTGACCGCTTTTTCCAACTTTTCCACCACAACCCGGAAAACTTATGCACTCATTACCCACATCACTTACATTGTAAACATTGCCAATCCACTAGGGATATTGCAATAGAGATTAGGGAAGAAATGCGAGTCATACTTAACCACATCTTTGATCGCATCAACATCATTACTCACCAAAACTTCCATCCATAACCTTATGCAAGCATGGAAGGAATCATTTTTATTACTTTTAGTATTTTCCTTTTGAGTCATTTTTTAAGAACAAGTGTTGTTCTTACTTTTACATGCTTGTATGTGGCATAAATACCACTACATTTTGTTGTTTTATTACAAGGCATTGTTTACATACCTTGGATCCCAATCTTGATTCTCGTCAATCACAAGATTATTTATGCATGTTACTACTAACCTTTTTTCTTGGTAGGATTTTTTTTCTCACTTGACGCCCCATTCTAGGGGGAGCTACCGTCAAGGGGGAGTTAGAGATACGTGGACCATTTTTCAACATTTTATTTCTTCGTTCGGTTAACTTTTTGTTTCGACAAAAAAGGAGAGAAGAAGTAAAACTTAGGCTTTCAAAACATACATCTAATCTTAAGTTTTACTCATCATAACAATATGTTTTGTCATCAACAAAAAGGGGGAGATTGTTAATACAAATAAACCGTAAAAACATTTATTAATATTTAGCGATCTCTTTGTGTTTTGTTGATAACAAATATAATGTTATCATAAGTAAAATTATAAGGATACATGTTATTTTTGTAAAGCATTTACATATAGTCATTTAATACAAATTGTTGTAATAAATCATTTGTTTTAATAGTTTATTAGGATGGGTAAAAACCACAACCAATGGAGCATATCCACAACCCATGGTATTGACCCATATCTATTTGACTAGATGCATTGCATCTATTAGATACATTGTATCTAATGAAATACCCATGGACCAACCCATAACCCATGACCCATAACCAAAAACCCATGGGCAAAGAGGAGCGTCCCACGGATCCCTGAAGTTACACTAGATGGATCCCTTAAGGGAGGGATCCGTGGGATCCGTGCAACAGTGGCAAATTTTTGCCTATAAAGAGAGAGCCATTTCTTCATTTCTCTTCACCCCTCTTCTTACTAACTCTCATATATTCTTACACTCTTCTAACAAAAGATCACTTGATCTAGAGAGTTGTTCTTCTTTCTTCTATTGTGATTCTCATATAGGTCCTTCTCTAAGGCGAGATCACGAGCTTTTTACAAGTCATCCAAGCAAGGGGTACTTGATTGATTTGTTCCTTCACAAGATTTCTGTAGCAAAGATCTTGTACTTGATATTTCACGTATTTGTTGTGAAATAGTCGTGTTGGTTTGGTCCTCCGTGTTACGGACTCGGTATTTAGCTTTGTACCGGAAAAAGGTGTAAACAACGTTGTGAAGGCTTCTCCGCCAAGTTGAAGGAGTTGGTTTACATAGTGCTTGAACTCTCGAGTAGGTGACTCGGGGAGTGGAGTAGGGCAAGGAAGGTGTCCTTGTAGCCGTACCACTATAAATCGGTTGTGTCATTTCTTTCCCTTACTTTACTTTCTTTACTTGCATTACTCTTAGATATATACTTCATCTTCATCCATACGATTTCACATAACATCGAATCTAAAGTTTTTAGAAACTAACTTAAAATCGGCAAAACTATTCAACCCCCCCTTATAGTTTTCCACAAATCATAAAAGGTATTAAAGTTCTGACATGGCCTGCATGTATCATTAAGCAAATAAATTGATAATGTTTAAAAGGCACATCAATAGAGTGGTAAGTTAAAAATAAAACATACTATAGATAGCACGGTCTGTGTGATTTAACAGAAGAACAGATTCTTTGTACGGGGGCGATGTAGAAAGATCCCGCATGTCCTAACATTCCCATAGTGACATATAATTCAAGTTCATTGTTGTACACAAATACCGAGTGACCCAAATGATTGCTGCTATATGCTTCCACCATTGGAGTGTGATCCTTTGTAAATCCAAGGTTGGAAACATAGAATGGAAGTGGTAGTTGATTTCTTAAATTATGTGGTATGTCTATAACGTTAAATTGACTGCTTATCAAATCAAAAGAAATCAACATATAACTCTTGTACGCAAGACCGTCATCATTAACTAATGTTTCACTCCCAGCCGAACAGATAAAACGACCTACAACTGCCTGACTTTTATGTTTAAATTTGATTTTTTCACATGGGGGTGGAAATTTTCAAGGCGTATCCACCTTAATGAGTTCAAAGAAAAGACTGAAACATACAATAAACTAGTTTCAAAATAAGGATAAGAGACCTTCACAATAGTCGGGTCTAGAGTGACCGGACGGACGCCAAAACTAAAACAAATCTTTTGACATTCTATTTGATTTGTGTAAAATGGGACAAATACTCTAACTGATTTTTCGATTGCCGGGTTCCAAATAATAGCCGTTATATTTGAACAAAATAAGAAAGACCATTAGAATTACCGACTGGCATCATAGATGAAAGGTGTAAATCTGTATCAAGTACCCTAGTGATTAGATGAAAGTTTCACAATCTATGCAAGACTTCCATAACTTTGAAATAGTATGTAGATGGAGTATAAACTTAATAGGTAGCCTACTTATGATATCTAGTTGAACATCCAGTGCTATATTGTCAGACATTTTGTTAAACAAAAGAGGAAAGCTTGGGCTAAAGATATGAAGTGAATAAAATTTGTATTGAAGAAAGGAATTGGGAATAGGGAAACTTAAATGAGATGTACCTTCATGTACTTTAGGGAAACCTAATATTAAATTGTACTATATACCAAATATTAATATAATATACATAACATATAGCATCGGTTTGCAAACCAAAAGCTTTTAATCTGTAACCACACCTTCTGCATTACAGTATTGTACAGAGTGCGATACACTTTGCGCCACATGGTGTTTTTTCATAAACAAAGCAATACCCCTTAACATAAACCCAATTGTGTATGTGCACAGGTATTTACAAAGGAAATGCCGTTAAGGTAAAAAAAATAATCACCGAGTTTTATATAACACAAGTAAAAATATTTATAGTCAAAGTTGAAATATAAATACTTCAAAAGTTAACAGTTGACAATAATTATAGGACGAAGGGACATTAAGGATCATAAGAATTTTTTTATTCAACCTTGTTCTTCCAGAAGTATTCAAGCATCCGTTCACGGTAAGCTAACGCTGTTTGAAGAGGGTCGTCTAATTCCAGTGGCTGGTTACGGAGCAATATGTACAAAATAATGCACACCCATACTCCGCAATCGCCATATTCTTTGGATTGTTGTAGGACTTCTGGACATCGGTATGTGATTATATAATCCTTATGTGATATGCCTTTACTCTGCAGTACCCCAGTCTGTGTTAGATACTGATGATGTACCCTCCGCTCTACTAACGAGCGTTACCGTCACTCTGGTACTTAGCTTATCATTTGTACAAAGGGTATGATGTACCCTCCTAAAGGACGAAGCCTATGCCTTCGTCCTACACATAATGTTGGCATAAAGTCATTCATAATGGCTACCTCAAGGGAATCCGCCAACCTACACCCAAAGCACTCATAGTGTCTAACCTCTGTCACGGTTCGGAGCCTGGCCTCCGTCATGGTTCGAAGCCTGGCCTACGTCAAGGCTCCCGTCATGGTTTGGAGCATGGCCACCGTCAAGGCCTCCGTCATGGTTCGGAGCCTGGCCTACGTCAAGGCCTCCGTCATGGTTCAGAGCCTGGCCTCTGTCAAGGCCTCCGTCACTGTTCAGAGCTTGGCCTCCATCACAGTTCGGAGCCTGGCCTCCATCACAGTTCGAAGCCTGGCCTCCGATAAGGTTCGAAGCCTGACCTCTGTCAAGGTTCGAAGCGCTGTCGAATCCTAGTTCGGAGCCCCCTCCGACAAGGGTCGAAGCGTAAAGCTCATAGCCTCTCTACCTATGAACGTGGGTATGATCGAGCTGGTCAAACAGAACTGGTCAAATAAGATCTGGTCAAACAGAACTGGTCAACAACCATGATCTTAGCCATGACCCTCTGTAACTACCATGACCTTTGTAACTGCCTCCACTCACCCTCTGTAACTGCTCTGTCAGATTATTATGCCTATAAATAAGGAAGTCATCACAAAGGTACGTAACCTAACTTAACCCAGGAGATATCATCTTCTCCACCTCAATACTTTCATGGCATAATCACCATGACCGATTCTTACACCGGAGGAAGTCCGCAGAGGCTTCCCCCGTGCTCCGTCTAACGTAGTGTCTTCTATTTATTATTTTCAGGTTATCTTGCACTCAACATCTTCACCATCACCCCTAACTCTGTGAATCACCATTGACGGCCTGGTATGTGCATCTTTTTGTACGATCAGATACAATGTAAGATGTTGTGGTAACTTTCTCCTTAAACCTCGCCACCACCATCTAGCTCTACTGGATAACCCGAGAGTGTCATAAAAGTAAACAACTCCAATGCCGATATGGAGCACACCGAGACGCCAATGTTTGTCAGGTTCATTCACGGGAAAATACACCTAATATATAAAACAATTAAAGAATATTATAAACTATATATAACAGTACTACTATATATACAATAAGAGTCTAGTAAACTGACCTTTTTGACATCTCGCCAAGCCACAAGGTATGTTGTGCCATTTGAATAAGTGTTAAGCATTTTACCAGCTAGGATGTGAGTGCAGAAATTGTAGCCTGCCAAAGCCCAATCTACATTGGCTGGTCTAAACAACCACATCAAATCAACCCATACATCCAGGTGATGCGGACATATAAAGCAAATAAAGACTTTTACTATTTAGTTTTTAACTAACAAAACATAAAAATATACAAATGTGATAGACCAGATAGGCATCAGGGTTCCTTACTAAGTCATTAAGCTACTCGCCGGTGCAATCTTTAATACATGCCAAGGCTACCTAAAAACACCAAGTTGCAACACGGCACCAGAGCCCCAAGGTAACCTACAAACTAATGGTTTTTTAAGCTTTAAGTATTTGCGAAGGTAATCAGACACAGTAACCTTGTTCTTGTTTCATTTCGGGTGTCGTAAAAGTTCCTAAACAAAAAAAACTATTAATTAACATAAACCCAATGATAATAATGTGAATGGATTAACAAACAGAACCCACCTCTACAAACGGTTCTATTTTGGGTGAATAGAAGTGACTAACTGGACGCGTTTTGGGGTTTTCGGATGTTTCCTGAAAACGTACTTGAAAAATAAGCAGACAAACAAACAATATTCATTTCAGTTAGAATTTTACAAGGTGCTTTAAATCTCAACTGGAAGCTGGGAGAATAGCCTCATTACTAACACCATATGCTCTTGTAATACGACAACATGGAGTAGCTAATGGTTTTGGGTACCCATTTGGCGATTTGACAGACCCAGACAACTACGTAAAATGTCTTAGAATGTGCTTTTGTTTTTTGAAGTTGTCGTTAAATTTTTGTCTCTTGTTTTTGCTCGTATTCTGAGTGGAGAAAATTTCTTCCAACGAAGGTTTGTCATTAGGACCTACCACATTTGAAAATTCCACTTTGTTAGATTTAACCTGAGATTTAGATGTGTCAGCATGTTTCCTGGTTGGTGTTTCTTCTTGGCTAACCACACCAACATCATTGTTACCGGATTTAAGGCCAACAAACGATTATTTTTCAACCACCTCCTCATTTTGATGATCATAATCCATTACATCTAAAGACTGAAAACACAATGTTTTATCATCGCTTTTGTTCAAATTCTCTTCGGAGGAAACATGTCCCAACTTAGGTCTGTCATAAAGTCCTACCGCATTTCCATATGGCAGGTTGTTGGCTTTAAACTGAGATTTAAAAATATGGAATGTTAAAAACAACACATCAAAATTTTTTATTATCTGTGTTGTTTTACAGATAATGTAGGTACCTCAACATCTTTTTTGGTTGGTGTTCCTTCTTCTGTCTGCACACCAACAATATTGTTAACGAGTTCAGGTTCCCCAGCCGATTGTTTCTAAACCACCTCTTGATGTTGATTATCACAATCCATTGCATCTACAGAATTATCACCCGAAACTTTATCGTCGTTTACGTAAGACGACCAATCGTTACCACAATCCGGGTCCTGATAAATTTTAAATATATATACATAAATAGGAAAATAAGTTATATTTTAGATTTAAACTATAAGTGAAAGATAACATACATTAATGGGGTCACCGGGTGTTTTTTTTCCTCGTTAGGTGCAACTGGTACAAGTTGAGTTCTAGCTTGAACTTCATATTCCATAGGAGGACATTGTTGGGTCAAGGCACAAGCTTCTACAAGAACACCAAGGTTCCATGGTTGCGATTCTTTAGGCCAATCATCATTCTCAATGTCCGTTGGATTGTCCGCATCGACCACCTTATCCCCATTACGGCCTAGAATATGAGAAGACGTGGCCTGTAGCGACAGAGGTTTGATATAAGTGTAGACATGAATGATTATTTGAGTTTGGTATAAACACTGGAGGTAAACTAAAAAGTAAATACAAACCTTGGAATCATCGGGATTGATGTTAGACTCGTTTGGATTGGCAGAACTTTTAGATTGATCAGGAACAACGGCACCATCATCATTAAGATCAAAAGTTTCTGTACTTTTGAAAGTCTGCTTTTCACATTCGTAAACACATCAACAAAGGTCGATGTATTTCTGACCGAATGTATGCCATTTTCTATCATCTCAAGTTTTTTATTCAAATCCACTAACTCACCAAATAGAGCCCTTGTTGAAAGAGTGGTCCCCGTTTGTGCAACATTTAAAGAAGGTGTTTGTTCAATGTTGAAAGAAAGTGCGTTCTGAAATAACCCCTGGCGTTGCCTTTCCATGCCCATTTCTAAATTGTAATTGTCTGCAAATTCATTTGTATGCTCTTCAATCTTCTCACCAGCATTTGTGTCTAGAACAGACAAACCATCTATAAATTAGGTGCTGGCAATACACCATTGTTTCTTTATTTCAGCTTGTGTTGCAAAAAGTTCAACAATGGGAGTTGAATCCTAACAACCAAAAAATTTACAATTACTGATATTGTAAACAAAATTAAGTACAACTTAGTATGGTCTGCATTAAAAGATCTTGTGATGACTATCGGTCCAAAGAGATTAGAATAGTCTACTATCCAAAACTTTGACAGTCGTGACCAAGCAAGACCACGTAGAATGACCTTATTGTCTTTCGCCCACCAAAGTACGCTTTTAGGATAACTCTCCAAAATCCAAATCTGTAATAGCCACTACTATCAGATTTTACGTGTAGGTATGCAGTTATCATTTTTCAAAATGTTTCAAGGTTTATCAAAGTAAAGGTCATATGTATAGGATGAAACAATACCTTTATGAATAAAATTACAAAAACAAATCACAAACTAAAAAGTGTTATAACATTGTTCTAATCTAAATTACGGGTAACTTTTATATTACTTATATACAAAAAAAACACCAGCATTTCATAAACAAGAACACCAATCTGATATAGTATCAACATTATTTATAAGTACTTTGGGAATGAATAAGTAATAACACAACAAAATACAATAAAAAACCTTTAGTACGCTATTTTTTTAATTTTTTGTAATCAAAGTTAGACATACATACATGAGTACAAACTACTGAGAATTCTAACCTTGAAAGCCCAAGCGAACCCATATAGATTGTATGTGGCACTGAACTTTGGATTTTTTTTTCAATTTTAACAGATGATCTTTTCTGTGTATGTGAACAATATTGACAGTCCTTTGATAAAATTTATGCCACATATATTCACCCCAAGGAAAAACATTCCAAGCATCAAAATCCTCAACCAAAGTCAATAAATGATTTGGGATGCAATTCCTGTCTTCTTTTCCCATAAACACCAGCTCTCCAACTATCAACAGACACACCCTAACAGCATCCTCATCAGAAATAGATAACCACCTTTTTCCATCTTTAACAAGTTCCAAAAGATCAATGCCATATACATTTGTTATACCATTAGTCTTTTTTTCAGGAAATACACGATCACAAAATGCACTAGATCGTTTAATCGATTTTGAAACTTTGCCAAATTGAAACCTTGTTATCAAACAAAATTTTTTCTGGCCAAACTGTAACGAATGATCCCTAAGATGGAATGTTAATCGAGGGGAATCAGACGAGATGTTAGAAACATATACCTGATGTTGCAAAACATAATGCATCAGAAGGCAGTCATTATCTCCAGACTTTATATCCAACCATGGACCAAAAACTGTTTGCCTAAACAACCTTTCGCGGTTATCATTCTTGGACAAAATGAGTTTAATATCTAGAAGAAACTTCAACGTAGAACGAACTGCGATTTTACAATCGTACAACCTTAATTTAGTCATCCGAAATTATACAGTAAAATTAATTAGGGTTTAGAGGGTTCTATGGAATTAGATGTGTTGTAAATACTGTTTGTTAATTTCAGAATTGTAGAAGTAAATGTTTGATTGTGTGTGCGCGTGTTGTTGTGTGACTATGTGTCTAAGTTTTATTATTTTTTTTAATAAAATCAGTGTAAAATGACCAGAATATCCTCGTGTATAAATACAATTTGCCCAATAATATATAGTTGCCCAATAAACATTTTAGTTGCCCAAAAAACAATACCTTATAATACATGACAAATATTTTCAACATATGTACTTGTGTCATAGCTTTGTCGGACACGTGGCACCCCATGGTTGGCTTCAAGAAAATCGCTGGGCAACTGGTCCAGTTTCATACAGCTGAAAAAAAAGGTCCAGAAAGTAAATAGGGTCAGGGCAACTAGGGCATTCCTATCATTTTCCCTTAACACGATGTGATAGCAAATTGTGACAAACCCACTTGAATCAAAATTCTAAAGATGTTAAAATTGTATTACTAAGAGCTTGAGAATGGAAATCACAATGTAGTGAAGATAAAACTTACACAATGATTGGATTGCTTGAATAGATGAAGAGAAAGCTCCTAGGAAGAGTAGTGTTGAGTTTAGGGTCCTGTATGAAAGAGTAAAGTGGAGGATGAGAGTGTACAGTGAATTATCAATTACTTATTCTGTTTGACTAATGTGCCGGTTTCCACGGATCCCTTGAAAAGGGGATCCAGCTAGTTATTGTCAAGGGGTCAGGCTATTCAGTATGATAACAGTTTTAGTAGGTTTGATGATGTTGACGTGGGAGTTTTTTATTTTAGTTTATGTCAAAGGTTTTGCTCTATTACTTAGAGTTTTATCTATTATAGATGTGATAGAATTTTTGACAAGTCTTCATGTTTACTAAACACATTTGATGAGGTTCTTTTATGAGTAAACCATGAGTTGAGAGGAAAGAATAAGAATCATGTCAAATTCCATTTTAACATGATATATAGAGGATTAAATAGATGATATTGATGTAGATTACTAATGAAACAACAATATCTCTATGCGAGGAACGATGGATCAAAACTTTTGGTTAGCAACATTTCTTTTCGAGATAAAGACTTATAATGTTTAGGAAAATCAAGCAGGAATACTATTCCCGATGATGTGTTTAAGATGAAGAGCAACCTTTTAGAGAATTTGTGATATTGAAGTTAGACACCAAATCTATGAATCTTTACATAGTATTAAATATATGCAAGGACTTTATAAGACTACTTATCATAATAGAGAGACATATACCATTATTTTATCTATAAGAAGTTAGCATGTTTTTAGATTAATTAATTGTAACTAGGAGAACATACCTTTTCTATATATCCTTTTTATCATTTTTGAAAATCATAGACGCGAAATACTTCATGAGCTTTTAAAATACTTAATCGTATTTTGTAAAAGCAAGTTGTGATCACTTCGGATTCTTCTTTGGGTGTTGACTTCATTTTTCTTCGGATAGACTGAAGTCATTGGAAGAATCCTAGCATGAAGATTTCTCAAAATGAAATGTTAGAATAATCTATCACTATCCAACATTTGTTAAAATATAAAAATTTCTAAAACATGAATTTTTGTTTTAAGTTTTTAAAATATAAAACTTTCTAAAACATGAATTTTTGTTTTAAGAAATTTTCTTCTTTGTAGTTTTCAAACATACACGGATTGTATCAAGTTTTTAAAGTACAATATACTCTAAGAAACTTGGTAACGAAACTTTGATGCCAATTGTAGAAAACTAGAAGGGGTTGAACAGTTTTACCGATTAAAACTTCATTTTAAAGTATTTAGATCGACTTATGTCAATCTATTTAGATTGTGTGTTTGATATTGATAGATAAACATATAAGTAAGTAATGCAAGAGATAAAGAGTAAAGGAACACAAAACCACGACACAAGTATTTATAGTGGTTCAGCTACAAGGACACCTTCCTTGCCCTACTCCACTCCCCGAGTACCCCACTCGAGATTTTAATTTCTAAGTACTACAGAACACAAGATCCTTAATGTGGCGGAGAAGCCTTCACAACGTCGCCTACTCTTTATCTGGTACAAGACTAGACACCGAGTTCTTCCACAAGGTAGAACCAAACCTATCATAAGGTCGCCTATACTTTATCCGATACAATGCTAGATACCGAGTTCCATTACAAAGGAGGAACTATTACCCAACAATACTACCCAAAACTACTAACCAAAGGAGAGACGCTCCTTTTTACAACACTAGAAAGGATATCAACATCCTTTAATCCAAACTACACAACTTGTACATCGATGCACCATGTCGATTCTACACCTTCGGCACCATTCACTAATGCCTTCAACACGAAACTCTATAGAGGGAGGAAAGAACTATGAACAAGATGAACTTCAGTGGTCTTGATGATGACGAAGCTTAGCAACTCATGACCTTGAGCTTGCACGTCTTCAAGAAGTGGTGATCTCATCTTTAAGAGGAACCTAGAGAATCACACAAAGATAAAACTACATAGAATGATCTTTTGGATCTGTGGTTAGAGAGGTTAGAATATAGTGAGAAAGTATATCTAATAATGGTAGTGAGAAAGAGAGAAATGACTCACTATTTATAGGCAAAATATGCCTATTGTCCCACGGTTCCGGCGGATCCCTCACCCAAGGGATCTGGCCAGTGCAATTCCTGAGATCCGGCTACTGGGTCAGTTTTAGTCCGGATTTTGGGTTGCAAACCGGGTTATGGCTTATGGGTTATGGACCATGGGTCATGGACTTTGGATCATGGATACCCAACAAGATGCAATGTACCTAGTAAATGGGTTATGGATCTTGGGTCATGGGTCATGGACTTTGGGTCATGGATCATGGATAATATCCAACATGACTATATGCATGATGTCATTCAATGGATCATGGGTTATGGATCATGCTCCATGGGTATGGGTTATGGACTTTGGTTCTTACCCAACAAGATTCATTGTACGTAGTCAATGGATCATGGGTTTTGGGTCATGTTTTATGAACTTTGGTTTTTACCCATTACAACATATACAAAGTACATATACATTTTTATAAGATGTAATTAAACAATATTACTTGTAAGTATTTTATAAAAATGTCTTTGGTTTTATATAATTTATTTAACTAAACATTTTTTGATGTGTTTAGTAAAAGTGTGTTAGTAAACTATTGGCTCAAAGCTTTTATGTATTTTATTTATTTTGTTACAATGATTTTACGTTTGTTATCAACAAAACATTAGAAGATTGTAAAATATAAATAAATGTTTTTTATGGTTTATTTGTATTAACATGATCTTTATTGTATTTTGCACAACATTTTTGTTTTACCAGTTTTATGGCCGTGCATGCACAGCATTTTTGTTTTTTGACTGTGTCTATTATATGTATATTTTGTTTTTATAACTTTTCACTTACTGCTATTCTAATCTTCACACTGGTGTGCTTATTATAATAGTCTTAGTCGAATACTTGGGGGTTATTCACCCGATACTGGACTTGCAACATCTCTTACGTATCTTGAGTAAATTTTGAGGTTAGTCAACCTATTGTTATTCGGAATAACATTTCATGGGTCGTGCCCGAATGTATGCGCATCTTATTTACATCTATCGTAACTTCTTTAAATTAAAAAAAGGAACGATTAGAAAATTTTAAAGTAAAAGTTGGTGAAGGTAGCTAAGCTTCATCTTTTTCATTCATAATTATGAAAACATTACAATATAAAAAGGAAAAATTACGATATCAACCCCCCCCCCCTCTGCAGAGTCCGCAGGAGGCGGGCTGCTTGCATTTGATGGATATAACATCTCTTAAGGTTGCAGACATTCCATGTTTGCGGAATTGGGTTTTTTGCACGGTCTTTTAGCTTGTACGTGCCTTTTCCTAATGCTTCCGTAACTTCGTAGGGTCCTTCGCATGTAGGTCCCAACTTCCCTCCTTCTTCCGCATGGCTTGCATCGTTGCTACGGTATACAAAGTATCCTGGCTTGAAGCTTGTGTTGCGGACTCTAGAGTTGTAAAATTTTTCCATTTTTGCTTTACTTTTCGTCTCGCATATTACTGCTTGCTCTCTTCTCACTTCCAAAAGGTCTAAATTTATCTCAGGGCCTCATCAGTTTTCTTCTACATCTACCTCCGCTGTCCGACATGTGGGCATTCCTATTTCGGCAAGGATGACAGTTTCCGTTACGTATGTCAACGAGAATGGAGTGTCTCCGTTACTTGATTTAATCATCGTACGGTGTGCCCACAGGACATGCGACAGTTCATCCATCTAGTTTTTGCTCCTTTCTTCCAATCGAGCTTTTATTCCTTCCCCTAGACTCCTGTTCGCTCTTTCAACCTGCCCATTTGATTGTGGATGCTTAACGGAAGCGAAGTGTTGTTGTATATTCAGTTTTTCGCACCAATATTTGAATGGGTTATCTAGGAATTGCTTTCCATTATCGGATATTATTTCTTTGGGGAGTCGAATCTGCATACAATATTTTCCCACATAAATATTTCTATTTGATTTCTCGTAATAGTGGCAACTGGCTTCGCTTCTATCCACTTGGTGAAGTAGTCTATTACCCCTATGAGGAATTTGACTTTTCTGGGGCCCCCCGAGAAGGGTCCCGCAATGTCAATTCCCCATTTGTAGAATGTCCACAGGGAAGTGATCGGGGTTAATTTCTCGTGTGGATGCCTTGGGACTGGCTTGTGTACTTGCCAGTCTTTGCATGCTAGTATCAGCTTCCAAGCATCCTTGTGCATGTGATAACGCTCAGATTGTGCATGTTTTTAGTAGCGTTATGTGTGCTTATATATATGTTATTTGGTTATATTTGCGTAATTATAATGCTTAAACGCATCAAAAGATGTTTGTCTAGTGTTTATAACCAAGTGCAGGGAAACGGAAGGAAAGTAAAGAAATGTTCAGAAAATAGAAGATTCCCGTTTTAGTGAAGCCTAAATCAGTATCTCAAGGACCTTTGAAGACCATAGTGATTGAAGAACCAAGTTCTACAAGATAAAGAGAAGTAAAGATCAAGTTTCCGTAACTCAGGAAATCCAACCGGATCGGTTGGAAATTGACCAGAAACGCCAAATGACCATCACCAACTGTTCGGTCGCCACCCGCAACCGGAACGGTTGGCCCCTTTTGTAGAAGACCAACTGGATCGGTTGGTCATATAACCGATCCGGTTGGAGAAGCTGCATCTGCCAAATATTCATCACTAAGTTTCCCCTTTGCATCCAAACGATTCTAGGTCCTTCTCTTGGTGTATTCTAGTCCCTTCTGTTGGAATCACTCCTAAACTATAATTCAAGTGTTAGTTATTCTTATGTAATAGGTAGCTTATTATGGCCTTTATGTTTGTTTCAGGTCAAGCTTATGTAGAAGGCCCATAAGCTTAGGCCCATGTCCAATAAGGAAAAGGGAAGGAGTAGGAGTGTTGCCCTAGCTCCTTGCCTATAAATACTATGTAATAACCCTCACTTGAGGGTTGGTTGTTCAATTTATTTCTTTCACTCATGCCCTACGCGTAACCGTCCTTATCATAACGTGTGTGTGTGTTTAGTTTACTTGTCCAATCGCCTCTCTATCTTTCTTGTAAGCTTGTGTTGTAAAACTAGTGACCTAACAGTGGTATCAATCGCCTACTAGTTGGGTGAAACGTTTTGTTTTTGAAGTTTTTTTTTTTTTTTTTTTTTTTTGTTCTTGGTCTTACGCGTAAACGTGGTTGATACTTTGGTTCGCTTAAAAACGTCTTTTTTACACTTTTGAATCCAAGATTCTTGTACTTTCAACGTTTTAAGGTGTTAAAATACGTGTTTTTGGCAAAAAGTTTCAAACTTTATGCGTGGATCGTGGTGTTTAAACTAGTTTTTTATACGAGGGTTTCAACCTACGCATAACTGTTTTAAGAGCTTTGGATCATCAAGTTTCACACTTTTGTGTCTTTTGGTGTTATTGAAGCTATTTCATCACACAAAACTGGTTTAGAAACATCTTTGGGCATTATCATTTTTACGAGTAATCCTATGCGTAGCAAAACCCTAAAACTACGTGTAAGGTTATCCTTGGTTTGATCTTCGTTTTCGTGGTTTACTCTGTGTTTTCTTGCTTGGATAAGCCTGAAAATACGTCGACTTTGGATATCTTTTGCATGTGAAGTGTAAAAGATCACTTGGGATAAAACCCTAAAATTACGCATAAGCATAAAGCTTACGCGGCGTAGAAATCCTACGCCTAAGATTCATCTTACGCCTAAGCCTAGTCTTACGCATAAAATAATCCTACGCCTAACTTTCTACGCCTAACTTTGTGTCTACGCATAACTTTAGCGTCTTTTCCCTACTTACGCGTAAGCTAAATCTACGCGTAACTCTTGATTGTTCCGCGTAACTTTGGTGTTTTTACGCATAAGTGCTACTTGGCTATTGTGATTTCTACGACTAAGGATACTTCATCAACAAAGGTTCATTCGACTACAAAGATCCATTTTTACCAACACAAGTTTATCAACATGTCACAACCACCATACTCTAACTATTTCCCTTACACTTATTCTCAACGTCAACAACAACATACTCCACAACTTGCTGCAATTCCACAACCTCAAATGGTTCAACCACCACCAAGTCTTCAAGTTCAACCCTACACAAATGAATTCAATCAACATCCATCAAGGAACACTATGAAGGAACCCACTTGGTTTGCAAAGATGTGTGAAGCTTTAAGCGGCCAACAATCAATTCATGAGGCTGGATCACTTGATAGACCTCCAATGCTCACTCCAGGAAACTACGATCAATGGGTGATAAGGTTCTTTAGGTTTTGTGATCTGAAGAAGCCACATGGAAAGTTCTTAAAGAAGGTTATCTTGGAAGGTCCATTTGAGATGCCTCTGTCATTGTACCGGAGATCTAAATGCTATTCCACCAAGAGATGAACAAACAAACATTGCTACTATTGCAGACTTGAATCCTCAAGAACTTCTACACTATGAAGCTGATGAAATTTCAATGCAATATATCCTCTTAGGATTACCTAACCCAATTCTTCGAAGTGTTGATGCTCAAAAGACTGCAAAGGAAATGTGGGATCATATTCATCTTCTTATGGAAGGCTCTGTACTCAATCAGGAGGATTTGGAATCCAAAATTTACTTGGCTTATGAACACTTCATGATTGAATGCGGAGAGACACTAGAGTCATATCATCATCGATTTTTAGACATCATCAATGATTTGGATAAACACAACATCATCATGCCAAGAATTGCAGTGAATACTAAGTTCTTGAGTAGTCTTGGTCCTGAATGGGAGAAGTATGTCATTTTCCTCCGTCAAGCGAAGAATTTGCATCATTCTACATATGGATTGTTGTACGATTACTTGAAGCCTCATGAAAAGGAAGTTGATAGGGAAAGGATTCTCCGTGCTCAAATTGCTCCACCGACACATCGGGAAAATCAACAACTTGCCTTATATGCTCAAAACAGTTATTCTCCTCAACCAGCAACTCAACCAACTGCTACAATCACACCATATGATCCTTCACGGCCTCAATCTCAACAAACTCAATTGGTTCCATACAACAACAACAATGCTCAAGCCCTTGTCTGTGAAGCTAATGAGGAATCTGATCCGTTCGAAGCACTGCAACAAGGATTTGCTATGATTGCTAATGCCTTTAGCCGTTATACCAACAAGTCCAACAACCATATTCGTTCCTCATCTAACACAAGAAATCAAGCTGTTGTGAACAATGGACGAGTTGAAGTTCAGAATCGTGGTTATGGTCGTCAGATGGGCGGTGGTCAAGGGTTTAATGCTGTGGGTAGGAATAACAATAGAGCTCAAGTGGTGGAACAAGGAAATGCTCAGAATGGGTTGAATGGTCTTCGATGCTACAACTGCAATGAGAAGGGACATCTGGCTAATGCATGCCCAAAGCCTAGGACAAGGGGCAGTGCTTATCACAAAGAGACTCTTCTTTTGGCTCTTAAGGATGAAGTTGGTGGAACTCTCATAGACAAAGAACAGAGCTTTATGGCAAATGCAGACTCAGATGATGATATGGAGGCCTTGCAGGCCAATGCAGTTGTTATGTGGATGGCTAATATGCATGAGTTACACATGAGTGACACAGGCCCAGTGTATGACACTGATGGCTTGTCTCAGGTACCCGAACAAACCATATTTATCTCTGATCTCATATCTCCGCCAACATCAGAATCCGGCAAGGCTCAGAATGTTCAAAATGAGTCGTCCACATCTCATTCGGACGATTTTCAACTAGACCCCGTCGTTATATTTGACGATCAAGATGACCTTATGGTTTCCTTTGATACTCAAATTGACTCCGTGGTTATACTTGAGGATCAAAGTGATGATCATGTTGTGACTCACATTGAACACACCAAACTTTTGCCTCCTCCAGATTTTTCTCGTTTAATACAAGACCAACAGACCATAGTGGAAAAATGTCATGCCATTAATCAGGACTTGAAAAGCAAAAATACATTGTTAACCAAGGATTTTGAATGTTTACAAAAGGAACTCAACTTTTTCAAAACTCAAGAAAAACGTGAAAATGGTTTTGAAGCAGCCTTTGCGAAATCTCATCAAAACGAAAAATATTTAGAAACAGGATCGCGTGATCTAGCGCTTCGAAGAATGCTTTGTTATGCGAAATAGAACAAGCTGAAACATGAACATAAAAAGCAAATTAACGCTCTCACCTTGGAAAATCAAAAGCTAAGGCTGAGTTGTTAACTTGTCAACAACAGTTCTCTGCATACAAAAAGCATTCAACGAAACGAATAGATAATCATCTTGAAGAAATCATCGGCTTGCAAAACAAACTTAAAGAGTTTAAAACAGTTGTTTACAAACATGGCGAGTCGGTCACAGCCATTGAAAAGTTTACTTTAAAACCCAATCCAAATGGATATGGACGAAATCTTGCTGATTACAAACCTAAGCTTTCAACCAAAGCATTCAAACCAAATCCTGAAATTTCGGTGCAGAATATAAAATTGCTAATTCATTTATGAGTGTTGTTGAATATCATCGTCAAGAGGAATTAGATGCAGAAGGCGAGAGTCGATCAAAATTAGAAAAAGTTGTTTACAACAAACCTTTTAACTATTCAAAAGCGGTCACTTTCGTCACAGTTCTTCTATCACACCAAGGATTATCATAAAACCATCTGAGTCTTCTAATGTTAATCCCAAACCGGATTATGCACAAACTTATGGTCCTTTACCTTCCATCAGTGAAGTAAACTCAAACCTGAAAATCGCAAAATTCTTCGATATTTTGACCTTTTCATGGCTGACCTCAAAGTTCAACACTTTCAATCGCCTCTAGCGCGAGAACAAAGAGACATTTTTCAGAAAAATCTTTTACCAAATGTTAAAAATTTGAAAAGTTGTGCATTGTCTTGGGAAAGGGACTTTCATAAGGAACTTGGATTGATGAAGGTCGTTTTCGAGAAAACAGAAACATCTATTTCTAATACTAAACGTAAAAAGAAAATGTTGAGAAAAGATGTTGATCGACTCTTGGAAGATGTCATCTGTCCTGATGTCCATAATGCTGTGTTATTGAATTCTTTGTCATATGCATTTGATTATATCTCTGCCGATCTTTATTTATACTGTGGTAAATGTTAAGAACATTGATAATATGCTTCAGATCGAGTCCTTAAAAGTTGAAAACAAACGATTGTCAAACGAACTTTCAAATGCAATACGTCGGCCTAATTGGTGTCAAAAAGATATTCACGATCAACAACTTGCTTTTCAACACAAAATCTCCCGATTTAGCGTGCAAAATCTTCCGATCCTAAAATTGAGCAACTGGATGATCAAAACGTGTCTTTTAAGTGTCAAATCTCAAAATATGAACAAGAACTTGTAAAAGTTAAAAAGGAATATGGTGTCATATTTGATTTACTCAAAAAGACTCGTGATGAAGCATCAAATGAACTCGATCATTATCTTGCACACACTAAAGAAGTTATGCATTTTGCTAGAAATATTCGGTCTGAAAATCAAGATCTGATTCACACTATCTTTAAGTTAAGAGAAATGTTAGGAAAGTATGAACAACTTCCGCCTACCGTGATTAAGAGAATAGCACCAGTAACACTTAGTAATCGTGAACCTAGAATCCCTACTGCCAAATCACAAGTTGCTAACGTGCCTCCTTCTACTAAAACAGGAATAGTTGCGTCTTTTCCAAACGTCCGCACTTCACAGCCTAGGAGCACTACATTGAAGAATAGGAAGTTGCGACCTAAGAAAAGATCAATAAGGAATGCTAAAGTAGAAGAACACCCTAGGACTATGAATAAGACTCACGTTGCTTCCACTATAGATATTGCGTCCGGCAAATGTAATAGAAATAGTGATGTAACGAATGCTAAACCATTAAGTACTTTTGATATTAGGTCGATGCACCTTGTGTGATTTGTCGTAAAAGTATGAATTCTGATTGTCATGACAAATGTGTTGCTAAAGCTATCATCTCTCGTTTAAGGAATCCTAAGAATCGGAATACCTCTAGGCCCACTAATCTTTCTAAGTCACATTGCTTGGTAGACCGCCCTCTTTAGATTCTAAGAAGCTTTTGCTGTCCTGTAGCTCAGTTTCACCTCCTAGGAATGTAGTACCACCTAGTGCATTCACTAAGACTAAAGCAAATACTAGTTGGAGATGGTAGAAATGGATATATAACATACTAGGATTTAAGTGGATACCTAAAGCTATTGATGTGTGTCTATCTACTATAGCTACTTCTGGAACCCTCTAACATTTAGGGTTCCATCTACTTCTATTCCATCTCCATAATGCGATGTGTAATGCGCGGTGTCTGATCATTCTCGGATTGTTGATAGCGGATGTTCCGACACATGACAGGCAACCTTAAAGCATTATCAACCTTTATTGCAAAGTTCATTGCTTGCTGTCGAGGTTCGGGAATGATCACCGCATATCATGGGCTACGAATACTATATCAATGGGAACATCGAAATTAGCAGGGTTTATTATGTGGAAGGCCTCGGTCACAATCTGTTTTCAGTAGGTCAGTTCTGTGATGGAGATTTGGAGGTTGCTTTGTAACACCCCAACCCGACAAGGGTAGAAGTGTCACAGTCTGGTGTCATATCAGAACATACAAGTAAAATTTTCAAGCGAAAGTCTTTAAATAATAATGTACCAAGTCATAATAACCAAAATTTACAAGGGAAATTACAAAATCCAAATGTTAAAATAAAATGAAATCTCGAAACAAAAGCCCGCCAAATCAAGTCCAAATAATAAGGTCACTAGGGTTAGTCACACTCGAGATAATCCACCTCTCAGCCAATCAAAGCCCATCTTCCAACCCAAAACACTGCCTGAGGAAAAGAAATGCGGTGAGCTTAAAAAGCCAATTGAACGAGATATAACAAAGCGAAAGCTAAATAAAATACGAAATGCAAAATGAAGCAAAGAACGAGAATACAGTGTCGTGGCGAAATGAGAGTAATAGGCAACCCAAGAGGATCTGCGGAAACACAATTATACAAATATCCCAAAAAGCGAGCAGGATAACAAGGAATGGCGAAGCGAGAGTAAAGCATGGCGATGACATATAAACAAGCACATACAAACCCAGACATACAAGAATGAAACAAAAGCAAACATAGCGGACATAGCATCCACACAGCGTATATGCCATACAATCAATTCGGGGAAATCAAAATACATAGACTGAGCCAAGCAGGATATCTACAGGAAAGCGGAAGCAATAAATAAATCAGTGAACATGGCAATTCACCTGAGGTCAAAACTCTTAAATGAAGACATGATGGGGATCATAGCATTAATCAAACATGGCGGTCTAAGTAACAAGTAGGAGAACAGTATGAACACTATAATTAAATGAATTAAATACATAGCAGGGCAATTAAACAAGTTAACAAGCTAGACATCATAAGTTGAACCATCCACCAATCAACAATAGCATAAGCAGAAATCACGAACATGGCAGGTCAACAACAATGAGATAAGGACACCACGGATAGTCATAGTCCCGCGAGATTGTCGAGCGAGGTACAAAGATAAGCGGATCAACCATCGATTTCCACACGAAGCGGTTGCGGACAAATCAAAAGGATCACATGCTTGGTAAGATAGCATATCATCCGGATGACAACGGTGTCTTATATGCGCCCATACATAACATCTGAGTATCATTAGTCGTATAAACATGAATATCATAATCAATCAAATGACATATAATAACCGATGCGTGAATGGAACCATAGTAAATAGCAGATTAAAGTGTGTGAATCAATGCAATGAATTATCTATATCTTGGTAAAGTGATCATATAAAGTGCGAGTAATGAACAAGTATCACAGTTATGGTCGTTGGGGAATCTGGAAGGTTACAATATAGGTATATCAAAAATGTAAGGGTTATCGAATCTACTAGGAGCGAGGAAACATATCATATCATATCCTTATCATAAGTAGCCATTGCATTAGGAGGGTGACCTCGGAATACCATACATAATAGGAGGGGAGACCTCAGTAACAAATGGAGTAGCTAACTCCCGAATTTGTGAGAGCCTTGGATTGCACCCGACATCATTCACCAAACAAAGCTCCAATCAGATTAAATCCCTCGAAACAAATCAAATCTGGGATGCATCCATCGCCCCAAAACATATAATGGCCAAATCAAATACATATAGTGAGCTCATAATCATATCAAAATGGGAGACTGATTGTGGAACATCACTCCAACCACACTAAAGTCATGCCATTGGTGCATCAATGACTGCGGTCAGTTACCTTCACGACTAGGAAACATATTTTGCTCGGTATCAAGCTGAAGGGGTCAAAACATATTCATATCACATCATAAGGGTTCATATCAAAATTCATATCAGAGTTCATATCAAAGTTCATATCAAAGTTTCATATCGAAGTTTCCATATCAAAGTTTATGCTCGAGTTCATATCAAAAGTTCATATCAAAGTTCATATCCGAGTTCATATCAAGTTCATATCAGTGAGCATAAGCGAGTCATAGGAAGCCCTAATAAAGAGCAGAGTAAAGCATAACATATCAAGCTAGAATCGAAAGATGAATCTGATCATGAGAAACCTTAAGAGGTAAAGTCCAGAATATACGTACCTTATTGAAGCAAATCACAAGGAAAGTAAAATCAGAAAAGAGATCAATCCATTAAGCAGGAACCTATATAAATTAAATAGCGTTCTATAAGTCGGAACACTTTCGTTTAAGGCGGCTTTCCATTTTTAGCAATTTTTTCCGTTTTAGTAATCTTTCCATTTTAAGTAACTTTCTATTTTAAGAAAGTTTCTATTTTAGACAGGTTTCTATTTTTAGTAACTTTCCATAATTAGCAGGTTTCCATAATTAGCAGGTTTCCATATTTAGCAGGTTTCCATATTTGCTTGCTTAGTCATATCTATAGTTAAATAATGAAAATAAGTATTAATATGATTTAAGGATCATTTATGACAAGTTACAAAAGTTTAGGGTTTAAAATGTCAATAATGTAAAGTATAGGGTTAAAAGTGACAACGTATCATAGTTTTAGGATTTACTACGCCATCTAGTAAAGTTTATGATTAGATGCGTTATTCATCAAAGTTAAGGCTTAAGTGCAAATTTAGACTTTAGAATCATGTTACCAATTTAACAAGGAAAGACACATGCAAATTATAACGTTTAACAAAGCTGGAAGACAAGGCTTAGCGTATTAGGGTTCAAAGACACGATCTTGGTATGACCATTTATACGACCGACAATTATACCCATCACGGTGACACTAATTATATCAAAACATAAGAAAATTAGCCAACATACTCTTGACACTGCTCATTATTCAACGTGACATAAAAGACCTTACATATCCATTCTTTTTAATTCATACAATAGACTCATGCATACACTATATTAGTTGAATAGATTATGGCCATACCATGACCCACCCAAGAATTCTCAACGCAAATTTAATTCGACCATGCATGCAATTCAAATACGTCATATTCATATATACAGCCTTAATATATCCAATTCATGTTCATACATTTGTACCCCTTTTGATAACCATACATGCGACACACATATATTCAAGGTCATGATTTTAGGCGCCTCATCTAGATATCATTTGTGTGTGTTAAAGATCAGATTCTAATATTAAGAATATGGGTCGAATATATAGAAGTTCAAAATCAGATTTGTGAAGGTTTATATCATTATACTATTCCACATAAATAAGGTCCAAAATCATGATTTTATGTAACCCATTCATGGTTTAGTGTGAGGTTTTTAATGGTTATATCATGTGACATATTCCTAGGCGTGAATACATGAATTGGCGTCTCTTTGAAATAAAGGAAGTAACCCATACGATATATAGGTGGAAAAATGCATGAGATGGTTGATGAATTGGTTACCCTTGAGGCATGTAGAAGAGGAAGGGAACGAAACCAAGAAATCATGAAGATGAGCCCATGCCGAGGAGCCACCAAGGTCCGCGACGGGGCGGCACCAATCGGACCACCCGGTGACACCAATGGAATACCTTTTCCTAAGCAGACTCACGACCAGGAGGGGTCAAGAAAACAGCCCTTTGTCCTAAAAGAAAACTCACGACGAAGTCACCTACATAACCCACGACATAGCAGCCATAACCATCACCATGACCTAGCACCTATGTCCTAGTACAACCCACACCTTCGAACCTAGAAGCACACGCCTGAGAACCACCTTGGAACAGCTTATTACCCTCCTTGTTGCAGTCTTGAAATCGAATGAAATAGGGGAAAAAAGTGAGGCGTCACTTTTGTATATCTAGGGTTTGCATGAGTTTATTTGAATTGTGAATGGGAGTTACAATAGATGTGATAAATGAGATAAATATGGAGATAATGGGGAGTTAATGGGAGAGTAAATGGGGCTCCAATTTCTGCCGTGAATATGGGGAGGAGAATAAACCCAATCAATATTTTCCAATTTACCATATTTACTTATGTTTTAGTTTTATTTGTTTAGTGTTAAGTATGTATAGCAACCTTGTATATGGTCCAAGTAACCTCATATTGTGCAATATTTACATTAAAAGACATGAAGTGAAAGTAGATTAATAATTACCTCATAAGTTAAGCACTTAACGTAATCCATGAGCTTGACGCATTTCTGAATTTCACAATTATTAGCTTGAGGGCAAAAGGGTCATTTAATACGTTTACGGTTTTTAGGGTTTTACATGCTTTCAGGGAGAAAACTTGTTTCATTCGTGATCTACAAGGAAACGACCTTATGTCTGGCTCGCGAAATTCCAGTCTTTACACCATCTCTATGCAAGACATGGTTGCATCTTCTCCCATCTGCTTACTTTCAAAGGCAACATCAACAAAATCCTGGCTATGGCACAGTCGTCTCTCACATCTAAACTTTCAAACCATCACCAACCTTGCTTGACACAAACTAGTTGAAGGACTCCCACGATTTCGTTATTCTAAAGATCACCTTTGCTCAGCTTGTGAACAAGGCAAAAGCACTCGTGCTCATTTTCCTTCAAAGGTGGAACACAACTCGCAGCATGTGCTTCATCTTCTTCACATGGATTTGTGTGGCCGATGTCGCGTGCAAGCGATCAATGGCAAACGCTACATCTTAGTAATTGTTGATGACTATTCACGCTGGACTTGGGTCTACTTTCTTGACAAAGATCAAGCTCCACGGATGATCATCACCTTTTTCACGAAAATACAAGTTCAACTCACGAAACACGTTCGACTAATCGGAAACAGAGATAGAACTGAATTTGTTAATCAAACTCTTTGTGAATTTTATGAGAAAGTGGAATTGACATCGGACATCTATTGCCGCGTACACGGAACAAAGCGGGTTGTTGAAAGCGAAACCGAGCGTTAGTGGAAGCCGCAAAACAATGTTAATCAATGCTAAACTTCCAGATTACTTATGGAAATGAAGAAACGTATCTTGCATGCTATACTCAAAACCGTTCTATGATTACAAAGCATACAACAAAACACCTTTGAGCTTGTCCCATGAGAAAACCGAATCTCAAACACTTTCATATTTTGGATCTCTTTGCTATCCAATAATGATCGTGATGACTTTGGAAAGCTCAAAGCAAAGGCGACATTGGAGTCTTTTTAGGATATTGTGATAATTCTAAAGGTTTCGAATCGGAATCGTCGAACAAAGGAGGTTATGGAAAGATTCATGCTCATTTTGATGAACTCACCAATGGCTTCAGTATAACAACTTGGAACCGGACACAACCGCAAACTTCCCCCAAACCCCATCATCGGTGAACAAAGCCCCGACTTACTTCGTCAACAAATGGAAAGGTTATTTGCTCATTTGTTCAGTGGCGATATTGATGAACGTGCTCAGTGTATCGGCTGTTTCATTTGCTCAACGATAATACTCTTATACGATACACACGCTACAACAACTACGGTTGAAGAAGCACCACAGTTGACTCCAACACAGCAGTTGAACAAACGGCTTCCAACAATGATGAACGGTGATGATATTACGAATGAAGTACCCCCACTGCTGATTCGATCCAAATCGTTCTTTAACCCGTTTGATAATGACTGCTGTTGCACGATGTCGTGAATCATCAACAAACCATTTGAATCCTCGAGAATCGCACAATGTATACCACATCAACCCTCAACACATAGATGGACAAAGACCATCCTCACGGAAAACATTATTGGCAACGAATCAACGGTCGTAACAAGACAAAGCGTCTTCACTCGAGATGGTGAACATTGCATTTATGCACTCCTTTGTCTGCCAATCTGAACCTAAAACATCAAAGCCTTAATGACAAAAGACAAGCGGATCGAATCCATGCAAGAAGAACTCAACCAATTTAAGCGTCTTGAAGTATGGAAATTGGTTGAAAGACCAACAGGGGTTCGTCATTGGTCTCAAATGGATTTGGAAAAACAAATTGGATGCTGAAGGAAATGTTATGAGAAATAAGTCACGTCACGGTGGCTAAGGGTTATCGTCGGAAGAGGGTATTGACTATGAAGAATCTTTGCTCCGGTTTCTCGCCTCTTGAAACGCTTTCGGATATTTCCGCATTCGGCTCATATGAATATAACGGTCTTTCGGATGGATGTCAAAACCGCTTTTCGAATGGGCAACTTAAAGAAACGGTTTATGTCACCAACCGAAGGATTAGTTGATCCAGCCTACCGAACCATGTCTACAAACGAACAAAGCTCGTATGGTCTCAAACAAGCTCCTAAGTGTGCGTTAAGTTATCATCTTTTCTCATTGCCAATAATTTTGCCAAAGGTTCGGTCGACCCAACTCTTTTCATACAATATCACGGGGAACATATTTTAATTGTTCAAATTTATGTGGATGACATCATTTTGGGTCTACTCATAAAAATTACTCAATCGCTTTTGCAAAAATAATGAAGAAACATTTTGAAATGTCCATGATGGGTGAACTTACGTTCTTTCTAGGACTACAAGTTCATCAATCACCCGTGGTATTTTCTTGAGTCAGTCCAAATATGCCCTTGAATTGTTAAACAAATTTGGAATGAATACAGCTGACACTATGCCACACCAATGGCTCATACCAAGAAGCTAGACGCTGATTTACATGGGAAATGGGTGGACCCTACAAAATACCGTAGTATTATTGGGTCTCTCATGTATCTAACGACTAGCGAGACTGATATTGTCTTTCCGGTATATCTTTGCTCTACGTTATCGATGCGACCAACTGAAACTCACCTCTCAAAGGCTAAAAAATCCTCCAGATACATCAGGGAACCATTAAATTGGGAATCGGTATAGAAGGATTACGGTTTTGAACTAATCGCTTGGGCCGTGACCACGGGGATGCTTAGATTCACGGAAGAGTACTTGAGGCCTTACAATTTCTTGGTGACAAGCGGTGTCATGGCAATCGAAGAAGCGAGGTTGTACATCGTGTCCTCAACGGCGGCATATGTAGCCATGTCGTCATGTTGTGCTCAAGTCATTTGGATGAGAACACAACTCAAAGACTATGGTTACGTGTTGGCAATCGATATGCTTTGCGACAATCGGAATGCCATTGCGATCTCGTGCAACTCAGTTCAGCATTCGAAATCAAAGCACATCGATCTTGGATATCATTTCATCAAGGATCCGCGTGGAGCAGTCTTTGTTGAATTATATTTTGTAGTCAGAATACCAATGACATATCTTCTCACCAAAGCCTTGCCTCCGCGCTAGGTTTAATGAGTTGGTCCACGGTTGGTATGAGGTGTTTGACTCAAGAGGAATGGATGACCTCCTAAAGCAGTCTTAAAACATGTCAAACACCAAAATCTCTTTTGTAAATATTTGTTTTCAAAAACAAAATACAAAAATATAAAATCTGATAAAACAACAAAAATATTCTTCCAATCTATTTTCTTCAAACATGGCAAGTACATTTCTTCCATCAACACTCTAATCTTTCAAAATTCAATATTTTTACGATCAAGTGTTGAGGGAGAAAATAAATATCTTCCGTTTCAAATCATCCGTGTATTTGCATGTTGTCATATCCCGATTGTTTCTTTTATCAATGGTGGTAAACTTTTCGGTTAATGACACTCCTCGGACTAAAAATTATAACCTTTCATCATTTATTAAGTTAGGGGTGTAAATCAAAAATTCTTCTTTAAAATCTTAGTTTGGTAACCAAAATGGAAGTTAAATGGCTTTGTATGAAAAAGGAAAAGGTGGAGGGACCAAAACTGCCAAAAAGTTGAAAGTCATTTTAATAAAACTCTTTCACCTAACATTTCAATTCACATTTATTACTCCTAACCAACTAATCCTACGCATAGAAATCATTCAAGAAATCCGAAGTTTTGATCATAAATCTGTAAGTGTTTTGCGTTTGTAACCCGTTTTTAAACATTGGTTTTGATTTTCAAACGAATCCAACGGTTAAAATTACGTGTATGGTTGATTTTGTGTTATACGCATAGCGTAAGAACATGATCATATTATGTGTTTGAGGTTAAGACAAATGGGTCAAAACGGTTCTTTAACATCAAGAATACTATTGTTATCCTCTGAATCCACCGAAACACAAAATGATGGTTTTTCAAAATTAGGGTTCTTGAGTTGGGTGTTTTCAAATGTGAAGGTTTTTGGTCAAATAGATTGTTGTGTGATGTTTATATCATGTTGAATTAATGTTATCGGGCCTATAACAACCCGAAACACTAATTAAGTCAGAATTAGTAATTAGGGTTTAATGTTCTTGAGTTTGAGTATTTTTGATTCACCACGAATTGGATGTTAAAACTTGGTTATTAGACTCTCACAACACCTAAGACCTACCAGAAAAAGTTTGGTGCAATTTCCATGGTTAGAAATCCTATGCGTAATTCATAACCCTTAGGGTTTTGACCTACGCGTATGTGTTTTCTGGCGTAAAATTGGTTAACATGTTTTTTCATATGCGTATCTGTTTTAATATGACTATGCATGTTAAGATTCTTGATTTGATGACTTTTATTTAGGGCTTGCTACGCTTAACATTCAGAATCAAGGTCATTTGAATCTCTACGCATAAGGATCACCTTACGCGTAGAAAGTTATGCGTAAGAAATCTCTGGCGTAACTATTACGGCGTAAGGTTCTACAATGGGACTATCGCGTATCCTATGAAGGATATCGCGTTAACGGTGACTCTACGCATAAGGTCTACTCTTACGGTAAGCCTTACGCGTAAAGTCTTATATCGCCTCTGTAGTAAGCCCTACGCTAAGGTTCCTTTTTCCTACGCATAACATTTCTTCGGCGTAGTAAGGATCCTACGCATAAGCTTACGCCTACGCATATACTTCTTTGTTTTGCAGTAACTTTATCATTTCTACGCTAAGCTGGATTGACCTTAATTTTGAATTGTTACGTGTACCATCTTGTAAATAAACCAATCATATCGTCACGAAACCAATAATGTCACTAATAAACTTAAGCGTTTGATATGTTGTGAACTATAAGTGATAACATAAACTTTAAAACTTAAAGTTAACTAACTCACGAAGCGTTTCCGCAGCGTCATTGGACTATTGGACAAACAAGTGACTTAGGACTCGTAACAATCATTATTATTGTACATTCAATAATTAGACAATAAAAACATTATGTTGACTAACATTATGTCTTTCGATATGTTGGTTCTTTTGGCTAATGTTATTTCGGATCCGCGACATGGTGCACAAATGAATGTGGATGCACGGAAGTTCTCACAATTTCTGACATCTTCCCCAATGGCTATCCTAGAAAGATTGGAAAGAACAACCTTAGGGTTGACTTTGAAACCCTCACATGCTCGGAATCTTCTTGTCTCATTCTTTGTGGATATTCTAAGGAATCATCCCTACGAGAACATGCTCTCACACTCTCTTTCTGATCGCAGGAAATCTACATTCAACAATTTTGGAATTCAATGCAGAGGATCAAAGGTCAAAGTGCGGTGGCGGTGACACTTAATCACAAACAAGTCACTATCACTCCTGTGAGACTTACGGCTATACTTATCATTCCGGACATCGTGCCCTCTGACTTCTTTGCCACACCTCTTGAAGAGCGAGTTACGCAATTTCTACTTGATATTGGCTATGATGAAGCGTCAGGAATTATTAACAAGCACTCTCCCGTGGAGCTTAAGAACATTCCTCAACCGTGGAGAACACTCTACATCATCATCACTAAATGCGTCTCACAGTGCATGGCGGTGGCTATGAGCATCCCAAGCTCATGGCGCAAGTCTTCGGTCATTGATCAATAAGAAGGACATTGAAAGCTTAGCGATATGGGATGACATGATGACATTTCACAAGCTTGGCTCAAAGATTCTATATGGATACACAAAGCTTTTGATCGAGAGCACTTGGACTTAATCAAATATTCCCAGAGGCTCAATGACCCACGACAATCACGACGTGTTGTCGAACCTATCCTCTATCGAGAATCAAGGAATCGCAACAAAGAAACAAGGTGCGGTCTTGCTGATCACCTTGACAAATGAAATCAAAAAGCTTGAAACATACAAAAGGTATCAAGTAGCGATCGAGAAGGCAAAGTTGGTCATCTCGATGAAAAGCCACGGAACTCCTACCGAGGAGAACCGAAGAGGAAGTCTTTGGAAGTCAATAAGCCTGAGAGAGTCAAGGAAGGTTACAAGAGAGCTACTCCAAGAAGAGAAGTTTCCCTCAAGGAAGTTGCTCCTATTCCTACACACGAACCACAAAACTCTTGGACGAAAGCTCACGAAGATACACAATCGAGACGAGGAGGTCCACTACTCTGAAACGCAAGGATAACACTCCATCGTGCCAAACCTCTAGTCCAATAGCTGAACATGGCAAAGGAAAGACTCTGTACTTGTGCCATATGAGAGAAACAGAGAGTGATGAAGAGCAAGCTGGATAAATCATCAGGAAGAAGTTCAAATTCGTTAGACTTCAAAACGTTGCACAACAATTTGCTCAAGAACAAATGGGTGGCCCCGGAGGGTCAAGTGGTGCAGCTCAACCTTCACCAGATCGTGATGCGGTTAATCAACCCGATAAGGGATCGGTGTCACCATTGGTACAACAACAGAACGCTGTGAAGATACTCTTAGTATGATTTTGAAGAACCGAATAGAAGCTAGAGGTAAAAGGCGATGAAGAAGCTTGCTGACAAAGCCAAAGGCGATGAACAAGCTAAATTTGGCAATGAAGAAGATGTTTAGTATTTCTTCTGATAGTCACTCTGCGATCAAAGGAAGAAACTTCGAACCACCAAAGGACCGAGTCTCCTCACATCTCATCATCATGGACTCTTCTCTCACTCTTCACCACCACCATCAAAAGATCAACCAAATCATCATCGGATCGGTGAAGAAGCCAACTCCATCTTGGATCTCTCAATCTAAGAATCGAATCGTTAAGTACGTCCAACAAGTCGAAAGAGGACATGCTCTCTGAAATCGAATTGGTTTCTTGACCAAATCGATTATCTACATGATGAGAATGACAAAATCGGAAGAAAGGGATATGTACAAAAAGCTCGGCGGGATGATCTACAAGGGAAAATGGACGAGAATGATGAAGGCTACACTCACAAGTACCTTAGGATATCTTTCCTAAAGTCACTAAGGAGATGTTTACGGACAACTATATCCGAATCTTATGCGAGATAGCCAAGCAAACTATAAGATCTACACCCTTAACAGGCAATCAATCCATCGATCCGTAGTTTTCTCGGATAATGGTGCCAAGGCTTGTCACACAAATGTAAGCGATGGGGACATTTACCGATGAAGGAAAGTTGTTTCAAGCATTCTTTGGACTACCAACTCCAAGAAGCATGCGGTCGAAGCTGAAGGTCTAGCGTCCTAGAGGCGATGAAGATAAGGATCAGGATAAAATGATGAAGCTAAGCGCGAGAAGAAGTCCGGTGAATCATCTTCCATGCCACAACCTCCCCAGCGGCCTCCGCTCAACAAAGGTCTCCTCCTCGTTCTTCTGGAATAAACCTCATGATTCGAACACCCCCCGGACTCAAAAACGGTGATTACTTTGAGTATACGGTGGTGGCGATGAAGAACACCATGAGCCCAACAACCCACCTCTCCCAAACAAGTCACGAAGCCAGAATCATCATCTAGGCCTTGAAAAGGAAGAAGAAGGCCTCAGGGATGGCGTCATATCATGGCTAGATGACGATAAAATAGAGGAATTTGAATGGTTCTCTACTCTTGTTAATAACACTCCCTACCTTGAAGAAGGTCAAGATCAGTAGGCGGTAATACTTTGGAGCATGCTAAAATTGCAAGAAAAGTTCCATGTAAAGAAGATGGCGAAATCCGAGTTCGCGAATCAAGAATGAGCTTTTCAACTATGGAAGAATAGCTCGAGAAAGTGCCATCGAGGTAGAATATCATCTTGATAACATTGCTCGAGCTATGTCTAATAACATGGATTGAAATCGCCGAAGCAAACATCGACTTTCTGGCGGGACAACCCTCCTTATACGCGATAAATTCCGCTATAGAGGAAAGAGCTAATCACTTGTTCTCTAACAAAGTGGAAGCATCTGACCAGAGATCCCACTGTACGGTTCTCCATTGGCGGAGCGCCCGAGGAATCTACTACGAGAAGGCTGCCCGAGATTCAGAGTCTCAACATGCAGTATTCAAGTATCGTTGCCATCAAACACGTCGATCTTTCATCTAAGTGGGACTACACATTCCTAAAGAATATCGTGGTCAAAGCGACAAGATGAAAGGTTATGCATTTTCAAGGCGACTTTGAGAATTTGTCTATCAAGCGACATCGAAGACATGTACCTTGCCAAAGTACGAGTGCGTGTATGAGACAATTCTCCGGTACAGCGTGAATTCATCAAGTCGATGCTCATCTTCATGGTGCATAGTTATCAAAGCGTGTAGAAGATCTCCGGTGGCGTTGAATCTTATCAGACCCGTGTCAACTTCACTCCACCGCGGCTGATCTTACTGGACATCAACCAGCTTCCACAATATACGCTCATCGGACAAACCTTTCGGCGTCGTTCACGATAGTGAACTTCAAAGAAATTGTTTGATGGCATGCGAAGATCTTCATAAGTTTGGAATCACACTTTGAAGATGGTTAGGGGCGGTTGGCTACGGTTGAAGGATATACACAAAAGATGGGTCTCTAGCGTGGAATTCTCGGGATCGAAGGGGCGTGAAGAGGATCATCACCATGATTGATGGCGGTTGTATAGAAGGATCGGTTTAGAAGATTGAGCTATGTTGGTGGTGCGACCGGGAGAAACATCATCGACTCAGCGCCCGATTCACATTCTGGCGACATCTCGGACTACACGGTACCTTGAACGCTTCTTTCATTATAAATTTGGATGTATGATCTATTATGTCAATGGCTTGTGCACTATTACGTTATTTTAACCCGTACTTGTAAATAAAGGACCCTGTGGTACGCTTCAGTGCCACAATCCTTATATAAGTGAGTAAAACCTATCAAACCTTTCACTTTTCAAGGTTTTGCTCAAAAGAACAAGTACTTTCCCTTATGATTTTCAAAACCTCAACGTTTATATCACTTGTTGAGGGGGAGTACTTGACTTAAAACTTTGTTCACAAAGTGTTCACAGTGGTCATTCTTCACCATAACTTTTCGAAATGGTCATATTTATTCTCAACAAAAATAACATTTTATATGCCATCTTTGAGGGGAGAAAATACGTATAGAAATATGGTTGATTTCTCGTGTAAAAGACTTAATAACGAATTGCGAGATCCTAAAGCTTAGTAACTTCGAAAAGACATGGGGACGGGTAATAATTTCAAGCTAGTTAAGCTAGTGATAGCGTGTCTGCAGGGTTGTCCGAGTAGAATGTACCATTAGAAACTCTTAGTAGACATGAACTCGGCGGGTTTGACAACCTTTAGAGGATTGTCTACACCTTCAAGGTAGTTATTAGAGCTAGTTGTCACCTAAAAGGCGACAATGCATCTCTTTAACTACCGCGTATGCAAATGTCTCAGGGGGATTGTCTATCTTGAGTGAATCAATTCAAAATGTGCTGCTCTTTCCTCACTTGCATTTTAACGTTAAAACTCTTAAGCACATGTAGGAGGTATTTATGCAAATCTTATCTCAACAGTGGTACTAAAATGTTTTTCATTCACAAACACTTTGAGATATTTTTCACAACAGTGGTTTTAATGGCAACATAGGTTAGTCATGAAGTTATAAGGTGACTAAGGTTAGGAATAACCGTCCTATGATCACTTGAGCGGATGGATCTACGGACACCACAAATAGTTAGAATTTAGAAGTCCTTAGGTATGATTATAAAAAGGAAAATGAGAATCGGAGAAAGAAGGAGTTGAAGAATTAAAAAGAAATGCAAAGAAAAGGATGAAAAGAAATAGCCCTCTAGATTATTCAACTTAAGTGGAACAGGGTTCAATTCATATGCTCTTTGGTTGTCACTAGATGACACCGGTATTGAAGATTAAAGTCATGGACCCGGTGGCATGCACTAAACCTTCTTAAGCCACTCAAGTTTCTCTCCTTGAGAAGCTTTTCATTCTCACAGGGAACCCTACATAATCTATCGGCTTTCTCTTAGAGATTGCTGATATTGAAGAAGGAGACCCTCTCCTAGTCTCCCCAGGAAAACCAAAAGCGAATAATTGAGTCTAGAGACACGAGATTCATCAAAAGATCTCTTAGGAACACTTGACATTTCATCACTTGTTGATCAACAAATAAGATCTTGATGGTACATTATCGAGTCCTTCCGCAGGATCTTAGAAATCTGTAGAACATTTATGAGAGGTTCACATTTGTGATCCTCGGTGATTGAATAAAACTCTGCGCGGGTCAACATCAAACAGCCGGCGGCCAGTGCAACCCGACGCTCTCGTGGATTGGCTTAGTGGTCTCAAATGGTCTACGATGAGTGAGGTGATGCTTGATTGTACCTCGACTCATCGAATCATAGGTGTACTTGATTTTGTCGTGTTATCTCACTTGTGGGACTCGGCCGGGAGCGGCCTTTGTGAGAATTTGAGTTGTGTTTTCACACTATGCTGTTAACACTCTCGAAGTTCAAACTTGTAATGTAGGAATCCGCATTACTAACGTTTTATGTTTTCTTCTTATGGAAGCTCGGCCGGAATGATCGTCAATTCTTCTCATTCTCACGCCAACATCATCACTAATGGAAGTTCTATCCAAAAGCAACACAACAGTCAAAATGATTCTTCGCAAATCAAAAATCTAAAAGTTAAAGACTTAAGAAATTCATGATCTTGAATTCCAACGTCCAAAGCGTGTGAGCATGTTGAAGAATGGCGTGGAACACACATGGCGGCGAAGCGACTGAGAATTGATCCTGAGATAACAACATACTATCACTTTCATCACAAAGAACAAAGATCAAAGAACAAAGTTAAAGATGACGTCAAAGCATAACTGCCAAAGTAAACTATGTCTCTACCGGGGAGATTGTTGAATCAAGACATTCCTTCTCACAAAAAGAAGAATGACAGAAGGCGTCAAAACTACTATTACATCAAGCGCCTTCACCGTTATGTCACCAACACTTGAGGGGGAGATTGTTGGAATCACACCTAAACTATAATTCAAGTGTTAGTTATATTCTTATGTAATAGGTAGCTTATTATGGCCTTTATGTTTGTTTTAGTCAAGCTTATGTAGAAAGGCCCATAAGCTTACCCATGTCCAATAAGGAAAGGAAGAGGGTAGGAGTGTTGCCCTTGCACCTTGCCTATAAATACTATGTAATAACCCTCACTTGAGGGTTGGTTGTTCAAGTTTTTCTTTCAATCATGCCCTACGCGTAACCGTCCTTATCATAACGTGTGTGTGTGTTTGGTTTACTTGTCCAATCGCCTCTCTATCTTTCTTGTAAGCTTGTGTTGTAAAACTAGTGACCTAACACCTTCCTTACTCCGTGGAGGCCAAGTTCAGCAATTAATACCCTAGGCTTTGGCATTAGTATAAATAGAGGCCATTTGTGAGCATATGAGACACACACTTCAAATACAAATCTCTCTACTCATCAAACAAAAGTTTTAAATTTGTCAAATTAGTCCTGAAGTCAGGGAAGTTTGGAGTACCAGAAGTTCCACATTTGGAGGCCAAATCACCAAGAAGTCTACCCCAATACTTTGGGAAACATTACTTCACCACATGTAATCTTGTTCCAAGCATTGTAAGACTTTTAATCATGTTTTCTAATGTTCAAAGTTCTGATTTTATGTTCATGTTTGCTATGAGTGGCTAGTTTCTTTATACACTTGCTTAAATGATGTTGATTATCATATGATTAGTTAGTGATTGTGTTAACATGTTTTAATTCAATTTCAAGTTGATTCTAAGATCAATTGTGCTAAAGTTCGTGAGTGACATTTGTTAATCAAGTTTGGCTAATTGATAGTAATCGTTGAGGTCGAAAAAACTTATTGTTATTCAACTAGTCATAATCATTTTGTCTATCGATGATTGTTTTTACCCATTATTCTTGATTATACAAAGGAACTAAGGTGTGGTTGTAATAGAAACGCTTTTTTGATTATCAAATTGGATTGGTTGGAAACATCTAAAAGGTCGTAAGATTAGTTGTTAAGAATCAATTGTAGCCTTTTGTCTATGATCGGTTACCTTTTGTATTGACCATTTCTTAAGCAATTTGATGAGACAAGTGGATGTTTTTGTGTTTAAGTTTATCTATGTAGACTTATGAAACTTGAATTGATCTTGAATTGATTGGTTAAACGTAATGCTTGTTTTTATGAACTAAAATCTTGTCGAAGGTTTAACTTGTAAGAACAATAGATTAGTCCACCAACTAATTATCATAACCAACATGTTAAGAGGTTAACACAATCACATTAATCTATGATATGAAACTAGTTTAAGCAGTGTAGTTTACATTATATCTATTTGCTTTATTATATGTTTTGGATAGACTGTTGATTCAAACTTTGTTTAGATTCACTCAAATCCTGTGAACGATCGACTTACCTTAATAATCTTGCTATAGAGACGAGTATACTTGCTAGTATGTGTTATTGGTAATATTGGTAATTCACCTTTTATAAATTTAAAACTTGTACACACGTAGCACATCAAGTTTTTGGCGCTGCCGGGATTTGATTGTGTTTCAGCAAGTTTTTGAATTTCCTGATCGATTCAGCCAAAATTTTCTCTCGAAACCTTAACGGATCCGGTTGTCCTTTCAACCGAATCGGTTATGATTTTACCATAACCCAACCGGTCTGTGGAGTGGAGATTTAAGTAACCAGCGACCGTCCGGTTTTAATCTGTTCGAGCTGTTTGGTGTTTGTCCGGTGTGTTTTAGATATTGCCTGGATTCTCTAGGACATTGTATGAACACTTTCGGCGTGAGGAATAGAACCAATTACACCTCTTACCAACGACGTTTGATTCGAAGAAGAAGAACACTTTTCATACCATGGAAAATCGTGTACCAAGAGTACAAACCCACCATTTGATAACCTCGAACAGAAATAAAGTTGTTTACAACCCTTTACCAATTTACCTTTTCCCATGGGGACGATCAACCCATGTGGGAACCAACGACGTAGCACCAACCCGGAAGTGCTATTGGCTGTCAATCTTGGTGACAACTTCACAGTGAAGGGACATCACCTTTCCACGATCAAGAGCCGTCAATTAGATGGCCGTCTTCGTGGCGATCGCACAAGCACATTGCGAATCATCGAAATTTCGCGGCATGTTCGTTATGCGACGCGGTAAATGTCGCCATCAAACTCAAACTTTTCCCATCATCACTGCTTGAAGTGCTAAAGTATGGTACAATGAATTAACCCGGGAATCATCAATACTTGGGAGGATGAGCAAGCTTTTGTAAGCCGATTCTTTCCACATACATGTTTGATCGATTAATGGGAGAAAGTCGTGCTTTCACCAAGCATAAGCGAATCGCACTGAAGCTTGGCTTGAAGGAAAGACTGATTTGTGATTGTCATGGACATGGAATATCCAAAGGAACCATTATCCAAATCTTTTACCATGGACTAGATGAAATCTCTCAAGAATCCTTGATCTTTGGAGGAATTTTTCTCTATAGGGCTCCCAGCGATGCATCAATTGCTGAAGATCAGTACTTCTCAAACTTGATTGGTCTAAAGATTCCAAAAAGTAAACCTCTCAAAGCTGTTTGCTTTTATCAAAAACAGCGATACCTCAAAACTCATGGAGAAGATGGAAGCGTTTAGGACCTCAAATAGACTCATGATAAAAGATATCAAAAGATGAAATGAAGGAAATTCTTGAGGCCGGATTGTCAACAATT